>CM052802.1:45342832-45420877 GCA_028533885.1 Nasua narica | reverse complement strand
CCCCAAAGAAGCAGATGCAGTACAAAGAAGGGCCACATGTACCCCAATGTTCATAGCTGCAATGGCCACAATTGCCAAACTGTGGAAAGAACCAAAATGCCCTTCAACAGATGAGTGGATAAGGAAGATGTGGTACATCCATACAATGGAATATTATGCCTCCATCAGAAAGGATGAATATCCTACTTTTGTATCAACATGGACAGGACTAGAAGAGATTATGTGGAGTGAAATAAGTCAAGCAGAGAGAGTCAATCATCTTATGGTCTCACGTGTGGAGCATAAAGAAAATCATGGAGGGCATTGTAAGAAGGAAGAGAAGGGTAAATGGGGGAAATTGGAGGGGGCAATGAACCAGGAGAGACTGTGGACCCTGAGCAACAAACTGAGGGGCTTGGAAGGGAGGGGGTGGGGGGTGGGTGAGCCTTGTGGTGGGTATTGAGAAGGGCACCTATTGCATGGAGCACTGGGTGCGGTGCATGAACAATCAATCTTGTAACACTGAAAAAATAAAATAAACATATTTGGGGCAAAAATTAAAAAAAAAAAAAAAGAATGTGGAGGTTGGAGTCAGCTCCAACCAGCTCTGGCTACTTACCAGAGCCAGCTCTGGCTACTTACCAACTGCGCAGCCCTGGGCACATTGCTTCATCCCCTAGTGTTTCCATTTCTGCATCTGTGACTTGAGATAAAAATATTGCTTGCCTCACAGGCTTGCTAGTAAGAGAAATCAAACCAACAGAAGTAAAATACTCAGAGCGGCCTATCTGGCACCGAGTGAGCACCCTAGAGACGCTGGCTATTGTTAGTACTACTGGATGCAAAGAAAGAAGGGGCATCTAGGAGAACAACCAAATTGAGGAAATGGATACGTCTGTTTCAGTTTGCACTTTGTTTCAGGACAGGGTAGGATCCCTACCCCCAGTATGGTCCTTCTCTTAAGATGTAGACTTGTCTTCACAGTTCAATGCTGTGGTCTTGGCAAGTTTGCTCTGTTCAGACTGGACCCAAACTCCTAGGTGTCCCAGCCTGCATTGTCTTCGAAATTTCCGCTCAGCCCTCAGCCCTGAGCATCGTGAACCCATAATCTGCACCCAGAACCTTCCAGTACTCGGTGGCCACTCGGTGGCCCAAGGGGACTCCTCTGTGCATACTGTCACACACATTCCAGTCCCCTTGGCAGCCCCCACTTCTGGTAAAATTGTAGCTTTCCTCCAGAAAATAGAGAGGGTGAAACACATCCTCTGCATTTGATGAAACCTACATAATCCTGATACAAAAATCTAATAAAGACATTATAAGAAAAGAAAATTGCAGATCAATAATCTTCGTGAACATGGATGCAAACGTGCACACCAACAGGTTAGAAAATAGAATCAAGCAATATATGAAAGTGAGGTTTCTCCCTTCTTATCCCTTTATTGGTTTATAATCAATGTAAAGTCTGTTCCACATTCAAAAAGACATCAATGTAATCCACCATATTAATAAAATAAAGGAGAAAAATAGATGATTATTGCAGCAAATAAAGAAAAAAGCATTTTTAGAGTTTTAACACTCATTATAAAAACTCTGAAAACTGAGAAAATAAGGGAACTTCTATTTTGGTAAAGCTAACACCTTGCTTAATGGAAAACTATAGAACATGTTCCCATTATGATTAAGAACATAAAGAATGTCCACTTTTATCACAACATTCTAACATGTTACTAAAGGTCCTGGTCAGTGCAAGGAGCAATAAAAAGAAATTTATAACAAAGAAATTGAAAAGGAATAAGCAAAATGTTATTTAAAGACAACACAGTTGTGTTTATAGATAATCTTAAGGAATCTACAAAAAATTCCTAAAACTAATAAGTGAATTTAACAAGGTCACAGAATAGTGAGATCAATCATTCAAAAATTATTCTTTTAAATATTCTGGTGAACAAAAATTGGGAAATGAAAAATTTAGATATTTAAAATAGCATCAAAAACCCTAAAAAAACTTATATTTTGGAAACAGCCAAACATTGTTGAGAGAAATTAAAGATTGAAATAAATAGAGAAATATATCATGCTAATGAATTGGAACATTTAATATTGTTAAGATGTCAATTCTTTCCATATTGATCGATAGAGTTAATACACTTCCAACCAAAATCCCCACAGGCTTTTATTATAGACATTGACAAGTTGATTTTAAAATGTGTAGAAAGGCAAAGGGCCTAAAATAGTCAAAACCGTTTTGAAAAGAAGAATAATATTGGAAGACTTACCCTACCTGAAATCAAAACTTACTTTAAGGCTACAGAAATCAAGAGAATGTGGTATTGACATAAAGACAGACATATAAGTAAATGGAACAGAATAGGGTTCAGAAACACACACCCCACCACACACACGCATACATATACATACAAGGTTTTAAAAAAATTTTTTAACAAAGGTATCGACCGAATTCAATAGGATAAGAAATAGTTTTTACAATAAATGGTACTGGAACAACTGGGTATTTATGGGGGGGGGACTACACTTAACTTCAATCTGTACCTCACACCATTACAGACATTAATTCAAAATGAATCAAGACCTAAATGTAAAGTCCATAAAACTTCTAGAAGAAAACACAGGAGAAAATCTTTGATACTTTGGGGTAGGCAAAGATTTCTTAGGACTCAAAAGACTTCTACTATAACTGAAAAAAAGATGAATTACATGGATTTCAAAATCAATATATCTTGTGCTCTTTAAAAAGGTACATTTAAGAAAATAAAAGTCAAGTCATAGATAGGGAGACAATCTTCACAGAATATATACCTGAAACAAATTATTACCTAGAATATATAAAAAACTTACAACTCGATATAAACAGGACAACCTAGTTTTAAAATAGGTAAAATATTTGAACAGATAAAAGAAAATCTAAGAATGGCTAAATAAGGACATGAAAAAATGCTCAACACCAAGTCATCAAAGAAATGCAACTTAAAACCACAATGAGATCTCACTTCTTCACACTCACCAGAATGACTGAAACTAATAAGACTGAAAATTAATAAGACTAAGTGTTAATGAGGATGTGGGAAAACTAAAGCTCTCATAAATTGGCTTAATGACTTTTTATAAACTCAAACACATACTTCCCGCATAAGCCAGTCATTCCACTCCTACGTATTTACTAACAAAATGATAACATATATGCAAAAGACTTGTACACAAATATTTCTAGTAGCTTTATTTATAATTGCCCCAAACTGCAAGCAACCCAAAAATATCTATCAGCAGGTGTATAGAAAGATTTTAATATATCTAGTCAGTCACTCAGCAGTAAAATGGTACAATGTGGATAAGTCTCAAAAACATGATGCTGAGTGAAAGAAGTCAGATACAACCAACTATTTATTGTACGATTCTATTTATATGAAGCTTATAAAGAGGCAAAACTAAACTAAGATGGTAGAAATCGGAGTGGTTTTGTTTGAAGGCAGGGCTTGCCTATAAAGGAATAAAGAGAATTTCCTTGAGAGTGGTGGAAATCTTCAAATACCTTGATTGGAATGTTGATTACATGAATGTATTGATTTGCCAAAAGACAGAGAATCATACACTTGATATTTGTGCATTTCCCTCTATGTAAAATTTACTTTAGTTTTTAAAAGAGCAAGAAAAATAAATTACAAAAAACCCCACAAAACCAACAAGTAATTCTCTTCAACTTGAAAGTAATCTTTTCGATTTACCCACAGTAGTGAAAACTTTATGTCCACACGAACCTGCTCACAGATATTTATAGCAGCTTTATTCCTAATTGCCCAAACTTGAAAGCATGGACCAAGATGTCCTTCAGGAGGTGAATGGATAAACTGTGGTACATCCGGACAATGGAATATTATTCAGTGCTAAAAGGAAATGGGCTATTAAGCCATGAAAAGACATGGAAAACACTTTAAGGCATATTGCCACGTGAGAGAAGTCAATCTGAAAAGGCTACATTCTGTATGATTCCAAATATATGGCATTCTAGAAAAGGCAAAACTGTGGAAACAGTGGAAAGAACAGTGGTTGCCAAGGATTTGGAGAGGGGAGGGGTCGACTAGATGGACCAATTGTCACAAATGTGCCCTTCTGGTGGGGGATGTTGACAGTGGGGGAGGCTGAGCGTGGGGACAGAGGTGTATGGGAAATCTGTAGCCCTTCCCCTCAATTTTGCTATGAACCTAGAATTTTCTCTCTAAAAAATTATAGTCTTTTTTAAAAGGATTTTTTCAACTCTGCAACACCCCATCAGAAGGTTTGAGAGTCTCAGAAGTGTGAACAGTGCAAAGAAGCTGGAGAAGAGGGCTCCAGCCAGAAAGAGAGCCTGGTGGGGAGGGCCGGGGGAGGGAATGTGGCCAGTGTTCCCTGAATAGAGACAAGAAAGGAGACCGGTCCTGGGGGTGAGGCTGACCACAGGCCTGTTAGCTTTGAAGCAGCATGAACTTACTGAAGGAATAAGCATGGCACAGACGTAGTCAGTGATCTCTTTCTCTCTGTCAAATAAATAAATAAAATCTTTTTTTTAAAAAAGAGTCTGCTAACCCGTCTTTCTGCTTCTACTCTTTCCTCCTTGATACAGAAGCCAGAGTAACTCTGTTAATATACAAGCTCACCCCTTTTTCTTTCCAAACCTTCCAAAGGCTCCTTACTTCACTAATGGCGAAAGTCAAAGTCTTCTTAATGGCTATCAGTCCCAGTGCAGCCTGTCACTTAAACTCTGACCTTTTCCTCTTCTCTCCCTCTGTTGTCCAGTCACACTGGCTTCACTGCTTTTCCTCAACATACCAAGAATTTCCTGCCTCAGGGCCTTTGCAACTACTGTTCTCTGGAATATTCTTCTCTAAGATAGCTGCTCCCTTTCTCACCTCTTACATTTTTTGCCCAAAAATTAATGAATCTTGGAATACTGAAAAAATAAAATTAAATTAAAAAAAAGAAAACAGAAAAAAAAATTACTTTCTCAATGAAAAGGAAGCTGAGCACTCTCTTGGCTTCTTCTCTGTTATGTTTTTCTTCATAGAACTTATCACTCTCCAGACTATGTAATTACCTATAAATTTTGTGTGTTGTCTATCTTCCCTCACTAAAATAGAAGAAATGGAGGGATTTTGCTGTTTTTAAATACGTCCCCAGCACTAGAATAGTACCTGGCACACAGAGGGCACTCAACATTGGATGGATTAATTAAGCAAGTAATGAGATGGAATGAGAAAAGATGCAAAGATGCAATGAGCAAGGTGAAATGGAATGAGGGGAGGAGTTGGTCAAGGTCAGCTCCCAGATTTTTAGCCTATAAAACATGGCAAAGCCTCTATAGACTGAGAACGTCTTCAAATGTAGTTCAGAGAGCCAATTAGAGGTCATAGGAAGCTGCCATATCCTCTCCTGTCAGCCAAGCCTGGCTGGAGCCTCTCACCTTTGCATTTCAGGAAAGCTCTCTGTGAACCCCAACAACACTAAATTGAGGATAGATAGCATGTTCCTCTTCATAAAAGATGTGGTGTTGTCAAGATAGGAGGATTCTGTGCAAAATCAATTAACGATATCTTCTAAAAACCTGTCAATGAGTAACCAAAAAGACCATATTTGGAGAAAATGAAAGTTGAAATTGGGGTAGATAGCCTTCCGTGCACTGAATTTTATAGCTGAAAGACAATCATAATCTTGATGGCTGTGTTAGACAGTATAATGGCCCCCACGATTATCCACATCCCAATCTCTGCAACCTGGAAATATGTCACCTTTTGTGGCAAAAGGGTCTTTGAAGATGTGATTAAGGTTAAGTTCTTAGAGACTGAAAGTATCTTGGACCATCCAGGTGGGCCCAACGTAATCACATGAATTCTTAAAAGCAGAGAACCTTTCCTGACCATAATAAGTGGGAGGTGTGACTACAGAGGAAGGGGCAGAGGGATGGGAGACATTGCTGTTCTTGAAGATGGAAGAGGGTCCAGGAGTCAAGAAATACAGGAGAGACTCTAGAAGCTGATAAAGGCAACAACAACAATAACAACAACAAGTTATCCTCTAGAGCTTCTAGAAAGGAATGATGTCCTGCTAACTCCTTGACTTTAGCCCAGTGAGAACCGTATGGGACTTATAACCTACAGAACTTTCAGATAATAAATTTGTGGGGTTTTATGCTCCCACCCCACAAAAAACCAACAGGAAACATCATGGAAATAGAGCCCTGTCCTACTCCTGTTACCCCAGAGCAGAGCCTGTGCCAACATAGGAAGGGCATCTGGGAGAAGTTGGATGGGCTACCAGTTGGATGTGGAGAAGTTGGCTGTGGCCTAGTATCGAGAGATGGTCTGGACTGACAGATGTGATGGAATCTTTGAATGCTAAAGAAATTGGCCCAGTTATTCTTCAGTCCCTCCAGCTATTAGAAGGCCACTGAACCAGAGAGTGATCTATCAATGATCCCCTTGGGCTTGGAAAGAGGTGATGTGCTTCCCCAGTCTTGCCTCTTGGCCACGCATGTCCTCTTGGCAGAGCCAAATGTCCTTAGCAGACTGGTGCGTTTACATATAGTGCATCTCAGCTTTGGTCTCTCGCTGGACGGAACTTGGTTGCTGAACCCAAGCATAGCTCCAACATCAGGAGCCAGAAAGGGAATTGCTTTTAAGAACAGGGAGCAAAGTTCACAGCAGTAACCAGGCGTCCCTTATACATAGGAAGGTAGATAACCATGATAACAACCAACCTTTATGGGACACTTACAATGTGCCAAGCACAGGGCTAAGTATTTGACATTCCCTCCTTTAAGACAGTCTGCATGAATAAGACAAAATGGCATTTTCCAAGAGCATCCTGTTCTTAGCGTATTTATTTTAAAAAGTGTCCAGACGCAGGGTGAAGCTATGATAAAACCCTTCCTTTTTGGTACAGATGCAGTAATGATGGTCCAGCCCACTCCTGCCCTCTTTGTGCAGGACACATGGGCTTCCCACTAAAGCCAGGAAGCTTTGTCAGCCCATCTCTGTCACCAGCACTGGACCATTGCTCATCTGGACTTTGACAGGCTTCCTAAAATCTCCTCAGAGGAAAATGTCTACAGGCTGCGGGTTTCCTCCTCATTCACTCAGTGCACATTTACTAAGCCAGTAACATGTGTCAGGCCCTGTTGGTGCTTGGAATACATTAGGAAATGATACACTGATCCCTTCCCTCAAAGAACTTATATTCTAATGGGGAGGGGAGTGACAATAAACAATAACATAATAATTAAGTTATACAGTATGCTAACATTTGAAAAAGGACCATGGCGAAAAGGTAGAGCAGGAATGGGTAGGAAAAGGGAAACAAAGTTTGGGACTATATTTTGCAACTTTAAATAGAGTAGTCACAGCGGGCCTCATTGAGGAGGCGACTTTGAGCAGACTTGAAGGAAGTGAGGGAGTTAGCCATGATGTCTATAGGAACAGCATTCAGGCAAAGGGAATGACCAGCACAAAGAGGAGTGTGGGGAGTATGTCTGTGCTGGAGGTGGAATAAGACTAGTAAGACTGAGGTGGGGTTAGGGCAAAGGAAAATAGTAGTTGTGTTCAGAGAGGGAAGAGGGACAGGCCAACCATTTGAGGCCCATGTGGCCACTGCTGGGACTTGCAGGTTGAGAGTCACTGAGACTTTGGAGCAGAGGAGGGGCAGAATCTAATTTTCATCTTAAAAACTTTATTCTTTCAGGAATAGAATGAAGTTGGTCAGAGTTGAGAATAGAATGAGGAGGTCAGAATTAGCCTTGGAGGAGGTGAGACATGGTCGGTTTCTGGTTCTCTTTGGAAGTAGAGCCCAAAGGATGTCCCAATGGATTCTCTCAACAACTGTGAGAGCCAAGAGAAACCTTCTCTATAGGCACATGTTTCTGTGCTACCAGTCAACATTTTAAATACTTTCCAGAAGGAAAGAGAGTTTTCTTCCCTTTATGAGAATTTTCCTAATAAGATGAACAGCAACATCAAGCCAAGATGCTGGGCTGTTGGCCAAGTGCACTCATGAGCTAAGCCTCTCAGAACAGGTGTCAAGCCTATGCGTTAACAAAGCCCCCTATCTCCACCTGGCTCCTGTGTTGTCCATGCTGCAAGGGTGCGGGGGGAGGTGTAGTTAAGAGTAGAGTTCTAAAACTAACCTGCCTGCTTTCAAACCCCAACATGAACACTTACTATTTATGTAACCTTGAACTAGGGACTTTCAACCCCTGTTTCAGATGTGGGTAACACTATTTCTCATAGGGTTATTTGCACAATGGCGCACGCCAATGTTTGCAGTCTGAATACATCCTCAAATATGGCCCAAACCAAATATCTCCCAAAGCCTGCCCAACCCTACTTCCTCATCTCAAATGTAGCAAGTACACCACCCAGCAAATGCTTAACAGCACCTCCTAAGGATGGCCTGGCTATTCCCCAGCACAGCTTAGAAATGCAGAGCCGAGGCCATTTTCTCTTCAGGGACCTCCAAGGCCTTGGGCACCTTCATGTTGTTGGTGGAAAAAAAACTTCAGAAGGACATTAAGATCCTGTGGAGTCAGGCATCTCTACATGCAGAGAGACGTAATTTGCAAATACTTCCACAAGAATGTTTTTTTTTTTTCCCTTTTAGAGGGCCCTTATGAACCCAGGCTTGCTGAGTAACAGCCACATAAGTGAACTGAAGAGCAAAAGATGATGGATTCTTTTTAAAAAAAAAATACTTATTCACACAGGGGGAAGGGCAGAGGGAGAGGGAGAGAATCCTCAAGCAGATTCCCTGATGAGCACGGAGCCTGATGCAGGGCTTGCTCTCACAACCCTGAGATCATGACCTGAGTGGAAATCAAGAGTCGGCCACTTAAGTGACTGAGCCACCCAGGTGCCCCATGAGATGATGGATCCTTTGTGGGGATATAATGGTGATGTGTGGGAGGCTAAAGAATATTTTTCACACCAAACGTGAGAATAGCTGAAATGTCAACACTATGTTTCAGTGACATCTGCTTTTCTTCATCTGATAGCTCCCTTTTATTTTGTTATATTAAGTATTCCTTATGTTTCGAGATAATTTTCCTTCCACAGTGTAAACAAATGCCTGGAAAAAATTAATTTAAAAAAAAATGACTTTAGCCATTTGCAGCAGCAAAAGGAAAAGTACCAGCTGCATTGAAGCCAGCTTAAAATGAAATTGCTGGTACTCGCCTACAGTTAAGTAATGGAAACAGTGTGTTATTATTAGGAATGAATGGGGACACCTCTGATCTAGAAGTGTATGGGGGGGCGAGTGGTGGGGGTTGCGTTCTTCCGTATCACTGACTCTGGCATGGCTTCTGAATCAGTTGTGACCTTCCTTGGGACCCAGGAACTCCAGGCACCGCCTCTGTCACACGCACATGTGTGTGTGTGTGCAAGCATGGGATCGCACACAGAAACTGCAAACACTCACCTACATAATATGCACGCACGCACACACAACCAACGTGACACAAGTGTGCAGTATACATTCCCATAGGCACACACTCTTGGACAACACACAGGCTCAAAAAACATATGCCCACAAAATACGCACACACACACACACACACACACAGACGCCTCTTAAACATGTGTACGTCATCCATGTGCCAACAACACAAGTCTTACATACCCATATAGATAGCATGTGAACACACAGCTGCACCAAACACACACACACACACACACACACACACACACACACACACACACTGACTTCTCTTGGTCCTCATAAGCCCCAGTCTCAATATCTTGATAGAAGCAGCTCACTTGGGCAGGAAAAGGGCTGCCTAGACCATCTCAGCTTTGGTTTTGCCACAACTTACAGTGTCTCCAGTAATCTAAAAGGCTCCTGCAAATATCCCCAAATTATCACGGTGGAGTCTAATCAATATCTTATTCCCCAGATAGTTGTGAAGCCTTTTGAATTAAAATTAAGACACCATGGACAAGGGATGGGACAATGGGTCCTTTCTATAAAAAACTGAACACAGTGTTAAGTGCTGACTTGACACAGTTGTGTGAGTGGACCGTGGAAACAGGTATGAGTGAAGCTTGGGACAAGTGGTTTCAATGAAAAATTTTGCAGCAAGAGAAATCATTCCATGTACAAGATCTGGACTCAAATTCTCGATATACCCCTATGTATTTTGTGGCTTTAAAAAATAACAAATATATTATCTGTGATTTTATCAAGTTGCCAAATGACAGAAAACTCAAATTACAGAGACTTGAACAAGACAGAAGAGGAAAAATCGTTCTGTCTCATGTGAATATAGGGTATCTGGAGCTAGTATAATAACTCCATGATCATCAAGGACACGGGCTTCTTCTCTCTTGTTGCTCCAACACCTTCAGTTTCAGGACCCAAGAGAGCTGCTCCACCTCCAGCCATCATGCTCAAATTCCAGCAAGCAAGAAGGAAGAAGGAGAAGGACAAACGCTTTCCTTTCAGGAACACTTTCTGGAAGGTGCCATACAACACATCCATTTGTATCTCACTGGTCAGAACAGTTAAATGACCACACCTAGCCACAAAGGATGCCTAGAAATATGCTTTTTATTCTAGCAGTCAGCTAAAATTGGAGGTTCCATTACTATAGAATAAAAAGAGAACTGGAAGATAGCTATTGGTCTCTGCCAATGCACTAAACATGACACATTTTTTAACAGATAAATATAGCCTCCACTCAGAGATAATCATTGTTAACATTTTGATATGTAGTATATATATGCAAAAATATAATTTCTTTTACAAAACTGAATCCACAGTGTATTCCCTGGTTTGTTGTTGTTGTTGTTTTCATTTTAGGAATGTCTCTTTATGACTCTATGTAGATATCTATCCTTTTTTAAAAAGTTCAAAAGAAAAATCTAATTAATCCACCTCCACCTAAGAAAATAAGCATGTGATAAGTGTCATTCAAATCAATTATTCCTGCTGGAAGCATCATTCAGTTTGGGGTACAGGGTAGGGATGTAAATCTACATCAAGTAAAAAGCTGGGAGAGTGTGAGAACCTATGAGAGGGCAGGGTCCCTAGCTGAAGGAACCCCTGGGGACCCCGACACCCTGAGAACACAGGCTGAAAGAGGACCCACAGTGGGGATTGTCCCCTGTGCACACGGAAGGATGGCTGGAGGGAGGAGGAGAGGGCAGAGCCACGCCGGCTTCCTCCTCACCCCCCAACCCCTCCAACGCTGCTGGCTGGATTATTGAGCTCATGATATTTTGGGGAAATTATTTTATGGATTCAGCTGTTTATGATACTTAGGGCTTTATTCCCTTAGCAACCTCTCCCAGGTTTTAGAAACCTTCTCAAAAGATCAGAGGATTGCCTTTCAGATAAGCATCCAGAATGGTGAGTTATCTTAGCTCAATCCGAAAGTATCAGTTTCTGCTTGCTCTCATTGACTGGGCCTGATTTATTTGCTTGGTCCCCACAAGTGTGTCACAGAAAAGCAGGCACTTTCTGCTCTTCACTCCTTGCTGTCTTCCTGAAGCATCAATTCAAATAATCTCTCTGCTCAGAATCTGCCCCGAGTCCCTGTTTCCTCTTACACCAAATCCAAATTCTTCTACTTGACCTAGGGGACCCTCCAAAGTTTACTCACTGCCCGTAACTGATTCCCTTGTTCCCAGACCACACATTGCATGGAAACCAAGACACCTCGGCTCCCCTTTTCAGAGCCAAGATGTTTTCTAAAGAAGTGAGAATTTGGGAACCAAATGGACTCCCTCTTAGAAGCTGTGTAACAGTGAATTTTCCCTACCCTCCTTGAGCCTCTTTTCTTCATGTGTTAAGTAGGAGTAATAAACAACAGTCCCACAGGGCCATGGGTGGGTAAAATGATGTGCCTGGCCCATGGCCTGTGGAAAGGGTCTAAATGAATGTGACTTTCCTCTCCCCCTCCTCTTCTCCTGTAATTACTTCCTTCTGTTTAGGGCTTCTTTTTTGTTCAAAGTCTGGAGTAGGTTGTGTTCCAACCAGATACCCACTTTGTCCAAGGCTAGTCTATACTGCGCTCCCATTGGGCTGGGCTCTTTCATAACCCAGAGCCTACTGGCCTCCCTTGTAGCTGAGGTCCTAATCTCTAACCTCCCTGAGGAGCCGTGTGCCATAACTTAAGAGCCATGGTCTCCCAGCCCTGCCCAAAGTCTCTGCTGTCCTCATGTGCCAATACCCTCCTTGGGTATACATACGGGCCTTGGCCAGAGAGTTGGGCTTTCAACACTCAGAGGAGACTGCAGTAGGGTGCAGCCCCTCCTGGGATCTTTTGTTTCCCCAGAAGATCCTTGTCTTCTCTAACAAATGTTAGAAAAATTCTACTCTAAAGTCATGTTATACCTTTCTTAGTTAGACACTGAAGTATATGTTACAGTTTTTTTAAAAAAAAGATTTTATTTATTTATTTGACAGAGAGAGAGTTCACTGGTAGGCAGAGAGGCAAACAGAGAGAGAGGGGGAAGCAGGCTCCCTGCTGAGCAGAGAGCCCAATGCGGGGCTTGATCCTAGGACCCTGAGATCATGACCTGAGCCGAAGGCAGAGACTTAACCCACTGAGCCACCCAGGTGCCCCATATGTTATCTTTAAAAAAAAAAAAAAAAAAAACTTTATAAAAATGCAATACTCTTGAACAATTAAAAGTAAAGGGGAAAAAGGGAAGTTTTCCCTCAAGTTTGACACGCAAAAGATAAATATCTATAGTAGACTTAATCAGCTATATAAAACTAGCTTTAAGTCCTAACAGACAGAGGTTAAGAATAGATCATTCAAATAGGAGAAAATTCCAGTTGCTTAAAGAAAGAGAGACAAATGGTCTTAGTGGAAATCGTATAAATATAATTTAAATATGAATGAGGTACCATTATACCCCTTGAACTGAAAGAACATTTTAAAATAATAAAACCCAGTGCTATAAAAGCTGCAGAGAAACTTGTATACTCACAGAGTGCTATTGACATTGTAAATTATTATAGTCATTTTGAAAAGCAATTTGGCAGTGCATTTCAAAAGCCGTGAAAATGTTTCTGCCCTTTGGCTGACAATTTTCACATCAAGATAATCATATAAAATAAAAATAATTATGCTCATGAAAGTAATCTTTGTAGAGTTATCTACAATAGCAAACATATAAACAATCTAAATGTCTAACTGCAGGAGAATGGTAAATTAAATGCCACTCTATGTCTTCAATGTAATATTGTACAGCCATCAAAATGATAACTATAAAGACCCTTTCCATTTACCATCTATTAGTTGAGGTCCTCCTCCTCCTCAAATTTCACAAAGAATTAGAAGGTGATGGCTTGCATTTCTGGCTCCCCACTTAAAATTCATGTGTATGGCTCCATCTGGACCCCTCATCATTGCTGTCCCTCCACCTGTCTTCCAGACCTCATATGTCTTTGTTCCCCTCCATCTCACCCCCTCAAATAGCTACTCTCTCTGAAATCAACCTTAGCCACTCAGCTGTCTCTTTTCCCTTCAAACTTTCAAGGAAAAGCTTGCCCTTGAACCTACATCACTATCTAGCTACTGCCCTATTACTCTCTTCCCCTTAGAGCCAAACTGCACTCTCTCTTCTTGCCTTTCATCTTTTACAGCCTATTCACTCCAGCTGCTGCACACCCTTCCTGCACCTTCAGTGACGTCGCCTGTAACCTCCTGAAAAGTGTTCAGCTAACATTTTTTCTTCCTTGAGCTCTCAGGATATAATCTGACTCTCTTCCTCCTGAAACTCACTCTTCCTTTGATTTCCACACACACTCTCTACTCTCTATGACATGTCCTGATTCTCTGACGGCTCCTCTCAACTTCCTCTGTGGTGACCTCTTCATCTCCTCATCAGTATTCCCAAGCTCTTAAGTTATAGCACACAAAACAAGACTGTATTCCCCAAAGGACTGTCTCTAGTCTTCTTTGCTTAGGTTTATCAACTCCCTTCAACTGGAGTCAGATGAATGGTGTTCAAATTCTGACTCTCTCACTTTCCACCCATGTGACAAAGTTACTTCACCCCCTAATCCTCAATCCTCAGCATCTCTTCTATAAAATGAGAAGTACAATAGGATCCACCCCCTAAGGTACCTTAGTAAATGGTACAAATTCAATGAATGGTAGCCTTATTATCATTACTATTTTTCATATAGTATCTTAACCTATGTTTCCAATCTACACCCTCTGCTGAGTTTGAGGACAACCCTTCTATTCATCTTTACTGGAGATCTGCACCTGAATGTCCCACCTCAAACGCAGCATGTTCACAATTGCCACACTGCCTCTCTCCAGTCCCACTCCTGCCCACACCTAAAACTGGAAGTCATCCTTGATACCTTCTCTCCCTTTATCTGTGTCTGTCAACCTTCCCACCCACTCCCAGGCATGTCCCATAACATACTCCAGGTAGAATTCTCCAAGCTCATTTTCTAATTGCCAGAATGGGAAAATATTAATATGGTGAATGCTGAAAACCTGAAATCCTAGAGGAAGGTAGAACTAAAGATGGAAGGAGCTGGGTTTCTGGACTGACTGTGTGAAAGGCTGTCTGCCCATCAGAAAAAAATGTTTTGAATTTCATGTGAGTAAGAAACAATCTCCTAGTATGTTATGTCACCAAGATCTGAAGAAGTATCTTTCACGGCATCTAGATTTGCTTTAACTAATATCCAAAACATGCATCGGATCCATCAGCTTCTCCAATCTCCTCCATCAGTACCCCCTGATAGGCTCCCAGAATCTCCTGTATAGATCCCTGCAGCAGCATCCCCACAAGTTTACCTGACTCCACTCTCACCCTTCTCTACTCCACTCATCATATAGTTGTTGATAGGTAAGAGGGATCCAATCGGATTTTATCAATCACCCTTGCTTAAGAAAATCTGTCAGGCTCTTCATCACCTTCAGGATGAAATCCAACTCCTTCCATGGCATAGGAGGCCAGCCCTTCATGAGTTGGTTCCACCTCTCTGCTATATCTCTTGCTCTTTTGTCCGACATACCAGCCACAATTACCTACCCACAGTCCGGTGACCTGTGCCAGGTGCCCTTTAACTTGATGCCCTTGCACAAGCAGCTCCCTCTGCCTGGAACAATTCCATGTCTTCCTAATCTGAATGACTGCTACTCACCCTTCAAAATTCAGCTTGGGCATCATCTCCTTGGAGAGGCCTTTCCTGACTCCTCCAGGTGGGATGAGAGTCTTCTCCTGAGTGTCCCCATTACTCCACATAGTTTTCATAGAATCTATTTACTTGTTTCTGAGGATAGGCACTTATTTTGGTAACTTCATTTTCTAGCACAATGTCTAACATGTAGTAGATGCTCAGTAAATGTTTATTGAGTGAATGATTAAGCCATAAATCTATTAACTATAAAATTAACTATAAAATAACTATAATGCAACATATAAAAATATTGACAGCATACTCTATTATGAAGTGAAAATTTGTTTTTAAAGATTTCATTTATTCATTTGACAGAGAGAGATCATAAGCAGGCAGAGAGGCAGGCAGAGAGAGAGGGGGAAGCAGGCTCCCCGCTGAGCAGAGAGTCCGATGCGGGGCTCGATCCCGGGACCTTGAGATCACGACCTGAGCTGAAGGCAGAGGCTTTAACCCACTGAGCCACCCAGGCGCCCCTATGAAGTGAAAATTTAAATTGTGCATTATATATAAAGAACATGCATATTACATAAGGTATTATGCATGTGGTAAATTCTAAAAACAGTCATTTGTTAAACATTTATTGAGTACCTACTCTGTACCAGATAGATCATACTGACAGAAAGATTCACTAGAACTGGTTCAACCCTCAAGTTTATGATCTGGAAAAAAAAAAAAAAAAAAAGCAATCCTAGTTACCTGATGGGAATGTGGGTGAAAGTTTAATTTTCAAAATTCCCTTTAATTTTTTTACAATACATTTAAAAAGCAGCTTATAAAGCAGCAAAGGTCATCTATAAACTGCTGTTCATATAATACTAAAGTTATAAAATACAACCTCCATCATTTTGAAAACATCTATTCCAAGTAAAGCCCCTTAGAGTTTCGGAGTCTACATACCTTTGCATATATTGAATCGATATTTGTTTTGCTTTCCCATAATATTGCTGATATCTTATACATAATGTATCTCTGGTGTCCTGTGTGTCCTTGAACAATTCACTTCACCCTTCTGAACTTCAGTTGCCCCACCTGCAAGGTAAATAACCTCCAAATCCACGTAATTGTTTTAAAGAATGAAATTAGATAAAGAGTATGAACTGCTTTGTGAGGCACTTTGAAAACATAGGGTATGGCAGAGAAGATTTCTTCTGTGTTACTTCTCAAAAATACCAGTAGAGCCAACTTTGTCATTCTCATGCTCAATAAGTCAATACTAATCTAGTCTAACTGAATCTAACTTGTAACATTATACTTATCCCCATGAAACTCCATGAAAGTTATTTTTGCTTTTCATGAAAAAGGACATAATGTCTCTAAATGCTATTTTTTCTAATTTGTTTCTCATGCAAAAAAAAAAATGTTGCTCACTACTCAATTAAATAAAAAATTTCCATGGCCCTGCCCAATGTTCTGCATCTTGCAGACGTGTAATGATAATAATAATGGTCTTTTCCTTTTCTAAATTTGGTGGGAACACCAGGTTATGCTGACGTCCCAGAATAACAGCCCTTGGAGTAAAGACTACTCACTTGGCATGAAGTAGGAATATTCCTAATGTGTTTGGACATGCTGAAGCAGTAGGTAGGGACCTTGGGCATCATGACACATGTCCAGTGGACATGACACATGTCCAGGGGAGGAGAGGAAACCCTGGAGATAGGTGAGAGGAGAGAAATGGAGATATTTTGAATATCATTCATCTGCCTCGGCATGTGTCCCTAAAAGATTACATTTCATCCAATATCCTGGATCTGGACAAACAATGTAGGCTGTTCAATGGCCCTTTGTGATTGCTGCCTCTTTTAGCAACAATCTTTCTTAATAACAGCTTCATACATCTCACTAAACACCTGCTCTCTTCCTGCGCTGTCAGCATAAGTATCTGTGTACAACCAAATAGACTTATACTTTCCAGTAGAAAGCTAGATTGCTTGTCTCTAAGAACCATGTAGATCAAGGATGTGTGTGTGTGTGTGTGTGTGTGTGTGTGTGTGTGTGTGTGTGTAGGGGTGTCTGCAGATGCCCAGAGACATGGGTCAGAATTGCTAGCATGAGTCTTTCCAACCTAGTTTTATAAGGTTTAGATAGCTTGACTGACTGCAGCTCTAATTTTGTAAAACAGAATTGATTTGCAAAATCTGGGCCAGGAGGGGGCACACCTGGGAAATGGCTGTGAACTCAGAACAAGGAAGGAGGCAGATGCCAATGTATCTCAAGAACTACAGAAAAATAGACGGTCCGGGGCAACCAGAGTTTAGATTTCCCTGATGGGACCCACTGAATTCATCAGAGCCCACAGGAAACCAAGTGTCAGCAATCAGCCTGGGCCATAATGGAGGTTCTTGTGGGTGTGGAAAATTAAAGGTTTGCAGAGGAGATCTGGTTAGTGCCTTAAATCTGAAATTAACCTAAGTGACAAAATTGTTGCTAAAATTCCTTTGTTATGATTATTCCAAACTCCAATCCACCACTTCAGGAGTTTTGGTGCATGCTAAACTGATAAGGAAGGAGATTGTACAATTGCTGAGACAAGTGTTCTCAACCCTGGCTTTCTATTAGAGTCTTTAGAAAATCTGATGCTCAGTCCTCATTCCAGACCAAATGAATCAGACTCTTTGGATGAGGGATCCAGGAAGGAATAGTTTTTAAAAGCTTTTCAGGTAACTCTAATGCACAGCCAGTGTTGGGATCCACTGGGTTAGGCTGAAATGGACAAGAGTCACCCAGGGGAGCCAGAGAAAGAGTTGTGATTGAGAGGCTATAATTTCTGGGCATAACCTCAGACAAGGAAGGTGTTCTCATGTTAGTGCTTACACAGTGCTAGAATAGGAAGGCACCAGAGGGTATGATGGGTATGGCCTAGGATCGGCAATGATGAGTTTAACCTGTGACTACAAGCCAGAAACCAAATTTTGCTTGCCCCAAAACATAACCAGAATCAGACAAGCTGGTAGATGATTAATACATTTCACCAAGTATCAATGATCACAGAACAGAAACTCACTCGAGATAGCTCAAGATTAGGAAGATTTGTAGTAGAGACCCAAATGGCAATTTCAAGGCATTCAGGGACCCAGACTCCCAGAGTCAGGAATAAGACACTCAGCTGCTAAAATCACCCCCTCCATCTCTCGGTCATTTGATCTTCATCTTTGTTCCTCTGTGCACATTTGCTTTATTCTTTCATTGCACCTGGCTTCCTCTGATTACTCATTTCACAAAAGGCTCAACATGAGTGTTCCAACACTAACTTGTAATCTTTTACACCCAGAGTGACCCTTGTCACAAAGTGTCTCAGTTCAAATTTTCAAGAAGAAGAAGCTGGTCACCAGTTCAGCAAAGGATAGCTGGCTGGTCTTATCTAGCCCTGGGTCAGGTGTCAATCTCTTCCCATAAGCTGGGCTGGGAGTGGAAAATTCATATGGCTCGTAGGATGAACATTTTAGAAGACCATTGGAAGGGCAGATACTTATGAGGAGCTGTAGACAGAGTAGGTAATGAAGTACATGTATTATTTATTTATAACTAATGAACCACACACCTTTCTTCTTTCCCATCTTCTGCCTCCCAGGAAGGAGGGGAGATAAGGAGGAGCTTGAAATAACATGCTCTGTCTATTTTCAAGTTTCAGCCTAGCATCTGAGAGAGGTAACCACAGACTGGCACGATGAAAAGATAGCCTACAAACCCTCAACCAGCATTTATGTACATAATTCTACAAACGCTCTCTTCCTCTTGAAACTACCAAAAAGTTCACTCTTAGCAATGGTGAAAGCCTCTCTGTTCAAGCTGAATTTCACACTTTCAGATGCATTGTGGCATATAAAAATGTGACACATATACACATTAAGAAGGATTCTGCTCTTCTTGGGCCTTTATCTGATTGGCTGGAAAATGTGAAATTAACATGTTATTACAGTGGTTTGGCAGTTCAGCTCTGAATAACATTCTTGACTTTTACATGAGAATCTTTTACTGAAACTCTTTTCAGAAATGTAGAACTTCAGTTAGTTTAGGGATTCATGAAAATGGTAGTTAGGAATTTTATAAACTTCCCAAATAGAGAAATTGTGTATAAACTCATTCTATGGACCAATGTTGGCTATTGCAGCAAAGAATTGAATGGTTCTATAGTTGTCCTTCTTTCCTCTGGTTAAGTTCAGCTGCATTAAGGCAGGGTGTCCAGAAGGAGTCTGGACTTGACAGTTATGTTTAGAGAGAAAAACAACAGGGTAAAAAGCTACCTCCCACCCCAGCCTGTACACAGTCTGAGTTTTGTTTTGTTTGTTTTGATTTTTCCTTGTAGAGTCCATGAGGCTAGAGGCAAAGTGAAGCCAGGAAAGGGAAAAGGGAAAAGTAGGCGAAGCACCAAGAGCAAAAATTGTCTATTTTCACTTTTGCCCAGAGCATGTGGTCCCTGAAATTCATGGCTCTGAACTTGGTATTATGCCACCATGCAAACGTGCAATCATTTATTTTAGAGCCTTCGAAGGGGTCAATTATTTCAGCTTTTACCCAAGTACAACTATCAGAGATTCTGACTGATTGAACAAAAGAAGTCTACTACTTGTATTTTACTGACAAAACAAAACACCTATAAACCAAAAGAATGATTTATCTGAGCTGAAAATAAAACTCCTGCCTACTGAAGTCTGGTGCAGCTGAGTTATCACTATTTTCATCCTGTAATTTGTTTTATAAGGTACTAATTAACAGGGCAAAGTCTGTTGCCAGGAAAGTAAATCACATTTTGCTGTTTTCTTCTTTTCTGAAAAGACACAGACCTGGTATTTAATTGAAGAGCAAGTTCCAAGGGCACTATCCACACTGAAATTGGGAAACACTGAGCTGGGAAATCATGGTGAAATCTGCTGTGTTGGGTTCCAGAAAAGCGGTGAGAGGGAGAGGAAGGAATAGAGGGAAAGAGAATTGCACAGGTAACTTCCAAAAAGACTGATTTCCTCAAATGCCCCATCTTTTCCTTGTTTATTCAACTCTACATTTCTCCTCTGGCTGCGCTCAACTAACACCCACCACAAACATCCTCTCAAAAGTTCACTTTCCCCCTGGTTCATTCATTCCTGCCCCCAACAGAGTACTGTATCGTTTTTAAAGGTAGCAACTCTGTGCTCAGTCTTCCCTGCCCTAACCTCCCCCTTCTCCTGGGCGCGTAAGTGGACCTGAGCCTCTCATTGACCTTTGACCGAGGGCTGAGCAGTCACACCCGGCCCCTCCCCTCCCAGCTCGCCCTCCTCAAAGACTTCATTCTTTTCTCCCTCTCCTCCTTCCCTCATCCCATTCCTGGACGTTCTGGACTGGAGGCGGCCGCTCCGGCTTGTCCTCCCTTGTTGAACCCTCTGAGGCGTATTTTGGGGGAGGAGAGAAGGGGATGGGGGGTTAGTGATAGGCGGTGGGGCAGAGTGAGTGCCGCCTCGAACCCAGGAGCCTGGAGCCTGACGTCACCGCGCCCTGCCTGTCAATCTCCAGCGGGCGCGCTGCTCGTAGCCGCCTTTTCTGCCTCTGACTGTGTCTCATTCTCGGCGGCGCCAGCACAGCCACAGGAGCCCGGCGCTCTGCTCCGCGCGGGCCCTGTCGCCCCGCAAGCATAGGCTCAGTCGGCGCGCGCGGGGAGCGCAGCCTGGCGCCCCGCTGCAGCGCTCATGATCAGCGACTTCCTTCTGAAGCCCTGACTCCCCAGGTGAGCAGCCCGGCTCCCGAGAGGAACTTTGAGGGTTTAGAGTAGGGAAAGGGTGAAGGATGGCCAGGGGATGAGTCCTTGGGGCCAGAGAAATGGGGGCACGCTTGGGTCCACATCCTCCCGGCACACAGACACCCAGCTTCCCTCCCCAAAAACCCCTTTCCCAGGGATCTCTGTGGCCTTCAGGGCCCGCTGAACTCCTTGACCTCAGAAACTTAGCTTTCAGCACCGCGGACAGCGACTCCGCCGCCCAGTTTAGGGGAATGCCTAACGCGGTCCGCCGGAGCCCTGGCGGGACTAGCCAAGGCTGAAGATACCCCTAGCTCGGGGCACACGGGTGCGTGTGCAATTACAGGCACACTTACAGGACTGATCTGTGTGCAGGCGAGTGTATGTTATCCGTGCACATATCTGTGCAAAAACTCAGATCTATCTGTGGGGGCGTTCGTGTGCATTTCACTCACACGCTCGCTCGGTCACTCAACAGGTATTTATTAATTTCAGGCTCTCAGTACTGCTTCCTCGCTCTGCTCTGGGGTCCTGGGGTAGGATGAGCAATATGAATCGGGCACCTGAGCCCGGGAAGTTCCTGGGAGGCTCGAGCCACACACCTGACGCTTGTTCTCCCTTTTCCACACAGGGTGCAGCGACAGGCCGCGATGAACGCGAGCGCCTCCTCGCTCAACGAGTCCCAGGTGGTGGCAGTGACGGCCGAGGGAGCGGCCGCGGCGGCCACAGCGGCAGGAGCGCCGGACAGCGGTGAATGGGGGCCCCCTGCAGCGGCGGCGCTGGGGGGCGGCGGCGCAGCTAACGCGTCCCTGGAGTTGTCTTCTCAGCTGCCCGCTGGGCCGCCGGGGCTGCTGCTGTCGGCGGTGAATCCTTGGGACGTGCTCCTGTGCGTGTCGGGGACGGTGATCGCAGGCGAAAATGCTCTGGTAGTGGCTCTAATCGCGTCCACCCCCGCGCTGCGCACGCCCATGTTCGTGCTGGTGGGCAGCCTGGCCACCGCCGACCTGCTGGCGGGCTGCGGTCTCATCCTTCACTTCGTGTTCCAGTACGTGGTGCCCTCAGAGACGGTGAGCCTGCTCACGGTGGGCTTCCTCGTGGCTTCCTTCGCTGCCTCGGTCAGCAGCCTGCTGGCCATCACGGTGGACCGCTATCTGTCTCTTTACAACGCGCTCACCTACTACTCGCGCCGGACCCTGTTGGGCGTGCACCTGCTGCTCGCCGCCACCTGGACGGTGTCCCTAGGCCTCGGGTTGCTGCCGGTGCTCGGCTGGAACTGCCTAGCAGAGCGCTCCACCTGCAGCGTGGTGCGCCCGCTGACGCGCAGCCATGTGGCGCTGCTCTCCGCCGCGTTCTTTGCGGTCTTCGGCATTATGCTGCACCTGTACGTGCGCATCTGCCAGGTGGTCTGGCGCCATGCCCACCAGATCGCGCTGCAGCAGCACTGCCTGGCGCCGCCCCACCTGGCAGCCACCAGAAAGGGTGTGGGCACACTGGCTGTGGTGCTGGGCACTTTTGGCGCCAGTTGGCTGCCCTTCGCTATCTATTGCGTGGTAGGCAGCCGCGAGGACCCTGCAGTCTACACTTATGCCACCCTGCTGCCCGCCACCTACAACTCCATGATCAATCCTATCATCTACGCCTTCCGCAACCAGGAGATTCAGCGTGCCCTGTGGCTCCTGTTCTGTGGCTGTTTCCAGTCCAAAGTGCCCTTCCGTTCTAGGTCCCCCAGTGAGGTTTGAAGGCTCCCTCCCTCCGTCCTCTCGCCAACACCACACGCACAACAAGCCAGCCTTCAGTGAGCTTCTTGGTGCCTGCTAATGAACTCTGAGATCCCAGTGGTGTGATTCTGACTTTGGAAAGAAAGGAAGAGAGAATAAACATAACTACATCAAACTCACAAAAGACAAAGAAGCTCTTCGGCACTTTACATATACAGTGTATACATGTGTACATATATATACAAATATTTGTATCTTCTGGAGATGTTTGGGATGTGGGCTTTCCTGTTCTGTGAAAAAACTAACAAAGATGTGGTTGTATACTCAAATTGTACATCACATTTGTCAAGTGAAGACATTCCGATACTGCTTAATTATAGCACTTTATTTTTAGCTGCTGAACTGCCAAAACAGTGTTGCCATTTTTCAGGGGCAGGGGAAGAAGAGTAAAAGGTGTATTTTTGTTGTATGTGATAATATATTTTGCTGCACATGCATCAGTAAATTATAACATATTTTGTACACAAATAAACACATAATAAAAATGTAATTTGGGGCATGTGACTACCGGATTACTATTTAAAAGCTGGAATATTGGTTCATTTACTTAAAAAGTTTATTACATATCCTTTCCCTCCTATGAAATCTTAATGTCAAAAACCATATGCATCTGCACGTTTTCATAAATTGTTACTGAAATACCTAATACGGATTTGAGGTGGGGGGTAAGAGGGAGTAAGTCACATAACAGTATTCATAGGACACTAAAAGGTTATTGGCATTATTAATCTACAAATTAATCTACTCCTTGCTTTCTGGTTCTGAAGACAAACTCCAGAGGATGTCTGAAACCATTCCTTCCTTCACACATATATTTGTGAGTTCTAAAACCACCACTTTTAGTTGTAGCTTTTCCAATCTGGACAGAATTTTAAATGTTTAAAATTCACGTTGACTGAGTATATTTTTGCTGGCCAGTTCTTGTAGCAAAATGAACAGCCTTATAAAAGAAATAAATTCTTCCAAGACATAATTCCAAGATACATTGTGTTCATGAGATAAGTGAAGGTATGCCCAAGAACCCCTTTTGAGTTGATTGTGGCTTCAAACACAGGGCATTAAGATTCCCAAGAACTAAACATTCCTACTCGACCAATGGATATGAGTCATTGTTAAATGGTTCCCCTCCTCCCCCTCTTATAGGATGATGTGAGGATAAATAAGATAACACCTGTGGACATGCTCTGAGCATCTGTGAAGAAATTTGCACATAAGCACAGGTTGTTATTGGTCTTAGGCCTTAGCAAAATACCACAAGCAAATTTTTTCTTCCTACAGTCCATGAGTATGTTGAGTGCCTACTGTTTCCTAGACACAATTCCAAGGTTGGGAATACAGAATTGAACAAAATAGACAAAAAGGTTTCTGTGCTCTCAGTGCTACATTCTAGTGAAGGAGATCACTTACAGCAAATAAACACACACACACACACACACACACACATAAGGATTTATTATATATAAAGAATTGACTCATGCAGGTTTGGAGGTTAAGAAGTCCCAAGATCTGTAGTCAGAAAGCCGGAGACACAAGAAAGCTGACACTATTGTTCCAGTCTGTCTCCAAAGGCCCGAGAGCCAGAAGTGCCCATGGGCTCAAGACCCAAGAAGAACTGATGCTTCAGCTTGAGACCAAATGCAGGAAAAGACCAATGTTCCAGCTCAAGACATTCAGGCAACAGAAATTCCCTCTTACTTAGCCCTTTTATTCTTTTCTGGCCTTTAGGTGATTGCATGAGGCCTATCTACACTAGGGAAGGCAATCTGTTTATTCATTCTACCATCAAATGTTAATTCCATCCAGAAACAAGTCAGGAATAAGGCTTGACCAAATGTGTGTGCATCCATTAGTCAAGTAGACACATAAAATACCAAGAGAACACAATGATCCAAAATAAAGAAGGAAAAGTGTTTAAGGATGAAGCAGTCAGTTGTGTCAAATGTCGCTGGGAAGATAAGTAAAATGAGGTCTAAAAACAATGACTATAGATTTTTTTAATGTCCATATCATTGGTGAACTTGACAAGAGAAACTTGAGGAGTGTGAAGGGGAAAATAACTTGATTATAGAAGATACAAGAGAATGTGCCTGAGCAACCTAGTCTCCAACATCTTGCAACAGAGGTCTGACCTTTTTTAACACTGAAATATATTAAGTTTTATAGGCAAATGGTTTTATAATATCTGTAAATTTAGAGCCAAGACGATCAGCCTTATTGCTCATTCATCAAATTAACATTTTCTGAAGAACTAACCTTCATCGACTATTCAGCATCACCAGACACTTTCAGGCCCTATTAGTATCCAGAAAGCATTCAAGCATACTGAAATAACAAAAGCTTGGGCTATAAACATTTCCAAACATGTGATGGAGAAAAACAATATAATTTCAGAGATGGAACAAAGAAGTCAATACTATTATGCATTTTATAATTACAGAGAAAAATTCCTTGCAATTGGAGAGTGAAGAAAGTTCAACACTAGGATAATAAGACGGACCGTGGATCTGACTTCAATCCATTTGGTATTAATATTCAACTTCAGCCCTAGTCCTAATCAAAATGTTTGAGAGAGCCAAGAACAAGAAGATACTAAACAATCAGGTTGTTAATATCCTGGCTTACGCAGGTGGCCAGGCTGTGTAACGTCAGTAGGCTTCAGATTAACCAACTTGATTATGTGGGGATATAAAAGTATGAATAGATCTTGAAATACTTCTATGGAAGAATGTCACATATTCATCTGGCTTGTCAAATATTAATAATGTCCTATTTCAAGACCCTATACTAGTTGCTGGAAGCATAGTCTTTAAGAAAGGCATAATTCACTTAAACATGGAATTGCCTACCCACTCGGCTACGTAATGGGCATCCGAAATTTCTTACATTTAAAATTGGGCCACCAATGTTTATCCAAGAACTTGCTCTTTCTCCCTTCCTTCCTATCTAGGTTAATGACAATGTCATCTTTCCAGGTGTTCGGGCCAGAAAACTTAGAATCACACTTATCCTTCTCTTTCTCTCATAATTCCTATTCAATGTATCAGCAAAGCCTGTTGTCTTTACTTTCAAAATATATCTAGAGTCCACCCTTTTCTTACTATCTCTGCCACTATCATCATCTCTCCTCTGAATTGGTGTAGAAGCCTTTCTCTGGTGTCCTGGCTTCCGTCCTTGTGTCCTACATTCTACTGTCTACACAGTGGCTCACCTCCACAAACAGTTGCTCCCTGGACTACCCTTCAGATCCAGGCACGAGACCACCAACAGTCTGTTTCAAGAGGACAAACTTGGGGAAAGAAATATTTAGGCCTGGAAATAGGCCTTGAGTAAGAATTTCTGGAGTAAAGAACTCTGGGCTGGATACTTGATGCCTAGCCTAGATGTGGGGATCTAGACTTTTTACCCCAAGAGAAGGAGCACAACTGGAAGAGTCCTAGAGCAGGGGCCTCTAAGGCTTGAAGGGTCCCGCATGGTCCAGGATATTAGTTTTCTATTGCTGCTGTAACAAATGAACACAAACATGGTAGCTTTAAAACAATACACGTTTGCAGGTGCCTGGGTGGCTCAGTCAGTTAAGCATCTGCCTTGAGCTCAGGTCATGATCTCAGGGTCCTGAGATGGAGCCTGCATCAGACTCCCTGCTCAGTGGGGAGTCTGTTTTTTCCTCTGCCCACCACCCCCGCCCGCTCTTGCTCTCTCTCTCAAATGAATAAAATCTTAAAAAATACACATTTTTATTCTTTTGTAGTTATGGAGATCAGAAGTCTGAAATAAATTTCACTGGGCTGGAATCAAGGTGTCAGCAAGGCTGAAGTCCCTCTCGAGGTTCTAGGGGGACAACCTGTTTCCTTGCCTTTTCCATCTTTTAGAGTAGCATTCCTTAGCCAGTGGCCCCTTTCTCCATCTTCAGTGTATTATTTTGCCGAAATTATCACGTTGCCATCGTCTGTAGTCAAATCTCCCCCTTATAAGGAAATTTAGGATTACATTTAGGACCTGTCCAGGTAATCCAGGATAACCTTTCCATCTCAAAATCCTTAACTTAATTCCATCTGCAAAGTCTCGTTTGCCATCTAAGATAGAAGTCACAGCTCTGAGAGCAATATTGATGAAAAAGTACAATAATAAAAGTAAAATACCGAGTGGTAAAGATCCCGTACAAAGGTTAGAAAAATCCTATGGAACACTCCACTAGGGTGGCAATACGGAACTAAGTCCAGAAGAACAAAAGAAATTTGCAAGGCAAGGACACTGAGAGGCAGCATTTCAGACCAAGGGGACAATGGGAAGCACAAAAGTGTGGCCCATTTAGAGAAATGTAGGCCATTCTGTATGGCTGGATTGTGTAAGATTGAGAGCTTAGAGAGGAAGTAGCAGGAACTAAGTCTGGGAGAAAGGCAGGAGCCCAATCACAAAGTGAAGTATTGGAAATGGATTGCAGGTGGGAAAGACTGAAAGCCCGAGAGGCCACTTTGGAGGCAGGCTGCAGCAATCCCAGTCAATGGTGATCTGAACCTCAGCTAAGAAGGGCAAAAACGGTGGGGGAAAGGAGATGAACTCAGGAGATCTCAAAGTCGAGTGTGTCCAACTCAGTGAGTGATTGTGGGGATTGAGAAACAGTTTAGGAGCCAAGGATATTCAGCTGGGTGGATTCACTGAGATGGCAACATAGGGGGAGAGGCCTATTTGAGGACGAGGATGGTGAGTCAAGTTGCCGCATACTGTATGTATTTCAGGATTCATGGGATAGTCACTTACAGGAAGCTAGTGACTTTGAAGCTCACAAAGATGGCTGGGATGGAGACATCAATCTTAAATTAGGGTAGAAGTGAAGCCATGGGAAGGAATGGGGAGAGGTCAAGGTCACAGTCTTGGCCCAATAGTATATGGGAGTACAACTCAGGAAAGCAAAAGAAAACAGGAGACTAATGAGGATCATCCAGGAACGACCCTTGGAAAGCCAAGAGGAAAGATGTTTTAAGAAGGTAGTGATCAAATTGCATAAAGTCTGCCCAGAGGTTAAGTAAGAGAGGATTTAGAAAATGTCAGATTTAGGAACATGTTGGTCATGGGAACCTAAGGGAGAGCAACTTCAGTGGAGAGTAAGTTGAAAGCTAGATTTCAATGACCTGGAAAATGGAATTTTCCCCATTTCCCCCCCAATAAATTTAACTTTAATTGAAAGAAGAGAGATAGGGTAGTATCTAGAGGACAGTAAGGGGTCACAAGATTGTCTTTGTTTTGTTTCTTAAAAAGAGACAAAAAATGAATATATTATTAGACTAATGGGCAAGTACCATATAATGAGAAAAGCAAAGAGGAGAAAGATGGCTGAGAGGGTGAGGCTCCAGAGGAGAAGAATGGGGTTCAAGGCAGGGTGTCACAGGGAGAGAGGGACTTAGCTAGGAGGAGGTGGAGACACAGCTCCCCTGCTCTGACAGGAGGCAAGGTGGGAATGATTGGTACTGATAGAGCTAAGTTTATAAGTGGTGGGAGGAAGCGCACTGAGTTCCTGTCTGACAACCTCATTTATCTGAAGGAGGAGTGCCAGTCAAGACACTGTTGCAAGAAGTATTGAGAACCTGAGTTCACAACATTGGGAACAAAGCTATGAACTTGAGATAGCATAATCATTTAATGAAAATTAAAGGTCAGCCCATACCATATTGATGGTGGGAATGTAAACGGTACATGTAATGTAAATTGGGAAATAGTTAGGTAGTTTCTTAAAAAGCTAAACCTACGTCTACCATACAACGTAGCCATTCCACTCCTACGTATGTACCCAAGAGTAATAAAGCATACGTCCATATTAAGACTTGCACATTAATGTTTCCAGCAGTTTTATCTGGAATAGCCAAAAACTGGTAAGAACTCAAAAGATCTTTCAAAAGATAAGCAAGTAAACTAAAACTGTGGTACAGTTATATTAATGGCACAATCAGAAATTAAAAGGAAAGTACTATTATTACATACAACAATATGGCAGGATCCAAACAAGATGTTTTGAGTAAAAGAAGACAGACCCAAAAAAGTACATATTGTAAATTCCATTATATAAAATTCTTGAAAATATATAATGACAGAAAGCAGGTCTGGCAGAGTAGGGATGAGAAAGAGAGAGAAACAAGGATTGCAATGGGGCACAAGGAAACCTGGTGAAGCGATAGAGAAGTTCATTTATCCAAATTATGATGCTGATTTCTTGGGGGTACACACATGTCCAAGCTCATCAAATTGCATAGTTTAAATACGTATAGCTCACTATATGTCAATTATAGCCTCAATGCAGTCGTAATAAATAAATTAAAATTCAGAGAAAGAATCACAGTAAAATAGCAGCTAATTAAGAATAATGCTATCTGAAAATAAAGAGCAAAGTTTCCATAGGACATGGTGTATTACTCAGAATAGACTAAGTTATGCTGTAGTAATAAACAGCCCAAATCATAGTGACCCAACACAAAAAGAAATTCTCCCTTGTACACTGCTGGCTGCACTACCTGGGTAACTTCCCAAGGCAACTATTCCCTATCCAGCAAGATAGCCGCTCATCTTCCGGCTCTGTTCCAACATGAAGACTTCTCTATGTTCACTGGGGCAAGAGAAGAGAATATTGGAAAGTATAGTGCCAGCAATGAAATGCTGTGGTTCATAAATTACACTTCTACTCACAATCCCCTGGGCCACCTAACTACGAGGGTGTGGGGAAATGGAACACTGTTAAGCGCTCACAATGAAAGGTGAATCAGAAATGGACAGATTCAAGAATATTTTATCCTGGGGCGCCTGGGTGGCTCAGTGGGTTAAAGTCTCTGCCTTCGGCTCAGGTTATGATCTCGGGGTCCTGGGATCGAGCCCCACATCAGGCTCTCTGCTCAGCAGGAAGCCTGCTTCCCCCTCTCTCTCTGCCTGCCTCTCTGACTACTTGTGATCTCTCTCCCTCTGTCAAATCAATCAATAAATAAAATATTTTTAAAAATTTAAAAATTAAAAAAAGAATATTTTATCCTTCATGACTTCAAGAACAAATCCATTGTCCCTCCCATTCCAAACTGACCATCAAGTTGTAGACAGAGAAGAGACTCTCAAGATTCAAGCCCAGATTTTCAAGTATAAGTTAATATAAGACAGAGTTTTGTGGTCCTTTAATAAAACTTACATATGAGGGTTGTTGAGCTCAGTTAGCAGAACCCAGTGTGAAAACAGTCAAGACTTGACGTTGAGCATAAAGGAAGTGGTGTGCCGGAGAGAAACCTGATGTTCTAACTCAATCAGACTTTGCCCCTGGTCACACAGGAGGGCAGAATGATGAAGGTTTAGCACAAACCCTTCTCTGGATACAGACAAACAACTTCAAGCTGTTGGATTTTTGTGGATATGCAAATTGAGGATAAGAGTACATTTAATGATAAGTCAGAGGACCCAGAAATACCTGAATTCCACCCACAACCTTATTAAGCACCTTACGGAAATAGTGAGGGACAATATCAAGTCAACATTAATAGTTGTTGGAGGAAGGGAGGGAGAAAGTTTGCTGGGACTGTGAGCTGTGGCTTTGACGTATCACCTAAAGCAGAGCATGCTTGGAGGCTGACTTGTGTCCTACAAACTGTCCTTTTTCCTGAAGTCAGGCAGCCCCACAGAGGCTCCACCAAAAGATCGATTTGCTTCACCCAATTTAAGCCCTCAACATTCAACTCCTATGTCTCAGATCTTGGCATTAATGGGGGCAATGCAAAACAAACCAACATCAAATTTGCAAACCCGAGGAGATGAGAATCAGAAGGAGAGAGAGAAACACAGAAATGGCCAGTGTCCACTCAGCCTGGACCGGGTTGCCTACGAGGTTAGGCAAAAGGAACTGGCCGAGCCTCCAGACAATGTCTCTATCATTCCAGCCAGAAGGAGGAGAACGTGCAGCTGGCCACTTACTAGATGGACCGATCAGATTAGGACTCCTGTCATTTAAGGGTGGGAGTGAGAAAGGCAATGGAAAGAGGAGACCTGTAACTTACAGCATCATCTCCTGACTTTTTTTAAGATTTTTGTTTATCTATTTGACAGAGAGAGAGAGATCACAAGTAGCCAGAGAGGCAGGCAGAGAGAGAGGGGGAAGCAGGCTCCCCACTGAGCAGAGAGCCCGATGTGGGGCTCGATCCCAGGACCCCGAGATCATAACCTGAGCCGAAGGCGGAGGCTTAACCCACTGAGCTACTCAGGCGCCCCAGCTCCTAACTTTCTAACTAGCTGTGAGACCTTAGGCAAATGCTCACCTGTACAGTGGGAAATCATAATAATAACTACCTTCGAGGGTTGTTGTAAGGATTAAATGAGTTAATACATAAAGGTCGAAGAGTGTCTGGCACATGGTAGCATCATAAATACCGTCACTGTGACTGTTGTTGGTGTTGTTAAGAACAATCTTTACGTAGGCTGAATTTCCCATAGTCTAGATTTTATAGCCTGAAGTGTATTTTGCTTCTCAAGTTGCCCTCTTTCCTATTTTTCTATGTTATCTGTTTTCAATGATCTATATATCTCAAAAATTGTCATTTCAATATCTTTATCTGCTGCTCTGAAAATAACACGAATACAACGTATGATATTTATATATTTTTGACATATAATTAAGATTTATCTCTGAAACAGCAATCTAACTTGATATTATGCCCATTTTTTTCCAGTGGACTAAAACTAAGATCTGAATATTTGTCATAAAATGTTGACCTTTAGGGGCACCTGGGTGGTGCAGTCAGTTGAACATCCGACTCTTGGTTTCAGCTCAGGTTGTGATCTCAGGGTCATGGGATCGAGCCCCACCCTCAGCGCTGAGTCTGGTTGGGATTCTCCCTCCTCTCCCTGTCCCTCACACTTGTGCTGTTTCTCTCTTTCTTTCTCTCTCTCTCAAATAAATAAATAAATCTTTAAAAATACATACATACATACATACATAAAATATTGATCTTTAATTTTCAAATAGAACCTTGACACTTAGGAATATTTGAGAATAACATTAACACTGATTATGTTGTCTCAGCTTCTCTCCAACCAGATTCCTTGTACAGAAAAACAAACAAAAAACGAACCAGTAAATATACATACAGTCTCTCTGTCTCTCTTTGTCTCTGTCTCTCTCTAACACACACACACACACACACACACACACACACTATGTAATATACTTGGGAGTCTCCTTGATTCCTAGGGCTCACTCACTAGGAGGATACACAACACACCCAGTAGTAGTTTGGGTTCAAGGATGCTCTACAGAACTGGATTATTTTCTAGAGAAGTGCAGCCATAAGAAAGAAATTTGTTGGGATCCACTCCAGAGGCGTACATGACCAGCAGAGCGAACATTCCCAGGCAGAGTGGTGGCCAAACGAACACGCTTGATTATAAGTCCTGTGAGTGGCAGGAGTGGGAAGGATCTATCATCACATTACTTAGCCCGGGACCGCCGTGTTAGGGGAGAGGGTCTACATATTACAAGCCCGTTGGTGTGCAGGTGACAGCTATGTTCTGGAAGCCTCCCTGTGTGTTGGGTTAAGTCACAGTGTAACCAAATCCAAGAACGAGTACAATGCCTGATAGTGGGCTGTTACTGTAATATTCAAATCAGTCTTACATTAAAAGAACCATTGCCCCAGATGTTATGATGACTATTATTAACGGGAACACACAGCAAATAAGCAGGAGGCAGCATTGTTTCTTTTGCTGGAAGTGTGTGAAATTTGTTTTGCACGTATTTTACACAGAGGTGCCTACGGAAACCGTGGCAGAAGGTAAAGACAGCTAAACGATCATTTGTTCCGTAACATTTTGATAAATTACATTTCCACCGCCCCGAATGCACATCCACTTTATTACTGAAATGGTGACAGCTGATAACATTATCTTTTGTTGCTGAGACATTTAATCAGTGATTGGTGTCACTGGACAGGCTGATACCAAACTGGCGGAACTTTCTACATCATGCAGTGTTCATGTGAAAACCAACCTGCCTGAGCTCCGCAGGTTGCGTGTAACTCCAGGAGCCTGTGGCTCCCTCCCTTCTTCTCTGTCCAGCAGCTGCTGTTGGTTTGAGTTGCAGAACCAGGGAGGGTCAGGGCTGGATGGGACCTCAGAGAACCTCTGGTACAGTAGCCTTGGGTTTCAGATGGTGATATTGGGCCTCAGAGAAAGCAGGTCACTTACCCAAGAATGCACATCTAGTAAATGGGGAAGACACATCGGGAACTCAGTATATCCAAGGCTCCTGGTGTTTCTCCCCTGTTCCACGAGGTGTTTGGTGATCTGTCAACCCTACAGACGCCCCAGCTGTTTGTATAGCCTCCCTTGGCCCCTCCCTGTGTGCCTAGAGATGTCCCTTCCTTACTCTTAGAAAATCAGCGTGGCCAGGACCCTCCACCAACCCTAGTGCCTGTACTGAGCTCTGAGTTTTGTAGGGCTGGTGACCCAGGCCTGATCTTTGGCAAGGGACTGCTGATGGAACCGTTTGCAAAGCCTGACTCTCTCTCTTCCAGTCTACAAACCCAAGGTCCCACCGCTTCGGAGTCCTGGTTCTCTGGTGTAATGGGGAAAGGGAGCTTTGACCCCAGACTCTGCTTCTCATTCCCTCCAAACTCAAGGTTTGGCTGCTTTTCATTGTTCCCTCAGAGCCCACAAGACACAATGAAACCACCCAGGAAGGAGAGATTGGTGGCAGCTTCCAGCTCCATTGTTGGGGATGACGATCTTTGGCTCAGCATCCGATGAGTTGGTAGATGAGCTGAGTCATTAGCTCTAACACCAGAGCCAAGCTCTCTTGTGCCCTGTAATTCAGTCCAAGACCTGTTCTGTGTTTTGTTTGGTGCTTCAACAACTAAATCATGCAGTTGACCATTTTAAGGATTTTAGGCAAAGCTTTTAGCCTAATGAGTCAAGAGTTTTCTACCTCCCCCAATTAACTTTAATACAGATTAATGAGTTAAAAGTTAAAATTTAGGGGTGCCTGGGTGGGTCAGTTGGTTAAGTGTCTGCCTTTGGCTCAGATCATAATCTTGGGGTCCCAGGATCGTACCCCATGTCGGGCTTTCTGCTCATCCAGGAGTCTGCTTCTCCCTTTCCCACTCCCTCTGTGTGCACTCTCTCTCTCTCTCTCTCTCAATCTCTCAAATAAATAAAATCTTTTTTAAAAAGTTAAATTTTTATTCTATTAAAAAACTAATAGAAAATTCAAGTGAGTCTCTATCCATGATATGTCTAGAGAAGGGAGGACTTTCTGAGTATAAAAGCAATGAGCAAAATACAAGGTAAGTAAGAAATTAAAGTATGTGTGCTAAAACAAACCCTGCCATAAGCAAAATTAAAAGAAAAAGAACATAGTACAGAAAATATTTTTAAAATATATATGACAAAAGTGTTACTCTCTTACATCTGAAGAAATTTCACAAACCAAGATAATATTAATAACCCAACAGGAAAATTGGCAAAAACATGAAAGGCATTTCACAAAGAAAGGTAAACAATCGTTCAATTATATTACCCAAAGGATGTAAATTAAAATGAGATGCCAGCTTTCATCTAGCAAGTCAGGTAATTTTATTTTATTTTTTTTAGGATTTTATTTATTTATTTGACAGAGAGAGAGAGAAAAAGAGAGAGAGAAAACAAGCACAAGCAGGGGGAACGCCAGGTAGGGGGAAGCGGGCTTCCTGCTGAGCAAGGAGCCCAACATGGGGCTCGGTCCCGGGACCCTGGGATCATGACCTGAGCCAAAGGCAGTGGCTTCATTGACTGAGCCACCCAGATATCCCAAGTCAGGTAATTTTAAATGAAATTATGAAATACAAAACAAAACAAGGGCACCGGAGTGGTGCAGCTTGTTAACTATTTGACTCTTGGTTTCAGTTCAGGTAGTGCACTCAAAGTCATGAGATCAGGGCCCACATAAGGCTCTGCCCTCAGTGCAGAGTCTGCTTGAGACTCTCTTCCTCTCCCTCTGCCCCCCCCCCATGAGTACACACTCTCTTTCTCTCTCAAATAGAGAAATCTTTATATATATTATATAGTGTATATATATTATATAATATTATATATTGTATATATATTATATATATTTGTATATATATTATATATATTTGCATATATATTATATATATATTTCTCAACTACAAAAAAATTTATTAAGTGTGAAAACAAAACAGGTACATCTATTTAAATATTTTTTATATATTTATAGACAAAACAAATAATTTATTAAAAATTACAAGTTTATAGAATGGTACTATTTTGAAACAACCAATAAAGTATTTGAAAATACTATATTTTATCCATAATTAGCGAATATTATCTCCAAAAAATGTAACTTGGGTTTTCTTGTGAAAAATATAAGTTTTTTTAGATGTCTGCCAAGATTGTTCAGGAACAGTCCATCTTGCTAAATCTAAAAGTGTAATGTCTTTATTGAGAACTTCTGTTTTTACCAAATAGCTTTAAAAACTACCTGCGTTTTCCTTTAGGCTTAGGTCAACTCTGAATCTTCACTTCACTTGCAGACCACAGGGCACCGACATAAACACAAGCAGGTCAGAGGGAAGGTCTGTGGTGGCTTTTCTTATACGGAGCGAAGGATCTATATCTATCTGTCTATCTATCTATCTATCTAGATAGATAGATAGATAGATAGATACACGCACACACACACACACACACACACACTAATCACACTGCCTTATTGGATTTAAAATATACGTAGAGGCTGGCTCAGTCAGTTAATTGTCTGCCTTCGGCTCAGCTCATGATCCCAGAGTTCAGGGATGGAGTCCTGGGATCGAGCCCACATTGGGCTCCCTGCTCAGCAGGGAGTCTGCTTCTCCCACTGCCCTTTTCTCCACTTGTGCTCGCGCTCTCTCTCAAAAATAAATATATAAATAAAAATTAAAATATACGTAGAGCTAACATATAAGACAGCAATAACATTTTGTTGTCTAAGAGCGGAAACTTAGGAATTAGAAAAAATGCATGGTGGAGAAAACAGTTTATGCATTGTTTGGGAAATGGCAACAGTGCTGTATTAGTTTCATTCAGCTGCCGTAACAAATTACTACCAATTGGGTAGCTTAAAGCAACAGAAACGTTTTCTCTTACAGTTCTGGAGGCTGAAAGTCAAATCAAGGCATAGGCAGGGCCATGCTCCCTTCAAAGGTTCTGGGAGAGAACGATTCCTTGCCTATTTTAGCTTTTGGTGGTCCTGGGTGTTCCTTAGTTTGCGGCTACGTCCCACCAATCTCTGTTTCGATCTTCACAGGGCCTTCTAGAACCTGTGTGTGTCTTGTCTTCTGTCTCTGATAAGGACCCACCCAGATAATCCAGGCTGATCTCATCTACTGATATCCTTAAGGACATCTACAAAGATCCCTTTCCTAAGTAAAGCCACATTCAAACAAATTTTATTCAGCATGGTTTCTCACAAGCTAGCCTCTGTCATAGACAGGGTCCCTAATATGTTTTTCATGAGTGAATTCAATGAGTTACCACGTTGTTTGGATGGACTCCTCCAGAATGTGTGTTTTCTATGTGCGTATTTTCAAGGTACACTGATGGGGTTGTGCTATGTAAATCATCTTGTATTCTATGTTTCTCTCGGCACCGTGCCTTGCAGCTGTCCTTGCGGTTGCTGGGGACTAAAGATTACGCTGCTCACTGCTGCATCTCACTGTGGGCCCCCTGCCAGTCTCCCCATAATGACACAAAGATTGATCCCAACTTTCTACAACCACAAATAGTATCGAAAGGGACATTCACAGCTATGTCCCCTTATTCACCGGCCTGAAAATTTCTTTGAATTATATATACCCAGGAGCAAAATTACTATATCATTTGACTCAGATTTTTTTTGTATATTTGCTAAATATACAAAATAATTGCTAAATTGGTTAAGTATTACTATATTGTTCTCCAAATGGCTTTTTTTAATTCAATTAGCCAACATATAGTACATCTTTAGTTTCAGATGTATTATCAATTGCTTATAACACCCAGTGCTCATCTCATCAGCCTCTTTAATGCCCATCACCGAGGTACCCCATCCCCCCACCCCCTCCCCTCCAGAACCCTTCAGTTTGTTTCCTTAAGAGTCTCTCATGGTTTGTCTCCCTCTCTGATGACTTCCCGTTCAGTTTTCCCTCCTTTCCCCTAAGATCCTCTGCACTGTTTCTTATATTCCATATCTGAGTGAAGCCATATGATAATTGTCCTTCTCTGACTGACTTATTTTGCTCAGCAAATGGATTTATCTCTGTATAAATTGTCCGGTATCTCAGTGGTATCAGTAGTTGGGAGGTAGGACCATCCTGGTAGCAGGAGGGATACAGCAGGGATGCTCATTATCGTGGTCTCACCCCTGCTTCCTGCTCTGGCCTCCTCGGTTTTACCACATGAACTGGCCACACAGGCCACAGCTGACTGGACAAGGGTGGACACCGGGGCTACGCTGAGCCAGTCGGATACTCTTCTACAACAATTTGGGACAAGGACACTGAACGACCTAGTTAGAGGATGCAGACTCTTGAACTAGAGGTTTATATAAAGTCAGAAGTGGACTGGTTCCACCCCCTGTAGCACCTTTTTGCACTGAGAGCTAGGCAGGGGGAATGGGCACAGAGAGAATCTGGCAAGGGCCCTGACCTGTAGCTCTGCCGGAGAGGAAAGATGCCAGCAGAGTTCCACAACTCTCTGGACGTGGTCTTTGTGGGCCTGATTGGATGTTTGTTTCCCATTTTGGATATCTTCAAGATTAGTTCCTTGTTAAATCCTCACACACACAAAAAATTGATTTTACCTATGCTAGCTTAAATAGGCTAAGTTCCTGGTAACCAATTAGCTCCTAAGAAAATATATAGCTTATTTTCCTGTCTTTGTAGACAGAGCGCCTTGTTTTTGTAAGTAGTTTCCTTAGCACACAGCTAATTCATTCGTTTATATATTGTCTATAGCTGCTCTTGCACCTGCCAAGGCCGAGTCGTGACTGTATGGCCCACAAGGTCTAAACTATTATCTGGACCTTCACAGAAAATGTTTGCCGACCCCAGCTTAAACTTTAGATAACCCAGTGGCATCTTTATGAATATTATCCGTCAGTACAGTGCTGCACTCAGGAATTCTCGAGGTGTACAGAGGGCTGTGTGTGCACACGAAATGTCCCCAGAGAGCTGTGATGCTCTGATGACTGGCTTTCTCTCTCCCCCACTCATGGCCCCTGTGCTCGTCGGGTGGAATGGTGGCTCCATGGTAGCCATTCTTGTGTCTCTCATGCTTCTGATACCTGCTGGGCCCTCCCCGTTGCTCCTTTTTTCTTCCCTCTCCTTTCCCTGCAGCTTCTCACTTTGAATTTTTGCCTTTGAACATTGATTTTTAGGGCCAGCAGCAGGCCTCCCATGCTTTGCTGATGAACTCTAGACACATTGCCTCTCCTTTGGTCTTCTTATCTGAGGTTCTTACCCATCGTCTTAATCATAATTTAGTTTTCTCTGGTGTTCAGACTCTTGATACCTCAACATTGTGGAAAGTGCTGGAAACAGAGAAGTGGAAAGATACAAAAGGACTCCAACAGTTCTCTAGGATGTATTAGGTACTAGGCATTGGAACAAGTGATGGGACGGGCCACCCACCATGTACATCTTCCCCTGGACTGTGCTTAGCCCCCCAGCCCACACCTCTGCCCCAAATCCTCCCACTTCTGCACAGGGAAGCCTGAGCTAGACGTCCAGATTACCCTCTCTGTGGATTGTCTGGGCCCACAAAGACCCTACCCTAAACTACACCTTGCTCTTTAGGATCATCATTCTGGCCAGCTTTGGGGGTGAAGAATGAGAGGACAGAGGCCCTAGGCACTCAGATCTATCCACAGTCTTCAGGAGCAGAAAGGTCCTTGAAAGTCAGGGCGGTATGATTTCTACTTTCTGGAGGATAGCACCTTGAAAGTCAGACTTGAGCCTCCACTCTGACCCTTCCCTTGAATGGCCGTGTGACCTCACGTGAGGCCCTTCACCTCTCTGGACCTCAGTTGTTCACCCACAGAATGAGGGGTTCTGATGGAGGCGGGTTCTAAGTTCTCTTGTAGCCCTGCCACTCTGTTCTGAGCAGATGACCAGCCAAGATCCTATCCGTGATGGAGCGTAGAGAGACACCATGTTGGCTGAGAATCAGCTTATTCATCAGGATCTCAGGGGATCCCTTGCTTAAATATCTTAGGAGGGGGTTCATTATACCCAATAGCTCCTCTGTGCTTTCTGGCTCTGACTTAGGCAGAAATGCTTTGAAAATCGGTGGAATTTCATGTTCTAGTGTTCACCATAGAGCCCCAAACCCATTAGAGAAAGGTGTACGGAGAGCAGAAAACTGAGCTGATCTCGTCAGCTCCTGTGCTGTATTCCAAATTATTTCCGATATGGCACATTACTAACGGAGATATAAAATGGAGGATGTATTGTCTAGTATTAAAGACAATATGGTTTTATGACCTTACAAAAGTTACACATGTAGTACTTGGCCTCTTGATCCATATTTCTAGCTCAATTTCCTGCCAGTGTTCTCCACACACAGTAGCAAGGTCAACTTTTAATCAACTCTTAATCATCGTAGCGAGAGCTGGTATGGCGTGGGTTTGCAGCAATCATCTCTCTGTAAGAACAGCCACCCTGCAACACATTTTAGGACGAAGGATGAGTCACTCAAAAATACACTTGCTGGTGGAGTTTTGCAGAAAGTCATAGCAGCAGGTAGTGGAAGCCATGGTACATGGGAGCCCAGTGAGGAGAAAGGCCAGCTCTTATCCATGGAGGTTTTAAAAGGCTTAAAACCTCCTTTTTTTAAGAGGGACATTTCCTTCTTTTAAGTGAATTAATTCTAAATTAAGAATTCATTTGGAAATTGAAAAAGACAAGTGAGCTGATGTTTACTCTCCTGTTTAAGAATAAACAGGATGAGGAAGGTAAAATCTAAGCTGATTATACGAATTTTTGGTTTAGTTAATGTCTGCTTATTTTTAAGCAGGAGGTCTTTAGTACCTTTGAGCTTATTTCTGCTGTGTATTAGTCTCCTACTGTGACTGTAACAAATCATCACAAATTTAGTGGCTTAAAACAACACCCACTTATTCTTTTTGCGGTTCTGGAGGTCAGAAGCCTGCAATCGATCTCTACTGGGCTCAAGCTAGCAGGGCTGGTTGCTTCCAGAGCTCTAGGAAGAGAACACAGTGCTTGCTTTTTCCATCTTCTTGAGGCTATCCTTCCTTGGGTCCCCGATCCCCAGCACCTCTCCTCATCTCCCACTGTCTCCATAATTACATGGTCTTCTCTGTGGGACTCTGACCCTCCCGATTCCCGCTTATAAGGACCCTTGTGATGGCATTGGACCCATGCATTTAATCCAGAATAATCTCCCCATCTCGAGATCCTTAACATAATCACATCTGCAGAGTCCCTTTTGCCGTGTACTGTAACGTTCACGGGTTTCCAGGGAATATGACAAGAACAACCTCGGGGGTCCGGGGGTGGAGAAGTCACTGTTCCACCCACCACACTGTGTATACCAAAATTCTCTATTTGGTGAAAATTAACAAAGCTTCTTGAAAATAAAGAGAGCAAACAGTTTTGTAGTTAACAAAAGTATTTTAATATCTCTTATATATGATAATGATATTATAATGCGGCAACAAGAAAAGTGCCCAAATCAGAGAGGACTCACATTTTATTTTTTTATTTTTTATTTTTTTAAAGATTTTCTTTATTTATTTGAGAGAGATAGAGCGAGAGAGAGCATGAGAGGGGAGAAGATCAGAGGGAGAAGCAGACTCCCCATGGAGCTGGGAGCCTGATGTGGGACTCGATCCCAGGACTCCGGGATCACGACCCGAGCTGAAGGCAGTCGCTTAACCAACTGAGGCACCCAGGCGCCCAGGACTCACATTTTAATAGCCTCATCCATTTTTTCCTGACAAAGATGGAAATTTTAAATAAAAGCGGCATTTGTCTCTGCTATGAAGGCCAATAATTTTTTAGATGATTTTTAAAAAATGCTTATTTTAAAATTAAAATATTGATTAAACGGAGTCTTCTTGATTAGAAATGAGTCAATTTTTTAAAATATTGATTGAATGGAGTCTAAATGATGTATGGATTCTAAATGAATCCATTTTATTCTAAAATCTCAGAGTCTCTAACCATCACTACATCCTCCGTACGTGCCCTCTCACTCCTGTGATCGATGCGAGATTGTGATTGGCATCCTTTCTGTTAGTCTACAGAGGAGCTGCAGGTGGCACGGATAAGAATTCTGCTTCAGCCTGGAACAGCCCTTACCTATCTGGAAACCAATTAAGAACTAAGCAGTGAGCAGGAATAAACCGTGGGCCTCCCAAGCAGGAGGTCCTGAAGATCCCCACTCAGCATCCTGTCCTCCATTCTCAGGAGAACCATCAGACCCGCACACAGAGCCACACTACTTTACGTAAGACGCCTTTCTAATGTAAATGTGATCACCTGATTTCCCGAGGAGTTAGGAGATGATAGGAGAAGGGAGGGATTTAGCAGAGGCCGACACAATGGCCACAGACAGTGAGGTCTGGGGAGGATGACGTGTGCGGGAATTTCAATGAGCACGCAGCTCGTGCAGAGACACTTCCTGGGTCTCCATTCCAGCACATAAAGAATAGTCCAGTCTCCTTAGCTTACCCTGAACAATGCCAAAAACAATGCAAAATGTTCAGTACCCTGATCAATGCAAAATACCTTGAACAATGCTAATTCAAAAAATTAGCATCAGGGCGCCTAGGTGGCTCAGTGGGTTAAGCCTCTGCCTTCGGCTCAGGCCATGATCTCAGGGTCCTGGGATGCAGCCCCGCATTGGGCTCTTTGCTCAGCAGGGAGCCTGCTTCCCTCTTTCTCTCTGCCTACTTGTGATTTCCCTCTCTTTGTCAAATAAATAAATAAATCTTTTTTAAAAAATTAGCTTCATATCACCTGGGAAAGGAAAACGATATGTGGCTAGCTCTCCTTAAGAAAACAGAGAAGAGGGGGGCGCCTGGGTGGCTCAGCAGGTTAAAGCCTCTGCCTTCGGCTCAGGTCATGATCTCAGGGTCCTGGGATCGAGCCCCGCATCAGGCTCTCTGCTCAGCGGGGAGCCTGCTTCTCCCTCTCTCTCTGCCTGCCTCTCTGCCTACTTGTGATCTCTCTCTCTCTCTGTCAAATAAATAAATAAAATATTAAAAAAAAAAAAAAGAAAGAAAGAAAACAGAGAAGAGGATGCCCTGGTGGCTCCATCGATTAAGTGTTCAACTCTTGATCTCAGCTCAAGTCTTGTTCTCAGTGTCATGAGTTCTAGCCCCGCATTGTGCTCCACACTAGGCAAGGAACCTACTTAAAAAGAAGAAGGAGAAGGGGAAGGGGAGGATGAAGAGGAAGAGAAGAAGAACAAGAAAACAGAGAAGTATATGGATGATTTTAGAAGTTTCACAAAAATTAAGAAATGCTCCCTCCTCTCTAATTTGCTTGAATGGATAAAGCCTCAACTGCGCAGAAAACTTGCCCCCCACCCCAAGTGCTTACTCTCTGGTATCTAAGTGGCTATGATTGTTTTATAAAGTAAATTTGCATTAATTCACATTCTACTCATTCAGAATTTTTGATAATTCTATACTGGTTGAAATGACTAAAATTTTGCCTTTGAATAACATGCAAAGAAAAGGTATGCCAAACAAACTACTAACATAAATAAGACTTTAGACAGATATATTTAGTCTGCTTATCAAACAATATAAATAAAATCCCTTGAAATCCTTCTATACAAATAGAAGAAGGCATGTATTTTCTGTTCATTACTCTAAATGTGGGAACACCTCAGTATCAGTTTCAGTTTATGTACATAAAAAATAGTTTTTAAAAGATACGTTTCTTTAAATATTTAAATTCACACTCGCCTCCTCAGTCAGTCCATATTAGTGAGAAGTTTTTCTTCTTCCCCTGTGTATCATATTACAATTACACCAGGGAAAACTAAATGGTTTGAAACTTTTTATGTAAAGTGAAGATTTTTTTAAAGGCATAATCACTATTTATGACAATGCAGGATGTGAATTATAAAGCCTTTCTTTGTTAAATTGAAAAAAATCAAACACCATTTGAATTGAAAAATACACCCCAATATATTCAAATTATACACCTCAATATATACAAAAGCTTCATAAATGTTTGCTCATTGTCCTAATTTTTCTCCCGGAGTCTTATTTTTTTTTAATTTTTTCCCCATAGTCTTATTTTAAAACAATGCAAAAACAATTTTCACATTCTGTAAATCACAAACCAACAGATGAAACGCTGAAATTGCAGATTGGAAAAAGTTGCATGTATCCCGTGGGGTCACTAAGGCCCCGGAGTTGCTCACACAGATGCAGATAGAAACACATCTGGGACTTGCATCTGGAAGGTGAGATTAGTTTTTAACATTTCTAATTTAAAATTGGTTTCGCCTGGGTGGCTCAGTTGGTTAAGCGTCAGCCTTTGGCTCAGGTCATGATCCCAGGGTCCTGGGATTGAGCCCCACATCTGGCTCCCTGCTCAGCGGGGAGTTTTCTTCCTCTCCCTCACCCCTGCCCCTGCTCATGCTCTCTCTCAAATAAATAAATAAAATCTTAAATAAAATAAAATAAAATAAAATAAAATTGGTTTAGCACCTTGCTACTTTATGTTCAGAAGAGTTTACAAACAGCGGTTGTATCTGACGACACAAACTATTTTGGAAAAAGAAGTTAAATTCCACCCCAACGATTATTTTATTTCCTCTAGCAACTAAATTTGGTCTCATCCAAATGGTTGGTTGAGACTTGGTTTATAACTGGACAGTAATTGGTTAATACTTTTGACTTCTAAATGGTTGATTATTTAAATGATGGTTTAGAAAACAAAAAGTTTGACTGAGTGATATTACACCCGTGATTTGCTTTGCATTAATCCAGGAGTGGAGGTGGATTGTTATGGATGAAAAAGCTAGGCCCTGAGTTGAGAGCTGCCGAGGGTGGGGCGTGAGTACAGAGGGATTGGTTACACTCCTCCCTCTGCTTTTGGTATGTTTGACGTTTTCCAATTGAAAGAAATTAAGACTAATTACTAGTTTAGCATCAGAAAAGGAAAAGTGAACCTCAACTGTGGTTAATTAACCTCGTTTTCTTAAATGGCCTCCCCAGCGTCTACACTGTGGACATCTACAGATGGTTCAGACAGTTCAGTCCAGAACTGCGTCGTCAGGCCTGCCGGACCCAAGTGTGGGTGAGTCAGTCCCAGAATGCTGGCAGCTTGGGGTTCCTTTTCCACAGCATCTGGGTAGTCCCCAGGCAATGTCAGCCCACCTGCTATCCAGATATGATTAGGCCCCAGGAATTCATGGGTCAACACTATGAGATTTTCACACAATAATGATTCTGTGATTTTTCCAAGGCCTCAGGCCCCTCGTTGGCTTTGATCATGACTCAATACCTGATTCTCACTGAAAATGGGCAAATATATACAAGCACACCTACACCTGCACATTTAAAAACGTATAATTACACCCCTACCTTGTTCCCAAAAGGATTTAAGGTATTTGTGCACATGTGAAATAAAACTTAAATTAGTTTTGCCATTTAAAATTTCTCTCCCTAAAATAAAGCCCCATGAATATTTATCTCCTATTTGCATAAAAAAGGCAAACACCTTGTCATGAGACCCTTTTGTTCAGTTGGCTCACATCACTCAAGCTCAGGATGAGGAACTTTCCTATTTATATACAGAATGTTAGATTTGCTCTTGACTGAAATGTGGTTAAGATCAGAAAAGTTGCCTGGTTAAGAATTTTATGTTTCCTCAGTGACATCCACTTCAAATTCTGATTTCATGATTCTGCAGATTGCTTTTGGTCATGGATCTGCAGTCCATGCCTTGTAAATGGACACACGTAAGTACGAATGTTCCAGTGCCTCTTGCGTGAGGGACACTTTCTACTGGAGATTAGTCTGCATTCCTCTTTGTCATTTCATCGCCCATCATCGATAAGTCTCAGGTTCAAAAAGTAAGGAGCAATTTTCTTGCTAAACTAGAGCCAAATCTCCAAAGATGACTTTGACCATTCAAAGGCTAAAGAGCAGAAAGAATGTTCTGCTGGAGCACCGTGAGCAGGGATATGACACCATCACACCCACTTATGATCTGTGCAGAGATAGAGCCTCACTTGGCCAAACTGTCCGGTTCATTTGCCGGCATTCGAAGCGTGACCTGCCTGGGTAGCAAAGGGACAGGGTGTCCTCCAGGCACGGCCACCCCAGCTGGAGGAACCAAGGACCATGGAAACAGTGGGAATTCATTTCAAATCGAGTTAAGCTGGAATAAGGAATTACAATCACATTTTTTCCCTTCAACATTATCCAACAGTTATCAGTGCTAGACACTAACTGTGTATTGAGAATTCAAGGATGCCTAAATCCTGGTCCCTGCCAGGTCCCTTGAGACCTGAGATTTGTCCTATCGCTAAGATAGCTCATGTTAGAAGCTTGGGAACATTTAATATACTAACCAATAAGAGCAGTGAGGAGTTAGTAAATGTGGTCACAGATAAACAAAGGTCCCTCAAGAGCCATTTGAAACAGCCTAGAAAATGAGTTCTAAGCACACAGACCAGAGATAACTCTCCAAATTATCTATGAGGCGTTGACATCAGTCTTCTCCCCAGACCCCTGCACATAGGCCTGCTTGATTGTCCACTTAATGGTTCAGGCTACACATGGAGTCACCTGGAGACCTCTAAAAGCTCCTAATGCCCAGGTCAAACCCTGGTCCAATTCTATCGGGATCTCTAGGGACAGAATCCAGGCATAATTTTTTTTTTTTTTTAAAGATTTTATTTGTTTGTGAGAGAGAGAGAGTGTATGCACATGTGTGTGCCGGAGGAGGGGCAGAAGGAGAGGGAGAGAGAGAATCTCAAGCAGATTCTGTGCTGAACATGAAGCCCAATGCAGGGCTTGATCTCATGACCCTGAGATCACAACCTGAGCTGAAATCAGGAGTTGGACACGTAACCGACTAAGCCACCCAAGTGCCCCCAGGCATAGGTATTTTTTAAAAACTGCTCAAATGATTCCTGTATGAACCCAAGTTGAAAAGCCAGCATTTTACATTTGTGATCTCATTTCATCTTTATGGGGCGCCTGGGTGGCTCAGTGGGTTAAAGCCTCTGCCTTCAGCTCAGGTCATGATCTCAGGGTCCTGGGATCGAGCCTCGTGTCGGGCTCTCTGCTCAGCAGGAAGCCTGCTTCCCTCTCTCTCTCTCTCTCTCTCTCTCTCTCTCTGCCTGCCTCTCTGCCTGCTTGTGATCTCTCTCTCTGTCAAATAAATAAATAAAATCTTTAAAAAATAAATTAATAAATTAATTAATTAATTAAACTCATGAAGTGAGTGTTTCCCATTCCTATCCTATACAGGAAGGAATAGGCTCAGAGAGACCTTGAAATTTACAGGTAGATTCTACCCTATGTTTGTCTGATTCCAAAACTAGGGTTAGAACAAGGGCTTTCCTCCCATTATTATCTAAGGAAATTCAGGTGTTGACTCTAATGTATTAGAGTCCAAAGGCACATCAACAGATTAGTTTATCAGCCTCAGAAGCAAAAAAAAAAAAGTAAGTCTTTTAGTGACTGGAACCCAGAAAGGCAATTTTTCCTAAGAGGAAGAGGTTGGAATGTTCTGGATTTGGGGTTATGATGACACCGTGACTCTTTAGCCCATGGCCTGAAGTAGGTCTCTTGTCTGAACATTGGGTTGATTGTGTTGCACTGAAATCTGATTAGGGCCTGAAGGATGCTCTTCCCTTGAAGAAGAAATTGCCCGAAGCAAAGAACAGGATGTCAGTGGGAGAAAGTACTCTTTTTCTCTCTTGAGTTAGATGTTCTAGGAGTCCAGAGCTCTCCAAAGATGATCTGGGTGGTGGAAGGAAACCAGAACATGCCTCAGTGAGGCCGTCTGGAGGCCAAGCAGCGAGGCACTTTATATTCTTAAACTTGGCTGCAAATCCTGGTCCTTGGACAGAGCTTTTTAAATATGTAAATTCCCAGGCTCCAGCCCAGTCCTATGGGCCAATTCCTAAAGATGGGGTAGAAATGTCTCTTTTTAAAGTTCTTTTAGGTGGAAATCACTTAGAAAGAGGCACTGTGGACTGAAGATGAATGCATCATATTCTATAAGTGCCTCTCTCTTCCTCTATGTTTCTGCCCCTTTCGTCCTCCCCAGCCCATAGCATCACTCGTCTCAAATTCTAGCCCAGTCCATCGTGTACTGTGAGTTGTGTATTCATGCTTGTGGCAAAATATGAGAAGTGAAGTAACACCAGCCCCAGGCTAGTGTGGTGGTAGAACAGTATCTGGGGGAGCTGCCCATCAGCAGTTAAATTCAAACCAGAAAAACCAGGTTCAAATCCTGACAGTTATATAGGCCCAGAGAAGAGCCTTCATCTCTTTGAGCACTGGTTTCCTCACCTGTTAAATAGCAAATGAAATAAAGAATGCATAGAATGCATTTCATACAATGCAATTAATACATTGCCTGTAGGTTCCCAAAGCACAGTATTTTTTAAAAAAACTAGCTGCCTTCCCTATGTGGCAATAAGTAGAAATGCTCTCATTTCTGCCAACTTTTTGCTGTGAAAGGCAACCATTTCCTCCCATCCCTGGGCAAGGAGAGCTCTACCCAGATGGAGGATTTTAACAATCAGTTGGGCAGTGAGGTCAGCCCAAGGACACTGGACCCAGGTCATGCATTGGACATGTACAAAAATATAAAATCATATATGAGTGGTGGAGGATTCATTATTCATTACTTACGTTTTATAATAGGTATTATAAAAAACAACCCAAAGTGGGATTTCTTCAATCTGCCAGCCCCCTGGTATAGAAAATAGAATTTAGTCTACACAGAGCTTTCTGAGCAAATCGTCTCCTACATTAGACAAGCTCCAGCACTTATGTTTATGAAAGAGAAATTTCCAAATGTAAAACCAAGTGCAAAGATGAATGATCAGCTGGGGGCTCTACCAGCTCTCATTTTTCAAGTTTTTGGACCAATTCATCCTTTAATGCAGACCCAAACCACCAGAGGTTACCATTGCATTTGGCAACTATTATGTATTATTATCTATTTTATCCATGGCATTGTGCTAGGTGATGGGGCCAGTCTGGGTGGGAGTGGGGGACTGGGACCACCAAGAGAAATAGCGCATACTCCCTGCCGGAAGAATGAGGCAGCGTTTGCACTAAGAATAGAAGCATCACGGGGCACCTGGGTGGCTCAGTGGGTTAAAGCCTCTGCCTTCTGCTCAGGTCATGATCTCAGGGTCCTGGGATCGAGCTCCGCATTGGGCTCTCTGCTCATGGGGAGCCTGCTTCCCCCTGTCTCTCTGCCTGCCTCTTTGCCTACTTGTGATCTCTCTCTCTGTCAAATAAATAAATAAAATCTTAAAAAAAAGAAAAGAAAAGAAAAGAAATCTCCAGACTGAACCTATTCCTATCTCCTATTGACCCTGTTTCTCTGGAGAACCCAGACAAATATACCTCAAAATGTCATCAAGAGCATCAGATCTGGGGCGCCTGGGTGGCTCAGTGGGTTAAAGCCTCTGCCTTCTGCCCGGGTCATGATCTCAGGGTCGTGGGATCGAGCCCCGTGTCAGGCTCTCTGCTCAGCAGGGAGCCTGCTTCCCCTCTCCCTCTGCCTGCCTTTCTGCCTACTTGTGATCTCTGTTATATAAATAAATAAAATATTTAAAAAAAAAAAGAAGAGGAGCATCCACTCTCCTTGCCGCTCTGAGACCCCTGCTACCTGCTCTGTCCCTCCTCACCACAGTCCCAGTGGCTCACTCTGCAGGGCTTCACCGGCCCCTTTGCTGTCCCCGTCCCAAGTCCCAAGTTTGTTCCCACTGCAGTACTTTTGCCATGTGGTCCCTTCCACCTAGGGTGCCCTCCCCATCCCCCTGACTTTTCACAGACCCCCCTTCTCTTGATCGGAGGGAACCTGACACTGTCGCCTCTTCTGGAAGGCCCTTTCTTGACCATCCAGTTCAAACGAACATCCCCTTTCCTCTCCTCCTCTGTTAATCTCGATCTCAATCTCTTGCCAGATTCCTTCGTAGTATGATATATCTCATCATTGATTTATGTGTCTATTAACTCCCTCACAAGAACGGAAAGCCCACTCTGATATGTCCACTGCCTATCACTGTGCTTGGAACACAGTCAGTGTCCAGTAACTATTGTTAAATACATGAATGAGTTACAAGTCATAGCAAAGCAAGAAGGAAGATTTGAAATTAGAGAAATTAGAGATCTGAGTTCGGAGAAGAAAGGGACAGCAACCCCCCCCCACACCCCCCCGCCCCGGTGCTGAGGGAAGATGGTTATGGTCCCGAGTCACTTGTCTCAATAGACTTGTGGGGATGGGTGTTGGCCACATCCCTGGTCATCTCATGGTAGATAGCAACAGGGGTAGTTATCCAAAAAGGCACTGGGTGTTTGGGGTACCTCAGTAAGATGCCAGAAGACAGGAGATTACCCTAACCCTGCTTCACCCATATGAATTTGCCTCTGAGGAACCTAGGCTGAGTAATCTTGGAAGGCCATCCTTTAGACCATGACCAAGATCTCCTCAGTGCCTACAGCTTTCTTGCTCTCACACTGAACATTAAGAGCTCACATTTATCGAGTACCTCCTTATGGGTTAGGCACGAGCTTTATGGTTTAGTGCCATAGCAACCCTATACAGCAGGTATTACTGAGGAAACTGAGGCAGAAAGTAGTTAAGTAACTTACCAAGTTCGCCCAGACAAGGAAGTGATAATGCTAGGGTTTAGTCCCAAGCATCTCGTTCCAGAAACTCTTCTCTGAAACCCTGCCCCATGCTGCCTCCCAAAGCTGTCCACACATACTGTTGGCTCCTAACCACTCTAGCTCAAATGAAGTTTGCTAAATATTGAACAGCAGTTTTTGAGTCGGACAACCTATTTTGGGGAATTCTATGAACCCTACCTTTGTGGGAGCTCAATTAATTGATCTATGACAGTGGAGGAGGTCTTCGCATAAGTCTAGGATGGTTTTAACCACCTGATTCTTCAGCATCTTCCCAGCACTGGAAAAGAGCCCGTTGTGGTCTCATCCAGCGTGGGGGTCATGGGGTCAGTCTGCTGGCTTGTTGAAAGTCCTCAGAGGTATACTTCCGCCACTCAAGGAATCGTCCCTCTCCCCCTCCTCTTCCTCCTCCTTCTCCTCAAGCTGCCTTTTGGATTGCTTCCCCATCTTGGCTGGTGTACCATCTCAAATTAAAATGCCAGCTGGAAGACTGGCACACACAGTCACACATGGAAAGCTCACGTGGAAGGCTAAGCACTGTTATTACCGAGAAGCTGCCGGTAGCGTGCAAGGGGCCAAGACCCAAATCCTCAATCTTTGTCATCCAAAATGATATGGAGGCACAAAAAGCACACGTTCACTGGAAACTCAAGGTGGTGTTGGGCTTTTTTGTCCAATCTTGGCATACCGTCCTTGGAACTGTCCATGCTGTTGGGACTGTGTGGGGAAGGGGGAATACATCATTTCGGCTGTACTCATGTACAACATACATCATTCGGCTAAACTCATCCGTGCCAATATCAACATCTGGATCTATTAAGAAAGAGTACGGGGGAGACAAGAACGCCCAGTTGTCTTTTCCCCACGCAGGTGACAGCTCACAGGAACCAGATAGGCCCAGAGTTCTACTGCTTTCTATCCCAGAACCCTTTGTTCTGCTAGACGGTACATGAAGGTTTAAAGAGGCTTAAAAGGGGGCGGGTAGAGTGTCTCGCCCAGCATTCCAGCGTTACAGAATATGGTGTGGCCGTATCTAAGGTCTGTTGCAATTCAAAACAAGATTTTTTTTTCTCATCAGCCTATAGAAAAATATAAATCCGCTAATGGCCAAATTGTAGAAAACTACTGAAAGACATTTTTAATCTTAGGTGAGGCCTCAAATTATACCTTTTTTTCTTTTCTGGTTACTTATTGTTACAAAGCCATTCCAACAAGTTCTTCTTGGAGACATTTCTAAAAGGCCTCGATCTGAAGCAGACAGAGCTGAGTCTTCTTACGAAATTCGAATTTTCATATCCCCCTTGCGATGTATGACCAGCGGTCACCTGACAGCGGGGATCTCCAAAACAGCATGACTAGTACTGGAAGATATCAGATCTCGAATTTGGCTATCTCATTGGGTGAGCAATTGTTACAGTTATCTTTGAAAAGTGGTTTTGCTACTGAAATATTTTAGTATTTTAAAAAAATATTTTAGAAAAATTAATAAGACAAAATCTAAAAATATTTTAGCTACTGAAGTTGGACAGGTTGCACACCCTGCACCTTCCTTGTCACAGAATTGGAATTTTCTAAGGTGGAGCCTCAGGCAGCGTAATTCTATCAAGGGCTTCAGACAGGCAGGCATGTTCGAGAACCTTCATAGCAGCACTCTTCGGAAGAGTCAAAAACCAGAACCAGCCATAATGTCTCTCAACAGTAGAATGGATAAATGAGGTCTGGTCACAGAAGAGAATTCTACCCAACAGTGAAAATGGAAAAAACTATCGCTACACACGACAACATGAATAACCTCATAAACACTGTCATGTGTCAGAAGCCAGACAAAAAGGAAGGGATATTGTTTTGGTCTACTTGTACAACGGAGTTCAAAAATCTCCAGCAATAATGGACACCATGGTGTTCTCTTCATAATCATGACACGGGCTGTATATTGTGTGTTTGCTGTTCTTTTCCATACATGAGTTATACTTCACAACAACGGCGAAACCATTTTTGTGAAGAAAATAAATAGGAAGTAACAAAAGTCAGTGCATATGGTCCACATTCTCCAACAATTTGGGAAAAAAAAAATTCTGGCTTCGTCTTCATCTTTGTACCCATTCAAAAATGGATCAATGAGGCTGGAAACCAAAGGCAAGAGTGAGTCTTCCCAGGGACGTTTAGTATTGCTCGAAATCAAATGCACTCCCAAGTTCCAAGTCCCACTTGGGAAAGATACCTAGTCTTGAACTCTAGAGTTTCAAATTCCATGTGACCAGCCTCCTAAAGGCTTTTTACTTGATGAACAAATTGCACTGCCAAGAAAGCGTCAAAATTCTATCAAGCTTAATTATGCAATTTCTGTCTGTAAATGACATCCCTCTGTACCCGGTGAGACCCACCCATGCACTAATAGGATGTGACAGCTGCATCACCAACAAAGCTTCCCCCGCCTTCAGTTCTCTTCAGAGGTGAATGTCTCCTGCTTGGGAGGCACCGACAGGTCCTTTAAGAAACATGAGTTCAGTGAAGTCTCAGATTGGGACAGTGCGACCACCGAGGCTCATGGAAGGACCATCCTTGCCACCAATGGCTGTCCATGGAGATGAGGAGAAGGGATTCATCACATTGTTACCTTTTCAGACCAAAATTCGTTCTTGATGGAAGTTGTGGCATTCTTTTCAAAATGTTTTTTTTTTTTTGGTTGGGTTTTTCTTTGGTCAAGGTCATAGGCAGTGCATTCCTGTCCAAAGATCCGGAAACCCAGAAGCACCCTTCCATGAGCATCCTGGACTGAGGGTTTGTCTAACCTCATACTGTTACCACCTATAAGGCAAAAGGGAAAATATTTGTTTCAAGAGTTTTCCTTGTTGCTTTGTCCTCTTTGAGTGAATGAGCAAATGCCTGAAAGCTTAGGTTTCAGATCTCAACAGAAATAAAAGTTCTTTCAGTGCTGGCTGTAAACATATTCTTTCCCAATATATCTGGGTTGGGGAAAGGAAACATCCAGTGAACTAGAAAGATAAAAGGAACAGTCCCCTCTTCAACTCTCCTGAACCACACACCCAGTCCCTGCCTCAATTCCCCACTTGCTTGGAGTCCAATGGAAGGTGCCAGAGGAATTTAGAGATCAATCAACACATGCACTCCCCATGCCCAATCACTACCCCTGGCTCTCTTGGAACTTCCTTAGAAATACAGAAGGTGCTAACTAGAAGAAGGAACTATAAGGTAACAGGGTTGGATGCTTGTGTGTATTTCACAGGTAGTATCCAAGCAACCTCTATATCCAAAAATGCAAATTCTTGTGGAGGCTCTGACATTATCCTATTGGTGCTGATCCTACTAAAAACATTTTGGTAATAGTTCTTCTGAAATCATTTTTGCATGCAGTGAGGCCATTTTGCAATGTAATTATTGGGGGAAGTGTGTATGGACGATTTTATGGAGCTAGTTCAAAGAAAGGGACATGTTCTTGGCTTTCCCTCGTAAATTTTTTTAGAGGGGAAAGAGGGAGGAAATGTCAGGAATGATAAAGGGAAAACTCAGGGCTGGAAAATTCTCTAAATCAGCGGTTCTCAAAGTATGGCCCTTGATTGGCAGCCTCATGATCAGCCAAGAATTTTTAGATTTGCATGTTCCCCACCCCCCTTCAGACCTACCGAATCCAATTTTCTAAATGTCCCAGGTTTCTTTTTTTAAGTTTGATTTCATTTTCACTTTCTTTCCTTTGTGTAATAATAACTACTAACACCTTTGGATTTCTTTCTAGCCATCATTTGGGGATCCGTGTGTGAATGGATCCTGTCCTCTCCATTCGAATAGTATGATTCCACATTAATACAGAATAACCCAGTCCTGCTCTCCTGTGTGTCATTAGGTTGCTCAGTGTGAACTGGGTCACTTCTGCAGTTCACTGATCTGGTTTTCCCATAGCTAGTGAGAAAAAAAGAAAACTTCCCCAATGCAATTTTCCCCTCAAGAAGCAGCTTGCTTCTCATCTTTAATTAATTGTCCCTTCCTTGCAGAAACTCTATTCGAGTCAGGATTCACTGACCCTCTGTGAGAGAAAAAGAGCAATTTCTCTCTCCCAGAATCCTTTAGAACTCCCAGGAGTGGGGGATGGGCTTGGTGGAGGAGAGGGAGGGCGCAGAGTGGGCATGAGGTGTAAGGGAAGGTAGTAGTGAAATCCAGAGAAGCTCGGAGGAGGGGGACCATGAGATGCTCCGCTGAAGGAAACTGATCAGGAAGCCACAATAAAAGGAGGCCTGTCTGACTCTATTTGAAAGGTACTTTCTCTTTACAAAACCATTTCAGTGCCTTTTTTTAAAGTACATTCAAATAAATGAAGAAGCATTACATAACAATAGATGCTGTCTCTCCAGCCTTGCTTCTATCCTTATTCTATTTCACCACAGAACTGTTAGTTACCGGACAGATGCTTATGATTTCATGACAATGTCATGAAAGAGTACATACAAAAAAATCCCAACTTCTTTCAACAATTTCTAATGACTTTTGGAAAGGGGTGGAAAACTCAAAACATTTATGACACCAAGAACTGCTTCGAGAAACCAGGAATAATTTTTCAGATCTCTCCAACAGATTCGTTTCCATAGAAGAGAGAAACACATGGATCAGCAAAACATGCTGTAGCCATTCAATGGAATATTATTCAGTCATAGAAGGAGTGAAGTTCTAATAGATGCCACAACATAGACGACTTTTGAAACCCTTATACTAAGTGAAAGAAAGCAGGCACAAAAGACTGCATATCACATGATTCCATTCCCCAAACAGGGAAGTCTATAGAGAAAGTGGATTTGTGGTGCACAGGGCTGGGGAAATATTAGATGATCGCTAAGGGTGTGGAGTTTCTTTTTGAGGTAATGAATATGCTTTAAAATTGCGGGGATGGTTGTACAGTTCTGTGAATACACGAAAAACCAATGAACTGTATCCTTTCATAGGGTGAATTGTACGGTGGTGTGTGAATTATATCTCTACAAAGCTATTTTTTTAACTCTTTTTTCCAAAGTTGTTAAGTTTTTGACAGGAAACCAATCCGTGGTGCTAGAATGAGAAGACCTTTATGAGCTGGATGATTGTTATTTCATGTAACGCAAGTTCCCCCAAGGCTTGACTCTACTCCCATAAATTAAAATCCGGAGAAAAATTGAACTCCAGGCTTTGGGGCATTAAAAGGAAATGATACAAAACAAATGAGTGGAGAAGTGGAGAAATGAGGTGAGGAAAGGTTACATGAAAAGCAGCATGAGGAGCCGGCCCGGTGTTTGGGGCATTTGGGGATGTGAAATGGTGCCCGAATGAAGACTGTGGGCCGGCAGTGACCTGGAGACCAGCCACGGTGAGGACTGGGTGGCGTAAGGAAGCACTGGCAGGTAACCCAGCAACACTCATGAGGAGGGGCCCCGGGCAGACCGGTGGTGGGAGCCAGAAGCAATAACTGAAGGGCCCAGCTGTAAGCACCACTCCGCCTACGGGCCCATCTGCTGGCTGAAGGTCACAGGACCGCAGCCGGCTCTCAGCAAAATGCCCTCAGCCCATAGAAGCAAAACCCCCAAACTGACCAAGTCAAAAAGCAGCACCCTGAGACAGCCCTTGGCTAAGGTTCCAACCTGGAACACAGGTGCCCGCACCCTTTGAGAAAAAGTACACAACGCGGGGTCGATGGGCTACACTATCATCATTCCTAGTGGGCAAGGGGGCTAGGTGTTTTTGCTTCCGAACAAGCAGGACCCTCCCCAATCCTCACCTAAGGATGAGGTGGGGAGACCACCTCACTGACCCAGTAGCCCTGGCGGACACGCAGGCTCCTTGGGATTTTGAGGAAAGCTGCCAGAAGAGGGGCCAGAGGCCAGCAGAGAGCTTCAATCTAGAAGCCCTGAAGGGAGGAGGGCTCTCTACACTCTCCAAGCTGGTCAGCCCAAGGCAGTGGTTTTCAAAGCATAGTCTGGGAACTTGTTAGAAATGCACATTCCTGCTCAATCAGAAACTCTGTTTTAACAGGGTGCGCTGAAGTCATAGAACTGTTGGCTAAGTCACTTCCTCCTCCAGTGACGCTAATATTGAGCACCTGGGAGCCGAATCCTGCCAACTTTCTGAGAAATGTGCAGTCAGAGGGTCAGCAGCGACTGTGTCTGAGGAAGAGAAATGCCTGAGTAACATGCACCGAGGACAGAAAACCACCGCGCTCTGCCTGAGCCCAGCACCCCAGGCTGGGCCTTCCGCTGACGCCCTCTTATAAGCAGAGCCCAAAGGGTGAGCCAAGGTCCTGTACAAAGACATCTCCCCACACACCCCTGCCCTCCACTCACTTCCCACAGGGTGAGGATTCCCGACAGTCCGGACCTTCAAATAGGGCTTTCTGGTTATGAGGTCCACTGGCGGATATGCATGGCTGGGGTTATTCCACACAAGAACCTTGTGAGGTAGGGCCTCTCCTGCAGACATGAGGAAAAGGGGCTCACTCCAGATCACCTGGCTGGGAGAGAGGGGTACCAGGACTACACCTCATCCTCTCTCTCAGGTCAGGGTGCTGTCCTGTCCCCCGAACTGCTACCTTCCTGGGGAAAGGGCTCCCAAAAGCTTACACAACTGATGCAAACCCTGGTGGCCTGCAAAATGAGAGCAGATGTTCTAGGTTTCCTCACTCTTTGCCTGACTGGTCCTTAATCCCTTCCAGAATCTACGACCAGCCTGGACCATGAGGCGCTTCTGCCCATCAGTCACCCTGGCTGGGTGTGGGTGGTTGAGTCTATGTTCATGGGCCTGGGAGCCCCCCACCACGCAGGCACTCTCATTTCAGGGGTATTGACCCCAAGAGAGCCTTTGCTCCCAGCCTTGCACCATTTAAACAGCCTGTATGGGGATTTTTATCTTACCTTCTTTGCCGCTCCCCAGTCATTCCACAGTTCTGGATCCCAGTGCACCCGCTACCATATTTGTGTTTGGTAATAATAGACGCAGGTAGTGTTTCTCTTAACAGCGAGTTATTGTAGAATATGTTCCATACAATTCCAGCATTTCACAGCCTGGTATGTGTATGTGAGAGAGAGAGAGGAAGAGACTATTACGTGACTGAGAGGAACCTTTAAGAAACACTGTGTATTGCACTCCCCTTTACAAAGCACATTAGCTTGTTAAGGGCCCTGAGAATTTCTGTCATCAAGAAACCTACTGAACTTTATTTGCCCATGTGCCCCCAAATATATTTGATTACCAAATTATTTCTTTTTTTTTAAGATTTTATTTATTTATTTGACAGAAAAAGATATAGGGAGAGAGGGAACACAAGCAGGAGGAGTGGGAGAGAGAGAGAAGCAGGCTTTCAGCTGAGCAAGGAGCCTGATGCGGGGCTCGATCCCAGGACCCTGAGATCATGACCTGAGCTGAAGGCAGATGCTTAACGACTGAGCCACCCAGGTGCCCCCCAAACTATTTCTCGTGGAAGACTTATTTCTCAGGATAGGAGTGTCCCATGAAATGCATTTAGGGTGATGGGATCCTACATTCTCCTCCATCCCATGCTTCTCTCTGTTGGTTTTGTGTGAAGCAGGCTAATGGCCTGCAGCCTTCAGAGGACTGAGGCTCTTACTCTTGGATTTTTCTCCAACCCAGCTTTCTAGGTGTGGAAACACCTTGTCCCTTAGAGCCTGGCTTCTTCTCATTAGCCCCTCCCCACTTCAAGGAAGGACAGAATAGCCTTTAAGTCCACAGTCCACTGAGACTCACTAGGGAATTCCTGGTTTTCTATCTAAAAGGTGTTTCTAATGTTTCCTTAATCCTGGGACAAAGAAGGCTGTGGTTTTGTAAGCTTGGTGAATGACCCGACCTTTCATGGGGCAGGACCTCAACCCCCACCCACCCCCACCCCAACTTTCTTTGGTGAAGGATGGGTCAGGCATAGTCTCCCATTTGTTGGAGATTTAGAATCACAGATATACAGCAGTATCCAGTGACATTAACATAAGGACTCGTAGGAAATGACTAAAATGCAGACCTGGGCTTGGGAGGGAGGTCAGGGCCAAAGCTAGAGCACAGAGCTCAGGAGGGAGGACACTGAGGACGGCAGAGCTTCCTCAAGGACAGAATGAGGAGAATTAAAGTATGAGGATCAAACTCTGAAGAGAGTCAGAGACTTCACTTGGCATCCTCAACCTGAAAAATCTCTCATTTGTTCTCATTAGACCCATTAAATCAAGTACAACTTAGAAAGGGCTGGAGTTGGCGCTATAAACACTGAGAAATTTCACAGCAAAAAAGAAAGAGGCAAGCACCAAATTACCATTTTCAAATTTTAGCAAAGGTACAAAGAATTGATTAAACAGCAAACTTTTCACAGAGTAACATTTTATGGAATGTTTTTCTGCATAGCTTTGGGAAGCCTCTGAAATGTGAGGTAGCTTCTATAGAATAGCTGCAATAAAAATTCTGGGTATTGTTTACCACGCCTTATAATGACAACTCATCTTCGGGCTCAGGATGACTTTCATGTCACCATGTACAGCTTCTACCCAAACTCTGCAAACCATCCCCAATCTACACATTCCTCACTTCCAAGCACTGTGGGGTTTATAGATCTTTATTTCCAAGGAAATATTTCTCATTCTGGTAGAGATGTCCCAGAGGAGCCAGCCAACAATATTAGAAAGAAGAAATGCAATTAGTTATTAAAAATAATTTGACCATAAAACAAAAATGTATTTCAAAACCAGATTCACATGACACCAGCTCAAAATGATCTAACAGTGGAGTAGAGGGAAGGAAAGAGGAAAAATTCATAATCTTGGTGATCTTAAAAAAAATTGCTATTTAGGACAGAATATATATCTTTCTCTTGCACTGAACAAGTAGCCCTTAACTGCCTTCTTTGAGGCTTTGGCAAAAGATTACTCCAGAGGCAAGAACACCAGACCTAATGCACTCATTGTCGTAAAAGCTAAGATTACATTATATTTCTTCTAAATTGGTCACCTAACGAGATTGACTCCAGGTGAGAATCGAAAGTGTGTCCTCCTGCTATCTTTAACTCTGATTAAGGGAGGGTCCCTCCATTGCCTTTCAAAAAGTCAAAAGCCCCTTAGTAACTTACAGAATTATATGCAGCTTCTCTCTGGCACTTTCTCAAATTTTGCACTTGCTTTGGAACATCAATGAAGATAACAAGGGGTCTGACTGTGTACATGTGCAACACACTCGAACAGGAACCTACATTTTTGTCCATGGCCCATGGAGATTGCTGCTCTTAGGGCCAGCTGTGAATCATCATTGGTAAGATTCTTTTATCCATAGACTTGTTAAGATAAAAATCAAAAGGAAGTCTTAGCAATGAAACACTGTCTCTTCCCTGTTCCACTATAGGTACATTGTTTTAAAATCTTTCTGGGATTTGTCTTAATCGTGGATAGTAAGACACACAGACATGGAAATGACTATTAAGAAAAAATTTTTACTGGCAGATTTCTTAGAAATAGGAGGCATGGCACACCACATAGGGCCACACTGAGTTAAGCACCAAGGTTGGTCAGGAGGCAGAAGGAGTGAAGGAAACGCTTAGACCAAAGTCTTTATCATGGTTTTCCCGGAAATGAATGGCTGCAGCAAGGTGATTGAGGGCAAGGGACACATTGGGTCAGAGTGTGAGAGAGATAAAGGAGGTGATTGGAAATATGGACTTTGGATTGGTTGCTTTGCCTATGAAAGGCGTGCTCACAGGCAAGTTGTTTACTGTCTCTAAGAATTAGCTAACCCTGGGGAGGGACAGTCTCTCCAGGATTAGCAAGGCCCCAACATGTCAAAGCACCATAAAATACAGAAAACGAAAAACATCACCTGATGTCCTTCCTGGCAATTCTCATTTCCTCCTCTCTCCTCTCCTACAAGGGACCAGACTGGTCGCTATGGGCTCACTGGGCCCTGAATGTGCAGTACGCTCTTTCCCCCTTGCAGGAACCCTTCCACAACATCCTGGTTAAGAAACATTTTAAGGCACCTGTAAGTCAAAATCACTTGGAGTAATTTATTAAAAATACAGTTCCTTGATCCAATTCCAGACCCATAAAATCAAAATTTTCCAAGGTGGAGCCAAGGCCCTCTGCGATGGTTAATCTTGTGTCAGATTGACTGGGCCTCAGGATACCCAAATATGTAATTAGACAATATTCTTTTTTTTAATAGGTGTGTTTTTTAAAATTTCTTTATTTATTTAAGAGAGAGAGAGAAAGAGAGAGCTTGAGTGGGGGAGGGGCAAAGGGAGAGGGAGAGGAAGAGAATCTCAAGCAGACTCCAACCTGAGCCCAGAACCCAATCTCATAATCCTGAGATCATGACCTGAGCCAAAACCAAGAGTCAGACGCTTAACCAACTGAGCCCCCCAGGAGCCCCTAATTAAATAATATCCTGAGGGTGTTTCTGGGTGAGATTTGAATCAGTAGACTGAGTAAAGCACCTTCCCAATATGGGCAGGTCTCATCCAATGCACTGAAGGCTTGGATAAGACACTTAAAAGGCTGAGTAAAAAGAGAATTTGCTCTCCCTGTTTGACTATCTTTTGAGCTGGGGCACCAGCCTATTCCTTCCTTTGGCTCAGAGTAGGATTAACACCACTAGCTCTCTTGGTTCTCAAGCCTCAAGGCTAAGGCTGGAACTGTACTATCGGCTCTCCTGGGTCTCTAGCTTGGAAAACCCAGACAAATACACCTCAAAATTTCATCAAGAGCTTTAGGTCTGCAGATTAAATCTGGGATGTGTACCCTCTGGTCCCCCGTCCCTTCTGGCCCAAGACTTCTCTGCCTCAGCCCACACAGAGTTCTCCTTTCTCTTAAATGCTTGGTACACTAACGCCCAGAACTACCCATTTTTCTCTGTAGCAGTGTGTACACTGTCCTGACTACTGTAGCTTTATATGGAGTCACAAAGTCATGCAGTGTAACTAAAGAACTCCAAATTTGTTCTTTTTATTGAAAATCAACTTTTTATTCAAAATTGTTTTGGCTATTCTAGGTCTTTAGCATTTTCCTCTATGTTTCAGAATCAGCTTGCAATTTCCACAAAACTCCTTCTGGGAGTTTGGCTGGAAATGTATTGAATCTATAGAGCAATTGGAGGAGAATGGACATCTTAATAGCATTGAGTCTTTCCATCCATAAGTATGGTATACAAATCAGATTTCCTTTATTTCTTCTAAGCAATGTTTAACTTTTTTCACTGTATAGGTCTTGCCCATATTTTGCTAAATTTATTCCTCAATATTTCATAGTTTTGGTGCCATTATAAATAGCATTACTTTTATGCTATTACTAAATTATTCATTGATTATTCATAAAAATTCAATTATTTTTATTTACTAGCCTTGTATCTTGAAACCTTGCTAAATTCATTTATTAGTTCTAGTGGATTTTTTGTAGCTTTCTTAGGATTTCTTTACATAGACAATCTCTATAAATAAATACAGTTTTATTTCTTCATTTCTGATCCATATATCTTTTATTTCTTCTCTAATCTTATTAGACTGGTTAGAATCAGTACAATGTTGAATAATAGTGATAAGAATAGACATTCTTACTCTGTTCCCAATCTTAGGGGGAATGCATTCAGTCTTTTTTAATTTATGTATGATAATAGCCATAAGTTTTTTTGTTGATGATCTTTATCTAGATGGGAATATTTCCTTCTAATCTTAGTTTACTGAGAGGTTTTTTTTTTTTTTTAAAAATCAGTTTTGAATGTTATCTAATGCTTTTTATACATTAAATCTGTTGAAATGATCATACCATTTTTCATTTTTAGTCTGTTTAATGTGATGGATTACATCAACTAAGTTTTGTATATTAAACCAACCTTGCATTCCTGTGATAAACCCCACTTGGTCATAATGGTCTTTTTTGCTGGATTTAATTAGGCAATATTTTTAAAGAATTTCTGTGTCTTTGTTCAAGAGAGATACTGCTCTTGAGTACTTTTTACATGCCTAATATCTGCATTATCTTATTTTGAGTCTCACAAAAATCTTAAGAAGATAATATGTCCATGCATCTTGAAGTGGATATAGGCTTTTAAAATCCCTGCCAATCAGACACTTAGGCCAACTTTTTTTTCTTTCTATTACTTGTATTGATAATTTTTAGATGAGAACACTGAGGGTCAAGAATTGAGTAACTTGTCCAGGTGTTAGAGCTGGGATTCAAACCCAGGTCTGTCTGACTCCCACCATAATTCATGCTGCCTTTAGAGGGAAGTGATTCCTTTTCACCTTGTGTAAGGATTCTGTATCACTTAGAAATGCATTTGGCTACAAAGGACAGAAAACATAATGGACAATGACTTGTTTAAATGGACTTTTTCTTTTTCACTGTAGAAAGTCCAGATTTATGAGGTTCAGAGTCGGCATACTGGCTCCTCAATGCCACAGGGACCCGGGTTCCTTCTGCCTTTCCACTCAGCTCTCTCTAGTGTTTGCCTGCCACCTCATGGGCACAAGGTGGCTGGTCCATCCTCAGCATTGGGACAGGTTTTAAGCAGGAAAGACAGGATAGGCAAAAGCAAAAGGAGGTTGCAGTCCAAGTCTGCCCCCCTTTTAAAGAGTGTCCCAGAAACAACAATTAATTCCTTGGCCAGAACTGTGTTACATAGCTACCCATAGCACAAGAAAGACTGGGATATGTATGTAGTGTTTCCCCCTAAGCACACTGTCTACCCCTTCGAGGAACATTGCCACCCTTTGCAAAATTAGGTTATGATTAACAAATTGATTAGAAACAAATTGATTAGAACAAATTGATTAAAAAGATAAGAATTTAGTACAAACTTCTGTTTGTACTATTTCCCACAGGCCACCAAATTAAAGTATAATGTGTATATGATCACATATACATGAATTTGACTCAATTATAGTCAGTGGCTTTTCTTAGAAGTGCAGCTTATCTCTCCAGCTCAAGCATTCTGTAAATGAGGATTCTGTGAGACCATTTGCAGTCTAAGGCCAAACTAGAGTTTTCAAAGAGACCTGAGTTGTAAGTTCACCGAGTCGTTAAAGTGAGGGTTGTCCTGCTACCGGTTTTTAAAAATAAAATTTTATTGAAACATAGTCAAGCCCATTTGTTTAAATATTGTCTAAGGCTGTTTTCAGTCAATAGAGTGTTAAATACTTGCAACTGAAGCCCATAGCCCACAAAGCTGAAAATATTACTCTTTGGCTCTTTGCAGAAAGAGTCTGTTGACCTCTGGTCTAAAGCAATGCTACCCAATTGAACTTTCTTTGATGCCAGAAATGTTCTATATCTGTCCAATATGCTAGCCACCAGCCATCGATGGCAGATGAGTGCCTGAAATGTGGCTAAGGGGACTGAACAACTCAAATTTAAATTTTATTTAATTTTAATTAATTTAAATAGCTCCATATAGCAGTCGCTACTGTATTGGACAATGCAACTTTAAAATGTTAGTGCATCTTAAAATAGATACAGGCCTTCAAACTCCCTGTCAGTCAGGCACTTAGACTGAGTTAAAAATTTCTTACTATCATTTCTTGTATTAATAAGTTCCTTACATCTTTGCAGCTGAAGAAATGGAGACTCATCCCAATTAACCAACTTGCCTAGAGTTACAGTGTTAGCTAATGAGAGATCCCAGGGTCGAACAGTCTCCAAATGGCCTGTGTGTAATGTTTGCCAGGTGTGTGTGTGAATCCGTATTTGGGTGTGTGAATCCATATTCGGGTTCTTTGGGAGTTATAGGGGTAATGTGGGGGGCTTTGCCCCATGTAGTCCTGCCCTCAGTGAAATGTGTGTTATTAATATCTTGTCCATTTTTGGTTTCCTGTTACTTTTTCTCATATGAGATGATAGAAGGATTTCTGCTATAAAAGATATGCATTATTTTATCGTGAATAGTCTTCTTGGGAAGTTTTCAAAGAGCTGCTTATGCTCCAGACTGTTCATTATGGTCCATTCTCTCCCTGGAGGGAGAAAACAAATGAGACACAATGACTTCCATTCCTTTGGTGGGGGAGCAGTAGCTGCACTTAAGTTGTTCCCAGGAGGAACCAGAATAGGGAGTCCATAAACCGTACTGACTGAATGACCCTTACAGCCAAATGTAAGGGGCTATAGCCAGAAAGCCAGCAAGGAATTAGCCCAGTGCAAGTACAAAATGCAACCTTCCCTCCCATGTGTGGGCATCTGTGGACCCATTCTGTTTTTCCTTGGTTAAATGGTGGGTGCTAGCAATCATTTCTGGATCAGTTATAGAATACCATTCTTCTCTCTCCTTTCCCCCTCCTCCTTTCCAACTCCCCATTCACACTGGCTTGGAAACCTGCTTTCCCCATCAATGAGATAGTGGGGAAGAAACATAATTTATGTTCATAGCCATGTCAACATGAAAGGAAAGGGTGCCCTGGCTGTGACAAGGCCTAAGTTGGACAATGGTAGATTTTGACTGTTAGGTGGAGGGACCTGCAATTTGTGGAAATTAAAACAGATTTTAACATGCTTGGGTGCCTCCCGACGGAATCCTATGATGTAGACGCAGCAGGAAAAGACGCGGTCATAGCAACAATACACTGAACGTACTTAGAACTAAGCTTCATCTTCCATGTATGAGACCAGTATAAAGATAATGAGAAGGCTTTGTGACAGGCATGGGTAAAGAGGGGTGCTGAACAAGCCCTGAATACAGAAATGGAACCTGAGAGGATTGCTAAGTAAGGGATAATATGCCAATTGTTCTCTTATTATGGCTAATAATAATTCTACCATATGGATTGTGGCAAAGGTTAAAGGGAACGGTATAAATGAAGAGCAAAGTCAGTACTTGCTATATACTAACTATATTTTAGTTTGTATATATTTTACATAAAAATAAATATATATAATATATATAATATATATTTAGCTTATATGTATTTTAGTTAATTATAGCCAAACAAAATGTAATTTTAAACGGTAGCAGAGAGAATTAGTTCTACCAGATATTTAAATACAATATAAAGCAATAAGTAAAAGCAACAGGCTACTGATAAAAAGGTGGACATGTGAATAAATACAGAATAGGAAGTATTGGAGACTCACTCTGATTGTGAGAACTTAATAGTTAATAAAGGAGCCATTACAAAACGATGATGAAAAGAAAGATTCCCTAAGTATTCTTGGGATAAGATCAAGATACTATCGGAAAAAAGAATAGATTAACCCTTCATACCATGCACTTAAGTTCTATATGTGTATTAAAGAGTTAATCATTGTTCTATGAAACACAGAAAAACTAGCAGAAAACAAAACTGAATGATTATGACTTCTCTAGTGGATTAATTAACTTAAAGCTATAAAGTGATCAAAGTGTTAAAAACAAGACAATAGGTCCAAAATGGAGTCACTTATTCTAAGTCCCACATCACCACACCAAGAAAACTTAATTACAACTTTGGCTTTCCTAGAAAGGGAAATGCATGCCCGTCAATCAGGAATCACCTGCTCAGCACTAGACGATCTGCCTGATAGAACAACCCCCTACCCCGCTTAGGCCCCCTCCTCCCCACCCCGTCTTGCTTTACAGGAAAGGAAACTTGCAACAACCAATCACTTTTTTGCCTAGTGTAACTTCCTCATTCCTGCTCCCTTCTGGCTATAGAAGTCTTTCTTTTTGTACAGCTCCTCAAAGCTCCTTTCTATCTGCTAGATGGAATGCTGCCCAATTCATGAATCACTGAATAAAGCCAATAAGATCTTTAAAATTTTCTCAATTGAAATTTGCTTCTTAACAGAAGAAAATACAAAAGTAAAGATCAGTAGAATGCACTACATAAAAGTGTAATAGTTTGAAAAGACAAAAAAACTGAAAAAACTGAAAAAAACTAAAAAAAAAACAATATATTAGAGAAAACATCTTTATTAAAAATCCAAAGGGTTAAATTCATATTATATGAAAAACTCACAAAGATTTATTAAGAAAACATTAAATCTCTGACTTATAAATGAGAATGATACACACAATCCACACAAAAAGATATAATTAGCCAAATATATGAGGAAAATGTTCACATCCCCCATCTCTTAAAATAACCGACGAACCGAAATATTAACCTAAAAAGGAAGTAGAGTGTATGTATTAAATCGACAAAATGTAGAAAATATGATAAAACCCAACATTGATGAGACTAAGAAAACTTGTACATTTGTACACCACTAAGTGTTACTGCAATTTGATACAGAACTTTGGAAACTAATTTGTCAATATATATTAAAAGCCATAAAAGTCTTCAAATCTTTTTATTGTGAATTGTGTCCGTGCTCCTGCACGTGCTCTGTCTGTTTTGATGTCTTAAAAATGCCTTCTGGCTAAAGAAAGATCGCACCCCTCTGGCTAGCCAGTTCCTAGAGACAACAAAAGGACTCAGCTAGGAGCACGGCTTTGATATGCAAACTAACCAATCGTGTCTTCTATCTGGCCTGGGCATCCCACAAAGCAGCATTCCGCTGCCTTAATCCTTTCAGGGACACCATTTGGCATAAAAGCAGAATAGAGAACAAAATAATGAAAGCAGTTTGATATATTGTGGTGAAGATACGATGAGTGAATTTTTTTCCATTTTATACTAGTAACTATTAATAATGTTGTCCATGCAAAAGAAATATTAAAAGTTTCATAGCTGATAAATGTAAATAACTTCTAACATTAGAGGATATAGCTATCTCAAGAATATAATATGAAAACTTCTGTACCCACTTGAACTATTATTTTTTATCCTTTAATTTAATTAAAATGTAAAATGAAAAAGATCTTTCCTTAGAATTAAATCTATTTTAATATGATTTTCAAATTGTGAATCTTGTTGAGAATGACTGGAGTGGTCATCATTCTTCCCCCAAGACCTACTAGAATACCCCTTATGGCCCATGATGCCCTAGGGAAGGTCAATCTTCCCCCATGACCTACTAGAATACCCCTTATGGCCCATGATGCCCTGGAAGAATCCATTGCCCCAGCTCTGGATTCCCACAATCCTTCACTTCTCCACCAGATGCCAAAGAGGCAATCTTATCTCAGTCACATTTGAGCCCGGAATGTCTGTCCCTCTCTGGGGTCCTCTTCAACAAGGGTTACTTCTCTCGACCTTGGTCTTAGAAATGATTTTTTAATATGACACCCAAAGCAAAGGCAACAGAAACAAAAATACATAAGTGGGACTACATCAAACTAAAAGGTTTCTGCACAGCCAAAAAAGAAAAAAAAAATCAACAAAATGAAGAGGCATCTATGAAATAGAAAAAAATATTTGCAAACTTGTAACTGATACAGGGTTAATATCCAAACCACGTATCTAATAAGGAACACACACAGCCTAGTAGCAGAAAAGCCAACAATCCAATTTTTAAAATGGGCAAAGGACTTGAGTAGACATTTTTCCAAAGAAGATATGCAAATGGCCAACGGGTACATGAAGAGGGACCTGTTGGGAAATGCAAATCAAAACCACATCAGGGAAATGCAAATCATCAGGGAAATGCAAATCAAAACCACAGGGAGGTATCACCTCATTCCTATTAGAATGATTATTACCAAAAAGACAAGAAACAACAGGTGTTGGTGAGGATGTAGAAGAAAAGGAATCCTCCTGCACTGCTGGTGGGAATGTAAATTGGTACAGTCACTGTGGAAAACAGTATGGGGGGGTCCTCAGAAAATTAAAAGTAGAACTACTATATGATCAAGCAATCTCACCTCTAGGTACATCTGAAGGAAATTAACTCACTATCTCAAAGAGATATTCGCACTGCTATGCTCATTGCAGCATTATTTACAAAAACCAAGATATGGAAACAACCTAAGTGTCCATCAACAGATGACTGCATAAAGATGTGGCATATATATACAATGGAACATTATTCAATCATGAGAAAGAAGGAAATCCTACCATTTGCAGTAACATGGATGAAGCTTGAGGTCATTATGCCAAATGAAGTCAGAGAAAGAGAAAGACAATTACTGAATGGTCTCACTTACATGTGGAATCTAAAAAGAACCAAATCAGGGGTGCCTGGGTGGCGCCGTCAGTTAAGCATCTGCCTTTGGCTCAGGTAACCATCCCAGAGTCTGGGGATTGAGCCCAGTATTAGGCTCCCTCCTCAGCAGGGAGTCTGCTTCTCCCTCTGCCTGCCACTCTCCCTGCTTGCTCTCTCTCTCTCTCAAATGAATAAATAAGATAAAATAACCAAATCACAGAAACAGAATAGATTGGTAGTTGCCAGGGCCAGTGGGTGGGGGTGGGGAAATGGGTGAAGACAACCAAGGGATAAACCTCCAGTTATAAGATAGATAAATTCATGTTCAGCATGGTGACTAAACTAACAAACTATTGTATGTTTGGAAGTTGCCAAGAGCAGATTTTAAAAGTTCTCACCACACACACACACACACACACACACACACACACACACACACAGTCGTAACTATTTGTGAAGTGATTAATGTGTTGACTAACCTTATTGTGGGAATCGTTTCACAATATATACTACATAAAATTTTGTACCCTTCAACTTACACAAGGTCATATGTCAATTACATTTCAATAATGCTGGGGGAAATAGGATATATCTGAGGCTGAAGCACAGTGAGAATCTAAGTTAGATCCAAAACCTACTGGCAAGTTTATGATTTTCAATTTGATCAGGAGTTAAAAAGAACTAAGTATTCAGTAGTCATGGTATTTCCAACTCATACATAGACTAGCACAGAATTGTTGCAAAATCTAAAACAGTAATGATAATAAAAAGCATTCAGATTCCCTGACAAGACCCCACATAAATTTACACGGAAAGTCTCTTTTTTGCTTAACCACTTTTCTCAGAAAACCGATATGATAAATACACCATTTTTAGCAACAGACTTGTTTTCTCTTGTGGCCACTGTGATTACACTATGATTATGTTCCCTTTTTTGCTTCGGTTGCTAGGAAGCTCAAAGTCAATTTTGCAGCCCATTTCCGCCGTCCAGGAGTTAATGGTTGGTAACTACCTCCGTGTTTCTACCTCACCTCTAACTTTATCTGCTTTTCCTTCCATTATTTTCCCTTTATTTCAGTTTTCTCAACTACTTATCTTTTATCCTGTTGCAGATAATTTTATGAAGTGACTCCAATCCATTTTTGAGAGAAGGAAGCACACAGATTAATCAAATATGGAATTACGCCTATTGTCAGAGTTTCTGACCCTCCTCCTTTAGGCATCTGACAATCTAAAGAGGTACAGCGAGGGACAGACTGTAAGTTTTGACAAATGCAGAAACCTAGAGATCAATTACCCCAATCAAGATGTAGCGATTTTCCATCACTTCAAAATTTTCCTTGGGCTACCTTCCAGTCTATTCCTCACCCCACATCCTACCTCTGCCACCACTTAACTGCTCTCTATCATAAATTAGCTTTCTCTGTAAAGTTTCATACAAATAGAATATGTTTCTGGGGATTCGTTCATGGTGCATGTATAAGCAGTTCAATTATTTTCATTGATGGTAGTATTCCATCATAGGGATGCTACACATTTTGTTCATTCATTCATCTGCTGATGGGTATTTGGGCTGTTTCCAGTTTGGGTCTCATAAAGGTGTTACAAACATTTACATAAAAAATTTTTTGGACATATGTTTCATTTCTCTTGGGTAAATACCCAGGGTCATATGGTAAGTAAGTGTATGTTTAGCCTCATAGGAAACTGCCAACCTGCTCTCCAAAGTGAATTTACGCTCCCTCCAGCAACAGAGGAATTCCAGTAGTTTCAAATCCTTTGTGAACACTTGTAATTGTCAGTCTTTTTAAATTTTAGCCATTCTAGAGACTGTGTCATGGTGTTTCTCTGTGGATTTAATTTGCATTTCTCTAATAACTAATAATTCTGACCATTTCTCATGTGCTTATTGGCCTTTTGTATACTTTCTTTTGTGAAATGTTTGTTCAAATCTTTTGCCCATTCTTTCACTGGATTTTTGTCTTCTTATTGTTGAGATCTTTATATCTCCTAATACAAATCTTTTATGGTGATAGATAGATAGAAATAGCCACAAGACATTCACAAACATATTTCTTTACATTTAGTAATAGATACATTTTATATATTTATGTATATAAATACAAATATTTCATTTTTATTTTATTTATATATTTTATGTGTGTTATTAAGTGTAATACACATATTGTAATTTACATTTACATATGTAATTTCTTTACATATGTGATTTATTTACACACATAATTTACATATGCAATTTATTTATAATATAAACACATACATTTGTGAATGTTTTATCCCAGTTTGTGGCTTGCCTTTTCATTTTCTTAACATCTTTGGAAGAGCAGAGCATTTAGTTTTGAACAGATCCAATACCTCAATTTTTTTTCTCAAATTTTTTTCATGGTGTGTGATTTATGTGTCTGAAAACTCCTTGCCTACCACAGAATCACAAGGATTTTATTCTATGTTTTCTTCCAGAAGTTTCACAATTTTAGCTTTTTTATTTAGGTTTGTGATCCATTTTGAATTAATTTTTGCATATAATTTGATATAAGATTCTAGACTTTTTTTTTCCAAATGGATACTGGCATCATCTGTTGAAAAGATTATCCTTTTGGGGCACCTGGCTGGCTCATTTGGTAGAGCAGGCAAGTCTTGATCTCTGGGTTGTAAGGTCGACCCCCACATTGGGTGTAGAAATTACTTAAAAACAAAATCTTTTTTTTTTTTTGAAGATTTTATTTATTGCCAGAGAGAGAGAGAGAGAGAGAGAGAGAACTAGCGGGGGAGGGGCAGGCAGAGGGAGAAGCAGGCCTCCCACTGAGGAGGGAGCCCAACATGGGACTTGATCCTAGCAGTACGGGATCATGACCTAAGCTGAATGAAGGCAGATGCCCAACCGACTGAGCCACCCCTTTTTTTTAGTCATCCCTAAAAATAAAATCTTTAAAAAACAGAAAAGAGGGGCACCTGGGTGGCTCAGTGGGTTAAAGCCTCTGCCTTCAGCTCAGGTCATGATCTCAGGGTTGTGAGATCAAGCCCCTCATAGGGCTATGTGCTGGATGTGAGCCTGCTTAAGATTCTCTCTCTCCCTCGTCCCCTTTCCGCCTCTCTCTCTCTCTCTCAAAAAAAAAAAAAAAATTACATTAAAAAGTGAAGAATTCCACCTTAAAAATATGTCTTTGTGTGTGCGCACATATATGAGAGACGGTGTGTTTCATTTTATCTCATTCTTCAAATTTTTTTATATATTTGTGCTTTATGAAAGTATATAATCTACCGGTATAATAGTACATATCTAATACACACACACATTAATATTTTCTATACCAAGGATCTTCCTATGGTTCAGTTGAAGTGTACCACCTTCCTCTGGAGACCCCTGAACCACAGGATCCAAGCCAAGCCCTTCAGGGGCTGTCCTGTCTCTCCATAGACGGACTTAACACCTCCTCCACCCCTGTGCAGACCATCTGGCGGGCAGGCAGCTCCCTCCATTCCCCCCTCCCCCCAGAGTCAGAACCATCTGGGATTACTTCCAGACGGCCCCTGGCAGCTGTGTGAGCGTGGACACCGTGGGTGACCTCATACTTCGATGGGACAATAACACCAACTGTGCGTGGGGAGGAAGAGAGGAGAAACACTTAGAATGGAGCCTGGCCCAGAGAGGGCGGTCAGTGGCCGCGGGCCGTCGCCTTCAGTTTGCCAGAGGGATCAGTGCTGCCTCCAGCCCAATTCGTTCTGACCCATCCTATCCTGCTGGGGGCCCTTTACCTTCTAGTTCAAGGGCTACTGAATGCTGATCACTCCAGCCCACGCAATCCCCGCCCGCCGCCACCACGAGCTACTCTCCTTCGTCTGGACCCTCTGACCTTCTGTATTTAGGCCTAGGCATCCCCCGATTTCCAATGAACTCCTTCTGTCTATTCTCCCTTCCATGCTCCCGGGGGTAGGGGCCACCAGATCCTCCTCCTCTGGTGCCCGCAGTTGAAGTGGGCACGTGCCCCTAGCTGCACGATCCGAAGTCTTCCCGAACCCCCCCACCTCCCGGCATTTTACCACCCTCAGTCCATTTGCTGAAATCACAAGGTTGCCTCTGTTGGCCCGTGAAATCCCACAGGCTCCTGCAGGAGAGGCCACTCCAACCAGACACTCCAGCAGGTTCTGCGGAGCTGGGATCAGCATCTAATCATGTTTCCATCACAACACAGTGAGAAACGTGTGACTGGCCCTTAGCAACGGTCTCTCAAGACAGCTACCCCCATAGAGAGCTCATTAAGTTAGCAGAGCACACGTGAGGCAAAATCTAAAAACAGACCCGTGCTGTCTGAAGTCTCATGCAGCACGTGGCAGAAGCTGGAAAGGGCAAGGAGGGAGCCTCACTCCATGTAAGGGCCGGGAAAGAGAGAGAATCTGCTGGGCAGGCAGCCCCCGAGGGAGTCTAGACCCCGGAGCAGGAGAGCGCTGGACTCTGGCTGGGCCGAAGACCCCGGGGACCGGCTGGACTAGCGCCCCTGCCCCCACACGGAGAGGACTGCTCCTAGTGCGGGGAGCTCTCCCCCACCTCCCACACCCCGAGGTCGTTTGGAACCCAGGACGTGGCACTGGCCAGAACCTGGCTGCGAAGGGTATTTGAAATAGTGAGACTCTTACATTTTAAATTCATTTCCATTCAGCAAAGCCCAGGCATCTACCTTGCTGCCCGATGTGTAGGTGACACTCCTTACCCTGAAGAGGTCTAGTGGATGGATAGGATATGTAACAAATACCCCACAACTCAGGGTAACACTCAGTAAACACTCTAATGAAGGGGCAGGTGCAGCATTCTGGGATCAGGAAGATAAAGGAAGAATAACACAGATGGGAAACAGGCTATCATGGAGGGCTGCACGGCGGAGGTGGCACTTGCCCTGAGCCTTGGCTCCTGACCCCTGGCACCTGCAAGCTGTCTTCCTCAGTGCTCAGCTGAATTCAGCAAGGACTAGTTAAATGGTTAAATAAGAAAGCATCCAGGAACTTGGTTGTCACTCGTGGCTGGTTGCTGAGGGCGGCCTTGAAGTGCTCCAGCCCCTTTTGTCTTGATCTGGCTGGAAGGCTCCAAAAGGACTCAGACCTCCAAGAGCCACCACCAAGGACCCTGCAGCTTCGTACTGTCTGCTGGGTGACCCCCTTTCTTATGGAGACCATGGAGTAAAACGGGCTTCTTTGATGGCTCACTTTGATGTAAAACATATGATGGTGAACTTGGGCAGCACATTGGTGATGTATTGCTTTTAAAATGGTTTTGAAATGGTTTTGAAATGTGAAACAGTCTCAGCCACCTTGGCTGAATGCTTGCCTTCAAGCAAAAGCCGCAGGAGGGGTTAACACTAATCCTTCTGCCTGAAGTGTGAGAAAAGCAATCTCTCTGCAGTTAAGGGGCAGTGAACATGGGAAGAGAGGCAAGGAGGGGTATGCATTCCACCTCCGGCAGGTGGTATGTTTTCGAACTCAGAAGGGCAGGAGCAGGCATCTTTAACCTGAAGGTCTAAGCTGACCATAGGGACACCAGAAAACTGGTCAGAAAGATAACAAAGCACTCACCCATGCAAATGCACGTGTGTCTGCTTGTGTGCCCACACCTGGACAGAGAGGGTACTTTCAGGAGTGTGAGGAGTTTAAAACAGGAGAGCAGACGACTGGGCCACTGGAGCCTGGGCCAGAGATCTGGATCCACGGCAGCTTGTGAGGGTGTAAAGAGAAGAGTGGAGGCCCCCTGCAGGGTGTCAGCCCCAAGAATTCAGCTGTCACCTGTAAAGTCACCGGGAGGCTCCATCCCCAAGAGGCACACACCTAAAGCAAGGGAGCAAAAACTCACAGCTGCTTCAGTCAGAGCCACAGTCAAAGCTGGAACACACACGCAGGGTTAGCTCTCAGCCCCGTGGACCAAGTGGAAGTTGGCGACCAAGAGGCTGGAAAGATCTGGAGAGGATGGCAGGGTTCTTGGGCAAGGAAACATTTTGTACACACTGTGAAGCACTGTACAAAGGTCAGGTTTTCGCTTTAGGGAAATTAACTTCAGTTGGAACAGCCGATTCTCAGCCTCTTAGCAGCTAGAAATGTTGGCTTCACTCCCACCGTCCTTGCCGAGAATTAATCGGTTCACGTATTTATTCCTTTCCTCAGTTCCTTTGATACACACTTACGGAGCCCTTCACACTTGCTAGCTCCAGCAGAATGAATAGGACATGGCTTGATGCCCTCAAGAAATTCACAGCCTGGTAAAAATGCTCGAAAGCTACTCATTCTGCCAAGTGCACAGGATCCGAAACGAGGCGAGGACAGCTTGCTCTGGAGAGGGGAAGGATGGGGGCATTGCTGGATTCTGTACCAGGGAAAGGCCAGCCTGCAGCACACCCAAGTGTACCTCTGATTTGTAAGAAAGAAGGAAAGAAGGAAAAAAAGAAGAAAGAAAGAAAGAAAGAAAGAAAGAAAGAAAGAAAGAAAGAAAGAAAGAAAGAAAATGGCTCCATCATGAGTGTCCTTTCCACGTGCAACAAAATGAAAATGGTTGTTTTGACTTCGGAATAAGCCGCTATTTCAATTAGAACTTTTCTGAAAACGGACGCGGCCGTTTCTGGCAGCTGTTCCCCGCCGGCTCCTGAGTGAACCCTGCGGGTTGCATGAGCACCAAGCGACATTTAATTATTTCCTATTTCACGTGGTCCACTCAGAGGCCAGGCAAGTCCTACTTCACGTGAATGGAGCTCCTCAGACTCATTCTAGTTCTATTTTCAACTTCCTGTTGACCCAAATCCCTCTCTGGCCCCAGGAGTCAAGACTCCATGTTCCAGTTACATAAATTCTAGGCCTCAGAATAGCCATGCATGCTGACAGCCATTTGCCCTGTCCCCCCGGCCCCGGGGCCCACTGTCCTGCTCGGATAACCACGACACGTGTCAGCCCTCTCAGGTGGGCAGGGCTGGGAGCCTGAGAAAGGTCTCCGGAGGGGAGGCCCAGACCACCCAGCCAGGCATCCTGACTCACGGTGCCCACTCCCCATTAGAGGACACGGGCAAGAAGGTTCTTAACCGTCTTTTGGGAAATTATAAGCAAGCAGAAGCATTTCCAATCTCAGTATTTTGAGGATGTGAGAATAAGAATTTATTAGCTCGTTAGGGCTGCCATCGCAAGATACCACAGATTGGGCGGCTTAAACAAGTCCAAGAGCCTGAAAGTCCAAGATCAAGGTGCCCACAGAATTACTTTCCCCTGAGGCCTCGGTGCTGGGTTTGCAGGTGGCGCCCTCTTGCTGTTTCTTCAGAAGGGTCATACCTCTGTGCACAGGTGCCCCTGGTCACTCTCTGCGTCTTAACCCTCTCTTCTTAGAAGGACACCAGGCAGATGGGATCAGGGCCACATTAACAGCCTCATTTTAATGTAATCTGCTCTTGAAATACAATCTCTGAATACAGTCACATTCTGAGGTTATAAAATGTTAGGGCTTCCACGTATGGATTTGGGGGACACATTTTGGCCCACGAGAGGCTTCTCAAAATGGACTGTTTTGTCAGTATTCACCAGTCCCGTCTGAAACCCTTTCCCTAGGTGTGTGGCACCAAGGCGATGATGACTGGATTCTCATTTCTTCTCCTTAACTTCCTGGTCACCACACACCATTCTCCAGGAGGCCGCTGATTCTACAGGCCCAAAGGCCCCTGGAAGGACACCCATGCCGTTGGTTGTCCTGTCTGCTGAGATCTGCTGAGAAGCAGACCGGATGAGGAGGAATGGGGGAGGGGGGTGTGATGGGTAAGAAGAAGGGGGAAGGGAAGATATTAAAAAAGGAGAGAAGGACAAAGGGTGAAAGCTGTGATGAGCTCAGAAGGGAGAGGCCTACTTGCCTTTGTGTCCAGAATCAGCGGAGATTCTGACCCTACCCAGTCTAGAATGGAGCCAGACCCAGGCTACTTGGCTTAAGAGCCGTGTGGTTGTGGGTCAGCCACTTACATTCGCGGTGCCTCTGTTTACTCATTTGTTCACTAGTCCGTTCATTCTACAGAATAAGTATTGCCCTTCAGACAGCGTCCTAGGTATTATTTTCTTATCGGTAAAATAGGAATAATAATCCGCATCTGCAGAGCAGTTGGGAGGATTCGAGATAAACACAGAGTGCTGTGTCTAGCGTGTCCTATAGTACCGCTTTGTGAGTCTCTCCTCATGCAAATGTAAGCTTGCGAGAATCGGGACTTGGTCTGTGTTTGTTCACTTCTGAATCCCAGCACCTGGAAAATGACTAGTACTCAGGGATATTTGAGGGAGGAAGAAAGACAGAGGAGAGGGGAAGAGGCAAGCATGGCATGCTGACTGGTACCATCACGGCTCCCACCCGGGATGGCCCAGATCCCGGGGCATCCTGAGAACCGAGTCACGTCAGCACAAGATCCCAGAGCCACATCCCTTCCTTTCTTCCTCAGCAAGGTTTCTGGGAAGAGAAGACCAGAGGTTATTGGAGAGACTCCGGGTCAGCGTTAGCCTATCCCATGAAACAACTGGAGTTTCTCTTTGACACTCTTCCAACTCCACCCCCACTTTAAGTTGCCCCTCATTCCTGATGCCGGGAGCTTCTTGTCCCTCACAGGCTGCTAGGGCCCCTCACCCTGAAGGAAAGGGGCGGGAGAGGCCAGAGCTCTGAACTCCCCTAAGCTGTCCTCTCCAACACTTTACAAGGCTGGTCTCCTTCTCGATAATCCCAGACATCAAGTCTGTGGAATTAGCAGATGAACAAATTCTCACTACGGTGTGAATAAACATGGCGGCTTGGCACGACCCTCCCAAGGGTCCTTGCCCTATAGCAGAGCCTGCGTGTTGTCAAAGACCATCATTATGTGCAGCCCCACAAAAACACGAAAACTAATCCTGAGCAGAATGTCTCATGAGACTTGTGACTGCCTGAACTCCAATTTCCCTATAAGCCAGGCTCTCGGTGCAGACCGACCTTTTTGGCTTGGTAGAGACAAGCAAAGAAATTCTTCTGTCTCACTGCCTTCTCAATACCTTCCAACACTGCCAGGTATTGCCTACTACCACTTTTAATTTGACAGGAAGTAATTTCCTGACATGTAGACCTCTCCCAAGAAACCACTCACACGAGTTGAGCTGAAAAACTGGAATACCAGGGTGGTGGTGGTGGGGGGAACACCAGCTCACACAAGACCTTCGACGTCAGCCCCCTTCCTCCCACACCCTCTTCTTTGGAAGAGAAACAGAGTTTGCCTCCCTTCTCCTTGGGGCAGAAATTACCAGAATGGGGAAACAGCTGCTTCCAGTGCTATCTTTATAGCTAGACAATTGAAGTCCTGGATTTCTTGTATCTTAGCAAAGGAGCTAGGGGGTTCAAAGCAGGTCCTGCCTGCTCCATCCTGGGCCGAAGGCTAAAGTGACAACAGTCCAAGGGCAAGGGAAGGAACCACATGGAGGCCAGTCCCTGCCCCAAGTGAATCCCACATCGTAGCTAACCACAGAGCCAAGGCTCTGCTTCCTTTCCACAAACTGAAATTTGGGTTTCATGGGACATTTTATGTGGTCTGTGGTTACTTCCACATGCTACAAGATTATTGCTGGCCACCCTGAGGAATGGCCTCCAGGAAATCTCCTGCCTTCCCCTGGGCACTCTCATTTGTCTTCCTGAAACAAAGGTGCAAGGCCAGGGGCTGTGGAGCAGGGTGAGAACATTCTGGAATTCTGGGGTAGTGAAGGAGAGCCAGGATCTGGAACGTATGAAGCCAGAAACTAGCCTGGAAAAGCCATCCAATTCTTACAGCTCATATAGAAAAGAAACTTGATAGCAATTTTCAAAACACTGACAGCAAGCCTAAACATGACATTGACATTGCCAATGAAGATTTGTGAGGTTGGGAGAAACTTTCCTAAAACATAATCACGAAAAACAGATTTTGATCAGCCAGATTGGATGAAAAAAAAAAAAAAAGAAGTATCTTTCTCTTTTCTCCAAAAAAAAAAAAATTACAAAGTCATTGAATGTGCAAGCAAAAAACAAAAACAGAAGCACCAAAAAAACCCCAAAATAGTGTTATAAGAGTACTTCAGAGAACTAATGAAAATAGTATATAGTTTGAATTTTATGTCCGTGTTCTTTTTTTGTGATCTCTCATGCTAAATAAATACTTTTATACCTAATTTTGTCATGTGTGCTTTTGTTTCTAAGAGGGCCTCCAAAATTAAGTGAGCTTTGGGCCCCACAAACCCTGGATGGAACCCTGGCAGGGAGTCACTAAAGAAATCACTGGAACCAACCCATCAGGAAGAAGTCAGCCAGGGAACAACAGCAGTGACGTTCTCCCTGCCGGCAGCCCCAAACAGCAGCTATTTCACATTCGAAAGGCAGTTGAGCGTGGAGACAGCTCTGGTTCATAAGCAACAGAGAGTTACAAGGTCAAAGGAAACAGTCCCCTTGCAGGTGGATATAGACATTGCATG
>CM052802.1:45295486-45342332 GCA_028533885.1 Nasua narica | reverse complement strand
AATTCATAAGATGACCTGGGCAGTTTTCATTCTTCCTCTTTATTGATACAACTGATACAACTGCACAAGATAAGAGTATCTGTTCCTTGAAAGTTTGGTGAAATTCACCTGTGAGTCTGTCTGAGCCTGGGATATGGGGGGAGGTAGGTCTTTGACCTCCTTTTCAATTTGTTTCATGCTTATTGCTTTAATTCAAGTTCTCTCTTTTAGAACAACTTTAACATTTCATATTTTTTTCTATGAATTCATTTCTTTCATCCCGGCTTTCAAATTTAGTGGCAGATAGGCGTGCACATGTCCCTCCAGTCCCCTTTCATCTCTCTGTTGTAGTTCTTTCCCTCTCCTTATTCTGTATTTTTAAATTGCTTCTACTCTTTTTTTCCTTGATCAATCTTGCCAGGGATCTGTCTTGTTAATTCCTGAAAACATGTTTTGTTATCTTGTCAATTGCTCTTTGTGTTTCAGTACTTTATTGATTTCTGCCCTTATAAATATTTCCTTCTTTCTTGTTGGCTCTGTTGCTCTTTCCCAAATTCTCTTGATTGCTTACTTCACTTATTATTCACATTCTTGTTTCCTGATAAATGTATCGAAAGCTGGAAATTTTCCTGAAACCTTCAGCTGGTGCCCACAGTTCTGATGGGATTTTCTCTGTAACTCAAAGGTTGCTCAATAGTATATTATTTTGTTTCCTAACAAAAGGACTTGTTTGGTTCTGTGTTTTTTATTCATTTCTGAATGTATTCAGTTTTAATTTGTTGCCTAGAACATGATTTGTTTTTGTAAATGTTCCAGTATGGTTGAAAAGAAATCTTTGTTTTAATCTTCGTTTTATTTATTTATTCATTCATTCATTCATTTATTTAAAATATTTTATTTATTTATTTATTTGACAAAGAGAGAGAGATCACAAGTAGGCAGAGAGGCAGGCAGAAAGAGGGGGAAGCAGGCTCCCTGCTGAGCAGAGAGCCTGACATAGGGCTCAATCCCAGAACCCTGAGATTATGACCTGAGCCGAAGACAGAGGCTTTAACCCACTTTCCCTAATCTTCGTTTTATTTTATTGTTAGGTCATGGATAGCTCTACTTCTTTTTTTTTTAAGTAGGATTATTTATTTTTCTCTGCCAGTCTTTCTGTTGGTTGCAATATTTCTGAAGCTTTCTTAAGAGTATATATATGTTGGGGCGCCTGGGTGGCTCAGTGGGGTTAAAGCCTCTGCCTTTGGCTCAGGTCATGATCTCAGGGTCCTGGGATCGAGCCCTGCATCGGGCTCTCTGCTCAGTGGGGAGCCTGCTTCCCCCTCTCCCTCCGCCTGCCCATCTGCCTACTTGTGATCTCTCTCTCTCTCTGTCAAATAAATAAATAAAATCTTAAAAAAAAAGAAGAGTATATATATGTTTACAATGGGTATATCTTTTCTTCATTTTTTTATGCACATATGTCAATCATCTGTGTCTTATGATATTTTTTGCCTTCAATTCTTATTTTGTAAGATATTAATATTGCTGTCCCAAGTTTCTTTTTGTTCATGATTGCCTGGTCTATATTTTTATCTACTTTTATTGTCAGTTTTCTATATTTTTGTCATACATGTGACTTTTACAGACAATATGTTGTATTGTATTTTATTTGTATTTAAATACACTCTGAGAGCCTCTACCTTTGGTGAGTTTAACCTTTTTGCTGCCACTTTAAGATTTAGTTCCACTATTTATTTATTTTTATTAATTTATTCAAAAGATTTTATTTATTTGACAGAGAATGGTCACAAGTAGGCAGAGAGGCAGGCAGAGAGAAAGGGAAGCAGGCTCCCTGCTGTGCAGAGAGCCCGATGTGGGGCTCGATCCCAGGACCCTGAGATCACAACCTGAGCGGAAGGCAGAGGCTTTAACGACTGAGCCACCCAGGAGCCCCTATTTTTATTTTTTTTATAGTCACGCTGGTATACATTGTATGCCCTGAATTGATTTTTCTTACAACCAAGGTTTCTACTTTTTGACCACTTTTGCCCATTTCACCACCAACCCCACACCCCTCCTCTGGCAACCACCAGTCTGTTCTTTGTACCTATGAGTTCGGTTTTTGCTTTGCTTTGCTTTAAGATCCCACATATAACTGAGATTGTACGGTATTTATCTTTTCCGTCTGCCTTACTTCACTAAGCGTTGCGCCCTGAAGGTCCATCCACGTTGTCTCCCCTGGGTGTTTTTGTTTGTTCTACTTGCTTTCTCTTGCTTTCTTTTCTCTGTTCCTAAATTCTGCTGGCCATTTCAAGTTTTCTTCTGTAAGACTGAGATGATATGCTCCAGTTTCATCCTAATGGCGGTTGACCTTAAGCCCCATACTCCTGTTTACCTCTCTTCTCCCAAGTGCATTGCTCTCTCTTGTCTCCCGGCTTCCTTTACTAGATCTCACATCCTCCTGTGCTCCCTCCCATTCTGCCCCCTACATGATGTGGATAGAATTTTATTTCTGGATTTTTATGTAAGAAGGTTATTTCCCTTCTGATAACAAATACGTAGTGTTTTTTCCAACACTACTTCTTCAACTCTCTAACACCAACTTCGGGTCTTATAACTCTGAAACTAACTACTCAGAGTTAGTCCGAGTCCACAGGTTCAAGTGCCTTGCCCTCCAAGACAGCCCTCCCTTCACATCGCAAGTATCGGGTTCCCTCTGTCCAACTTGGCTAGAGAGTCAAGGCTCCATCTCAAATGCCTCCTCTCAAATGCTCCCCCTGCCTGCTAAACAGAAGTGGAGGAGACCAACCCTCACAAACCAGAATCCACGTGAACGGATCTTTTCTCAGTTGTAGAGAATTTCTCTTCCCTTCCCTGTAAAACCAAAACCGTTCCCATCTCTCTATCTCCAAACAGGCCTCCATCTTCTCTGGGCTGGGGCCATCCAGCCTGCTCCTCCTAAATGAATTTGAAACACGAAGGCTTTTTCTCTCCCCTGTGGGGTGTTGCGTTTAAGGATGACAGTTTGGAACTTTAATAACACAATGCCTCTTTTTCCAAGGACAAGGCTGGGAAAAGGTGAACTAGGTAAATTTTGTTTAATTGGTTATTTTTAATTCTTACCTCACTATACAAATGTTATGTCCTTGCATTTCCTCCAATACCTTGTAGTAGTTGCTGCATTTCGCTGCCCAGATCCTCCCCAGCTGCTAGAGGTGGGGGCGGGGTGTTCGAGTCCCTTTCCTTACCCCGGCTCACACCCTCTCCCCAGGGACGGCCAGCATCTGTGGCTGGTTGACGAGGGATAATGGGTGAGGCACAAAGGCCTGGCCCCTCTTGACTCAAGGTGGCACAGCTCTGAAAGGCTAAGGTTGGAGCTCCCCGGGAACCTGGCAGAGGTCCTGTCCCAACTTCTCCTGCTGCCCAGTCCTGCTTCCTTCCCCTCCCCTATGTGTGTTGGCCCCCAAGGCCCTTCTTCCTGCATGTGGGTCTCTGCCTCAAAGTCTGTCTCCCAAGACTAGAACGAAGAGATAGATATCATGTCTTCACACTTTACAGATGTGGAAACCGAGGCTCTGGGAACTTAAGTACTTGGTCAAAGGGGAAATTTGCTCCTGGACTGGAAAATCTGTCTGACTCCCAGACCTTTGGATATGGTTTTGGTCTGAGGGGTTCCTACCCTCACTAGGGCAGAAATGTGGAGTAAAGAACATTCATTCAGCTATTGACTCCCAGATCCTCCCTACCTGGCACCGTGCCCCTAAACTATAATCACATCACTCTCACACACACACTTTGCACTACCAACTCTTCCATGTCAAAAATTCCCAAAGAGAAGGGGGAACTATAGGCTCTGAAGGTTTGCCTCAAATGCCTTTGCAACTTCAGCAACATGATGCCCAGCCCTGGGGCTGGGAAAGGGGCCCCGGCTGCCTGGTATTCCCCTCAGGGCTGATTCGGTGCTCCCCCTGCAGAGTCCTGAGCAGGGAGAGCCACCCCCAGGCTCCCAGAATGGCGGCTCTCTACCCCCCCCCACCAGGGCATCTCCACCTCTCCCCTTCTCGTCCTCCTCCCCACTGCCGAGGAGATCCGAGCTAGGGAAGTGCTGGATTTCCACTTCCCAGACAGAATCAGGAGTTGATGTATTCTTGAAGAACAAATGCCATCAAGAACAAATGGGGCGCCTGGGTGGCTCAGTGGGTGAAAGCCTCTACCTTCGCCTCAGGTCATGATCTCAGGGTTCTGGGATCAAGCCCTGCATCGGGCTCTCTGCTCAGCAGGGAGCCTGCTTCCTCCTCTCTCTCTGCCTGCCTCTCTGCCTACTTGTGATCTCTCTCTGTCGAATAAATAAATAAAATCTTTAAAAAAAAAAAAAAGAACAAATGCCATCTGCTGTCGGCTGCTCTCTGCCTAGGACCTTGTGAAGAGAGGGTCCTGTCGTGCTAGAGCAGAAACACCCAGACCCGCCTGATGGCAGACAGGTGCCTTGAGCTGGGAGGTCAACCTCACCCCACCCAGAGGGCCAGCAGCACCCCCACCACAAAACCCGGCCTCCGAGTGCCTCCGGCCGGATTTCTAACCACCAGGTCATCGTGGGCACAACCCGAGCTGCTCGTTTCACACAGGGGAACCGAAATTCCTGAGGGACTGTGTGTGTGGCTTGGCTCCGGCCCGCCCTCTGCTTTCCTGGCGCTGGGAGAGCTGTTGAGAGAAGACAGGGGCCTGGGCGGTGGGGACGACCACAGCCAGAGATGCTCTGGGGCTCACAGAGCCCCTGGACTGAGGTTCGGGGTGAGGCCCCACACGCCAGCCAAGGGCCCACAGCTTCGACTCCAGGGGTCCTGCTTGGCTTTTTTTTTTTCCCTCTAAACATTTTATTAAGATACTGAAAAGAAAGTCGAGTAAATCACCTGAAATACTTAGAATTACCAACATCAGAGGCCCAGCAGCTTATGGGGGGCTCCGGCCTCTGCAGGTGTCTGTCTGCTCCTCCTCTTGCAGGAGCAGCTGGGGTCCCTGCACCCCCTGTCTGTGCACGTCCCCTGCTCGGCGCTCCTCCCACTTCTTGGACACCCATATGGCCCTCACGCACTCCGAGGGATCTTTCTGGAGTCGCCACCCAGAGCGAAGCCCTGCATCAGAGTTGGGAACAGGATGGCAAGGGGAAAAATAAATTTCAAACCCATCACGGAATTTACCAAGTCTAGGGAGGGAGGAAAAGCAACATTGAACACAAATTTAGACAAATAGAAGTAAAGCTATCATTGTACCAAGTGCCGAGAAAAGGACGTGCATGGTACTAGGAGAGTATGACGTGAGCTAGTTGGGCTTCCCTAGCGAGTGTGGCTGAGCTGCCCGAGGGACCAGCCGGCAAAGTGGGGGATGGCCATTCTAGGCAGTGGGGACAGCGGTGGCAAGGGGCAAGCCTGTGGGAGTGCAAGGACAGAAAGATGTCCGGGAGTGATAGGAGGGGTGTGTTCTGAGCCTGGAGAGGGCCCAGATCGGCCAGAAAATGCAAAGTCCTTAACATCTATGAACCGGTCCCGTGAAATAATCAGATTCACATTGAAAAAAAATCAGGAGTCTAAAGAGGGTATGTGTTGTGATGAGCACCGGGTGTTAGTTAGGCACAACTAATAAATTGTTGAACACTACATCAAAAACTTATGATGTACTGTATGTTGGCTAATTGAGCATAACAATATAAAAAAATCAGGATTCACTGCAGCAGAGAACAAAATAGGAAACGATGGTGTAGACCACTTAGGAGTTACCGCTGGGACCGGAGTGACGATACGGATGGACAGGAGGGAAGAGGTTTTAGAGAGCTGGCGAGGAAGAGTCAGCGAGACTTGGCAGTGCGTTTCATGTGGGGGAGAGGGAGAGGGGATGTCAAGGAGGACACACGGGTCTTGGTTTCATAACTGGTTGTACAGTAAGAAGAGGATCATATCTGATGGTGAGAGACAATGAATGCATTTCAGACTTGAGTTTGACGGTGCTTAGTGACGCCCGAGTTGTAGGGTCCAAGAGGCAGCTGGATACGTGGGGCAGGGGCTCTGGGGGAGTCATCTGATTTGTGCTGGGGGTGGTTTCCAACGCCCCGGGCGCGGACGTGCTCTCCCAGGGAGCAATTACAGAACAGGAGGAGCGAGAGGGCTGTGGGTGATGGAGGGACTCTAACAGTATGGACCTGCAGGGCTCAAGGGGGAGCTTCTGGAGAGGCAGGAGATGAAGCCGGAGAACGTCAGGTCATGGAATCCCATGGAAAAGGACATGTCTGCTGAAGAAGAGGACCCCGCTTCCGGCCCCAGTGGAGTAACCGGGACGGGACTTACCCCTTGCTTGTGTCGCCTCAATCAACAAGGTATATGCAACACTGATTTTCAGACTTTGAAAACCAGAAAGCACAAGAAAGCCACACAGTCCACAGCCTGGAGAGCGTTTCCAGGCTGCCGGGCAGCAGGGGAAACAGGCAGAGCCTGATGGCTTCCTGTTCCACAAGACAGGAGTGAGAGTTCACGGAGACCGCCTGAGTCGTTCCTTTCTCTTCTTCCAGAGATCCTGAAGGGTTTTTGAAATGTGGGCCTCATGGGGTGTATGTGTATGTGTGTGTGTGGGGGGGGCTGCGGCAGACTGTTTAGAACCAGCTGCAAGGAGCCTCGTCAGCAGATAAAAATGGAGCGTGCAGCCTGGTTGGGAGAGTGACGGAGAGGCCCCTTTCTTCTGGAAAAGTCCAGGTGCAGGGGGAAAGAGGTGCAACCTTTGCGGGGGTGAGGGGCGGGCTGAGGAGGGCAGACACAAGCCCGTGGGGATTCCGGGCGCTGGTCATCACAGGGCCTCTCCTCCACACTGGGGTTGCCCTTCCTCAGGCTTGCCTTCTGGAAAACCACTCTGGAAATCCAACGTCACACCTGTGTTTGCTAACTTCCCAGTAAGAAACAGCCTGCAGAAGCCTACCCACCGGGCCCAGAATCCCGCCCCACCCGGAAGAGACATAGCTACCATGTTTTTCATGCAAAGCACTTCGCAGGTTCTAGCTCGTGTTCTAGTCCATGCATGTTCTTTGCATGTTCTAGTATCTGCAGTCCCCAGGCTGACGTGCCCTGCAGGTGGCCCAGCCTGGCATACCTCCGAGGCAGGAACAGGGAGAGGCTTCCTGTCGGTGTTTAGGACCAACATCGTCACATAGAGGAAGTCTGCCAGAGGGCCTGCTCCATGGGCCTCAGAGGGCCAGGGCTGCCATGCCAAACCAAGAATCTCTAGCCAGAAAGCCAGCTCAGAGAGCGGGTCAGGGGCCTGCCCCCTCCCAGCACCCCTTGCAGCCAGGCCAGGCAGCCTTGGAAGACCAGAGTCCTGCAGAACCCCGTCAGGCACTGCGACCTTGAACCAACTCCAGCTCTGGTTTGTGGTCTGCGCGTGCGCTTTCCTTAAGTGCCGGGTGAAGCGCGATCCACACACTGTTCATTCCCCACTACTTGAGTTTTCTGAATTTCTACTTAGAACATCGGTGACTGTCAGATAAGAGAGGAGCTCCATTGGGCTCCAAGCGTCACAGTTTCTAGTAATTCCCGTTGGGCACAAACAATGGAAAAACCTCAATAGTAGGTGTGATTTGAATCCTGAACTTTTCCAAACTGCCCACAAATGAATCATTTCATCTACATTCAACTTCTATGTTATTTTATTTTTCTCCTAGAGATAGAAAATAGATAATTACTGAGAGAAGAATTGGGAAAACTTTCCGTGTGCAATAATTTGTGTTCAGAAACACGGAAACAAACATTTCTCCACAATGTACGGAATGAGTCCATCCAGAAATCTGTTATCGTTTGTAAAAACCCTTCTAGCATGGACTTAGTGCAAGCAATCGTAGCTGAAAAACGTCTGTGATGTAAAGCACATCAAATGTGAAGTATGCATGTATGGGCGTGTGGATATACGAGTGCGCTCCTTATGATAGAGCCCCCATGCTCCTCACTTTGCGTAGCCCACGCATAAGTGGGCATGAAACGCTTAATCACAATCCCCCAAGCTGCTCTACCCAAGGAGAATGTCTGATAAAGCGACACGAAGCAAGGAGCATAGTCAGTGACTGCTATGCAGCTGGAAAGGACTTGGTAACTATAGCAACTTGCTTTAGAAGTTGGCCTTTCCCAACCCAAAATCAGGTGGGCCCTGTCAGCCCTCCCACAGTCACACCGAAAGGGAGGGAGAAGCCATTCAGCAAAGGCGGCAGGCCAGCCACAGAAAGGGCATGCCAAGGAAAGTGAACCCCTTTTAAGCGCTGGCCCCACACGGCTCTTGAAGCCACAGACTAGGAACAAGAATGAGGAGCGTAGGGGCGCCTGGGTGGCTCAGTCATTAAGTGTCTACCTTCGGACCAGGTCATGATCCCAGGGTCCTGGGATTGAGCCCTGCATCGAGCCCTGCATCGGGCTCCCTGCTCCACGGGAAGCCCGCTTCTCCCTCTTACTCCTCCTGCTTGTGTTCCCTCTCTCACTGTCTCTCTCTCTGTCGAATAAATAAGCAGAATCTTAAAAAAAAAAAAAAAGAAGAATGAGGAGTGTGGTTGAGGAAGTCTCAACAGGAAGATTGGGTTTTGAACTCCTGCAAACAGAATGTGAAGTCTTCCTAATGAATACGTCAGCCCAGGGGTGGCCATTCTCACGCAAACTAGGTGGGGACCCAGAAAAAGATGGGCAGACAAGCAAGAAGAGAGAAATGAGGGGACCCAAAGGGGGTCAGGGAGCACAGTCTTTCTTCCTGGATAAGGTTCCGTCCACTTAAGAGGCAGGAGGGACTGGAGGTAACCCCAGGATCCCCCCTTTCATTAGATAGATTTTGTCGCTGTGGCAAAAATTGTATGTTTGACTGTTAGTAAACCGCAGAGAATTGATCCAACAGGGTGAGCTCATGTCTTCTCATCATATCCATGACAGTTGTCACGAAAAAAATCTGGAGTGAAAGGAGCTCCTCAAATAGAGTTAGACTAAGTCCAGTGACTGCTAGCAATCTGTCTCTGAGGGGGGAGGCATCCCCCGCATTGAAAAGGGCCTAGCGGGCGCCTGGGTGGCTCGGTTGGTTAGGCGACTGCCTTTGGCTCAGGTCATGATCCCGGAGTCCCGGGATCGAGTCCCACATCGGGCTCCCAGCTCCCTGGGGAGTCTGCTTCTCTCTCTGACCTTCTCTCCTCTCATGCGCTCTCTCAATCTCTCTCTCTCTCTCTCTCAAATAAATAAACTAAATCTTTAAAAAAAAAAAAAGAAAGAAAAGAAAAGGGCCTAGCAAGCGGCATCTCAGCGAGGACTCAGGCTCAGTTTACTCATCTCATTGCAGCGCTGGGCACAGCTGCTTGCTACCTCTGTCCCTTAACATTTCCTCCACTTGACTTCCAGAGATCCCACTCTCCTGTTTCTCTCCGAACCTGCTGACTGCTCTTGTTCACTCCCCTTTGCAGGATCTTCCTTTTTTCCTAACATTAGCTGACCTGGGGCCTGGAAGTCCCAGGAGTCCTGTCTCCACCGCCTTCACCCCGGTGTGAGCTCATTCACCATCAGCAGGTTCACCGCACCTGGACGCTGATGATGCCCAGACGGACACCTGCAGCTCTGAGACTCCAGACTGACGTGGTCCGCCTGGCCGGGTGCCCGGGGAGGGCCAGCAGGCATCACGCGCGCAGCAGGGCCCCGACCGTCCTCCTGAGGCAGACGGTGGCTCCACCATCGAAGTACACCCAACTCTGAGCCCTTCTCACTCCAGCCCAACTCCCCATCCCAGCTGGCCCCGTCATCTCCCTCCTGGACTATGCGAAGTCCGTCCTGAATTCTCTGCTTTTGCCTTTTTCTCTTTCCTACAGTCTATTTCCCACAGGGCAGCTAGAATCTTTGAGAACCACAAATCAGCTCTTATTGCTCGTCTTGCTCAAATGTCTTCGGTAAGCCAGGGCCTTTGGGGCGCACCGTGATGGGGTGCGCCCCCCTCTCCAGCCTCCTCTCTGACTGGCCTCCCTTTGCTCACTCTGCTCCTGACTTTCTTTGCTTGCTTTGCTGCTTCAAACGTGACGTCAGAGCCTCAGGCTTGCTAGAACCTCGGCCGGGAACACCTAGCATAGCTCACCCCCCTCTCCAGGTTTCTGCCCTTGCTCCAGACCCTCCCCGCCTCGTCTACCTAACACCCTTCAGTCCCACATCCCCTTCTGTCCCCTTTATCCCGCTGTCCTTCTCTCCGCCCCACTGATAGCTACCTGTATTATCGTAAGGGTTTCTCTCCCTCTGTGGAATGTGAGGTTCATAAAAACAGGGGCTACTTTTCGTTATTCACAGCTTTTTCCCCTGGGGCCTCAGAACAGCACCTGGCCCATGGTGGAGGACCAGCAGATACTTGCAAATGAACGGATACACACACGCATGAAGAAAACGTCTGTACATCTGTGTGCTACGTTGGCTGGGACACGTCACGGTCTGGCGGTTTTTAAGCTCCTTTTGATTTTGTTGCTAAATGATCTGGCTCCAGTAACAAATGAGGTGGTCAAATAAATTGTTCTGTTGGAGAATTAAAAACATCTGGGGTCAAAACATGGTGCTGGCCCATGTCTCTGACAGAAAAGAGGTTTTGGAAATTGTGCTAACAGGGGAGCGTGTAGAGAAGTAGAACAGGATTTGGAGCTAGAAGAGACCTGTCCCCTTGAGTGAGATATACACCCTCCTCCTCCAAAAAAAATACAAACCGTTCCTTCCCCCCTGTCCTATGGGCTCACTGGCCCCATGCTCGATCAGCAAGCCAGCCTCCCAATATAGGTGCCTCCCCCAGAAGATCGCTCCTTCTAGCAGCTAAAAACATAAAAAATAAAAATAATAATTATCTCCATATCATTACAGAATTACAGACTATTTAATAATAGCATCATGCGTTGAGTATGAGCTATCACACTTGCCATTCACTTGTTTGATCCTCGAAGCAACCCTGTGAGGTGGTACAGTTGGTAGTCCCATTTCTCAGATGAGACCACCAAAGCACAGACCAGCTAAATGACTCATCCAAGGTCAGGAAGCGAGTTAAGACTCGGAGCCAGGATTCAGCCCGAGGCTGGATTTCGGGCATCCACGCTCTTCATCACCTGCATAATCTCTCTGTTCTTAGCTGGAAGGATTTGCCAATTTAAAGATGAAAAAGCTAAGGCAGGGGCACCTGTGTGGCTTAGTCGGTTAAGCGTCTGCCTTTAGCTCAGGTCATGATCCCGGGGTTCTGAGATAGAGCCCCACTTTGGGGTACTTGCTCAGTGGGGAGTCTGCTTCTCCCTCTGCTGCTTGTTCTCTCTCTCTGTCAAATGAATAAATAAAATCTTAAAAAAAAAAAAAAAAAAGAAAGAAAAAGCTAAGGCAATGACAAGCAGGGTGACTTGGCCAAGGTCATACAGCAGGCAATGGATGAATAGGGGTATGTCCAGGTCTACGTTTTCTGTTCTCTCTGGTTGGCTGAAAGATAAGGGAGCTATTTCGGTGCCTGGTGAGTGGGCCGCCGGGAGGTTTTATGGTGGAACCAGTCCTAACTACCGTTAAACGGTAAAACCAATAGAAGAAATTGCCTCGAGCATTCTGTAAAAAGGGGTGGGATTAATTAAAGCAAGTATCTGGAACTTAATCATAGTTTAAGTGGAACAGGAGCCTTTTGTATTTGGATTTTTTCCTTTTTACGTCTTTCACTACAAGGTATTATGTGATGTCTGCTTAAAAAGTACCTTTAACGGAGTTTTGCTCTGCTGTCCCTCATGAGTAAGTATACTTACTTTAAACCTGGTGTGGACGGCACCCTCTGTGTTCCTTAATTGTATCACTTTCAAAGACTCACCACTGTGTGTGGCCCTGATGGAGTCTTGGTGGCCAAATAGCATTGCCAGGACTTGCCCTGGTCCTTATGCCTAAACATACAAGGTGAAAGATGTGACCTTGAGCCAGTCAGACCCTTTGGACCAGAGTTTCCCCATCTAACACAAGCGGATAGGTCTACATGGTTTCTTGTTCTCTGTGGTGCCTTCTGATTCCACACATAGAATAATTAAGAACAGTAGTCATTGACTTGTGACCAGGCACTGTGCTAGGGTTTTGTGTACATTTTTTATTAAATCCTCTCAGCAGCACTATGACGTAGATACAAGCATTATCCCCATTGTATAGATGAAGAAACTAAAACTTAGACAGGGTAAGAAACTTGCCCAAGGTCACAGGGGAGCTGGGGGGGGAGGGGCAGAGAGAGAAGGCGAGAGAATCCTCAAGCAGATTCCCGGCTGAGCATGGAATCCCACATGGGATTTGATATCATGACCCGGAGAGAACAACCTGAGCTGAAACCAAAAGTTGGAAGCTTAACTTACTGTACCACCCAGGCGTCCCCCTAAATGGTAACCTTCTCAACACTGATCATAACTTGCTTTTTCCCCCTTTCTCTTTTATCTCCAAAATTAAGCATAGAGGCCCTTCTTCTTTTAGGTTTTTTAAAAAGGGAATGAGAAGGATAATGACAAGGCCCATCCAGAGGATCCAGAACCTTAAAAGTTATCATAGTCCGATTTCTAGGTTCCTTGCCCCATAGTACTGGAGCCTATGGCTCTCTTCCCTTCTCTTCTATGCCGGAGGGTGCAGCTCTCCAAATTTTATTGTCCCTCCACCAGCCTCCTGAGTCCCTGACACCGCTCAGTGCTTTGTTCTGTCCTTCCTTGTGAAAGTGTCTCTCACTAGGGAGCGGTCCTGAGCTGATAGTTATGGGGAAACGATGCTTACGAACAGCAGGGAGCTCAGGGGTACCCTGCCCTCACTCAGGAATCATACATCTCAGAGCAATTTGCAATCCGCGGTCACCCCGGGCAAGCTGTCACTTTGTAACTTCGGCAAGTGACAAGAGTCTGAGCTAGGATGTTAAAAGTAGGATTGCAAGGGGAGGGCTAAGTAGAAGAAAGAATGCAAAGAGAAATGCAAGGTGACTTGATAACCGACTAGTTCATAGATGGAAAGAAAGGAGTGAACCGCCGTCTAAGTCTTAGGATCCAAGACTCGAAACTCAAGCAGCCAGAAGAACGGTGGGGTCAGAGTTAAATAAGACATCTTTTGTGAAGGGCTTTCAAAGCTTCATTTTTTTCTAGGTTGAATACTGTACTTATCAAATTTCTGAGGCTGCTCTGCCCCTCGGCTGCCTGGCCTCTAAGCCCTGCTGAAGGGATGAGCAGTATCAGGTGTGGGCCGATAAAGGCAAAAGCTGTCCCCTCGCCCAGGGCAAGCTCCATTTTAAAAGGAGTCTCAGGGACGCCTGGGTGGCTCAGTTGGTTGAGCGACTGCCTTCGGCTCAGATCATGATCCCGGAGTCCCGGGATCGAGTCCCATGTCGGACTCCCGGCTCTGCGGGAAGTCTGCTTCTCCCTCTGACCTTCTCTCCTCTCATTCTCAGTCTCTCTCTCTAATAAAAAAAAAGGAGTCTCAGGAAGAAATAAAGCGTTAAGACAAAAGAAGAATGCACCTGCAAGAGTGAAATTAATGGGTCCTCGGGTTCATTTTTTCAGATGAGCTGGTAGTGCTAAAATCACATGACTGGTTAATCACAAGGTCAATTCTGTTCTATTGGGACCGCTTAATTTCAAAGCTTTTCTTGCCTGACAGACTACTGCTTATCACTGGAGCTTTAGTCCTGTTCTTGTGGGAGGTACAAAATTACTTTCTAACCATCCGTTCATTTATTTGGAAAGATAACAGTAGAGTTTGAATAAGTTTCTTCCATATTTCCTGACAGTTTGTTCTGGTGGGGTTTTTCGTGGTCCGTAAGAGGTCCTCTCTTACTGGGAAAATGTTGTGTTTAACGTCTCGTCAAAGAAGAACGAAAACTCCACCACCACCTCTGGAGGTCTGGTAGAGACACATGGCTCTTCTAAGAGAGACAATTCCCCACGTGCCCAGTGAAGTGGAATGCAATAGAACAAGCCGATCTGTTATCAGGAGCAAGTACACTGGGACCAGAGCCAGGAACTCAATAATTCATGCATCCAGCAGGCACGAATTCCAATTCGTGGCCGGTCAGCCAGAGGTCCAGCTCTAGGACACACTTACGGTCTCACCTCCTCCGGGCGTAGGACACTGAGAATGTTCACGCTGCATCAGTAGAAGGGTAGAGCGGTGCAAAACATGGGGTCTGGAGCCAGGCTATTTGGGTTCAAAGAGTCGCTCTGCCAATCACTACTTGGGTGACCTCAAGACATTTATTTAACCTACTGTGCCTTGGATTCTAGAAAATGGGCACCCTGTTCGTACCTACCGTACAGGGTGGTTGTGAACACGAAATGACATAATGTATGGAAAGCTGTTAGTGTTAGCTTTTACTGATTTTACTGACTGAAACATTTCTTACTATTTTAGACTTTGCGGGCATTCAAGTTTGCAATGGATTTTAGTTAAAATGAGACAAAAGAAAATAAGATGGTAATCTGGCCTCTTTCTTTATCCATTTCCAGTTTCGATCGGATGTCTCATGGTCTAGTAATGATGTTCACACGTGACAGGCCACACACTTAATGGCAGGGATGTTGGGGGACTCTTTAGAGTCACCCTCCAATTCTCCTTGCCCATCAGGGCCACAGAAGTCCTTTCCATATCTCTTCACTGTCACACTACCCTCCCTAGCAGAGTATCCAGTTTTGACTGAACTCAGCCAACAACTTCTCACTTCTGCTTCAAGTAAGCACCCCGACCATGGCGACAAGAACGTTCAAAGACACCGCGTCGAGATATATTCCATACCCATGTCCTGAAGACACACTGAATGGATGGGTCTTTTTCATCGTGATGCTTTATTATCATTGTGCTGTGGAGCTGTACAAATGTTTATGAATATTTGTTGCTTGGTGTTTTCCCTGTACGTGAAATGCCTCTCACCTAAGTGTTAATTCATGTTTGTTGATCTATTGAAAAGTTATGATGATCTTAAGCATTTAAATTGGGGTTGAAAATTATTTAGAAGTATTGTCATTTAGATGCTATATCCTCTGTGTTCTGGCATCTAACCAGGGTAGCTTTTTCTAAAATACCATAGCAGAAGAAAGTCTACTCTATATATTTTTAAGTTTCTATTTTTGTGGAGTTCAGCAGGATTCCAGGAAAGAAACATGGTGAGTTTAGTATTTTACCTTTTAGCTTAGCTAACAAATATCAAATTAAAGCCACATATAATTCAAGACAGTTCGTACCGCTATTGATAAAAAATTTACTTTGATAGCATTATTTTTAGATATGAGAGTGGAACATATTTGAGAGAACTCCAGAGATTACACATTTTCTTTGAGAAGACCAATCATTTCCTGCTGAAAATATAAGGCTGAATCAAATACTGATGTTAGAGGTCTGATAAATCTTATTGAAGAATTACAGAAGTACATAAATATACCTAAAAGATAGCTCATTCTAGAATATATTAAATAAATTTGCACATATGATATATATTTTCTTCTTTCAATCTATTTTCCCAGAAACTGAATGAAGTATTTTAAGTTTCAACCAGCCCAGAGTTGGCTCTGTTTCATATCCTATATTACCCAATCTCTTATTCTTTTATCCTATTTCTAGAAAGATGAGATCTCATTCTGGATAATGGGATACCTGGCACGATATAATTTATCCAAAGATCTCAAAAGGGTACATATAGAATAACATGAGTTTTACCAAAGAAAAATAGGGTTCTTCAGGGTTGTAAAACGTGCAAGGATAGGGTTGGATGAGCTCAGCTGACACAGCTGGATTCAGTGGGATGTCCCTTCGGCTACAGCTGTGTTTGCTGGACATCACTCTCTCGAAGTGTTAAAATCACAAGTGAACCCAAGACACCTCAAGTCTTGGGTGTGAATTGAAAGGCAGCCAGGAAACATTGGCCCAATGCTTTCCTGAAATACCAAAATCACCTGTTAAATTATCATTCTTTTGGCTTAAGCTTTTCCAGTCTTCGATATCTCCTGTTAAAGATGTTATAGGTATTAAACTCTTAGCAATAGACCTTATGGGTGACTAGCTTATTGACTTGCTGACAACAAGCCCACTCGAGATACAGAAGGGGACTAGTGGTGCATTTTGTCAGTGAGATGGGGGTGAAGCATTGCGGGGGGTGTGCCCAGAGGGGTTAGGGGGCCACAGATAGCCACCACAGTGGACAGAGGCAGCACTGAGGTACTTGGAAAGGGCTATGTGAGGTGGGATGAGATGGAGAGGTCCTTATGGCTGAGGTGGGAAATTTATTCTGGGAGAGAATGGAAAATATAAAAAGTAAATGCTTTGTCTCTGCATATACGTATATGTATACATACATGTATGGATGTCTGTGTATATCCTTCCTTCCCTCCTACCTCAGGCTGGCCGTGGCTGGTGATTCTAACCCAGGATCAGTATGGTCTTCTGCAGATTTTTTAAAGCTCCCAAGTATGATTTTTTAAAATAAATCTTATTTATGAAATACAATTTTGATGTGAAAAATGCATATAATACGTAGAAAAAAAGTGGCAATCTTATGATCTAGAGATATAGATGATATATAGTTCATTCAAGAGTTCAATGTTCTATTATTTTTGCATAGTTGGGATTATTAGGTCAGTAAGATTTTTAAGAAACCGGATATATGTTTCTTTGTTTTTAAGGATTTATTTATTTATTTGACAGAGAGGGAGCGTGGGGGTTGGTGACAGGGGCAGAGGGAGAGGGAGTCTCAAGCAAACTCTGCGTTGAGCACGGAGTCAGTCTTGGGGCTCCATCTCACGACCCCGAGATCATGACCTGAGCCAAAACCAAGGGTCAGACGCTTAACTGACTGCACCACGCAAGTGCTCCTCTTTCTTCAATGATAAAGAAAAACAACAACAGAAAAAAAAAAAAAAGAAAAACAAAATAAAAAAAAAAGAAAAAGAATAACACAAAACACAAACAAACAAACGAACAAAAAGAACCATTAAATGTTCCCTTCCTAAGGAAGGGAATTATGATTACAATTACTATCTTGTTGTTGTTTTAACAATCTTGTTTTTTCCCTAGGGATAAAACCCAAGTTCCATGGCATACCTTCTCCTTCCTCCAAATTCTTGCCCTTTTGTCATGGTTTAATCATTTGCTTCGGTTTACTTTCAGAGGCTATTCGGTTTACTTTCAGAGGCTATTCGGAAGCTGCCCCCCACCCCACCCCCCATGAGACAAGGTTAGCTCACCTAAACAGCTTCCTCGTGCTCCTGATTTTAGTTCACTCTCTTCTGTCATAATCCAGTCCCCATCCCTTCCCCTTTCACTGTAACAGCAGGATTGTTGGTTGTAATCTTTACTGTAGTACGAAGCAAATCTTACGTAGCTCAAAGGGTTGGCAGATTAAACTGTCTTGTTCAGCCACGCTGTGAGTGCCTTCCCTAGCTTTCAGCTCTGGGGATGGAAAGGGGGCAAGATGGACTCTGTCTGCCTGCCTGAAGGCTTATTTAACCCATGTTAAATTGAGTTCTTTCAGACAGACTGATCTTGTTTTTGGAGTAGCATGGTATTTCCCTGTCTGGACCCAAGTATACCCTTCCGACATGAAAACTGCTTTCCATGCTTTGGGCTCTGCTAAGAAATCACCAATATGTCTTCTCTCCTGGCCCTGGTCCCCCAGCTTTTTACCCAATGTACCAATCAGAGCCAACCACCTTCACTAGCAGATTCCAATCCTCAAGTTTATTCTTCCCTGTCCTTGCCATTCGAATTCTTAACGCAGTGAGCTCAGTGTCTCCAGCCTTTCTGTCTCTATTCAGAATTACCTCACTCTGATTCCCAGGAGTGTATCTACTCCCAGGGTACTTCCCAGGGTGTAGTGTATCTCCACCCACATCTTTTCTGAAAAGCCTCCTATCGCTGTAAACCCTGTCTCGGTTGTCCCAGGAATATGTAATTCGTATCAGGGAACATCGTCCTTCATGAATCCCATGGTTCATGTACACATTAGCATGTTAGGAAGTTTCCTGGGAAAACAGAAATTTCATACGCTTCATTGTATGTAGTTTATAAATTTTATGTATTGCAAAACATGTAAAAAGAAAAATGCCTTCCAGCTTTTGCTACAACAAGCGAGTTCAGATATTTTATTAAAGCAAGCTGAAATTTTCATAAACTCATTTATTATTTGCCTTCCCAAAATGTAAAATTCTGGTAAGAAGATACTGGTTTTATTTTTCTTAGGAAGATAGCTTCCATGTCATTTAAAATTAATGTGATACTCTCCAAGTACAAGTCACAGTAGGAAACTTCAATCCTAACTAAAACCAGCTCCTTTCTTTCTTAGAACTGTGTTATTACCCACTACCAGGCAGGTAAGAGGAGGGCACGTATTGTATGGAGCACTGGGTGTGGTGCATAAACAGTGAATCTTGAAAAACCGAAAAAATAAAATAAAATTTTAAAAAATAAAAATAAAAAAAAGAATTTACTGCATTATTAATGTGGATCTGCACTAAGTTTTTAAACTGATACAAGCAAACTTGCTCTGATTTCTGCCATTTCTATCCAGGTTTCAGCATCACAAATCACCACTGGCCAATACTAAAATCTTGTTTTAATGAAATATAACTACCATTAGTATTTCTGAATTTATGAATTTTCATTAAAATATTCAGAGACTATCTTCTGCCATGTTTACCAGGCAGCAGACTGGCGCCAAGACCGTGCCCACAGAATCCCAGATAATTAAAAAATTAATCTGTTATCAACTGGTTTGCTGGTCCCTTTCCTTTAAGCTACTTTTCTTTTTTCTACATGCTGGCCTGGTACTGTGTGCAGTTGCTGCAAGTCACAACGAATATCTGTGTGGCGTTGCCATTTGCAAAGGGAATTCCTTTGTTGTAGTTTTCTAATACAAATCATTTGTCACTAACATCTATAAAATCTGAGAAAATTATGTAAATATTTTTAAATCATACATTCGAAATAACGGTAGACACCATGAACTTTAAATTAGATCTCATCCCAAGGAAGGAATGAAATAAAAACAAAATTGATAATACCTCTAGAAATCATGCTTTGACGATCATAACAAATTACACGTGTGGAACTATGATATAAAACATCATAATATTCCTCTGAGGTGAAAATAACTCCATTGGAGAAATGCTAGGTGCCCAAACTCTCAACCACAAAGTTCCTTATTAAAGTCTCAAGATAATGACGATGTTCTGAGTACGTGGCAACTTCAGGCTAACATTATTCACAACAGGATGGAATGAAGTGTAACCGGACATACAAGAGGCATCTGGATGTTCTTTGTACTATTTCTTATTCTTGTGAGTTTTCTGTAAGTTTGAAATTATTTCCAAATAAAACATATTTTAAAAGTTAATTGGCCAGTTTGTGGGTTTAAGGGAGAGAGAGGGTAGGAAGAAGGAAGGTGAAGAAAAGGGGCAGATGTTAAGTTTCTAGCTAAGCACACGGGAGTCGGCTGAGGCCTAGACCTAGAAGTTCCAGTTCTGATATTGGCTGTCATCTTTCACTAATTACAGGAAGAAAGACTTTATATAGCCAATTTTCTGACCCAAAAAAGTGTTCTTTTTTAGCTTTGGTTCAGAGTCCCAAACCCCACTTCCAAAAGGTTCTCCTCTAAGATACGCCCAATTTTCAGAATGTTCCTGCAAGGATGCAGACAGGTTGGTCACAAGAAGAGAAAATTCAATCGCTTTTGATGGTTCCAGTTGTAGGCAAGTCCCAGATAACCTCACTGGCTGCATGGTTACAATGTAGTCTGTCGAGAACTGTAAAGGGTCTGAGATTTCATCCTATTTGCAAGCTGTTTTCCTGAATGCTGACAGAAGACGTGAGATAGCTGAGGAAGAAGTGAACTACTTTGTTATTCACAGGAAAAGCAGTAGCCAGAGTGTCAGATGTTCTCAGTGGTTCCCCAAGCTCCTGGTCCCACTGAGGGGATGTGAACAGGCCTAGACATAGATGGACCTACATACCCAGTGGGTTATCTTCCGAGAGAACAATACTGAGCTTGGGGTACCCATGTTTTAGAGCGGGAAGCAAGCAAGTTTGCTCTTTGTTGGGGAGAGAGAGATTACCTCATCCCTCAAGGTTGCTCACTGCAAAACAACCCTGAGTAATGGCCCAGGTAAAGAGTGGTCGGGCCTTGCTGGAGTGCAAGAGTATAGAGGACTGTCTCTCAGCAGAGTCTCTTCTCAGTCATAGATAGCTGATGAGTAGTGCAGTGCAGATTATCCATCGGTCATAACCCAAACATTTTCAGAATGGAGTAATGGAGTGGATTGTGTAGGAAAATAATCGGTAGAAGTGGGTGGGCAGGCAAGTACAGCTCATCCGAGGTTCATCTTTGATGAAGAGATAGAAAGTGTAGAATAGGAGAGCAGGAGCCTACCAGTTAGAGGCTGGAACCTCCGAACGACAGTAGGAAAGGTCTCTTTCACTTGTGCTGTTTCTTTCCCTTAGCGGCTGCTTCTGCCTACCTGAGCCTCTCCTTTTGTCCTCTATGGGATGGCACTTTGGTGGCTGGCCCTTCTTTGCACTGCTTTCCTCTGAGATGTTTTTCAGTCCTTGATATTAGCTGCAGTCATTTGCATCTTGTCCCTCCTTTGTATCTTACACTTTATGGAAGGTTCTAGCTTCACACTGAAATGAATAGAATTAAATTTCTCAAATATACAAAAACTTCTCTTGCAGTCCCAAGATCTCAAAGGTACAGAGATACTCAATGTTTTTATTTTTTTAATCAAGAATTAAAAAATTAAAAAATCACTTATGCTTCCATACTTTCCACAAAACATTTATTGATCACTTTCTTTGTCCTAGTACTGTGTTAATGCTAGAGATACCACATTTATCAAGACAGGTGCCTATTCCCAAAGATTTTACAACCTCTGCCTTATAAATGAAGATTGTGAGGTATACGTAAACAAGATGTTGAACGGGACTTTTCTGGTGTGTCATCCCAGAACCGTTAAACTGAACCGTTAAGACTGAAAGTGAGGTCAAGAGTAATCAAGTACACTACCGGCAGGAACACTACCATGAACAAACTACATTTGGGATCAGACTCTTCCCTTTAGGGAATACAGAATTACCACCATCCATCTCTACTCCGTGCAATGTATTAGGTAGAGTATTTACAAGGACAAGGAAAGAGCGGTCAGCAGTAACCTTAAGAAGAGTGTGGTAATTCATGGTTAGCTGAGTGGGGAGTAGGGAAGGCAATTGGTTTAAGAGAGACTAATAGACTGGAGATGCCCAACAATGAATTTTCTATTTGGTTGCTGACTGAGCTGCAAAATTTGTAGGTCAACCCAGATTGTCAACTGAGTATGGAAAGGGAGTTCTTGGGAGTGGCTTCACATGCGCTCCCTGGACGGTGGGGTCATAGTCTATTTATACAATCTATGCACAGATAGCAATCTATGCAATTTCAATCAAAATCTCAAAAAAAGTATTCATGGTATTTGCTAAGTTGGTCCTAAAGCTCATTTGAAAGATTAGAGGGCCAGAAATAGCCAATATTCTTCTTAGGAAAAGAAATTTGGCCTACCAGAAATCAAGACTTAGAAGTCTATAGTAATCAGGAAAACGTATTGTAGAGAAAGACTAACATACCCCCATTCTGACTGATACACTGGAATGTGATATGTGAGAGGAGGTGACATTACAATCCAATGGAGATAGGAAGGTCTGTATAATTGTTTTTTATTCATAAAGAAAAATGATTCCGTATTTCATATCCCAAATAAAAATAAATTCTGGATAGTTAAAGACCTACTGTGAAAAAGGTAACTTCTAAAGTTTTCAGAAGAAATTATGTGACAATATCTTTACAACCTCAGGGTACAAAAAGTTGTCTTTAATCAGCAATGAACAATACAACCATAAAGAAAATTAGTAACAAGTTTGCACATTAAAACTGAAAACTTCTGTAAGATAAAACTCTTCAAACTCAAAGTTAAAGGCAAGGTACAGACTGGGAGAAGATACAGTTCATATCATTGTATAATATAAATCAGTAAGAGAAAGACAAATATTCTATTAGAAAAATGGGCAAAGGATACAAACAGATACAGATGAAGAAACTTAAATGGCCAACAAAGACATGAAAGAAAATAACTAAAGAGATATCGTTTCACATTAGCCAGAACTGCAAAGATTGTCAGTACCTATCCTTGCTGGAATATGAGACAGGAATTTTAAAACAAAAACGATTACTATGTTAAAGACTCTCTAACAGAAAAAGTAGACAACACACATGAGCAGAAGGGGAATTTCAGCAGAGAGATGGAAATGATAAGAAAGATGAAATGGAAACGCTAGAAATGAAAAGCCCAGTAAGGAGCTGTAATGCATTTGACATTAGTAACCTGACACAGCTAAAGAGGAAATCTGCGAACCTCACAGATAAGGCAATAAAAATGACCCAATCTGAAACACAGAAGAAAAAAAAAGGAGGGTGTGGGAGGGAGGGTAAGAAAACAGAACACAGAATCCAGGGGCTGTGGGATAATATCAAATAATCAAGCATATGTAATTAAAATCCCAGAGGAAGCAAGAAAGAAAACATGGCAGAAAAGAAATTTGCTGAGATAAGGGCGGAGGGGTTTCTAAAAGTTCCATGGATGAACCTGACGACCAGCCAAGTTTAAAAACCTCTGGGTAAAGGGTAGGCAATTCCTCCTCACTCCATGAACTGATAGTGCAAGTGAATTGGAAGTGTAGATAGAAGCTTGATGAGAGGTATCTGTGTTTTCACTGCATTAATGAGGCATCAAGCACGCCGACAAGTCAACATGATAGAACAGCAGAGGATTTTGTTTAGAGCCAGAAGATTCTCCATGATAAGTGTGTTTCCGTTTCTAATTTCTAATGATTTTTTTTTTCTGGAAAAAAACAAACCATCTTATCCTTCCTCAAAGAGGTGCGGCTGTACGAGCTTCACTCCTTTATGAGAAGATGACTGTAAGCTATTTAGATCTGGGTCTTTCTTTTCTTTACAAGCACATAATAATCGTAGGCATCCGACGCATAGCAACAATTTGTAGGTATTTGCTGAGTGATCAAAAGAAATGAGCAAAAAAGAAAAATGACACCTGGAACTTTTCTCAAAAGAGAAAAATCTAAGTACACGGATGGACACGCTACCCTTTTAGCTTCATGCACCACAAATTACCTTAGATATGCTTTTTAGCACCTCACAATAACTAATACTGATAATAGTGACACTAACTCATCCTTTCATTATTTTAACATTCACTAAAGGCCTCCAGAGCCTCCAATGAGGCTAGGGCTTACACTGAGGGCTGAAGATGTAAAAATGAACAAGTTGGACTTCTCAAGATGCTCACCGTCTAATATAAGGAAATAGTAACATGAACAAATAATTATAATACATTCTTTTAAGTGTCATCTTAGTATCACTTTTCTAAATGGAAATGATGTCCACAATATCCTTTCTTCAAAAGTAGAAAATTCATGGTAGCTTTCAGCGATAATAGGAACTAAGGACATGGGCTTTAGAGTCAGACGGACCTGGATTCAAATTCAGATGCTACTCCTCGTAAGCTGTGAGACATGGGTCACAACTCTGAAACTCAGCACTTTCTGCTACAAAATGGTATAATACTAGTTCCTACCTCATTTGGTTGTCAGGAAGATTAAATGAAATAAAGAGTACAAACTATACCAACACAATGAAAAGGCAGCCTATTGAATGGGAAAAGGTATGTACAAATGATTTATTCAATCAGAGGTTAATATCCAAAATATGTAAAGAACTTCTACAACTTAATACTGAAAACCTCCACAAATAATCCAAGTAAAATGGGCAGAGGATCAGAATAGACATTTTCCCAAAGTCATACAGATGACCAACAGCCACATGAAAAGATGCTCAACATCACTAATCATCGGGGAAATGCAAATCACCACCACAATGAGATGCCACCTCATACCTGTCAGAAATAAAATTAAAAAAAAAAACAACCCACAAGAAACAAGTATTGGTGAGGATGTGGAAAAAAGAAACCCTCATACACTGTTAGGAATATAAATTGGTGCAGACACTGTGGAAAACAGTATGTAGGTTCCTTAAAGAATTAAAAATAGAAATAAAAATCATCTAGCAACTCCACTACTGGGTATTTACCCAAAGAAAATGAAAACACTATATTCAAAAAGAATATGAAAACACTATATTCAAAAAGATATATGCACCACTGTGTTTACTGTAGCACTATTTACAATAGCTAAGATATGAAAGCAATCCAAGGGTTCACTGATAGATGAATGGATAAAGATGTGGTACACACCACACACACACACACACATACACACACACACACACAGGAATATTACTCAGCCGTAAATAAGAATATTTTACCACTTTCAACACAATGGATTTTACCACTTTCAACACAATGGATAGGCCTAATATGCTAAATGAAATGTCGGACAAAGAAAGGTAAATACTGTATGATTTCATTTATATATAGAATCTAAAAAGCAAAACAAATGAACAAGCAAACAAAAAAACAGAAACAGACTCATAAATACAGAGAACTGGTGGTTGCCAGAGGGGCAGGTGTGGGGGAATGGGTGAAATAGGCGAAGGGGATTATGAGGTACAAACTTAATGGTTATGAAATAAATAAGTTACAGAGATGAAAAGTACAGCACCAGCAATGTCGTGAATAATATAACAATAATGTTGTATGGTGACAGATGGTAACTAAACTTATCATGATGAGCACCGAGTAATGTAATGTATAGAACTGTCAAATCATTATGTTATACACCTGAAACTAATATAACCTTGAATAATAGTAATAATAAATTCAGTAATAAAAATTCAATCAATCAATCAATCAATCAAGGTACACTTCAACAGAGGGGGAAAAAAGGTCAACTACTTAGGACAGTGCCTAAACAGATGGTTGGTAGGAGTAGGAGGTGGTAATGGTAGTAATGGTAATATATTTCCTTTATAATATGTAAAATTTTAATTCTTAATTATATGGAAGGGAGATTTATCCAGAATGATTTATTTCTCATGAATTCTAGAGAGCTAATATTTTAGCAAACATATACCAACAACCAGAAGTAGAAAGATGTGTCCTCCAGCAGAGGTATTATCAGTGATACCTCTTAGGGCACCATTTATAATCCACAAAGACTCTACAGTCACCAAAAAGTTAAAATAGAATTGGAAGTACAAATAAATGCTTCAAATACACACCTTCTTCCCTCAAGCAAGACCGCTTCAAAGAAAAGTGCCACTGGTGAATTTTAATTTATGATGAAGTTTTTACAATATGTGTAACTTCAAATAGCATCCTATAAGTCCCCAAGCAGTAAATTGGGAGCCATTTGACAGATCTGTTACTCGCTTTTTCTCATTCTTGGGAAAACTCCAGGGATGCACTGTCTCCACTTACATAACCTTCTGTATCTATGCTTTTGAACACTTCCCTTTGTTAGTTAAAAATAACCTGGATTGTTCATAGTTCTCTCTTTTTTGTTCTGATGTATCTTTAAATACAGCTGCATGCAGTTTCACAGCAAACAACTTAATTGTGAGCTTAAAAAACTCAGTTAAAATTGGGAAATTGTGCATTTTATGTAACTCATGCTCAAGGTAGAAAAATGTTTGGTGATTAATTTTAACTTTTCATAAGTACCAAAAATGGACTTCTCATTAATTTTCTTTTTGTTGATAAAGAAACCAAAAAAAGAGATTGGGCTGACCAATCTCCTCTGGTAATGGGGCGCTAGGTAATTTGGATCTACCTTTTTGCTGAGGACAATTAGAAAGCTGGACAAAATATTAAAGATAGGTGCTTGAAACTACCTGAGAGATAAAAAAAATAGTAAAGAATTGGCAGGCCACGGTCTGGGGGGAATTTGATGGCTCAGGCACTCTCTTGGAATTGAATGATTCCGGACGGGGCTATTGAGAAAATAAGCAGTACCTCTAGCACCTTTATGGTGCTGGAGTATATGGCAACTGGAGTCTGGGACTGGCCACAGGGGGCGGGCAGGTGAACCTCCTCACTTTAGCTTGGAACCCTAAAGAGCTACACCCCAGGAGTAAGGTCGAATCAGAAGTAGATAGGCTCTGCAAGGACTGCAACTCACTTTGAAATACCTCCATTCCTAAAACTGGATTGAAGTGACCAGCAATCCAAGGGTTCACTTGGTTGACTGGTTGCTGGGCCTGGAAGTAGCAAAAGCAATTCCCCTCTGGAAGATGATTAAAAAAAAAGTCTTTGAATTAATTCTATAATCACAAATAACCAGGCACATAAGGAGGGAAGACAATATAAAGAAACCCAACAGAAATAACAGACATTAGAAATAGGGGATATTTGATTTATCCAGATTCATTCCAGATCCTGGAATTATCAGATACATAACTATCCTTACTATTTTCAAGGAGATGAAAGATAAGATTAAAAATTGACAGAGAACTGGAAACTTTATAAAAAAATTGGAAATTCTAGAAATTAGGACCTCATTCAATAGATATAAAAGCAGATTAGACACAGATTAAGCTAATTATAAAGGAGGTCATACGAAAATACCCAAACTTAACACAGAGAGACAAAAATGGAAAATAGGTAACAATCGCGCTCTCTCTCTCTGACAAATGAATAAATAAAATCTTAAAAAAAAAACACCAAAAAACAAAAACTCTGTATCACCACGACCTTAAAGACCTTAAAAGGATAATAAAAAACCATATTTTAAATAACTCGATGCCAGTAAATTCAATAATTTAGATGAAATGGACATAATTGAAAATCTCAATAACCCAACATCAATTAAAGAAGTTAAATCTCTTATAATAAACCACCCTACAAAAAAACTCTAAGCCCAGATGTTTTCATTGGTAAATTTTATCAAACATTTGAAAAAGAGAATGCTCATCTTACATAAACTGTTTCAGAAAACAGAGAAGGGAATACTTTGATAAAGTTAGCATAACTCTTATGTGAAAATCTGACAAAGACATTCCAAAAAAAGAAAACTATTAGACTTCTTGAACAGTGATAAAAAAAATCTCTAATAAAATATTAGCAAGTCAAATCTAACATATAAAAAGGATCATGATCAAGCAAACGCTTATTCTAGCAAGGTTGATTTAATGTTTGAAAATCAATGTAATCCATCCCAGTAATAGAAGAGAGAAGAAAACCATATCATCAGTTCCACAGATACAGAAAAAGCATTGACAAAATGCAACTCAAATTTGGAATGGAAGAGTGCATCCTAAATCTGGTAGAAGGCATTTACAAAAACCCTGCAGCTAACGTCATTCTTAACAGTAACATCATACTTAATGAATCTTTTCTCACTGAAGATGGGATCAAAGCAAGGATGTCTCCTCTTACCACTCCTATATTCAACATTGCACTAGAAGTCCTAACCAGGGTAATAAAACAAAGATTAAATAAATGAAAGGCATACAGATCAGAAAAGAAGGACATTGCTTTTATTCACAGATATGACTGTTTACATAAAAATTTCTATGGATTCTATAAAACTAGTAGAACTAATAGATGAGTTTAGCAAGTTGGAAGGGCACAAAATCAATACACAAAATTAATTGTATTTCTCTATACTAAGAACAAACAACTGGAAAGTGAAATTAAAAAAATTAAATACTGTCAAAAACATGAAATTCTTTAGGAGTAAACTTAACAGAAAATAGGCAAACCCTCTACACTGAAAACTACAAAATACTAAGAATTCAAGAGGACTTAAATAGACCATGCTCACTGATGGGAAAACTCAATATTGTCAATTCTTCTCCAGATTGAGTTATAGGTTCAATGCAATTCTAGTCAAAATTGCCAGAAGAATTTTTTTGTACAAATTGACAAGGTTATTCTAAAATTCATATGGGAATATAAAGGACCTAGAATATCTAAAGCAATCTTAAAAAGAAGTAATTGAAGGGTTTTTAGTACCTGACTCCAAGACTTATAAAAGGTACCAGTAATCAAAACTACAGGGGTAGTGGCAGAGGACAAATAAACCAATGGGATAATAGAGAACCTTGAAATAAAGCCGTTCTCATATATTCATTTGAATTTGGCAAAGGCACCAAAGCAATCTGTGGTGGCTATAAAAATGTACTGAGATCTCCTGCTGTGGGGGAAGCATAGTTAACTGAGGTCCCAGCTGCTACCCTTCTGGACCGACTATTACGTTCATGCCAAGGCCGACCTTACCTTATGCTGCTCCTAGCCAATGATTAAGCACAGCAGGGTTAGTAATAGTGGCCCAGCCCTCTAACAGGCAACTTTGCAAAGAAGACTCCCCATAGACCTAGCCAAAACTTTTAGAAGAGCTCTGTAGTCTGAGACACTTTCCAACTAATCTTCCTTTTTCCCTCCGCTCCTCTCACCATGCAAAGCTCTCCACATGCCTTCTTTGGCCCCCACCTTTTCCCTCCCCCAATAAATATCCTGCACATCTAATCCTGTCTTTCGTATGCAACTCAGAGGACCTAAACTAACACAGGCAGAGGCAGGAGTGGTCTAAGAACTAAGAACACCAGTGGTATAGGATGGAATTTTGGACTGGCTTATTCATCACCTGGTAGGCAAAGAGGAATGTTATTACCCTGAATGGTCTGTGGGGCATGGACATCTGTCCATTATCTACTAAGTCTCTGGCACAGGGGAGCAGCTAAACTGCCACAGATTTCACCTAAGGTGATGTGGGAGAACATCCTGGAGAGGTGATTGTCCTTGCATGCATAATGATGCAGACATTTAAACAAAATGAGGAGAACACCCCCTAAAAGGACAGGAGGGTTGGCTGGTTATTGCCAAGTTGTTATGATGGTCTGCAGAGGGAAAGTGAGAATGTGAGGGGCTGTAAAAAAGCAGGTCAAGACTATGGGTGAGAACTTAGTTGGCCCTTATTTCAGGCCATGGAAGAGCAGCTATAACTGAGTAGCTGACTGAAGATTTGTTCATTTGAGTCACAGAATTTCAGAGACATTTAATTGCTCGGTTGATGGAAAGGCCAGGAAAATTTACATGAAGGCATATGAACAGAGTGGCCACCGTGGCAAAAATGAAGACCACATAGTGGGCTCCCACTTACCAAGCAAATCTAGCTATAGCTGCATTTAAATGTCCAATCTGTCAGCAGCCAATCTGATTCTAAAATGTATATAGAAATATAAAGGGCCAAGAATAATAAAGATAATTTTAGAGAAAAACAAAGTGAACAGGTTTGCTTTCTTGGATATCAACACTTTCTATAAGGCTGTAAACCATTTAACAACCTTTGATACTGATGGAAGGAGAGACCGCTGGAACAGAATAAGGTCTATAAATAGGCTCATTTGTACATATCTGTATTGTCATCATTCTACATTATGCAATCATATCAACATAAATCCATATGATTTTTTTTATATCATTTGCCATGCAGAACAGAGAGGAAAGAACAGTCTTTTCAATAAATGGTGTTAACTTGACTGGCTATCATAGGAAAAGAAAATGAAACATCTCTGACCTCACATGGCACACAAAGATCAATTTCAGATGGATTATAGATCCAACTGTGAATGGTAACACAACAAAGTCTCTGGACTTTTTAGACAGTATAGAATAATCATTTATAAACTTGGCATAGGGAAATATTTCTTAGGGCACAAAATGCACTAACCATTAAGAAAATGGATAAAAGGGGGACGCCTGGGTGGCTCAGTCGGTTGAGCCACTGCCTTTGGCTCAGGTCATGATCCCAGGGTCTTGGGATCGAGTCCCGCATTGGGCTCCCTGCTCGACGGGGAGCCTGCTTCTCCCTCTGCCCGCTCTGCCTACTGCTCCCCTTGCTTGTTCTCTCTCTCACTCTCTGATAAATAAAGACTTTAGAAAAAAAAAAAAAAAAGAAAATGGATAAAATGGACTACCTGAAAGTTAATAACTTATTTTCGAAGAGCACCAATAAAGTGAGAAGAGAAGCTACAGAGGGGGAGAAGATAAAGCTAATAAACAAATGGAAAGAAAGGTATTCAACCTCATTAGTAATCTGGGAAAAGAAAACAAACCATAACCAGACTCTGTCACAAGCCCACTACAATAGCTAAAAACTAAACATAATAATGCCAAAAGTTGTGACAAGGATGCAAAGAATGGGAATTCTCAGGCTGCTGGTGGGAGTATGAATTGGTACAACTTCTTTGAAAACCTGTTTGGCATTATCTACTAAAGCTGAAGATACTCACGTCTTGTAATTTTGTGATTCCACTTCTAGGTATTTACTTAACAGAAATGCCCACACATGAACAAGAAACATGCAAAAATGTTCACACCAGTACTACTTGTACAAGCCCCAAACTACAAACTAGAATACCCATCAACAGTAGAATGGATAGAGCGTGACGTATATATAGCATGGACTACTATAAAATAATGAAAATGAACAAAGTAGTTTACATATAACACGGTTGAAACTCACAAACAAAATTTTAAGTCAGACACACAAAAAAGCACATACTAAAAGATAACCACTGATGTAAAGTTCAAAATACAAGCAAAATTAAACTATTATATATTATATATATAATATATGCAATATATAATATTGGAAACACATGCTTAGGTGAAAGCCTAAGATAGAAACAATGAAGTGATTACCATAAATTAGGATAGTGGTTAGTCTTGGGGTTGGAGATGAAGAAAGGGCTAGTAGTTAGGAGGGGGCATGCGCTTTCCAGAGTGATAATAATATTCTATTTCTTGACCTGGATTGGTACTCACAACACGGTAAGTTACCGAGCTGAAAATTTTATGCACTTTTCTGTTATGCATGTTTCACAATAAAAAAGATTAAGCAATCAAGCAAAAGGAATAAGCTGGTCTTTGATATCAAAATGAAAGGCTTAGTGCTTGGTTACTAGGACCCATTTTTAATTTTTTTGATAATGGTAAGCAGTTCACATTGAATTATCCAGATTGTTTTACTGAGACCCTATGCCAGACATTTCTGAGATGGTTGGCTATTAACCAATCCAAGAATCAAATGTAAAAATTTGGCCTCATTTTATATGCTCCAAAAAACAAAACCAATAGAATCAAGCATAGAATTTATTTTTTGAGCGGAGGGAAGCATCTTCAAAGGAAAATGGATTCCTGCCGACCAAGTAAATGAGGCAGATGAGGCAGCTCGGACTTGAAAGGGATAGATAAAAAGTCAAACCCCTTGCTACTTCTTTGTTTTGAATTACATAACCTTCATGGCAGAATTATCTTTGACAGAATCCTGAGAAGAAGATTTCTAGATCTGAGAGATAATGGAATAAAGGGTAGCTGAGCACTTTAAAACGGGATAGGGCAGGAATTCTGCAGGTGTGACGGGATAGAAAGGAGGAGCTGCATGATAAAAGAAAACCCTGATGATACTGGGCATAGGAAGGTGGACTATAAAGTCTCAAAACAAGAGAAGACTCACCTGCATGATTTGACAATCTAGAAGAGCCCATGAATGTACTTAATGAGAGAAGGAGATCAAACTAGCATTATGGCAAAATAGAGAACTCCAACATGGGAGGTTAGTCATGGGGTAAAGATAGCAAGGAGATCAGTCAATCTTTCCTAGAGATTGTCTTTCCATCTCACAGTACAATCAAAACCCAATGCTGAAAAATCCAATGGTTTCCTCCTGGCGACTTCCTTCTTATAGCCTGGAGCCACCATAAATTCATGGTCACCAATCGCAACAATGTTTTCAATACGGTCCGACAATTTTCTATTTCCCTGGAAACCTCTCCCATTTATTATGATTATTTCATTAAACACAATTTTAAGTGACTTTTCTTAAAACTGTTGACATTTTTCTTCCCATCTCCCCAATCACCCTCAGCAGCATTGTCATCTACTTCAAAGAGAAAACAGATCCAATTAGAAGGAAACTTTCTCAACTTTTTGGGACCAGGCCTTTAAATCTAACAGCTCACTGTCCTCTCCTACCTGCAAAGAGGTTTCCTTTTACAAATCCAAGATTAATTCTTCCCTTCAACCATGTAGGTGATCCTTTCCCTACTGTATGTCCCAAATAGCTCCTCCTCTAATGGTCTATCACTAAGCCAGGACTCTGAAGTTATCCTTGAGATTCCTTCCTCTCTAATTACGAAGTCCAGTGTAAATTCCACATCCTGAATTTCTCTTGAATCCATCTCATCTGTTTCCCCTCTTACCACCATCCCTAAATATTGTTTATCATCTATTACAAAGCCTGACTGATCTCTTGACCTCCAAGCTTCATACTCTAATTTATTTACCATGCTGCAGCTGCCAATTATCTTTCCAATATGCTATTCTGATAGGTCACTTCTTCAATTTTACTGTCCACGAAATAAATGCAAATTCCATAATATGGTTCCTAACCCTCTCATGATTTGCTCCGGCTTACCTTCCTCATTTATTTCTAGTTTTACCACTCCATCCATGCATGCTTTGCATTAAGCATTTCAAGACATTCACATACCGAATATTTCCTTGGCCTGGATGACTGTTCACCCTCACCTCAATATTTATCTGCCTAGGTCTACCTCAAAATTTAAATGTCACTTCCTTTGGGAAGCTTTCTTGACTTCCTAGACTAGGTTTGGTCTCTGTGCTATGTGCTTCCCTAACATAACATTCATTGTTCTTTGTTAATTTATCTGTATGCTCAGAAAGCAGGGCTCTGTCTATTCACTGCTGTGGCGCCAATACCAAGCAAAATAACTCTGTGAGCATCAAAAAAGTCTATTGAATAAGTGAAAAGAAGTATCATAAATATAAAATTAAAAAAATAAAAATAAAAAGCATTAATGATAGATGTGCTCCTTCCTCTGGAATCGTCTAGATACAGTTCCTATAGATTTTCTTTAAAGTTAGAAGTGCAACATTTCAGGGGTACCTCGGTGGCTCAGTGGGTTAAAGCCTCTTCCTTCGGCTCAGGTCATGATCTCAGGGTCCTGGGATCAAGCCCCGCCATCGGGCTCTCTGCTCAGCGGGGAGCCTGCTTCCCCCTTCTCTGCCTGCCTCTCTGCCTGCTTGTGATCTCTCTGTTAAATAAATAAAATCTTAAAAGAAAAAGTGTAACATTTCATGGATTTCAAAGGTAAGAATAAAACAGATACTTTTAAGTGACATCGGAAGCCATTACAATAGAAGACATATTGTGGATTTAATGGTTCTTAGGTCTTTTATGTTGTTTCCAAGCCAAAAAGATGGATGGGAAATTTTATTACCCCTGGAGACATCAGTGTCCTATATCAAAAGAGTAGGATTGAAAAAGCTAGCCTACAGGCAGGATGGATAAATAAGAAATTTATTAAGAAGTCTTTGAGTATAATACACACATATACATAAGGAACATATTTATATAGATACTAAAATATTCAAAATCATTATCACTAAGCAAATTTACCTATGGTAAGAAAGAAGAAAAACTATAAATATCCTGAGAAAGATGATTTCCAATATGTGGTCAGTGGCTTAAGTTTTTTTTCCTAAAGGAAAAAAAGTCAGAGCAGCTGGCCTTACAATAATGAGAAAAAGGTATTGATAACTAGTCTGTAAAAAAAAAAAAAAAAAAGTGCCTGAAATGTTCATTCAAGGCTGGTATTCATTCTTTATTCAGAGCCTGGCTGTCAGGCTTGAAAAGCAAGAGATTACTGATGCATTCTACAGCCAAGTCATGGAGAACATAAATAAATTTGTTCTTCGTACAGCAATGAATAAAGGGAGGAAAAAGACTTATTCTTTGTAGTATAAGGGACTCCTATGCATTGTTTGGCTTCGGTAAGATGATTAGCTTATTAATTACAGTTAAATGATACAACTTAGAAATACCATACTTTAAAAAAAAAAAAAAAGAAATACCATACTTTGATATTTCATTTTCATTATTCCAATGGAGCAAAACCATCTTCAAATTCTGATACTGCATGATTAATATCTTGCATTTGTTAATTTACATTTTTTTACTATGTAGACAATACAAAAATCATGAATTCCAAAAAGGAATTTCTTAAACTATTTAGAAGCTTTAAATAATTTATTTTGTACTTGCTTCAGTACTTTCAGGGAGGTACTTTTAAAAAAAGCTGAGGTCAAGGTAAATGCAGTGGAGTGAAAATGAAAAAATAAATAGCAGTAGTATGTTTACTAAGGACAAAGTTGGAGCTTTTGAAAGTAATTCACAATATTCCAATTAAATAAAAACACTTTATGAATTTTAGTCTCTGCCTTAAGAAAAGACTTCGGAAATATTAGTAACTTTTAACTTTTCGCCAGAAGAGTCAATCTTATGCTTTCCATGTCTTAAATTACACACACACACACACACACAGTTTTGATGAAGTTAGGACTAGTTTAAGCTCAACTGTGTTACTGAGATTAGTGAGGGAAATTTTTCTAAGTAGGAGCAGGGCCTACTTACGATAGGATTTTAAGAACTCTAGTGGACAGAAGAAAAACAAAGTATTTCTGAACCTGTTTACAAGAGATAATTATGAGTTGTCTCTTTAAGACAAGGCCCCTGATCTCTTGTGAGTAATCTATTTGCAAGCTCAAATAGGTTACAACTGTAAAGCAAAATGGCACTTAAGTGTACTTGAAGAAAGCTTATAATAAAAGAACTAGAGAAATTGAAAAGGAATATATATGAACTCCAGTTGTGGTGATCTGGAAGACTTCATGAGAATACAGATGTGAGACGGATGCTGAATAAAGGGTAGGGCTTTTTGAACGTGGAAATAAAAGGAGGTGTTTCATAATTTACAGAACACAATCCAAATGAACATTTTCCTTGTCTTTTAACAAATATTTATAACATGGAAATGCTTCAGAAATCATCCCATCTGCCTAAATAAGTGAAAAGCAGTGGTTCTAGCTTAATACTTATAAATATAGAGCTTACAAATATTCCTCAGGACAAATTATAGACACACTCTCCCTCTGTAATGACAGAATGTCATCCTAAACTAAACTCCACTGCAGCTAAATACTCCCCTCTTCTGTCTTACCATGATTGTGAAGTTCCCCTTCAGCATCACACACAAAAAAGCCAGAGACAGCTTCAAGAACAGAGGAGCAAAAATGAAAAATATACACAGAATACAATACACAGAATATGCACAGAATATATTCTGTATGTATTTTTTACAGTCTAAAGGTCAAATAACTTAAGGACTAAAAAGTATTTGTTGAATTGGCAATATGAAGGTAAATGGGTAACAATTTTGACCAAAAAAGGTAAAGCCAATTATTTCTCCACGTATATTTCTATACAATTCATTTTTTCTGCCTCTATGCTCCATGACTTAGTGGAATAGCAATCTAATTCAATAAGATGACAACAGTAATTGTCCAGTAACTTTCATTCTTCTTAGGGTATTAAAATTGACCACTGAATGATTGTTCTAAAATTCTCTCACCAAGTTAAGCTGAATTATCTAGACTGAAAGGTTATCTTGCTTACTACCGACACTTTCTTATCTTTCAGGAATGTTCTGAAAAACAAAATAATCTCATGAACTATTTAGGATATGCACTGCCGGGCTTTAAAACAGATCCACTTCTATTATTAAGAAATTTCCAACTATTTCCTTTTTTATTAACCTTTCTTTACTCCGATGCCAATACCATTACATTTTGGTTACTGGCCACAACTGAGTTTTATAAAAACTATATACTGCGACTGCCTTCCACACACTTAGGAAGATAAACTTTAAATTGTGTCATATTTTCTTGAGTTGAATTCAACATATTTTTGTGAAGTTGAAAGAAAGCTCAAATCACTGTCTCTCTCTTTTTTTTTTTTTTTTTGAGAGAGAGAGAGATGTGTGCATGTGAGCAGGCAGGGGGAGGGGCAGAGGGAGAATCTTAAGCAGGCTCCACAATCAGCACAGAGCCCAAGCCGGAGATCATGACTTGAGCCGAAATCAAGAGTCAGATACTTAATTGACTGAGCCACACAGGTGCCCCCACTATCTAATCTCTTGTTCGAGGCAAAGCTACCCAAAAGAACAAAGCAAATCTTTTGTTAATTAGAGCTATAAGGAATATTTTTTTATACCCAAACTATTACCACAATAGAAAATAGCTCCTCATTCTTATTCCACAAAGAGTACATGTCATTAGTTATTTACCTGAATAACCCCCAAATTGTCAAGTTACCAATGACTTCATCTATCAGCTCCCTAATATTATTGCACTAATGCTGTGTGAAATAATCCATCTCAAAACTCAGGTGTAAGACAATAAGCATTATTTTTTTGCTCATAAATATATAGGTCAGTTGAACAATTCTTTTGAGCTGAGCTAATCTCAGCTAGCCTTCCTCATCGGTTTATAGCCGGCCAGTGGGTGAGCTTGTGCTTGGCTGGTCTAAGATGGTTTCACTTGGCAAAGCTCCTTGTACGAGATTTCTGATCTTCTCGCCTGCTACCCTGAGCTTAACCTGAGACAATGCTATTGGCTAGAACAGGTCTTAGCAACACTCAGATCCAAGGGGGGGTGGGAAAAGAACCCATCTCTTGATGGGAGGAGCTAGAGATTGTACTGTAAAAGGATGAAGATTGCAGTCACTTTTACAATCCAACGATAAGAACTTCACATTAAACAATCTAATATTAACACTGCTTTCCCTTCATCCTTAAATCTGGCTTGTGTAAACATTAACAACTCACTTTATCATTGCAAAATATAATTTCAAGAGTGCTGTTAAGGTGTCAAGTCAAGGTGTGTTGAAATTAGACAGCAAATTGAGATTTTAATTTAAGAGCCTAAGGAGTTGAAAAATACTGATTTTGTGACCTTAGGGAAAAAAGATATAAAAGCTAACTTACACACTAGACAACATGAATCTGTATAATTAAGAAGAAATTATATAGCTTAAGTGGTTTTAAAATTTTTTGCTTACTATGTATTAAAATCCTACTTTATATATATTTGATAAATTATCAGAAATAGTTTTATTCAAAGAGCGACACCCGTGAACCTTTAAAATGAACCATTTATTAAATCAGACTGTTATTCTTAACAGTTAATGTAAGTTACATGTATGTTTATGTCAGAGTATTTCACATGGAAATTTTTTAAACTCTTATAGGCAAGCAAAATCGTACCACACAATATATAAGTGGGAAGGGGGTACTGCTAAACATTCAAATAAGGCAAGTATTTAAAAACGGTAAAACAATAATTAAAAAAAATTCAAGCATTCCTTTAAGAGAATTCAATACTACTAGCTAAACGTACTTTCTGAGTGTATTCACATAATCAAGGCAGTGTGTCTTCTTTTAAAACATCAGGAAATGGAATAAGGCTCATTAATAGATACAGCTGCCCTCAAGATTTCAATCTCAGTTGCTTTCTTTAAATTAAAATTCACAAAGTGCACAATTAAGATATATCAAAAAACTGAATCTGCTACTCTAACAACAGCTGTCCATGCTTAATACTTAGTGGTTTATTTGACCAAATTACCTTTTTAGGGAAAAATAAAAAAAGATAAGCCACTGTAAAACATTTAGTTTGAAATGGATGCTAATATTTTTCTTAGAAATCAAAAATTATGGAGGAAAAGGGTTATTTATCATAAGGAAAAGAAAGCAAAACACTGGAATGACCAAACATTTTCAAAGAACAAGCACCACAAAGGACATTTGCATTCAGTTTTGTAATATTTATCAATGCATTTTTCTTACTCCAACCAATCTACTTCATCAAATTCTGAATCATCTTCTGAATCACTATATTCCACAGCAATACGGCGAGATAGGATGGTGGCAACATCATTTTCAATGCGTTCGTGTTTAGCTTCTTGTTCACGCTGCTCTTCTACTTTGCGTAGCTGAATACCTGATACAGAAAAACCAAAGCATTTGTCGTAAACCAAAATAGTAAAAACTACATATTCTTAATCTTTCTGGAATAAAATCAAATACATGTGAGAAATACTAACTGGAAAATGAAAAACAAGATCTATTAAAAAGAATTTGAAGGGATCATATTTAGAATCATATTAATTTGGTTAATTAATTCTTTCATTATCCGTAAAACTAACTGGTCAAACTTACCAGCTATCCCAGTGAATATCTAACAGCTTCTTTAGCCATGATGGTCTACTGTGCCTCTCACCTCAGCACCACTCCCAAAGAAGTTAACCAGTGGTCAAATAAACATTGTTGAGTAGATTTTCTGTGGCTTTATTCTCCCCAGTACTCAAAGGAAAGGCAGTATTATTCACTCTGTACTGTTGGTGCCTGGCTTATAGTAGGTGCTTAGGAAATGCTAGCTGAATAAATGAATGAGTATGAGAGGTCTTTCCTTTGTTACTAAGGGAGGAACGTTAATCCTATAAAGGCATCTGGTAGAGCAAGGCTCACTGATAACACCAAATGGACAGCCTAACACTAATGGTAAAAAATACCATTTTTTAAGGAGTTAATACATATATTAAATACAATATAAAGGATTTTAACGAAACTTTCTATAACGTTTAAGTCTGACACTTTCAATTCAATTTCTCATTATTCAATGAACATTTTAAGAATCCCTACTAAAGTATGAAAATAAAATAACTAAATGTGATATATTTTCTCGAAAATGATTTAAAATATACGTTGAACATAGCTTTCCTTTCGAAAACCATTTGTGCAAAAATACGGTCATCTAAAATTTGACAAGTGAGGAAAATGCTATCGTGTCAAGTATTTAGAAAGAGTCTAATGCTACCACAGCAAAGCTCTTAGAGGCCATGAGGAAATTACCTTTTCGTATTGCTTCCAGAAGTACACTCCTGGCGTCACTGATCACAGGTAGAGTTGACGGATGACGCTTTGGCTCAGAGGCAGGTATAACTTGTGATGGAGGAGATGGAGGCATTAATGGAACATGGGGGCCTGGGGCAGTAGATGGAGCTGGATGTAGCCCAGAGGCAGGATGAGTAAGAGCTGCGACTGTGACAGGTGATGATGGTCGAATGCCGGGAGGAGGCAGAGGAGGCGGTGGCGGGGGTGGAGGCAGCCCCTGGACTTCGCCTTGTGGGAGTGGATGAACTGGAACAGTCTCGCATACCGGGGCGGCTCTAGCTACCGGTGGAGAGGGCTGTACTAGAGGAGGTGCGATTGGAGGAGGAGCTGGGTGGAGGACTCCAGGGGCAATCTGAAGAGGAGCTGGAGGTGGAGGTACCGCTGGGGCCTGCAAAGCAGTGGCTGGAGGTGGAGGTGGGGGAGGTACTGGCGGGGGAGGAGTTGAAGTCATCGAAGCTCTTAATGAAGAAGTTGACAAGGCAGATGGAAGAGGTGGCGGAGGAGGTGGGGGGGTGGGGCTCACAAACACAGGTGTCCTGCCTGCAGCTGGCGACTGAGGGCGATTTTCTATCAAACCTGTAGCGGAACTGAAAGGATAAAGAAACCCTAGCAAGTTATTGAAAGAGAAAGAACTAACCACAGCAAAGATAGGATTATCGGTAATTGTATCAGGGTAGATGCAGTAACAAGTTCCTAAAGAAATTAAAAATTCGTCAGTATTTAGGATGAAGGGACCACACCAAGAAGAAAATTAAGAGTTGGTGCTTCCGTTTGTAATATTCTAAACGGTCTCATCCTTCCATGCACCTGTCATATACACCCAAGCATTTTATCCTTAGTTTGATAAATAAAATGTTCAATTTTATGCTGTGATAGGAGTCTTTATAATGACTCAACATTTATCACATTACAATATTTGCAGCAATATCTGTGGCCATTACAATGCTGCATTGATACCGAAGCTATTAAGACTCACCAGACGTCATTTCAGTTAAATCAATAACAACTAATTACAAGCCACAAAAGGAAATTTAAGGCTCTCTTCCTTCCTGAGAATGGAACATCAAATGACTCAGTGATAGAAGGCTGATTTTTTTAACTGAAAATTATAAAGCTGGTCTCTATTTACCTATTAAAAATTTTATAATCTGGATAACAATGGACAAAATTAAACTTCAGAATCACTTTTTGAAAGATTATTGCCTCTTTTCTCTCAAATTCTGAGAGTACTCCCCATAACACCAAATTAACACTTAGAATTACATTCTTTGGTTCCCATTTCTTAGTCCCTTAATCACATTCCAAAAATTCCTAATTTTTATTAATATACTATATATCATGTGATAATGAAGTTATAATAAAATGAAACACACTTTAACCTTTAAAGTAAATTCTCATTCACTAAATCTTCCCTAAGGGAAGAGGTCAGCTTTTCTCGGAGGCTGGCAAATGATGTCCCACAGGCCAAACCTGAACTGCTCTCTGTTTTTGTAGATAAGGTTTTGTTGAAACATGAACAGGCATTTATTTATGTATAGTCACCAATGGCAGAGCTGAGTAGCTGTGTCAGAGAACGTATGTCCACAAAGCCTAAAATATGCACTAACTGGTCCTTTCAAGAAAAAGGTTACCGGCCCCTGAGAACGAGTATCACGTGCCCGTCCCAGCATACCTGATACAGGTGGGTATGGGTTTGGCATCCCCTGCTCCATGCATTGGTGGAGGTGGAGGAGGCTCGTGTGGTCTGACTAAGACTCTTTCCTCAGCTCTAGTCAGAAGCTCACTCATCTGACTAAATGGCAAGGCAGAAAGTGAGTAAGATCCATCCATATGGTCCACATATGTCTGAGGTCTACAAAAAAAAAAAAACAAAACAACATTATCAGTGTATTTTTCTTGAATTACTGGTGGAGTAAAGTGTTCTACAGGAGATATTTAACGTGTATCCTCTGATTGCCAATATTTTAACCGCTACTAAGAAACTTCAGAAATTTATTACTGCTTTTAAACAAAGAATACTGCTCACAATGCAACTTTTCCTTGCAGTTATTTTATTATTTTATAATACTAATTCAATTCACAAAGATAAAAAGTATTACAGATAGAATCTTATAAACAAGAAAGTAATTAACTTTTGGCAAATTGTGTTCAAGGTTATCTGCCTCTATTTCATTTTTTGCCCTCAAAATATGCCAATGACAGGGGTGCCTGGGTGGCTCAGTGGGTTGAAGCCCCTGCCTTCGGCTCAGGTCATGATCTCAGGGTCCTGGGATTGAGTCCCACGGGCTCTCTGCTCAGCAGGGAGCCTGCTTCCCCCCCGCCCCCTCTCTCTGCCTGCCTCTCTGCCTACTTGTGATCTCACTCTCTGTCAAATAAATAAATAAAATCTTAAAAAAAAATGCCAATGACAAAAAGCTAAAATATGAAAACTGGAATTTTCTACTATCAAGATTTCTCATTGCTCTCTTAAACCTAAATGACTTCCAAATGTCTTGCATCAGTGAGAAAGTCCTCCGTGATACTAGCACCATGGAGATGGCTAACTACATTGTTTCATCTTTTTGGTGTTCTCAAAGGTGGAAGGGTACTCAGAAAATAACTGAGTAACAAAGCAACACGCGACTTAGGATCAGATTTAAGCAGAACTTTAGAGCCATAAATATTTACTGATCGCAGTGCATGCTGGGGACGAATGTACACTAAGTTAGAAAATACAACTGACTTTGAACACAAAGTGAGCATGCCCACTAATATGATTAAAAAAAATATTTTTTTGTACAGTATAGCACTGTAAATGTATTTTCTTTATGATTTTCTTAACATTTTTTCTGTGGCTTACTTTATTAATAAAGTACAATATATAATCCACATAACATACAAGATATGGGTTAAATGACTATGTTCTCAGTAAGGCTTCCGGTCAACAGGAGGCTATTAGTAGTTAAACTCTTGGGAGTTAAAAGGAACACGGGGATTTTTGACTGCACAAGGCATTGGTGCCCCTACTCCCACGCTGTTCAAAGATCAACTGTATTAAACTTACACTATTGGGTAAGGTAATACCATAATTACTTAACAGTAGTAGAAAAAAATGTTTATAGATTACTTTTTCAAATAAATCTCAATTCTTTGGGTCTTTTTCTCTCAATAATGCATATAAATAGTATCTTATGTGTATATTACTTCTAAACTTGGCCAAGATATTAGCCTAATAATTTACATGTATTATTCCAAAGAAAACTTGAAGCTCTTTTCCATTCAAAAATAACTATTATATAATAATGACTATACTCATTCAACTATACACAATTTCCTTTACAGAGATATGCTAGTATAATGTTTAGTTAGGGTAGATGGGGCCATGGAGACTGAGAAAGGAAAAAGACCTATTCTATAGTTCTGCAAAAGGGGATGAGTAATTTTGTTTAAAAGTCCTGATGTAACTGAGGTGGGAGATGTGGCATAGAAAGAGAGTCAGGAGAAAGAAAAAGGAACAAAATATTAACCTTTCCCAGTTCCTATTTTATATGTAGTGAATCAGTAATATTTCGAAAAAAATTCCAGACCCCATTCCTCTATTATGAAATTCCAGCAGACTCTGCCTGAAATATTGAGAGAGAGCACTGAGACTTCATATGAAAGTTTAAACAACCCTGAAGATCATCTATTCCAACCACCTCTTTCTAAAGATGACAAAACTAAAATCCAGGTATGAAAATGACCTGCCCGAGATCAGACTTTAGTAGGCTCACAAAGGTCAGGGTTTCAAAATTAGTTCTATAGCTAGAGCAGGGTCTGCTGGTTCAACAACTCAGGACCTAAGACCTAGAGGCATAGATATTAGAAATAAAGCCAGTATTTTATCAGTAATTTTGTTAAAAAACAAACAAAAGAAAAGAAACCTTGTTTCAAAATGAGAAGCTGGGCCATTAGCAACTTCAATATGCTTATGTAAGAGATTAGCATCATCTTCAGCCAGCTCTGGACCTTGGGCCAGTTTCTGCCATTCTCTCCGCCTGTCATGAGGTGCTCTTGGCACTTTTTCTGGTTCATGAGGACGATCTAGATTTTTCTGCTATAACAGATGTATTGAAACAAAGCCAAATGCTGAAGTACTAAGTTTTTAAAAAGATGTTATAACAATTAAAATAAAATTCTAACATTAATACTGAAAAAGACAATGCCATCATAATACAGTTAAAGTAACACAGAGACAGTTCATTTGTACATTCAGAATTAAATCTTAGCTAGCTTGCTTGCAATCCCAGTTTCTAGTCATGTTTCTTTAACCTCTAATTTTAACTGATGCACCAGATAAAAATAGTATGCCTAAATAATAAAATTTGAGGTCAGAAAGTCCTTTCAGATGAAAGAAGATTCACCAACCCTGCTCCCAAATCTATTAGTTTGTGCTATAATGAGTGAAATTTCTACCATTAATGGCACTGTCTAACTCTAACCAAAGCCTGAAAAATTATTAAGACTATGTAATCTGGAAAGTGACCAATTAGCTAGCCAATACAATTATCCAATTAACCTATAACAACCATGTCACTCAATGGGAACAGGGTATTCAAAAAATAAAACACAAAATAATTCAAATTGTGGGAGAGGTCTAGAGTTGGTGTAACAAAGTCAAATGCCCAAAGGGGCCAAGCAGATCACATACATGAATGAAGAAAGTCAGGTGTAAGATGGGGATTTCAATGAAAAAACAGGCATGTCCATTCAAGGCTTTCTAGTTCAAGAATTTTAAAACCACTTTGTCAAACAAAACACTGACTGCAGGCATAATCTGAGCTGCCAGTCACCAGCCTGTAAACTCTGGCTAGAACGCTGGCATACTGTCTACTACAGAAAAGAATAACATGAAGGCATTATGGGGAAAAGGGAGGAGAGGAGAGATAGTTACAGGAGAAACAGAGGGATGATGAAAAACAGATTTTGCCTCCTTCATAATTCTGCTTAAATCCCAATTTTGCTTCCTCCTTCATTATTTCCAGTTATTATCAACATGGAATAAAGCAGATCCAAGAAAATTTTATTACAAAATAGAAAATAGCAACACAGAAGACAGATAACAGGAATTAAGTGAGAATATAATAATCTTTCCAAAACATTTAGGATATGATCTGTGGTAAGAAAATATAGCTTAATCTGCTTTGCCAATATCTGCACAATATTCCTTTGTCCCTTCTTACCAGAATGCGCTTCTCTTCCCCGGTCCACTGAATTCCTACTTGTTCTGCAATATTTATTACAAGCTTTGCCGGAAGTGTTTACCAACCCTGTCCTTTGGCTAAAGCAGGTGCCATTTTGTGCTACCTAAACCTTCCACGCATACCTCTGCTATGGCACTTATACCATATTATAATAATCTGACTGTTCATCTGTTCCCCCATTAGACTCATCTTCCTGTGTGGTTATAAAGACTTTAGTATAAAACTGTCCAGATACAAGCTTAATAAGGTTCCCTGTATGCAACAAAACACAAATACACAAAAACTAACTTTAATTTTTTGAATCTCTTGTAATACCTTCTGTTTCCTCTTTTCCTTCCTCTTATCCTCTGTATCTTGCAACATTTTTTCTTTCCATAGATCAAAGAAATATGAAGGGTTGGTATAAAACTTCAAACCTTCTTTACCATCATCTCTGAAATGTAAAATATCAATTAAAACACATATCAGTAAGACTTAGAGAGGCAATTAGAATTTTACTAAAAAGTTTTTTCTCTTACATTAATGAAATACAGCATGTGTAAAAATACTGACAAAATAAATTAGAACGCTGCATCAAGAAAATATTTCTCACAAATCAGACAGAAAACTAAGGAAAATGGAAAACCAGGTGTTTTTCAGAGTTGGTGTTACTAATCTGAAGAACAGCTGGACGATTTTCATTCCTAACTTGTGCTGAGTACCAACTTTTCTAAAAGTCCTTTGGGAAATTCCAATAGTTACAAAAGGTTCTGCCAAAGATAAAAGCCTGAAAAGACAATAATATTATTAGAATAGAGAAATTACACAGGGTTTCTGCCAATTACTCTAATTTACTTATTATCTCACCCAACCCCAAAAATATCCATTGAAACTCATTCTAGTAGTAACAGTTATTTTCATCCAGTGACTTGCATACTGACAAAACAGTTTCAGATAAGTATCTGAATACCATTTTATTTAGGATACGTGTTGTGTATCTTAAATTACCCCTTTAACAAATTATTTGAAAGTGCCCCCCCAAAAAGCCTGAGGAATTCCAGATTTTATTTTAAATGTACAAAACATTTTTAAAATAGATACTACATATGCATTTTATAAAAACTTAATGCATATAGATCAAGAGTAGGCACGAGCAAGCAAAAACGATATTGCCACATTTTGTTAGTGTGGTAGAATTTTGAGCTCTTCATTTTTTATTTTTCATCTGACCAGCTATTACATTAAAAAAACAGTAACTCTGTGCCCCTTCATATTAATAATTTTGCAATTGGCTTTGATTAATAATACTTTTCAAAACAACTCCCTTGAATAAGTCTTGTCTTTTGTATGCCAGAACCTTGGGAACTCACCTAGTGAATAAAGCAAAAGTTTTCTAAAGGTGGTAGATGAGGAGGGTTCTCTGTGTTGGTGAAACGCCCAGTGACATAGAAAATGTTTGGGGATTTAGCATTTAAGGGTGGTGTGCTACCTGATTTGGACTGAAAGTCTCCAATAAATAGCAGCCTTCACATTTATTAACCCACTGACCTGTAAGGAGTGAGTATATTGAGAGGCGGAGGCTGTTCGCAAACATCATAGGTCTCCTGTAACGGAATAGGCAAAGTCTTGCGGTCAAAAAGCTGCTGATCTTGAATTGTGGAACTTCGGAAAGCTTTCCTCATGGTTATATCTTGCAAAGACACTAAAACAAAAATCAAGAATGCACTTTATTTATTTTTCTAAGTGGATTTAACATAGTACAAATTCACATACCATATTTAAGAGTTAGCACAGCTCAGGAAGTTGTGACTGTAGAGGCTGGTGAATCAGGAACAACATTTTAAATGCTCTATCATTATATCCCAGTCTTGTTCCCACCAGGTGAGTCTGAAGGCACTTGTGATTTCTAAGGCTCAAAAGGCTCTAATGATACCTGAAACATCATCTACATTTCCCACCAAACATCTTTTTACTACTTGCCATCCCCAACCCCCACTAACCCACATTTTTCTTCTTCTTTTTAAATAATCTTTTTTCCCATTTCCTTTTATTACTTTTATTTAGCTTATACCAACAACACTGAAAGACTTACTTAATCCTCAGTGGCATTCTGGGCTAAACATATTCTATATAGACTATGAATATTATACATATGCTTTAAACTTAAAACAAATTTAACCATACAGAAGATATTTTCAAGTACTGGGCAATCTATATCATCATCTATTTCACTTATCATTTATCTTCTACTATAACGATCTCTATTTAGCTATAAGCTCTTGAAGACTGACACTGTCTTGTACATCGGTTTCTGCAGTAACGAGCAGAGCTCCATCACATACATGATAATCTAAAGTAACTTCATTTACTCATTTTCTTTTGGACTATGCAGCATGTTAAAAGAAGAAATGTACCACGTTAGCACATTCTTAATTCTTAGAATGACTTTCTAATATTAAAAAAGTAGGTGATTTCTTAAAATATTTAATTTGGGTCTAAGTCAATACCATAGCAAGGCCAGCACTACACAAATCTTAAATTATTCTTCTCCCTAAAATAGTATCTCTGTCATCCTCAGTGTGAATGTTTGGATCTATGAAATAGCTGGAGCAATGTGGCTCTGCGACGGCTACACCATGCATGACTGTCTTTCCAGCAATTCCACTGCTGCGTGACTTGTAACACACTCAAAAACACCAAAATAAAATTCAGAGAAGGAAAAATTTTTTTTCTCACTATCGCAAAGGTCTAATCTAAGATCTATAAAGAACTCCTCAAACTCAACACTCACAAAACAGATCATCACATCAAAAAATGGGCAGAAGACATGAACAGAC
>CM052802.1:45266701-45294986 GCA_028533885.1 Nasua narica | reverse complement strand
TTTTAGCAATTCAGAGTTTAGCAATTTAATAATATGCACACACAAATGAATATTAAGGAATATTAAAAGGAATTATATTCTAACAGAATAAAACCTAAAAATTTCAAGTAATTTTCAAACAATTTTTATTTCTAGGACAAAAGTATACAAATAAATTATAAAGGAGAAAAGAAAAAAAGAATGGAGAAAAAGTCTGGCTAGAAATTTTTTTTATGTCAGGGGCACCTGAATGGCTCAGTCAGTTAAGTGTCCAACTCTTGATTTTGGCTCAGGTCATGATCTCAGTGTCATGAGACTGACCTCCGCATCCTGGGGAGTGTGCTTGAGATTCTTTCTCCCTCTTCCTTACCCGTCTTCCTCCATGCTCACTTTCTCTCTCTCTCTAAAATAAGTAATGTCTTTAAAAAAAATTTTACGTCAAAAAATTAAAAGCTATTTAATACACAAAAAGAAGAAGCAAAAAAGAAAAAGATAATAGAAAAGCCAGGAGAGTCATACTAATGATATTTATAGATAATTCACTGATTTATTACAACATATACGTCAAAGGCCATGGGTAAAAAAGACTTGTAATAAACTCATGTTTATTTTTTTTTTAAAGATTTTTTATTTATTTATTTATTAGAGAGAGAGAGACTGAGAACGAGAGGGGAGAAGGTCAGAGGGAGAAGCAGACCTCCTGCAGAGCCGGGAGTCCGACACGGGACTCCATCCCAGGACTCCGGGACCACGACCCGAGCTGAAGGCAGTCGCCCAACCAACTGAGCCACCCAGGCGCCCTAAACTCGTGTTTAATACTGTTCTTAAATATAACGCTCATCTCACCAAACCTAAGATACATGTGAAAGAAAACAGAATATGAATAAACTTACATTCTTCTTCTTTAGGGTCAAGCTGTGTAACGCTAACAGATAAACGGTCCACACGTTCTTGTAATGAGTTAACTCTGAAGGAAAAACTATGTGCTTCATTGAACAATTCTCCAAATATATCTTCAGCATATTTACCTAGGCAAAAATGAAACATATGCCATAAAATTTAATGTGATCAGAAATAAATATCAAACAATTTAGCATTTTAAAAGTGCTATCCTGATGAATTTGGCATTTATTTGGAACTAGTTTATACTTTAAACCCTAGAGTAATCAAACTGAGACAGAGTGGGAATACAACATAAACCCTGGGAAATCTGGTTTTAAATACTAGTTCTACCATTTCCTGCTAGGTGTCCTGTGCCTAAAATGCAAATACTCTATCTGCTTTATCAATACCTGACCAGTTGTTGAGGTTAGAGAACATTATGATGTAAAAGTACATACAAATAATACCTCTTTTAAATCAGCATTCATAAATAAACTATACTAGAACTGATTTTCAGGCCAAATGGCAGAATCTAAGAGTCTTCATAAGCCCAACAGAAGACCAGTCTCGGATATGCCCAAAACACAGATTCTGAAAATTTATGAGATAAAATATTTTCTTGTTTTATTTTCTTAAAAAAAAGCATCATAAATCTAAAATCACTGTATTTTCTCTAGTCATATAATTTCTATTACTGAAAAGAATAAGCAAAAATAATCCTATTCTAAAAGGAGAAAAAAAGAGAAATTTCTATCTAGTTAAGTAAGCCAGGGAGAAGTGAAAACACTACTCAAGTGTATTTAGAACATATACAGTAATGCATACTTACAATATGAAGGTGACTCATTACTATGTGCACTTTTGAATAAAAAAAATTGATGGTCTTCCTAAATTAAGACATTTTAGACCCAAGGATACTGTGTAGGTTAAATCTAGTTCAACAGTAAGTTCTATTGAACTATTGAGACAGTTCCTGAGACAGAGATAATAAATATTTATTAAATGGATTAATTAATCTCACTAGCTTATACTTGAATAATATTGCACTTTTCCAAGGTATGTCAATATATTATCTGTTAAATCAACAAGCATTTAATGAGGGCTCGCCCTGTGCCAGGCAGGTGTATGACCTTCTGAGGGCACCAAAAAGTAAAACATGAAATTCCTGTCCTAGAAGATTCTATAAATTTTAAGAAAAAAATCAAAACTTTAAAGTCTCTATAAAAGAACTTTAATATCTACAAAAATATAATAAAAATGTATTTTGTATATATTCATTTACTCACATATATCTTTAAACCAAATTGACTGAAAAGGTCTTATGTACCAGACATTGCACGAGACTGGGTATATAAAAATGATGGAAGAAGGTCTCTGCCATTGATGAGTTTTGAACAGAGGGAGAAACAGATATGTAAACAAATATGAAAAGCAATTTAAAAAAATAAGTCCAAATCTTTATTCCATTTACTTTGAGGCCTTGGTATCAATTTCCTCACCTGTAAAATAGGGATAAAAATACCTGCTTCAAAAGAATTTATAAGAAAAGGAGACAGTGAGCAAAGCACCTGGCAGAGTTCCACGTGGAGGGTAGGAGGTCAGCAACAGGCATCCCTTACTATAATATAAGGTAAAAGCCACAGAACACAGAGAAAAAAGCACCTAACTTTTGGGTGGGATGGTGTCCGAAACACTTCCAGAGACACAGCTTCTCTGGTAGAGAAGGAAAGCACCCCAAGTGTAAGAAAAGGCAGGTATAAAATTATTCATTTATTCAACTATGTTAGGGATACTAATGTTAGGAACGCAGAGATAGAAGAGACAATTTCATCCTTAAAAGAGCTTAGTTTAACACAGGGATCCTTCATTTATAAGCTGTAAACCAATGGAAAATTATACATGGGTTTTCAATGTATTTGCATTTTTCTGGAGAGAGGACCCACAGTTTCTCAAAAGATTTTTTAAAAAAAGTCTATGTTCCCCTCCCACCAGAGGTTTAAGTACTAAAGTACTTCAGTGGATAAAATAAACATCCCATCTGTTCTCTTTTCATATCCCTTCTTACTTTCCAAATCTACCTCCTCTTTCTCTTCGAGGTAAAACGAATAAAGTTTGTAATGTAAAATTGACTGGGCATGTATCTGAATTTGAATTATTAGAAGTATTGGACTTACTACCCTTCAAAAAGCTACTTGGACTCCTTACTATCTTATTATCTATGATGTTAAAAATCTAAATCAAAATCCTCTCAACTAACATTCTATGTTTTCCAAAATCAGGGTCTGCCATATTTATCCAATGCCATCTGTCCCTTTAATCCCTCTTATATATTTATTTTTGCCTCTATTCATTTGCCTATTCTGGCAAGATAAAAATCCCTTCCTATTTTCTCTCCATTTTCCAAATTCTTTTGTTTCTTTTTTTTTTTTTAAATTTTTTTAATTAACATATAATGTATTATTTACCCCAGGGTACATGTCTGTGAATCATCAGGAGATGATTTTTGTTTCTTAAAGACCCAATTCAATTCACATTTCATTTAGCAAGCCTCCTGTAATGACTTCACCTTATTTTTAATCTATTTTCTCAGTTCCTATAATATAAAACTCATGATTTTAATTATATACATGCTTACACTGTTCAGAATGATTTCAGTATTAATCATATTCGACTCTTCAATTCAAATGGGAAATACTCTTTTCAGGCAAGAACCACGTAGCTTTAGCACACAGCAAAGTGTTCAGTGTTAACTGTTATCTATGTTTCTAATTAGTCTTATCAGGCCAATCTATTTTTCCTTCCTCTTACCTTGCTATCTATCTGTCAAATTTAGGCTCTATCAGCTCATCTTGGCAGCATGAACTGACTATTCAACAGAAGGGTGGCCTTGGAAAGAGAGAATGGTAAAAGATCCCTAGGTAATTAGAGTCCCAATGGTAGTTAAGTAAGACAACAATAAAATGGGAAAGAATTTTGGTGTAACAGAAGAAATTTATAGAAAGTGAATTCTATGGTTTCAGTTTTTATCTATTAGAAAACTGAACTGTGTTCTACTAGGAAAACATTTTTGTGAAGAAGAAGACAGGAGGATGTCCCCCACAATTCACCTTTATTTTGGTGTTCTCTTAACACTTTTGGTGCTAATGATAGTACCAAAGTCAACATTTCAATTACCTAGAACCATTTTGGATAGGCAAATTTACTAAGTAATTCAGAGATCATTTAATGCATTATTTGTTTTAACTACTTCGGATGAAAACTGATGTAACCTCTATTTTAAGCTTCCCTGTCTTAAGTAGAAATACAAAATTAGACATTAATTTAACCTTTTCTTGAGGACTCAGTAATGAGTTGATTATGAAATCAAAATGTTCTCAGCGAGAAAACAGTCTTGAAATGTATAAGAATATCTGCTTTTACATGAAATGGCCTCTTTCCGGTTTTTATATTGCTTCTTCCCTTATGTCACTTCTTCCATTGCTGTAAACTACTTCTTTTGACTGGCTTAGATAATACCTGCTTCTATTTTTATCTCCCCTATACCTCCCTCTTTTAATGTTCTTAAGCATAAATGTTTGGAAATCAGATCATCAAACCTGTATGAAATATCAAAGAAAAAGTAAACAGACTCCGAGAGAAGGATCAATTGGCTATTTTATGTACATAGTTTTTAGAGCATGGGCTTGTTTATTTTGGCTAGCTAGGGGCCTTTTAGATTTAATTCTGGATTCCCAACTATGTCAGTGGGAAAACTGCCAGAGAATTTAATTCCAGGGCAGTGAATTATTGTTATACTTTGTTACAGTATTTATGGGGTTTCTTTTGTTTCTGATTCTCTACAAACTGCTTAGAAAATGTCTACAATAGTCTCAGATTCCAAATCTGAAGCACCAGCTATATTTTACAAGGTATTTCCATTTTCAGAGTTTGGCTACAACATGACCATGTGCTTGCTGATAGATGTTACTTAGATGGATTATACCAGACCTAAATATTCCTTAAGTTTCCATCTTTAGGTCACATAGAAAATGGGGTATACAGCAAATTAACACTCTTAATTGTTATATTAGCTCTAAATTCAATATTGGGAATATATCTAAAACAACATGCCTGTATTAGATCCAAAATTCACTTTAAGAAATATTTTAACTAAAATTTATTGTCATTTCTATGTTCTTAATACATATTTTAATATTAACCAATGTACTCATGTATATGCAGTAATACAAATTTTACACGAAGTCATGTTAGATTCAATTAGTGCTATGTCACAAAAAAGGTCAGCAAATGTCTTTAAAAATATGGTTAATCATATATTAATATGATATCTAGGACTCTTCTTTTGACTTGTCTCAAAAGTATATTCCATATTGACTTTCCCAAGAAAAAGACAGGTCAATAATATAATGTTAGTAATTCACTGCCAAAAATTAACCTGAAAAAATAACCACCAAAATAGGCAAGGAATATACTTAAATTCAAATAAATGTCCTTTTATTTTTAAAACTATTTCACAGGCAATGTAGAAATTTAGTGCTCTCACCAAGAGCATTCAAAAGTAATTTTTATGTTGCTCTAGCTACTTATGTGTATGTCAAATGTTCTCACTTGAAACACATTAACAACCCCTCTTTATCTTGTGCTAAGTACTCAAAAGTAAGAACAAAAGTTAGAAGGGTAAGAAAAGAGTCAATCTTGCCTGTAAGGACAATCTATGTGGGGCTAAGATATATCTAGGACCACTTAGAGAATATATCTAAGGCCAAGAACATCTTGTTTTTTCTTTAAAATGAAATATAAATGTCTCATTAAAAAGCTAAGCCATCAATTCAAAAGCGTGATTGGATTTATTTTTTAAATTTTCTAGACTTAAAATTTAGAATAATTCACTTACTTCCTTAACTTAGCAGTTCTGTTCTGCAGTCTTATCATGGGAACACATTGCCTATCTCCTCCCCTACGTGTCCCTTCCATTGGCCTTTACTATCTGGCCAACCTGCTTGCCTTCCGTCTGTGAGAGGCCAGGTTCACTTGCTATTTTCACAGCATTCTGCACATCACACTCCTAATGTCCTTTAGACAACTCATTTGACTAACCTAATCCTCTGAGTAGTGACTACCTCACACCTTTTAATTTTAGGTATTTGATAATATAAAAATATTTCCTTAGGTTAATAAAATGTATGTAAAGAGAGAGATACCAGTGAATAATTGAAGCCTCTAAAAAAGTAACAATGATAATAAGCAAGCAAAAGGATAACCCTGGCATTACCTTTCATAGATCAAATCATATTTTAAATACAATTTCTGTAATTCTTGTCCCTCATGTGATCCTCTTCCTAAAACTGTCCTTATTTCTCTTTCCCAGAGGAAACATGCAGAGAAGAAATGGTTCTAAAACTCATTAATTTAAAATGGGTACATTTTTCAAGATAATGTTGTATACTTCTCATAAAACATCCCCCCAAATTAATCATAAGAACATCTCCTTAGTACTTATACTCTTAAGTGTAACAATCTGATTTGGAAGAAATATTTTTCATTGATATAAAAATACTTACTTAGGCTACTTAGTTGTCTAATTATATTTGCCAAGGAAATATTGGTTACACATTCTAGTTCATTCTTAATGCCTCTAGGCAGTGCTGTGTGGCACAAGTGCCTAGGATCAATGTTTCTTTTCACTAATGGCATCTTGAGATCAAACTCTGTGCCAGGTCACCTGTAGGAAACCAAAAAATAAATTAACATTATTCAATAGCATCCAAAACAGAGTAAGACCTCATCTTTCACATGTAGTAATAAAATATTTGCTAGTACGAAGACAATGAAAATGGAGTTACTAGCTAAATGAATCAAAACTTATTTATTAACCACCTTTCATCCTCAATTATTAGAATTTTAACATTCTATAAAAATTGAAAAAAACAACTTTCAATGTCAGTTGCTTCATAATGAACTCATAAATCACCATCACTATTATTCTCCTAAAACCACAGTTTTTACTTACTACATCTTGGTTTTTTTGGTTTTGTTTTTTTGGGTTTTTTGTTTTGTTTTGTTTTGTTTTGTTTTTGGAGAAATGGTGTGAAAGGTCTTCTCTAAGGAAGCACTTACAGAGAATTAAAGACACTGGAAGAACAGGATCAAATTTACACTTTCACATAAAATGTATCAGGCGTTCAATGGCTCAGAGATCAAACAGTCCAAGTAGTCCTATATCTTTAATCTTATCAACACTGACCATACCTTTAATTGATCAAATAGTTCAACTTTCTTCCAATTAAAAGGAGCCCTTACTTCCCAGGTCTCACATCCGCATAAATTTCAGCTACCACAGGTTTAGTTCAATAATACCAGTTTCCAACAACATAGTTCCAATTTCACTTACCACACTATATTAACTACAACTGCACAAATACAAATTTCCTTGTTAGCACTTTAGTCTACAAAGCACTATGTTAATAAGAGATGTATATCATGATCAGTGACTGATCATTTCCTTCCAAAGTTGGTTGGTGACTGGTCATTCAACCCACCTATCTAAAGACAGCAAAGCCTGTAGCTCTGGGTTACCTTCTTCCCTCCTAAACCCACCTGAAATTTTACAAAATGGGTAAATAAAAGAAGGAACTGGCCAACATAGATAAAAGTATAGCAAAGAAATGAAAAATGAAAAAACTGGAAGTGAAAATGAATTCAAATGTAAATGGAGTAATAGAAGAAACAGCTAATTGTGGGACTGCTGCCATTATAAGAGACTCCAGATCTGCAGTCAGAAGAATTTAGTGAAGGTAAACTTACTCACATAAATAAGGAAAGTGGTTGAGACAAAAAAGATGTCCCTTAGGAAGTGATGCAAGCAAAAAACTTCGCATTAAAGAAACTCTTGGAGATATTTCCTGATATTAAAAATGCAAAACTAAAATGTTGGAAGCTGATCCAAATGGACAATTTGCCAAGGCACAGAAAAGATGCTCACTCTGGCTAGATCTACTATTCTAATTTATACAAGGAGATGGCAAAGCACTGTTCAAGCTACTCTTGATAAGTTTTTTACAAAGAAATAAAACGCTTTAATTCTAATTGTTTTTAATGTTTTATAGAACATTGTATTAAATTATACAGTTCTACTTTTTTTTTCATTTCCCTATATACATTTATAACCAACATAAGAGAGTTTTTAACATCCTGACAAATTTTTTTAAAGATCATAGAACAATGATAATTTTTCTCATTGATTAAGATCCCTATGTGCAGTTTTATTTTGTATGGTCTTTTTTGGTCCCACACCAAAAAAGACCATACCATGCAAAGTGAGGACTGCCTGTACTCACCCAGTGATAAATAATGGTTATGAAGAAAGTTGTTTTAAAATGTTACCCTAATCTCAAAAAAGGTTGGACAACTTTTGTTGTGATTAGAATAGTGCCCTTATTAGATAAAATTCAAAAGCATTTTGTAGAGAAAAACTCCCTTCCTCATCCTTTTATTTCAGTTCCAATATTGGATTCTTTTTTGTATTTTTCTGTCTTATTCCTTGGTGATTTTAAAGGTCACTTATCTAACTCAACTACCCAAATCTTGTGGCAAAAGTGAAATAAAGCTTAAGAACTTAATCTCCTAAATCCTGAGAAAACTGCCTAATTTCTGTTTTAGAGAATTTATAACACTATCTTTAATGTAGGATCTTTGGCATATTGGCAAAGGATGAAAAAAATCCTAAGTGTTAGAAGGTATAATTTAATTAGCAAGCAAAACTAAAATCAAATTCATTTCAGTATTTTTTAAAATACTGCAAAAAATACTGCACAGAATGAACCACTAACATATATTTTAACATCTTGTGATCCACCATTGACTAACTTGCCTATTTAAGGTTGAAAATCTTTTATTTACTAATAGCAAAAAAGCTAAAGTATATTGGTGCTAAGACATAAATGTGTTAATCTATTTTCTTAGGTCATAACTAAATATAGCAAACAAAAATTTCCCAAATATTATATAACCCATGTGGTTATAAAAGTAATTGTTTGCTAAAACAATTCCTAGGCTTCTTCATCTATTTTCCTGGGTTCTTAGCAATTAAACTTAGCCAATCATTGAAGCAAATGTCAAGAGATTGAGAAAATGCAAACCAAAGTCTACATCCCCTAAGGATTTTTAAATTATTTCTTAAGATAAAATAATTCAGCTAAAATTTCAATAAATCTGTTGCTCAATTCAACAAACATTTATGGGTTTAATTTTAAATCCTGATATGAATGTTAAAATTAAAAATAAAATTAGCTACAATATTGCCAAAGGTATCATGTTTATTTATTTTTTAAAAGATTCCATTCATCTATTTGAGAGAGAGAGAGAGAGAGAAAGTGGGTGTGCAAGCAGGGAGAGGAGCAGAGGGAGAGGGAGAGAAGCAGACTCTGCACTAAGTACAGAGCTCAATGTCAGGCTCAGTCTCACGACCCTGAGATCATGACCTGAGCCAAAATCAAGAGTCAAACACTTAAAAAAAAAAAAAAAAAGAGTCAAACACTTAAATGACTAATCCAGGCACCCCAGGAATCATGTTTATTAAACTAGTATTAAAAACCTTCTTATAGACAAGTAAGGAAAATGAAACCATTAAAATCTACACATAGCAACATGTTTGACAGAATTCTTTATTAAAATTATACTTTGGTGACTATTATTAATATCAATATGTTCTCTAAATTATTTTAAGAATGCTTTTGCTGACCCAAATTGAGACTATATGTCTATCTAAAAGTATAAAGTAGTATGTAAAGTGTTAAAACTAATCCAAGATCAGATATCACAGTAACTTTATGGCTTTGGAAATCAGAAAAATAAGTTATCTAAATTCTCACTTTCAGAATTCAAAAATGGTCTGTAAAATTTATTTAAAATGTTTAAAGGATTCCTTTAGTTACAACTGCAAGAAAAATAAAATAATTGCTTTTTAAAAACCACCACAAGGTAATTATAGTTAATAACTGCCTTATGGGTTACATAAAGAACATAAGAATTAAGAGTATTCTATTACATCATCAATGACAAGTGATTAATTCCTTATACTCATACATCAATGAAACAACTAATTTATCATCATTTAAAGGTGTTTCTATATTCATAAAATGACATATTAAATAAAGAAAATTTTATGTTAAATTATAGAAATACAATTTTCAATATTCCTAACACTATTCAGACTAAGGAATTATACTGTAGCCTAAGAGAATAGGTTAGAATAAAATAACTATTCTGATAAAAACAAATTTCAGTATTTTAAATACTTGAAGAATTTTTAAGGAAGCCAGTGATTTTTAAGAAATATCCTGCTTCCCTTAGAAGCTCCTTAATTACGTATAACAGAACAATTAAATAATTTGAGCACAAGAACCTTTAAATGGAGATATATTCTTCATGGAAATAGTTTTCCCAATAAACTATGCAAATGACGAAATGCTTTATAATTCTGACAGACAATAGGGATTAAAATAATATAAAACATTTTTTAAATAAGAATGTATGAAATAAGAGTTCATATTAACAAATATATCAAATCTAATTAAAAATATTTATTTCAATTATGTAAAACCTTAGGTCTTTAAGTGATATGATTTAAAATATATAAAAAAAGATGTTTAAAATGTAACAACAGAATTTTTATAACTTCTCTTCCCCCAAAATCTATAATGTATATAGCCCAAACATTTTATTATAAATAAATTGAAATAGAAAGTAACCGAACTTACTGTGAAACAATATAAACTTACATAAAACAACAGTAGAATATATAAAAATAATAAATCTCCCTTTTGTTAAACTTCAAAATTACTCATTAAGAATAAATCTCTAAAATTCTACACACAAAGATATGGCAAATCCAAATTAGGTACTTATAGGACTAAAGAACTATTAATCATGCTGAACACTCTATTTATTTAATTGCTTTGAGATGCTCTGGCCCTATTAAGAATTTGTCCTAAAAACAGTGCTATCTTTACCAAAAATAAATAGATAACTATATCTTTCATCTCAAGTCGCAATAATAAGAGTATTATTAAATTTCGGTAGATGAAGGTTGAAAAGAAATGAAGAAATAAGCTACAAACTCTGCAATTCACTATGGACATCACTGTTAGAGTCAAGAAGAAAACTGGAGGCTAACGAAATAATAAAGAGTATTAAACACCTATGGAGTAGAATTGAGAGTAAGGACAGTCAAATTAGTACTAAGATTCACTAGATAGTAATAATTATGTGACTCTAAGTCATTTTCAAAGAAAATATATATTTCTTTTAAATTAACACAACCACAACAGAAACTTACTTGACAAGTCATACAAATATAATATTGCTCCAAGGTTATCTTTAGTGGTTCAAAAGATGTTAATTTGAAATTTGAGGTATGTAAACCACAAATGCAGATTAAACATATGTAAAACAAGGTCAAGTATTTTTTATACTATTAAAAAGTAATACTTCTAAAATCAATAATTACCTATCAAATAGGTTGTACTTTATATGAAAAATTACACTCTGGATACACTGCCATCCATCTGTTCATTTAGCCATTCACTTTTTGAAACCAAAGACTTAAGCACTGTGCGAAGTGTTAAAGAGGTAAGCAAAACCAATATCCATGGATTAGCTAGAATCAAATATCTGATTATATTTATGGTGAAGTCTGATGAAGTAAAAGTACTGGGCACTATAAATAGGATCTATTGCCTTAAGGAAATAATATTTAACTTGAGACCAACAGGATTAGTAGGCATTAGCTCACTAGGTTGGGGGAATTGGAACACGTATGTTTTCATTCTAACTTAGAAGGTGCATCATATGCAAAGGCCCTGAACTGGGATGGGGCTTGATTTACCCACACAGTACGACAGCAGTCCAAGAGATAGGATTGTAGCGAGCAGAGACTTAAGAGTCAGCAGGGGATCAAGTCGAGTAGGACCTTGAAGGTCAAGTGGAAGATTTACAATTTGATTCTAATGGGAAAGCATTCAAGAATTTTAAGTAAAAAAGCACCAAGATCAGAAACGGCCGTTCATTCTAATTGCTCTATGGAGGCTTGGTAGGGAAGGGGAGCAATGACAGAATAAATGCAGATGGACCAATTAGAAGATTAAATTAGAAGATGACTGAAATAGTCCCAGTGACTGAGGTGGTAGTCATTTGGACAAGGTGATGGTGATATAGAAGATGGCCATTCAAAATATATCCTGAAGATAGAATCATATTAATTCTATTCTAATCATATTGATTCAGACTGACAATGGATTAGATATATGGGTGAGGTCCAAATTCCTGGCATAAGAAACTTACTGTGGTCAGCCAAAAACTAAAAGTTATTTCTGAAGCAGATCTAGTATATCAACGTATTATTCCTAAACACAAAATCTATGGGATTAGGAAGAGATTTATGACCAATACTAGTAATAAGTACCTGTGATACCAGGTAACTGGGATCACAGACAGTGTAACTTAATGATATTTGGAGTAGAGCACTGTGGGAGAATGACGGCTTTTAAAGCCAAAACTAATCAAGAAGATGAAAGAGTATTTAATGGGTTTCTTTTTTCCCTTTATTTTTACTTTTCCCTTATATCTCATTATTCTCCTCTATGACATGTGCCTACTTTATCTATTTTAGCCCCACAGGAGAAATCTTGTTCCACCTAACTCCTTTGCTCCCCTACATTGTCCCATTCTCTGTACTCTCCCTATAACTGAAGTTCACCTGACTTCAAACTAGAGGGCCAGAGTGAACACAATATTCATAGCATGTCACCTTCCAGTGTCTCTATCCAAATGAAATGTCCAATCATCTTCTTTCTGTAGGAGACAGCAAGGCAAAAATATGTATCTGCATTATGAAAAATTCAATTTGTCCAATGTTTAACTGTACCTTTCTTTTCATGTGTACTAAAACCCAAAATGGATGGTGAATCACTGACAACGGCTACAGCCACACTATTCTGTGGAACAGTACCTTCATTATGGGACAAATTTTATTTCTTTCTCTTTTGTTGAAATTTACCATTCAAATGAGTATTTAAAATACCTCTTTAAGTATCTTAAGGCTAATAGTGAAGTGACATGCAGTATAGGAAAACTGTGATGTTTGTACACTAAAAATTTAATAATATTTTAGCGCTTTTTGAAGAAGATAAAATACTTTAGATCCCTGATACTAACTTAAATTATTTTTTTTAAAGATTTTATTTATTTATTTGTCAGAGAGAGAGAGAGCACAAGCAGGCAGAGAGGCAGGCAGAGGCAGAGGGAGAAGCAGGCTCCCCACTGAGCAAGAAGCCCAATGTGGGACTCGATCCCAGGACCCTGGGATCATGACCTGAGCCGAAGGCAGCCGCTTAACCAACTGAGTCACCCTGCCATCTTAAATTATTTTAAAAATAATGTTACTTAGGAGTATACAAATATAAAATCAGATGTAAAACCTTTGTTTATAAATTTTCATACAACTATAAAGCCAAAATACATTTATTTTTAAATTTTTAAAAGATTTATTTATTTATTTATTTAAATGAGAGAAGAGGACACAGGTGGGTGAGGGGCATTGGAAGAGGGAGAGAAAATCCTCAAGCAGACTCCCTGCTAAGCGTGGAGCCCAATGCAGGGCTCAATCCCAGGACCCTGAGATCCTGACCTGAGCTGAAATCCAGAGCTTGCTGCTCAACCACCTGAGCCACCCAGGCGCCTCTAAAGTCAAAAGAGATTTAAAATCAAATACAAAAATACAAAACCAATAATATTCAAAATAACATTATTTAATATGACAAAAATCACTTTAACTCAATCATTGCTTGCTATTATGAATCTTGCACTGACTGCTCCAAAAATCTGCTTTATTTTGTTCATGCCTATCCTACTATATAACAGCCTTTCCTTTATTTGAACTACTGTGAAATTTTATTCATTTGTTACCTGACACTATTAGGCTTTACTATGTTCAAATACAACATGTAGGTGCAAGTGTGTCCCTGTAATATCACCTTTAGACTGAAACGTTTAAAGTTGTACTAGTTGGCACTAAAGTTATGCTAAACACAATCATAAACAGAGATACTCAAATTACTTCCCAGTATTCATATAAGGTAGACATCTAAATGATTCAGAATATGCTTTCATTAAGTCCTTTCAAAGTAAAGAATTTTTACAACAAAACAAATGAATAAACAAAAAGCAGATTCAGACCTACAAATACAGAGAACTGAAGACTGCCTAAGGGAAGAGGGATGGGGGGAAAATGAGTAAAGGAGAGTGGGAGATACAAGCTACTGGTAATGGAAAGAATAAGTCGTGGGACTAAAAGATACAACATTGAGAATATAGTCAATGATATTGTAAGAACATTGTATAGTGACAGATAGTAACTCTACTTGTGGTGAGGTTAGCATAATGTTTTGAAATAGTGAATGCTGTACACCTAAAACTACTATAGCACCGTGTCAACTATACTCAAAAAAGTTTAAACAAAGAATTTTAAAAATTTTAAAATTCACATAGAAAACTCATAAACATCCAAAAGTATGTCCAGGCTGAGAACCATTCTAGGCCAAGCCAAAGACATCACTCAAGGAGGTGCAATGAGTTGTTCAAGAAGCAGGGTTAGGAACAGAACCTATTTGTGTACATGTATGTTTTACCAAACTCTATTGCTTCTTTTATATTAAGATGTATTTATACAATTTGCACTTTAAGAAATCATTCTAACAATTCACTATTGATGGATTGAGCAAAATTTCACATAAGAGGAGAAACAAAATGATTCTTTCACAAACCAAAACAGATGAACCTGTTTTTTCCTATTTTTAAAAAGCAGGAAAGCACATCAGTCATGTACCATAGATGATGGAACAAGCCCATGAACAGATTCTTTCTGTACCTGATATATGCCAAAATATGGAAAATTTTACCCCTTTCCTGCTATCTTTTTTTCATGTTTTCTTTGTTTACTCCACATACATATTTCCAAATACTATCTCTTTCTGGATATCCCCATGAATAAAACCTCAAAATAACAAGCCCCAAACTAAAGTCATTATTTTTCCCCAGTAAAAACCTAGCTCTTTATTTCTTATATTAGTTAACAGCCCCATCGAAGTATAGCCTAGTTAGATAGAATCTTCTTTGATGCCTTTCAATCTTATCAAATCCAATCTGTACAAGAATATCTATTCAATTCCTAGATCATCTGTTGGTATCAAACTGTTGGCATCTTCCTCAAATTTTTTGAAAAACTTTCAAAATTTTTGTATAAATTTTTATTTTCACATCCTCACAAAATGTGAGCTTTCTAGTACCCACGCTATACTCTGTAAATATGGCATAATTTATTTGACATTCTCCTAATTCTGGACATTTTGGTTACTTCTAAATTTTTATTATAATAAATAATACTTGATACAACTTATAGACATCTTTGTACGAGTTCCTAGTTATTTTCCTGGAGTATGAAAAATTTAAGATATTTTTATCTTAAATATTTATTTCCAAAAAAAATATTTATTTCCAAATTGCTTCCAATAAAATTATTCCATTTTTGGTATACCTGGGTGGCTCAATCGGTTAAGCTGCTGCCTTCGGCTCAGGTCATGATCCCAGAGTCCTGGGATCGAGGCCCACACCAGGCTCCTGCTGAGCCAGTAGCCTGCTTCTCCCCTGCCTGCCATTCCCCCTACGCGTGCTTGTTCTCTTCCTCTCTCTCCCTCCTCTGTCAAATGAATAAACAAAAATCTTTAAAAATTATTTATTTTCATTTTTACCACACATGAGAATATTTTAACACTTTTTCAGCTCTATTATTTATTGTCTATGAGACTTCTTATATTTCAATTTCCTCACCTTAAAGTAGGGAGAATAATACTACCTAACTCAAGGGTATTTTATGAAGGTTAAAATGGTTGTTACATGAAGAATTTTTAGAAAACTCCTAGGCACTCTTGGACAACCAACAAGTTAAAAAAGAAAGCAAAAGGAAAATCAGAAAATATCCAGAGACAAAAATGAAAACGTGACATACCAGAACTTATGGGATGTAGCAAAAGCAGTTCTAAGAGGGAATCTGATAGTGATAAACACCTACATTAAGGAAAAAAAGAAAGATTTCAAATAAGTAACATTAATTTATACTTTAAGGAATTAAAGAAAGAACATGCTAAGTCCAAAGTTACAAGAAGGAAGAAAATAATAAAGTTTAGAGCAGAAATAAATGAAATAGAGAAAGACAACAGAAAAAAAACCAATGAAGTTAAGAGTTGGTTTTTAAAAAGATAAAACTGACAAAACTTTAGCTAGACTAACCAAGAAAAAAGAAGACTCAAACAAAATCATAACTGAAAAGAAGTCATCACAATTGACACCAAAAATACAAAGGTTCCTATTCAGCTAATATGAACAATTATACACCAACAAATTAGATAACCTAGAAAAAATGGATAAATGCTTAGAAATATACAGCATACGACATTATTAGGAAGAAACCAAAAATACAAACAGACGAATAATGAGTAAGGAGATCAAATCAGTAATCAAAAATCTCCCAACAAAGAAAAGCACAGGACCAAATGGTTTCACTGGTGATTTCTACCAAACATTTATTTAAAATTTTTTTTTAAAAGATTTTATTTATTTATTTGAGAGAAACAGTGAGAGGGGAGAGGCTCAGAGGGAGAAGCAGGCTCCCCCAAGCAGGGAGCCCGATGCGGGACTCGATCCCGGGGCTCTGGGATCATGACCTGAGCAGAAGGCAGTCGGTCAACCAACTGAGCCACACAGGTGCCCCTCTACCAAATATTTAAAGAAGAATTAAAGCCAATCCTTCTTAAACTTTTCCCAAATATTGAAGAGTAAGTAATACTCCCAAACTTATTTTATGAGGCCAGCATTATCCTGACCAAAGCCAGATAGACTACAAGAAATCTATAGGCCGGGGTGCCTGGGTGGCTCAGTCAGTTAAGCATCTGTCTTTGACTCAAGTCATGATCCCAGAGTCCTGGGATCGGGTCCCACATTGGGCTCTCTACTCAGCAGGGAGTCTGCTTCTCCCTCTGAGCCTCCCCCCTCTCATTCTTTCTCTCTCAAATAAGTAAAAACTTAAAAAAAAAAAAAAGAACTAATAAATTCAGTAAAGTTGCAGAATACAAATTAATACACAAAAGATCTGTTTTATTTCTACACAGAAACAAACCATCTGAGAAAGAAATAAAGGAAACAACCCTACATATGGTAGCATCAAAAATAATAAAATTCTTAGGAATAAATTTAACCAAGGAGGTGAAAGATCTGTATGATGAAAACCATAAGACACTGAGGAGAGAAACTAAAGAAGACACAAATAAATAGGAAACTACAGATTCAATGCAATCCCCAGCAAAATTCTAATGGCATTTTTCACAGAAATAGAAAAAGCAACCTAAAATTTGTACGAAGCCACAAAAGACCTCAAGAGCCAAAGCAATATTGAGGAAGAACAAAGATGGAACATCACACTTACTGATTTTAAACAACACTGGAAGGCTATAATAATTAAAACAGTATCATACTGGCATCAAAATAAACACACAGGTCAATGGAACAGAAGTGAGAGACAAGAAATAAACCAATGGATACAAAGTCAATTAATATTTGACAAGGAAGCCAAGAATCCTCAATGGGGAAAAGATAGTCCTTTCAATAAACAGTGCTGGGAGGGCGCCTGGGTGGCTCAGTTGGTTAAGCAACTGCCTTCGGCTCAGGTCATGATCCCGGAGTCCTGGGATCGAGTCCCACATCGGGCTCCCAGCTCCACGGGGAGTCTGCTTCTCCCTCTGACCTTCTCCCCTCTCATGCTCTCTCTCGCTGTCTCTATCTCAAATAAATAAATAAAATCTTTAAAAAAAAATGTTTAAAAAAAAATAATAAAATAAACAGTGCTGGGAAAACTGGATATTCACATGCAAGAGAATGAAACTGGACCCCTATCTTACACCACTCACAAAAATTAACTCAAAATGTATTAAAGGTTTAAATGTGAGAACTATACCCATAAAACTATTAGAAGAAAATGTAGGAAAAAATCTCCTTAACATTGGTCTTGACAATGATTTTACGAATATGATGCCATGAACACAAGGAACAAAAGCAAAAATAAACACGTGTGACTACAGCAAACTAAAACACTTCTGCACAGAAGAAAAATCAACAAAATGAAGAGACAACCTACGGAATGGAAAAAAAATATTTACAAACCATTTATCTGAAAAGGGGTTACTATCCAAAACACATAAGAAACATACAACTCAATAGCAAAACCCACTAACAATCCAATTAAAAAACAGGAAAAGGAATGAATAGACAAACATTTTTCTAAGACAATGTACAAATGGCCAATGGGTACATGAAAAGATGCTCAACATCACTAATCTCAGGGAAATGCAGATCAAAAAAAGTTATCACCTCACACATGTTTGAATGGCAAGACATACAAGTGCTGGTGCATAACAAGTGCTGGTGAGGATGAGAAGTAAAGGGAAACCTTGTGCATTGTTGGTGGGATTATAAAATGGCACAGCCACTATGAGAACCAGTATGGAAGTTGCTCAAAAAAATTAAAAATACAATTACCATACGATCCAGCAATCTCACTTCTGGGTATATATCCCCCAAAATGCAATCACTATATTGAAGAATTATCTGCACCCCTATGTTCACTGCAGCATTATTCACAATAGCCAAGACATGAAAACAACCAGAGTGGCCATTGGGGGATGAATGGATAAAAAAGTTGTGGTTAAATATATACAATGAAATTTTATTCAGCCATAAAAAAATGACATCCTGCCACTTACAACAAAATGGATGAACCCTGAGGGCATTATGCTAAGCAAAATAAGTCAGACAGAGAAAGACAAATACATTATGATCTCACTTATATGTGAAATCTAAAAAAGCTGAATTAAAAAAAATAAATAAAAATTAAAAAACCTGAATTCATAGAAAACAGAGAGTAGAATGGTGCTTGCTAGGGGCTGGGGGAAATGAGGAAATGTTGGTCAAAAGGTACAAACTTACAGGATAAGACAAATAAGTTCTGGGAATAAATGTACAGCATGACTATAGTTAACAATATTGTATTATATACTTTAGCAATTTAAAAATTGCTAAGAGAATAGATCTTAAAGTGCTCACAATAAAAAATGGTAATTATGTGAAGGGTGTGCTATTGCAGTAAACATTACACAATATATGTGTATCAAATTATCACATTGTTATATACTACTTACGTCTCCGGAAAGCTGGGAGGGGAGTCCCTGTTACACAGTGCTACTGTTACTATTACTACTATTATAAATATTACTACTATTATAATTTCTCACCAACATTAATCTCTGATAGAATTGACAGTACTCTATGATTAATTTGTTTAAAGATTTATTTAAAGATAGCATGCGTGAGAGAGAGTAGGGCGAGGGAGAAAGAATATCTCAAGCAGACTGCACTGAGCACGGAACCCCACCCAGGATGCAATCTCACAACCCTGAGATCATGACCTGAGTGGAAGTCAAAAGTTGGTGCTCGACTGACTGAACCATGCAGGCACCCCTCTTTGACTCATTTTAAAGCGGGGAAAATGATACGAAAGCAACATCAAGAGCAAAGAAGATACTGACCCACATCTTTTCCAAGTTTAATATATGTGGGATGTATGAATATAGATAGCGCTCCCACTCAAGAGAGTACAGATGAAACTAATTTTAGGGACTAGCCAGTTATCAGTTAAGGTAAGGAGACTGATGTTTTAAGTTTGGAAAAGAGGACAAAATTAACTATATATAGGGAAGTTTGCAAGTCACAGAAGCAGAAGCTCTCTGGAGCACAGTGAAAGGATTTGGGAAAGATGGAGAAATGGGTCAAATGAGGAACTGTTCAAAGCAGTATAAGATGTGAGTTCAGAGGATAACAGAAAATAAAGGTAGCTTGTACTTCTGCCAGCTGACTCAGAAAAACAGTGAGATGAAACATAATAGAATAATTTCTAGGTCTTTCGAAAAGAATATGGGCATTCTCTTTGGCTTATGCTATGGTCCTAAAGGTGTCAAGAGATGATGCTATGGCACGCAAAAGTAAATATGCTTTCAAACTTTATCACATATTGTCCTACAGCTAATTATCGGCACTGGAGGGATAATCCTCTCACTTAGACTTCCAGTTCAGTTGCTTCCTTCATTATAACACGTTGACATTTTCTCCTCAATTCCTGGATTTGCAACTAATTACTTGGAATAAATAATCATATAAATATAGTTTTATTTTTCTTTAGTTGCATTTACTATTTGCTACAAAAAAGGTGATTTGCTATTTTCCTGCCCACTCATCGTTTCATGAGATCTTCACATAATTTTTTTATCTTGGCATTTCACTACACAGAGGAGTGTTTTGGCATTTCAAACCTGGGCATTTCAACGTGTACTTTCTCTTCCTGAACAATTTAAAAAATACAAAATAAAACTGGTACCAACATTAATTCCCACTGTTAATAGTTTTCAATTCAGAAAACCCAGCTATTTTTAAGAATCTTAAGCTGGAAAATATATTGGAAGTCAAATAATTCATTTTTCATTTTTGTAGATGAAGAAATTTACCTGAAAGTTAAGAAACTTGTCTGAGTTATTAACAAAATTGACAGCAGAGCTATGATTATATTTTAGGTTTCCATATTTTTAATCTACTCTTCTACTCTTAATCTGTTACTATTTTTAAAATCCATTTTATATTCTTGAGAAAAGTCTCCAAAATTTCACAATACCTTAAAATTTTTTCAGTGGTATTTTGAAGTTCCCCAATTCCCTTCAACAAATGTTGTTGAAATGTCAACAAATGTTGACCTCCTTCAACAAATACTTCCAGATTATGTATGGGCATCAAAATACAGGTGGTAGAAGAGATATAAAAGAAGTAAAATACCTTAGTACCCAAAAGCTTACACGATAATGAGGAAGCAAAGATATATGTCAAAAACTTAAAAATATTAAAATTGAACATATGATGACTAAGGTTTAAAAGCAGGATAAAACACATTATTAAGTAAGCAAAGAGAATGAAATCAAAACTAGCTAAAGAGGTTAAGGAAGACAATAGTCATAACATACCTGTGCTATATTTCACTGCTAGCTCCATGTAGCTAAATTAAAATGAAATAATTTAAAAATCAGTTCTCCAATCAACTAGCCACATTTCAAGTACTCAAAAGCCACATGTGGCTTGTGGTTGCCACATTTCACACCATAGCTACAGAACCTTACACCACTACTGTGGACAGTTCTGTTATAGCACTGATGCCCAAGATGGATAAAATGGCAAGAAGAGAAGATACATTAAGCCAGGCATAAGGAAAGAAATATAAGGAAACTTGCTTGAAAGGTACATGGAGGTAGAAATAAAAGATAAAAAATGCAATCAAATTGAAGATTTTGAACTTTTTGATATTCAAGGAAGAACATATGATTCTTCTTAAGGAGTAAAAGATCACAAACATTTGATTTTAGAGAATTTTAAAGAGATTTTACCGTTTCTTCTGGACTAAATGTGAAAGGATGGGGTAGTAAACCGCTGGGTCGTATATGTGGTATATATACACATATGTATGTAAGGCTTTAAGCATCGCTAAATGGTTTCCCAAAGTGCTTGAACCAATTTATACCGCCACCAGCAATTTACTGTAATTCCAGCTGTTTGACATCCTTGCTAACACTCAGTACTATACACTAATACTTTTTAATTTTAATTATGTATTTACTTATTTTAGAGAGAGGGAGAGAGAGTGGAGGGCAAGTTGGGGGAGAGAATCTTCAAGCAGACTCCCTGCTGAGCCTGACACTAGGCTCCACCCTACAACCCAAGATATCATGATCTGAGCCAAAACCAAGAGTTGGATGCTCAACTGAGACACCCAGGAGCCCCTAAACCTTAATAATTTGATGACCCAAGCAAGACTAATCACATTTTATTCTGAAGTTTCATCTAGTCTACCAAAAATTTTAATATCTAAAGTCTTTGGCCATTAAATAATAATAATAAAATATTAGACGTATTATTCTTAATTAAATCTTTTCTGGAAAGTAAACAATCAGTAGATTAAAACCTCTTCCATTCTATAGAAACACTATCCCCTACATTCTGTAATGTAAGATTTCTGTAAACTCAAGAATTATATGATTGGTCTAACTAATAACAAGACCAACAAAATGCACAGCTACACTAAGTCATCTATTATACAAATTTCAATAAAAAATAGCGGTTTTAAAATACTAAATTTATATTTATAGACATACATTGAGTCACAATATTAATCATAATTTTGAGTCAAGAACTTGTGAAACTTGCAAAATCACCTCTTCTATCATGTTCAATTCTTAGTTACATCCTCACTTTGCTACTGTTTTCTCTCATGACAGGTGAAAGAGAATACAAATATTAACATTTTAGTTTTATTCCCTAACTTGGACATGGAAATGCTATGCTGAATCAAATCAATGAGAATAATCAATCTACATTCTATTTGAGTTTCACAATGATTCCTCTGCAAGCATTTATTATTACTATCATTACTATTACTTTTTGGTCTTTTGTCCTATTTTTAGGGAAAAATACATAAACTTTACTGAGGTATAACTGAGGCCTGATATATTACATGTAATAGACAGAATTCCAAGATAGTCCCAAATCTCCTGCCCCTAGGGCTACTTCTATGATTATGTTATATTGCATGTTAAGAGAGATTTTGAAGATGTAATTATAGCCATTCATTAGCTAACTTAATATAAGGAGATTATATGTGAGGGCTTACTCTAATCACATGAGCCTTTTAAAAGCAGTTTTTTTTCCAGCTGATACCAGAAGAGGAAGTCAGAGATTCAAAGCATGAAGGAGAGTCACTATGCCATGGCTAGCTTGAAGAGGGAGGGTGCCACTGGAAAAGGACCCGAGTGTGGCCTCCAGGAGCTAAGAGCAACCTGATAGGCAGGAATAAAACAGGAACCCGAATTCTGTAAATGCAGGAAATGGATTCTGACCACCTCCATGAGCTTTAAGCTAATGTTTCCCCGAAGCCCCCAGAAAGGAGCATAACTCAGTTGACACCTTGATTTTGGCCTTGCGAGACCCTGGACAGAAAAACAGACATGCCCACCTAGATTTCTGACCAATGAAACGGTTAGATAATAGGAGTTGTTTTAATCGGCTAAATTTGTGGTAATTCATTAAGCAGCAACAGAAAACTAATGCACTGCACATAAAGTGTACAGTTTGATCAGTTTTAACACAGTTCAACACTGTGAAATCACCAGGCCCTCCTTTAATTTTCTGTGTCGCTTTGTAATACCTCCCTCTACCCAAATACACAAGCAACCACTGACTTCCTTTCTGTCACTATAGATTTGTTTGCTTGTTGTATAATTCTATAAAAATGGAATTATAAAGTATTTTTTTGCCTGCTTTCTTTCCATTCAGCCTAATTATTTTGAGATTCATCAGTGCTGTCCCATGTATCAATGATTCATTCATTTTATTGAATAGTATTTCATTGTATGGATAAATAGTTTATTCATCTGTTGGTGGAGATTAGGATTATTTTCAGTTTAGGGTTATTGCAAATAAAGTTACTCTGAGCATTTTGTACAAGGTTGTGTGTGGTCATGTATTTTTGTTTTTCATGGGTAATACACGTAAGTTTGTTTTAGGACCTGGGGGGAGAGAGAGGTGAGAGAAGAGTTAAGAGCACTTCTGAAGTGAAAAATGAGAGGGATCCTTTTATTTCTAAAAGTAAATTTCAGGAGAAGCTGAGATCTCTCCTGTATCCGAAGAAATGTTCAAGAAGTAGAAGTCTACAAACCTGCTGAATGATAGCAAGGAAAATGAGTTGATAGGCAGAGACTTAAGTCCCTTCTTTCTAAATTCTATTTCCCCCCAACATATTTTTCAATGTTTTGATTCTGTTGCTTATATGCTTAATAAAATACAGTATCATACAGATTACATTTAATGCATTTTAATGCTTTATTACAAAGATGTCTGCATTCCAGATTTCTTATTTATTATGATGAACAATGTTACTTTATCTTCTATGAACAGGCTATATGACAGCAAGAACCATGGCACAGCCTTGACATAACCAACAATGAAGGACGCATTTTAGCAAGAACTTAGCCCATACGGGAAGACCTCAGTTAGTTTTTTTACACATAAGAGCAAATAAAGAAAAAGGATCCAAAACAAAACATGCAATGAGAAGACTTGATTACCACCACCTGAACTTAATAAATCCAAAGTTTAGTGTTAGTCAATTCTGAAAGAATAAAAATAAGTGATGAAATTCAGAATTCTGTCTCATAGACATATCCGAAGTGATTACAGGGAATTTGCATGAGTATTATTTCAGAAAACTAATTCAAAGTGTTTTTAAAGAATAAAAGTGATGTCAACACATCAAGAATGATTAGACATGTGTGAAAACCTTTTTCTATTTTTAGGGACAGGTCCTAGCACATAGGGAAATAAATTCTACTTTATTTCCCCTATTTTTTCCATGATTACTCTTCTGTGAGAGTCCCACTGTGACTTAATCACATTTTTGCTTTTTCATTGTACAGTATTCTCAAGACAAGCAAGATATAAACTAAAATATGCCAGGCAGACAGCATATTTCTTCTTCAAAAGCCATAAAATAAAGGCAGAAGTACAGGGAATACTCCCTAACTCTATGAAACCAGCGTTACACTAAAACAAAAAGCAGAAAACAACATTTCAAGAAAACTACAGATCAGTATCTCTCATAAACACTGATGCAAAAAATCCTCATTCAATTAGCAAAGTGAATTCAACAATGTATTAAAAATTATACACCACAACCAAGTGGGATTCATTAGTTACAAAAGGCTGATTCAACATTCGAAAATCAATTAACATCATCCATCGCATCTATAGCCTAAAGAAAAATCACTTGACTACATTAGTAGATATAGAAAAATATTTTGACAAAATCTAGTACCCATTCATGATAAACTCAGCAAACTAGGAACAGACGGTAACTTGCTCAACGTGATGAAGAACATCTACATGAAACCTACAGCTCACATCATACTCAATGGTGAAAAACTAGGAGCTTTTCTGCCAAGATCAGGACAAAGGAAAAGATGTCCTTTCTCATCACATTAGACTGAAAGCTAACGCAATTAAGACAAAAAAAGAAAAAGTTATATGATCGAGAAGAAATAAAACTGTCTTTATTCACAGACGACACAACTGTTTACAAAGAAAATACAAAAGAATCAACAACAAAAAAACTCCTAGAACTAATAAGCAATTATCGCAAGGTCCCAGGATATAAGGTTAATACACTAAATTCAAATTGTTTTTCTATATACCAACAATAAGCAATTAAAATGTGAAATTAAAAGTACACTGACATTAGCACCTTCATCCCCAAAATACTTAGATAAAAATCTAACAAAATACACATAAGATCTGTAGGAGGAAAACAATAAAATTCTGATTTTGAAAAAATTGAAGAACTAAGTAAATGGAGAAAAATTTCATGTTCATTGACAGGAAGACTCAAGCTGTCAAATGTCAATTCTTGCCAGCTTGATCTATAGATTCAATGCAAATTCTAATAAAAATCTTAGCACATTATTTAATGGCTATTGACAAACTGATTATAAAGTTTACACAGAAAGGCAAGAGAACCAGAATAGCCAATGCAATATTAAAGAACAAAGTTAGAGAACTGATACATGACTTCAAAATTTACTATAAAGCTACAGTAATCAAGACAGTATGGTATTGATGTAAGAAAAGACAAATAGATCATTGGAACAAACAGAGAACCCAGAAATAGACTCACATAAATATATGATCTTTGACAAAGGAGTAGAAGCAATACAAGACAGTAATGATAGTCTGTTCACTAAATGATGCTGGAACAATTGAACATCCTCATGCAACAACAACAACAAAAAAGAATCTAAACACAGACTTTTTTTTTTAAGATTTATTTATTTATTTGAGAGACAGAGACAGTGAGAGAGCACAAGCCAGGAGGAGAGGGAAAAACATGGGGCTTGATCCCAAGATCCTGGGATTATGACCTGAGCCAAAGGTGAACAACTGACCAACTGAGCTACCCAGGTGCCCCTAGACACAGACCTTATATGCTTCACAAAAATTAACTCAAAATGGATTGCAGACCTAAATGTCAAATGCAAAACCATAAAATTCCTAGAAAATAACACAGAAGAAAATCTAGATGCCTGTGAGTTTGGCAGTAAATTTTTAGATATAACACCAGATCCACAAAAAATAATAAATTAGACTTTACAAAATTAAAAACTTCTGTTCTGTGCAAGCCACTGTCAAGAAAATGAGAAGACAATCCATAGACGGGGAGAAGATATTCACAAAACACTGGAAAAGGACTGTTATCCAAAATATACAGATAACTCTTAAAACTCAGTAAGAAAGCAACCTAGTTAAAAACTGGGTAAAAGACCTAAACAGTCTGCTAAAAAAAAATACACAGATGGCAAATAAACATATACAAAGATGCAAAACATCATAAGTCATCAGAGAAGTGCAAATTAAAATAAGAGACTAGTACATACCTATGAGAACAGCCCAAATCTGAAACAATGACAAAATCCAAATGCTGAGGAGAATGTGGAAATCTCTTTGTTGGTGAGGATGTGCACTGGTACAGCCACTTTGGTGACAGTTTGGCAGTTTCTTACAAAACTAAACAATATAATGACCATATAATCTAGCAATCACACCCAATGAGTTGAAACCTTATGTCCACACAAAAACCTGCACATAGATGTTTATAACAGCTTTATTCATAATCACAAAACTCAGAAGCATCCAAGAAGTCCTTCAACAGGTGAGTGGAAAAACAGGTATGATATATCCAAACAGAAGAATATTACTGCTAAAAAGAAATGAGCTAACAAGCCATGCAAAGATACGGAGGAATCCTAAATGCATATTACTAGGAGAAAGAAGCCAATCTGAAAAGGCTAAAGGAAAATATAAGGAGGGAATAAAAAATCAGTGGTTGTTAAGGGTTAGGGAGGAAGGCAGAGATGAACAGGCAGAGCAGGGAGAATTTTTAGAGCAATCTGTATGATACTAAAATGACAAATCATACATTTGTCAAAATCTACAGAATACATAATACCAAGAGTGAACCTTAAAGTAAATTATGGACTCTGAGTGTTAACAATGTGTCAGTGTAGGTTCACTGATTGTAATAAATGTGCAACTGTGGTGCAGGACGTTGAGAAGTTAGATAGTGGAGGAGGAGGTACACCTGTGGCCTGAAGGCGAACGTGGTAAGTCTCTGTACTTTATGCGCAATTTTGCTGTAAACCTAAAACTGCTCTAAAAAATAAAGTTTATTTAAGTCATAAAAAAAGTGAATGTATGTAATGCCAAGCGACTGTATACTTTCAAAATGGTTAAAATGATAAATTTTGTTATGTATACTTTACCACCATTTTCAAAAAGTCATAAGAGGGTTCTAGCCACACTAGGAACCAAGAAGATATTTTATTTAGATGTCTGTCTCCTCTCCATCTTTTCTTACTCAAACTACCGTCTTAGTCTATCTGAGCTGCTGTAACAGAATACCATAAACTGGATGGCTTATAAACAACAGAAATTTATTTCTCAGAGTTCTGGAGACTCGGAAGTCCAATATCAAGGCAGATCAAGGCTGTCCAAGATCAAGATGTCTGATCAGAGCCCTCTTCCTAATCTACAGATGGCTCTATTCTTACTGTGTCTTCACATGATGGAAAAAGCAAGGGAGTTTGTACTTTTAAAAAATTATAATTTAAGTATTCTTTAAGGAAATGTTTGTTAACAACTTCCTTCTGGCTTAGTACTTCTATAGCATTGCTCATTCAAAGTATGGTCCTAAAAACCAGCAGCAGTAGCATTAACATCACCCAGAAATTTGTAAGAACTACAGAATTTTAGTCCCACCCTAGAGCTTCTGATCAGAATCTGCTTTTTAGAAATGGAACAAATAATCCTGAAATTTATATGGAACCAGAAAAGACCACGAATAGCCAGAGGAATGTTGAAAAAGAAAACCAAAATCGGTGGCATCACAATTCCAGACTTCAGGCTCTATTACAAAGTTGTAATCACCAAGACAGTGTGGTACTGGCACAAAAACAGACACATAGATCAATGGAACAGAATAGAGAGCCCAGAAATGGAACCTCAACTCTATGGTCAACTAATCTTCGACAAAGCAGGAAAGAATATTCAATGGAAAAAAGACAGTCTCTTCAACAAATGGTGTTGGGAAAACTGGATAGCCACATGCAAAAGAATGAAACTGGAC
>CM052802.1:45231230-45266201 GCA_028533885.1 Nasua narica | reverse complement strand
CATGATCGCTCTGATATGAAGAATTTGAGAGGCAGGGCAGGGGGTTGGGGGGGTGGGGATGAGAAATGAAACAAGATGGGATGGGGAAGGAGACAAACCATAAGAGACTCCTAAACTCACGAAACAAACTAAGGGTTGCTGGGAGGTGGGGGGGTAGGGATACGGACATGGGGGAGGGTATGTGCTATGGCAAATGCTGTGAAATGTGTAAGCCTGATGATTCACAGACATGTACCCTGGGGCAAATAATACATTATATGTTAATAAAAAATTTAAAAAAAAAAGCATAAAGTTAAACAAAAATCAAAAAAAAAAATCTGCTTTTTAACAAGATCCCCAGGTAATTGATAAAGTTTCAGTACAGTATTCTAGAAGACTTAGCACCCCTCTATTTCCTCTTGTAGGTTCCTCACAAGGGACATGAATTCTAGAAGTAAAGAAACAAAGGGAACAAGGTACACAAGTCAAATGGATATGCCAAGATTTCATCAAAGGAATAGAGATGCAGTAATGCAAAATTAGATATATGGGGTATAGTTGGGAAAAGAGACACATTCATGATAAAAATAGATGATATACCAAGCCAAGCTGTTTACTTCGTCATTTTTGCAATCTACCACAGACCTACATACTGGGTATTATGTTAAGGTCTTTTAGAGAAATAAAACTCTTACTTTGTGTCAGGAACTTTGCTAAATGCTACATAGATGTAAATGTGCATATTTTTATGTATTCAACTATCATATTAATCATTACAAAGTCCTTAGGGGTGAAATAGGCTATTCCTACTTTACATGAAGGGACATTGAAGTTTAGGAAGCAAGTAACTAGCCCAAAATACTTACTTATACACAGCGGAATCAAAATTAGAAATCAGGTATTATCTAGTTCAATGTTTTTTCCCCACTGTATCCCTATGTTGTCTGGAAACTGATTACAAGATCCTAGTGGTCCTATAACACACTCTTTCCCGGCACACCACTCTTTTCCACTATAGGGCCTTTGTATGCCGTTTCCCCTTAGCATTTCTGGCTCCTTTTCATCTCTCAAGGCTCAGAAAGCCTTTCCTAATTCCTCTTAAATAGATCCCCTTGTTATCCTATTATAGTGTCCTATTTATTTCCTTCATAGCATGTTTTCAACTTATAAATGTATATTTACTTGTTTATTTGTTGTATCTTTCCTATTAAGCTATAAATTCCCTGAGAGTAGAAAATATGTTTCATTCATTACTGTCCCAATACTTAGCATACTGCTTGTTACATAGTAAGTATTCAATAAGTATTTTAAAAATAAGCAATGTTTACTTTCTGTATGGCACCATATTGGTTTATTTTCCAAGAGCAGATAGTGAAAGAAAGGACAAAAACTAAATTCACCACAGGGAATTAAAATGAAATAGTCTCCAGGGTCAACAGTCGACACGAAAATAAAATTTATTACCTAAAAATGAGTACCTGTTACCATCACCTAAATTATTAATTGACAAATAAAACCTAGCTCCTCTATGCTTATCTAGGATAAGCATTTTGCTACTAAGAAACACAGAGATAATCTTATCACTGCTAGTGTGACTTTGTGACTTCACAAAAGTCTTTCCACTTTTCCTATTTCACTACAAAAGCATTTACCAGGTTAAATACCAGGTTGTTGAAACATACAGAAATGAAATTCATATATTAATTCCCAAACAAGCATAGCGTAGTTCCAAAGACAGGATTACAATGTTTCCAGCATAAAAGCAGTAACTGTGTTGAAACAGATTTTTAAATAATGGTTGTTTTCAGGCCATTGAAAAAGAATTTCTAAGGTCAGTTATTTTAAAGGGGAATAACATGTCTGTATGGTACATAAATTAGTAATAATGAACTAAATTTAGGTAGGTCACTAATCTAAAAAAATTATTAAATAGCTAGCATCAAACGAAGTGTTCCAAATATATTCAGAAACAACAAACCTGTCTTTTAATTTTGTGAAAGAACATTTACTGCTGCTGGTTACATAATCAATAGGTTTCTTGAAGGAAATGTGGGAAATATTCAGATACATAAAAATAAAAATCATCTCAAATCCCAGGAAGTAGAGAACAGTTAACATCTTAATCAACAAATAACCATAGTTCAGACTGGCTACAGTATTATGTAGATACACTCTTAAAGAGAATCTAATACTATATATTCTGTACCTATTCATTTACAGATCTTTGTTCATGCCATTCTCTCCTCAATGAATGAACCCCATCTTAATCTATTTACCTTTACGTTTGAGAGCTATTTAACATCTCTAAGCATCTGTTTTACCAGAAGATTTTTGTGGGATTTACAAGCTCCCAGTTTTAGATGAATATATCATGGGATTAGGGAATAGAGTCAACATCATACAAAGTATATCATATTGTAATAACATTGTATGGGATCGATGGTAGCTATACTTGTGGTAAGCATAACATACAAAGTTGCTGAATTGCTGTGTTATTCACCTGAAACTAATGTAACATGGTGTGTTAACTTTACTTCAATTAAAATAATAATAATAATGATACACATTAAGAGCCTGCTATAGTAGGTGCTATACAAATGACTGTCACTGTTATAGCTAAATGTCACCTCTTTGGTGGAACTTCCACAGATTATTTCAGTCCTTACACTATTTGTATGTCACTTACATTACGGTACCTCATCATGAGCCAACATATGTCTTAACTCCCTTACTAGGATCTGAGATGATCTGGGCAGTTCTCAGCTCTCTACATTTTTAGTGTATATAGAAACTTAGTCAATTCACTTGATTTTTTCAAACTATCATCTGTAAATCATTAAGCTGAGAGGCAAAGAGATGAACAATTAAGTCTCAATTTCTGCCCTCACATTGCTTACAATCTTGTAGTGGGAAAAGAGACGTTATTTAGCGTAAAATGACTCTAGATCTACAAACTCTTTTTGAAACCCGTGGGGATTAATGTGTTTCAGAATTTAAAATTTCTCAAATTTTAGAAAGGTAATACAATATATATACTCATATTAAATACTCAGTAAGATATAAGTTAGTACCATATGATCAAACTTTATATAATAAAATGTATGAACCTTTATATTAACTGGTATAAATGGAGACTACAAATAGCCTCACATTAGTTCAGGGAAGGTTTTATCACTGTATGTTTCCAACTGCTGCTATAACAAATTACCACAAACTTAGTGGCTTCAACAATACAAATTTATTATTTTACAGTTTTGGAAGTCAGACATCTCCTGAGCTAAAGCCAAGATGTCTGCAGGGCTGGGTTCTTTCTAGAAAATCCATGAGAGAATCTGTTCTTTGCCTTTTCCAGTCTCTAAAGGCTGTGAGCATTCCTTGGCTTCTGGCCTTCTTCCATCTTCAGAGCCAGTTATCTCATTACACTGACCTTGGCTTCTGCTATCACATCTCCTCTGACTCTCTTGTCTCTTTCTTTCCCTGATTATGTCGAGCCTGTCTCAATAATCCAGGCTAATCTCCCCATTTTAAGACCCTTAATTTAATCACCTCTGCAAAGTCCCTTTGTCAAGTAAGGCAACACAGTCACAGGCGACAGGGATTAGGACGCGGACATCTTTGAGGGTGCATTATCCTGCACACCACAGTCACCAAATAAGTTAAATTAAAAAATAGTCCTAGCCTTCAGAGTCTTTTGGACTTCAGAAATACAGATAAGGAATTTGGGACCTGTATAGGGGAGTATAAGGGCAGTGATATAGAAAAGCACAGGATAATGTAGAAACATAATGAATGGAGAAACCACAACCATTAAAAGCTTCATGAAATAGATAGCATTTGGTGAGAGCCTTCAAAGATGCAAAGGACTGTGACAAGTGAACACAGGAAAACCTTACAAAATTTAACTTTCAGACATAATTGCTCCCAAAACTTTTCAGATATACAAAGCACAACAGCAAATTCAGAGACAAAAAAATACCCTTGAAAAATGCCAGGGTTAGAGGTGCTGAACCCCTGTACTGTTGAAAATCCACATGTAATTTTTAACTACCTCAAATTTAACCACTAACATTCTATTGTGGACCAGATGCCTTACCAATAGTATAGTCGATTAACACATACTTTGTATGCTATTATGTATCATATACTGTATTCTTATAATAAAGTAAGCTAGAGAAAAAATTTTATAAATCATGAGGAAGAGAAAATATATTTATAGTACTATACTGTAAAAAAATACATATATAAGTGAATCTGTGCAGTTCAAACTCGCATTGTTCAAGAGTCACCCATACACTACATACTAGAGGAAGAAAGAGAACTGCAGTTTGACTAAACTATATCAAGTAAAATTAAAAGAGTAATTAAAGAAAGTTGAAGGATAGATACAATAGGCTATGCTGCTTGTCATGATGAAGAGTTTGTCCTTAATCCTGGAGACAGTGAGTAGTTAGGTAGAAATATTTTGAACAGAGAAATGACATGATATGATTGGTGTTACACTGGAGAAAGATTAACTTGGCAGGATTGATTCAAATTGGAAAAAGGAGAAGAGTAGCATACCAACGACTAATCTAAAGAAGTCATAAGTATTTTACATAGGGTGGTTGAGAAGTAGAATAAGATAACTAAAATTCCTAAGACATTTTCATCAACATGATTTTTAATAAAAGTAGCTACCAATTATAGTGCTGCATGTAGGTACTATTCTAAATGCTTTCTATCTCATGAAAGAGTATGGAAGAGCTTAACTCCACTTTATAGATGAGAAGATTAAGGCATAGAAAGTGTAAGTAATCCTACAATGGGTAAGTAGCATGGCTAGGATTTGAATCAGGTGGATATGACTTCAAAATTTAAAGGAATATGAGCACAAAATGACATAATGTTAATCTGAAAACTGGATACATTAATTTGTGAAAAGCTCGCCATTCCACCTGGCAATAAACTATGATAAGTTAGAAATGTATACTATAAACTATAAAACAAACACTAAAATATCACAAGGAGTTATAACTATTAAGCCAACAAAGGAGACAAAATGGAATCAGTAAGGAATCAGTAAAAAAACAAAACTACTCAATCTAAAAAAAGACAAACAAGGAGATAATAGGATTGATAAACAGTCAAGACAGCAAGAAAACAAACAGCAAAATGATAGACTAAAACTCTACCATATCAATAATCACATTAGCCATAAATGATCTGAACATGCCAATAAAAAGGTAGAGATTATGAAACTGGATTAAAAAAAGTTAAGGCCTATCCATACGCTGTCTACAAGAAATCTGCTTTAGGGGCGCCTGGGTGGCTCAGTGGGTTAAAGCCTCTGCCTTCAGCTCAGGTCATGATCTCGGGGTCCTGGGATCGAGCCCCACATCGGGCTCTCTGCTCAGCGGGGAGCCTGCTTCCCCTCTCTCTCTCTGCCTGCCTCTCTGCCTACTTGTGATCTCTTTCAAATAAATAAATAAAATCTTAAAAAAAAAGAAATCTGCTTTAAATATGAAGGTACAGATAGGTTAAAAGTAAAAGAACGGAAGATGACATTTTATGCTAATGCTAATGAGTAAAAAGCTGGAGCAACTATATTAATATCAGACAAAAAGTCAAAGAATACTACTAGAAATAAAGAGGATCATTCATAATAATAAAAATCAATTCATCAAAAGACTCAAAAATCTAAAAATGTCTATGCAGCTTTGGGGGCACCTGGTGGTACAGTTGGTTGAGCACCCGAATTACTTTTGGCACCCCTCATGGTCTTGGGATGGTAGGATCAGGCCCCACATTCAGTTCTGCACTCGGTGTGGAGTCTGCTTGTCTCTCTCCTTTTGCTCCTCCCCCTGCTCTCTCCCTCTCAAATAAATAAAATCTTTAAAAAATAATAAAAATAGCTTTAAAGTACAGCAAAAATAAAACTTCATGGAAAAAGTGCACAACTATAGTCAGAAATTTCAACAACTCTTTCAATAATTGCTAAAACAAGTAGAAAATAAGAATATAGAGATTGAAGAACACCATCAACCAAAGAGACCTAATTGAATTTTTTGTATTATTTATTTTAGATAGAGTGTGAGAGAAAGAGCACATGCAGGTGGGAGGGGCAGAGAGAGGGAGCCTGAGGCGGGGCTCCATTCCAGGACCCCAGGATCATGACCTGAGCAGAAGGCAGATACTTAAGTGACTGAGCCACCCAGGCACCCCAACCTATTTGAATTTTATAGGATTCCTATTTCAAAACAGCATGTACATATTTTTTCAAGTGTACAAGAAACAATTACCAAGAGAGATCATATTCTGTGCTATAAAACATATAAGAATTTTTAAGGATTCAATTCCTATAAAGTGTGTTTTCTGACCACAGTCCGATTAGAAATCAGTAACAGAAAGATAAATGAAAAATACAAAAATATTTGGAAACTAGAAAACACATTTCTATATAATCCCAAATCAGAGAAGAAATAAAAAGAAAAATTAAAAGTTATTTTGAATTGACTGAAAATTTGAAGGAAGGAGCTAAAACAGTGCATAGACGGGGAATTTAACACTAAAATATCTGTATTAGCAAAGAAGTCTCAAATGAATGGCCTCAACTACATTCATCTCAAGAAACCTTTGATCTTTACCTCACACCATGTACAAACGAGTCATAGACCTAAATGTAGAATATAAAGTGATAAAACTTCTTAGAAAAAAAACAAAATCTTTGTGACCTTAGGTTAAGATTTCCTACCTATAACACCAAAAGTACAATCTATAAAATGAAACACTAGTAAACTAGAATCCATCAAAATTAAGAAGTATCTTTCAATAGTGTTAAGAGAATGAAAAAACAATCCACAGGTTAAGAGAAAATATTTGCAAATCACCTATCTGATGAAGTACATGCATCCAGAATAAAAAACTCTGCAAAATTCAATTAGAAAACAAATAACCCAATAAAAAAATAACCAGAGATTTGAACATGTAATTTACAAAACCAAATATACAGATGACATACAAAAAGGTGATCAAGATCATTAGTCATTAAGGAAATGCAAATTTAAGCTATAATGAGATACCACCACAAACCTATTAAAATGGCTAAAATCAGAATAGTAATAGAGCAAGTGAACTCGTAAGTTGCTTGTAGAAATATAAAATGGCACAGTTGGGGTGCCCGGGAGGTTCAGTTGATTAAGCCTCTGACTTCGGCTCAAATCAGATCTCAGGGTCCTGGGATCAGCCTGCATTAGGCTCTGCACTAAGCAGGGAGTCCGCTTCTTCCTCTGCTTCTGCCCTTCTCCCTGACTCTTGCTTGCTTGCTCTCGCTCTCAAATACATAAATAATATCTAAAAAATAAATACATAAATATAAAATGGCACAATCACTTGGAAAAACACTTTGGGACTTTCTTATAAAGATAAACAAATTCCTACTATATGATCCAGCCATTCCACTTCTCCATATTTATTCAGGAGAAATGAAAGCATATGTCCAAACAATGACTTTTATATGAATGGTCACAGTAGCTGTATATGTAGCCAAAACCTGAAAACAACCCAAATGTCCATCAACAGATGAATGAATAACAAATTGTTATTCACTGGAATAGTGTTCATACAATAAAATAGCATTCAGTAATAAAATGAACTAACTATGGATGAAACAACTTGGATGAATTTTAAAATCATTATGTTGAGCGAAATGAGCCAAACAAAAGAGTATATACTACATTATTCCATTCACATAAAATTCAAGAAAAATGCAAGCTAACCTATAGTAACAGAAAGGAGATTAGCAATTGCCTAGGGTTAGGGTTGGGATTGGTGGGGTTGGTGAGGTTGCTGGAAGGTGTAGGGAGAGGTAGGATACAGAAAATAAAAAGGAAGTCTAGGAAATCTGGGGGATTCATTATCTAATGATGGTCTCAAGAAAGTATCTGTAAGTCAAAACTTATCCAATTGTGTAATTATATGCCAATTATATTTCAATAAAGTTATCAAAAATCCATTTAATCAAATAGCATTCATTAACTATTTATTCCAATATAGTCAATACTCATATCATGCTATAAAATGCTTATTTTCTACTACCTATAAACAAAAAAATAGATGATTTAAACTTCTAATAGTAATATTAGACATCAACTTCAATGTATAAGAGGATATGGTTTTTCAGAAATTTTTCTGGAAATATGCAAGCAAAAAATCTTAAAGACTAACAGATTAAAACAGTACAAAATCAGACAGGCTCGGGTAGATTAGTGAGCTTTGCTATTCTCTGTCCACATATAACAGTCCTATTGATTTGAAAGTAATTACAGTAATCACCATGGAAAACTGGTAAGTGTACAACTTTAACAATTCCTATCCCATTACTAAAAATAATCCACAACTATAAAATAGAAGATGAGTTGGATTACTAGAAATTTATATGTCAAATTCAAATATTTTTTGAATTTGTCAAATTCAAAATGTCAAAGTCAAGTATTTTTTGACTATGTCTATGTCGAAGTCAAATATTTTTCCACAGAAACCATTTCATGTGGTGACAAAGTTCCAGATCAGTTCCCAAATCTTATTTAAGCAGTAGGGATTAATTATCCTCTCCTTCTTCAGCATCGCTGTTTTTCCCTCTACTGGATCACCGCCATCAGCATAGACATGCTATAATTTCATCATTCTTTTAAAAAGATAAAAAACAAAAAAAACAGACCTCTGTTGGTCCCACTTCTCCCTCCAGCAACTTTAACCCCTCTCCCATTTCTCTGTGCTCCTTTATGGCAATATTCCTTGAGTTCTCAGATTCTCTCCTCCAATTCTTACTTAAATCAGTCCCATGCAGGCTTTCATTTCCAGCAGTGTACCAAACCATCTCACCACGATCAGTTACCTGCTCTCTCAGGCCTCTTCTCACTCAGTCTATGAACTCCATCTGACACAGGTGTTCACTCCTTGAAAAAGCTTTTTAAATCTGGATTTCGTGAAACCTCAAGTTCCTGGCTTGCCTCCTACCATCTTCCCATCTTCTGCACGTCTAAATCTTAAGCACTTCAGGCAGGACTTAGTCCTTGGGCCTACTTTCATTTTTATTTACAGTCACTTCATTAGTGATTTATTTTTTATTTTTTAATTTTTTTAAAGATTTTATTTATTTATTTGACAGAGAGAGATCACAAGTAGGCAGAGAGACAAGACAGAGAGAGAGGAGAAAGCAGGCTGAGAGACTGATGTGGGGCTTGATCCCAGGACCCTGAGATCATGACCTGAGCCGAAGGCAGAGGCTTTAACCCACTGAGCCACCCAGGCGCCCCTCATTAGTGATTTCATATTAAATTTTCTTAAAGTGAGATACATCTATATTTAACTTGAAGAATTTATACCCTTTTCTATCATCCCTAAATAAACTATAGATAGATCACCATCATTTGCGGACACAGCTGCAGATAAAAACAGATTCAAATAGAAACGAAAATATTAAGTAAAATAAGTGAGAATTTTCAATAAGTCATCACCATCTTTCTTTAGTTTTACTTCAGTATGACTGATATAGGGAGTTACTTTAATATTAAAAATAAAGTTAAATTGGGCGCCTGTGTGGCTCAGTTGGTTGAGCGACTGCCTTCAGCTCAGGTCATGATCCCAGAGTCTCGGGATCGAGTCTCATATCGGACTCCCGGCTCTGCGGGAAGTCTGCTTCTCCCCCTGACCTTCTCCCCTCTCATTCTCAGTCTTTCTCTCTCTAATAAATAAATAAAAATGTTTAAAAAAAAAAAGTTAAATTAATGAGTGCCAAAACTTAGTAGTTAGTCTAGTCATTTATTAAATTAGAAACATTTAAATACCACACCAAATATTTCATAAAAAATGTCAATCATGGCCTTATCTACAGTCCTAGTTCTGTGGGCCTAAATGTAACAGTAACATCCTATATTAATATAGACTTGTTTCAAAAGCCCTTTTATAACAATCATCTCATTTTACCCTACAAAAGACTCCACAAGGATATTACAGTAAATACTGTTTTAACTAGCAGTTTCTGCTCCTAACATGACCTCTCACATAACAGTAAGACTTTTAATGAATTTAATGAATTTAAAATTAGCTGAAGAATCATAAATCCATCCCCACTACAAGGAATATATATTAAAATTCATGCTCAATGGATGGCAGGTCATTAATGTCATCTTTCTGTATTTAACATAACATTACAAAAAATAAATTTACATTTTCTTTTTAATGCTAATGAACGAAACTAAGTCCTTTTTGAAAAATTGGTAGAGACATGCTTTATTTCATTTACTTCTATGACTAGACTGACAATGAAAATAATGATTTTTATGATATTAACGCTGATTGACTAAGATATAAGGTACATGGATGTTGGCTGCCTCTATCCCAATGAAAAAGATTTATTTTTGCAAGCAAGAAGTAGAATGCATTTATAACTGAGCACTCGCTAGTAGCCCATGACTCCTTTCCTCCCTCCAAGATTTCCACCTCGGATGACATGGCATCTACTGCCATGTCCATTGCCAACCCCAAATCAAGTGTTAGAAGCACGCAGATTACAGCAAGGCTTTCCAAAGCGTACCGCACTTCTCTTGAGGCTCCACTGTCAGTACCGCCAGACCCGAGGCTTAAGGAGTCCTTCCTTTCTACTAACTATATGAAGTATCCGTGTACACATTCTTACACAGTTCTACCTCAAAGACCTCCATTTCTGAAAGGTTCCTTTCTGATTTATTTATTTATTTAAAGATTTTATTTATTATTTATTTTACAGAGAGAGAGAGAGAGACACAGAGAAAAAGACACAGCAAGAGTGGGAACACGAGCAAGGAGTGGGGGGGGGGGAAGCAGGCTTCCCGCTGAGCAGGGAGCCCAATGCGGGTTCGATCCCAAAACCCTGGGCTCATAACCTGAGCCGAAGGTAGTTGCTTAACCGACTGAGCCACCCAGGCGCCCTCCTTTCTGATTTAAATAGTCTATCCTACCTCTTCAATTCTTCATTATAAAATTTTTGTCTTTACACAGTCCTTGTAACTCTCCTCTATTTTCAAAACCATCAACATCTTTTTGGCTTTGCTTCCCCTCCTACCTCACTAGCATTTCAGAAACCTCTTCAAAGAGAAAGGGCCCCAGACCACAAAACCTTACCTCCTGGTCCCAAAACACAGCCATATCAGAATGCAACATATTATATACCTTGAGCATTTCTCTTTTGGTTTTCCTTTTAATCCCCCCCCTTTTTTTTGAAATTGAAGAATGTCGTCAGTTTATTGTGAGAGGCATTATTTATTTGCTTCTAAAAATATTTACATTTGTAAATATTAAGTCAGGAGTCAACAGTTTTGTTACACCCCATTCCTTCTACATTCTCTTCTTCATAAATCCATCTGTTTTCAAATCTTGAAATATCACCTCAAAATTACTAATACAAACAACCCCAACACCCCTACAAATATATAATCCTGAGCTATCAGTCTACCGGACAGCAACACAACAATATCTCATTAATCCAAATTCAACACATCCAAATTCAAATTCATTTTCCGTGACTCTCCAAAAAGAAAATGTGCTCATTCTTTGGACTTCTCTATTTTCAGTTAATAGCACCAAATCACTTAGAATATGAGATCCCCTTTAAATTAAAGCAAAGTACTAGATTCCTTACTAATCAATTTGCTAATCCTTTGGTTGTGTACAGATTACTGGCAAAAATAACTGCAAGCTCATCAAAGGAATATGGTATTGTCATTTTCATTTAATTCCTTTGATGGTACATTAATTTGGAACGCTACTTTTACTCTGTGCATAGCTTAAACTCTGGAACCAATCTCCAACACACACCTCCAGTTTTGCTACCTAACAAGTAAATCAAAATAATTCCATTTTCCCCTACATCTAGAGAAAGTTTAAGTCAGGAATAAGCATTATGAGAATGGGCAATTAAATTTTAGCTACTACTGAAAGATTCTGCAGCAGTCTACGCTTAAAGTTTAGTTTATACCTCAAAAAATTAGAACGACACCTTTTCATGGGGTTGGTGTGAGAACTGTATTATCACATATGCCTAGCACTGTACCTAGCATATAATAAGGGCTTAAAAAAATGGTACTACTGCAATTACTGTTGTCACTATGAAGTCAGGAGCTGTACAGTCAAATGGGAAGGCATTCTGTTTCTCCAGGCCACTGCTTACAGCACACATTTGTTACAGTGTTATTTTAAATCAACCTATGTCCTACATTTTCTAGAGCAATTCTAATTTAGATTACTGTATTATAATGGTTCTTTTAAATCTTTCAAAGTTCCTAAAGTTCCAACATTTCATCATTTCAACTTCATCTTTCAGACTGCCTTCATCCCAGAAGTTAGCATGAAAATTTTTAGATGGTGTGAATGGTAACCATACTTTTGGTTCCCATGTTACACAACAAAATCAAAACTGCAGAAATACTTAAAATGTATCTTAAGTAAACACGTAATTCCAGGCAGAGGAAGCCCCTGTCTATGCATTAAATTTTTGTACTCTTCTTTTACTTCTTTACTTTATTATATCTCATTTTACTTCATTCAGGTCTCTGCTCCCCTCACTCCCTAACAACCCTATTTAAAGTAGTGGCTCCTTCTATTACTTTCTATGTCTATGCCCTGCTGTATTCTTCTTCATAGCACTTATTGCCATTTATCATTATACCATATTGGTATTTGTTATTGCCTATTTCCCCCACTAGAATGTAAACCTCATATGAGGAAGGATTTTGTTTTGTTCTCCACTGAATACTCAGCGCTTAGGAGAATCTGGCACCTAACAGCTGCTCAATAAATATTAATTAATTAATTAATTAATTAACAGAGAGGCCAAGACCCTCCTATGATGTATAATCTCATTTGGTTTCCTAGAATGCAGTAGATCAGACATGACAATTTAGAGGGGGAAGCTACTACAATCAGGCACATAACATTGACAGCGAAACATTAAGAAAATTCAAGGGCACTTAGGTGGCTCAGTCAGTTAAGCATCTGACTTCAGCTCTAGTCATGATCTCAAGATCCTGGACTGAGCTCAGTGTGGCGTCCCCTGTCGAGCTCTGCATTGTGCCCCCATGCTCACCGGGAAGTGTGCTCCTCCCTCTTCTTCTGCCCCTCCTCCCCATTCATGCTCCTCCTCTCTCAAATAAATAAATCTTTTTTTTTTTAAAGGAAGTTCAAAGTATCACACACAATAATGTAGGCCTGCATATCATAAGTTAAACAATATTCCCTATCAACATATAACTTCATTAAGTTTTTAAGGTATACTTGTTACTTAACTATCTCCCTCAGAATCAACTGAGCCTTTCTCAGAATTATTAATCATAATATCTTTTTTCCAAACATTGTCCTAGGCAGCCTGGTCTCAAGCTAGTTAATTACCAAGGTGCTTGATTATTATTAAGCCTCATAATTTATATCACAATTTAATATACCTAAGTTACCTAACTTTTACATAGTGTTTTATAGTTCACAAACACCTTCTAATGTATTTTTAACCCTTACAACAGCTCTTCCATGTGGTGGTTATCATTCATTTTACAAATGAGGAAACTGATCAAAAGTAAAATGATCCAAGATTACCTAATAAGAGAAAAGACTAAGAATTAAACCCAGTCTTCTGGTTTAGGTATGCCAATTCCTGATTAATCTCTGGGTAATTATAGGAGGAGATACAGATAATTGAAAAATAGCCATTAAAATCAAAATTGCAGTTTATTCAAGGAGAGTTACTAGAGCATGGCTTGCCATATAAAAGAAAGGAAGCACCCTAAGCATCTAATAGTGGGGAACAAATGAAATAAATTTTGGCATATCCATACAGTGGAATATTACACTTTTTTTTTTTCACATATGGTTACTTCCAGGTTCTACTCCAACATGTAAAAAACTTGGAAGTCATTACTCTTCTCTCGCAACAAAATAAAAGTTGAACAACCTGAAAAATAATGTACTTTTCCTAGATCCTTGAGATACTGAGGCCAGAAGACAAACTCTCACCAAGAAACTAGACAGAATGATAAATACAGAAAATACAGATTAGCTAACCGAAGTAAAAGGTACAGAAGTCAGGAACTGATATGAACATTTAAATGGTAACTTGAACAAGTTGCTGGAGGCTGATTGTGGACTAGTTTGAGTTTAAAACTCCTGAGGGTCTAGTCTGAGGGGGCTAATAACACTTTCCAAGGTTTTATGTCCCACAAGTTTCTCATAGTTAAAATCAAAGAAATAGTTAAAATCTCCTTCTGCTTGGCTGGGAAAAGGAAAAAAAATAACATTTCGAAACAAGTCCTTAGAATTCTCCACAAGAAATGTCTATCTAGCAAAGGAAAAGACTTCATCAGAGCCTTATCCAACTTAGAGAAATGAAAACTAGCCAATTCCTGCCCACTTTTGCCTTACTGACATACCTATAGTGCAGGGAAGAGAAGCTGAGAAGCACTTGTGGAGGTAATACTGTCTGAGAATTTTCCAAATTAATGACAAAAGCCAAAACACAAATCCATGAAGCTCAGGAAATAATCAAGCAAAGAAAAATACCAAAATTCCATACTTAAGCATATAACATTCAAAGTGCAGAAAACTAAAAATAAAAACATTGACAGAAATCAGGAAAAAAAACAAAAATGAAAACAAAAACAAACCACCTTACCTATACAGCAATGATAGGAATTACGTTGGACTTCTCATCCATAACCATGCAATCAAGAGAAGAGTGAAATATTTCAAGTGTTGAAAGAACCACCAACCCAGAATTTGTATTTGAGAAATTAACTTTCAAAAATGAAAATAAATACTTTCCCAGCCAAATAAAAACAGAATTTGTCACCAACAGACCTGCTTTGTAAGAAAAAAGTTCTCCAGAGAAAAGGAAAATGACAGGTTAGAAACCCCCATCTACATAAAGAGAGAGCTACACAGAAGAATAAATGAAGGACAGATTAAAATTTTTTTATTCTGGAATCTAAAAGATAATTGTTTGTTCAAAGTGATAACAGCCATAAAGTTCCAGGTGATTATAGCATATGGATAAGCGAAATGAACGGCAGCACTGTTATAACAGATGGGAGAGAGAAACTGGGAATTCTTCATTATAAGAAACCTGCAATACCTGTGAAGTGGCATCGCATTATTTATGTTAAGCAGGCAACCCCTAGGATAATAACTAAAAAATATTCCAAAAATAAGTATAATTGGTACTCTAAGAGAGGAGAGAAAATGGAACCATATAAAATGCACAATTAAAGCCAGAGAAGGTTGAAAAAGAGGGAAAAAAAAACAACAAAGAATAACTGTAATGAGTAGAAAAGTTACAAATATGATTGATATTAATCCAACTATATCAAAACCACTTTAAATGTGAATGGTTCAAATACACCAATTCAAAGACAATTCCAGAGTGGATGAAAAAAAAACCCCAACTATGTGTTGTCTACAAAATACCACTTTAAATATAAAGAAACAGATAGATGAAAAATAAAGGGATAGAGACATGCTAACACGAATCAAAAGAAAGCAGGAATAATTATATTAATTTTAGAGAAAGCAGACTTCTGAGCAGGGGAATTTTTCAGGGATAAAGAATGGCATTACATAATATAAAGGGGTAAATTCTTTCAAGAAGACATAACAATCCTTAATGTATAAACACCTATCAACAGAACACCAAAATATGTGAGGCAAAATCTGATGGAACTGCAAGGAGAAATAGATGATTCACTATTATAGAGACTTCAACACCCCTCTATAAATGACTGACAGATCCAACAGGCAGAAAATTAGTAAGGATAGGGTTGAACTGAACAACACCATCAATCAACTGGATCTAATTGACATTTATACAGTACTTCACCCAACAACAGCAGAAACCACATTCTTCTCAAGGTCATATGGACCATTCACCCAGACTACATTCTGGGCCATAAAACACACCTTCCAAAATTTAAAAGAATAGACATAATACGATGAATGCTCTCAGACCACAAAGGAATTAAAATAGAAAGCAACAGCAGAAAGAGAGCCAGAAAATCCCAAAATATTTGGAGATTAAACACCACACTTCTAAATAACACATGGGTCAAAGAAGTCTCAAGAGAGATTTTAAAACATTTTGAAGGAAGTGAAAATGAAAAATACCACTTATCAAAATGTGTGGAATCCATCAAAAGTAGTGCTTAGAGAGAAATTAATAGCACTGAATGCATATAGTAGGAAAGGAGAAAGATCTAAAATCAATAATCTCAGGTTCCATCTTAAACTACAGAAAAGCAAACAGAAGCAGCAAAGGAATCAAAAAAACTGAAAACAGGAAATCAACAGAGAAAACAAGTAAAACCAAATGATTCTTTTTAAATACCAACAAAACTGGTAAAATTTCTAGCCATATATTATGATGTATCACACAAAGCTTTTATTTTGTTTTTTAGAATAAATAAGCGCTAGTATTCGTCCTCAACTAAAATATAAAATTGCTTCTCCTGTTCCTTTTTCCCTTAACCTTTCCACAATTTTCTAACATCATTTCTAGCACATGTATGTTACAAAATTTATCACTACCCCCCAAAATATGACACATATTAGACAACAGAGTCTTATTAAAAAGTGGAAAACAAAAAAAGCTCACTTTTGTAGCATAATGTGAAAAAATTACAGACTTCATATTTTTGGTAGAGAAATCAAGTAACTTAATCTATGCCCTGACATGCAAGCTTTTTCTTTTTCTTTTCAAATGAGTTAGTCAGTATAGAAACATTTACTTTAATTAGAGTAGACCTGAGTAACTGTTACTCCAGAGGAAAGAATGGCAGAAAGCTATACCATTGTCAAACATACCCAAAGTAAAGCATTGCTGCCATCATCACTTAATGGGTGTCAACCACACCCAACCTCTACCTCCTTAGAATTCTATTAGAACCATTAGTTTAAGAAGTGGTACTTTATCCGCACAGGGTAGTAGGAAAAAATGGGATTTTAAAATCTGTGTTCAAATTTTACCTTTATCATTTTTATTAATACAAATTAATCTATGACAGGACTTGGTTGGTTGGCTGCCAAGTACCAGAAATATAATTCCATATAGTTTAGGGAAAAAAAGACAATTTATTACAAAAGTTAGTAGCAGTAGTATTACACTTGGGTGTCTCTTGGAACCCAATCTTAGGACCATGGACAAAGACGGGTGACTACAGCTAGGATTGTATCTACTTTTCTTGTTTTTTCTTCCAGATGCCCGTTTATCTAGTTCACAGGACAAGAAACAACACCATTAACAGTTTCTGGGGTTTATATCTTACATTTTCAGTCACTAGAGCAAAAAACAAATTACTCAAACTTCTGGGAACTTCAAATTCAGGAAAAGCTGAGTGTCCTCCTGGCTTGGTGCAGGTGTATAGAACTGCACCTATAAACTACAGAAATGGGCAGAACTGTGACTCATTTCCCAGAGATGAGACGGATCTGGTCCAATTTAACTGATTAAAACCCTTCTTGGCTTACCCCAATACACTTAAAATAAAGTCCACAACCCTAATTGAAACAAGACTTCTGTGGGCCTTACATGGTTGGCCCCCATTTACCTTTAACAACCTTATTACATCACAATCCCTCTTGCTCACTATATAACTGAGTTTTATCTACTTTGACCGTTTCTTAGCTCTTAGTGGAATCTAACAAGCTCTTTCTCACCTCAAAACTGTTGAATATGTATCCTTTGCATTCTCTTCCTTTTTCACATAGCTAACTTCCACTAATTTTTCCTTAAAGAACCCTCCCTGACTCCCAAGGTAAATTTGGTTCCCTGTTCTTTTCCTTTACAGCATTCACCACAATTTCTAATTACAGACACATGTATTTGTTCAGTATCTGTCTTACTATACTGTTAACTCCAAGAGAACTGAGACCTCTATTTTGCTCTCCATTGTATACTTCTAGCACCCAGCTGGCCTTCAATAATTATGTGCTGAATGAATAATTGGTTTAGCATAGGACAAGTGGTAACCACCACTAGACTGACCAATTATAGATCAGGGGAAGGGTAGCAGGCAGCAGAATTACTGTTATCAAGTTATTAAAATGGTTGCTCCACAGTAACTTATTGAGGAAAGGAAAGAAAAAGTGGTTCCCAGAGAACCTGTACTTCTGTTGAGTGAATAAACAACATGTTTATTTCAGTCAACCCTCTTCTCCCATTAAATTCTAATAGGACTATGATACCAATTAAATAACAAATACAATGGTAGCTATACAGTGACTTGTATATATAGCAAGCACGTAATGTTATTTTTTATCTACTTAAGAAAACATGTTACCTATAATTTTTTTAATATTATTAACCTTCAAATAAGAAGTTAATTAAGAATCTACAAAATACTCCAATGTGTATGACCAACATAGCTGTGTTTCATAACCCCTTTTCTCACAGCATCCTAATCTTTCCACCTAGGGAATTACTTACCTGCTACTCTGTAGTAATTGTATCCACCCAAATATCTATTTAACTTACAGAACAAGTTCTAGAAACACAAAAATGAAGCAAAACAAAACCAACCAAAACAACAAAACTGTCTCTATTCTCAAGGAATCCATAAACACACTTTCTCACTCTGCCTCCAACCCACCACACCCATCCTCCTGCCATGCCCAAAGTGCCAGAGCACCCAATGCAAGACTGCCAGATTTAACAAATAAAAATGCAGGATATCCCACACAGTATGTGACAACCCTATTCCCAGGCCATATTCAATCACTTTACCTTCATAAACCCATTCCAAAACCTTACTTCTAATATTTTTCCTTATAAAAAAAATTTCTCTGAAGATTCAATGGATATGATCTTTCTTCAAAGTATAAATAAAATCTACCTTGACTTTATTTAACAGCTGTCAGTAAAAAACTCAAAAGAAGGGAACAAAGCAAATCATCTTTAACTCTGTTTCTTGGTGGTACCAGGAGTTAAAAAATAAAAAAGAATAAAAATAAAAGCAGACAAAACAACAAACATTACAAAAAACTCCTTTAAAAACCCTAAAAAGTCTTGCTTCCAAGAATAGGCATGTAAGAAAAAGATTAAGACCCAATCTTTTCAGAGGTAGATCCAGAGAGAAGAAATTCCCTGAGAGGAGGAGATAGAGAGAGGCAGTAACATTGGAAAGGAAAAATGAACTCTCAGAAAAAAAGTGGTTACACTGAGCATTGAAATGCCTTTGAATTTTATTTGTAACTGAAAGGAATCTCAGCAGTTATCTACTTCAACCTTCTCATTTTACAATCAAGAAAACCAAAGACCCTGAAAAGTGAAATGACTTGTCAAACGTCACATAGAAGACCCTAGCTCCTTCCAATTTCTCTCATTCTCTCACCTCTTGCCCCATATAAAGTAAGGCTCACTGAACTGAGGAAGATGCTCCTCTTCACACCCACCGGGTATTAGAGAACAAGTTCCTAATAATGTGGTCATATCTAATACAAGAGAAATGCATTCTTAGAATTTCAAAGAAAATTCTGAATGAATTTTCTGAAAGAAAAAGTGTTGTACACAATTGTAGTTATTTTCAATAAAATTTATCCTAATTATTAGTAATGTAATTAATTCTCTAGTACTATAAATCTTATAATTTATGTACATTATGGGTTAAATTTGGTGGGATGCCTGTGACTTTAACCACCAAGAATATTGTTTTTGAGGAAGTTCCAAGTTCTAAACCATTTTACAAATTTTAAAATATAGATCTCATGCTGAATTAGGAAATAGAAATACACGAAGACTCAAAATTACAAACTGAATGTAATAAATTAAGAATTAAAGATTCTTCACTTTATAAAAAGCTCTACCTCAGGGACACTTGTTTTTAAAACTTGGTATTCAGGCACATTTGGCACAGGACATAATTTACATACATCTTTTTAATAATATTTCACTGGAAAACTGAAGTAAGCAAAAAAGAACCAAAATGTTTCTATACTTATTTAATTTAGGAAAAACAACAAAAAATCTTTAATGCATATTTTCACAAAGTGATCTATAAGAGGTAAGAAAATTAATAATTTTTTGAATGAAAGGTTGACAATCTCTCACATTATTGTATATAAATATTTAGTACTCTTCCAAAAAATGTGTGGGTAAAGGAATTCTACCTGAATAGGAAAATAAAGTTCAAAGAACCGCCAAAGCATTTTCTCTTTTCTCCTGAAATAAAGCTATATTTCATGAATTAAAATTTGTTTGATAAATCTATTTTTAAAAATTCTATTCAGTACACTAAATCAATGGATATTCTTCACCCATTCATTTTATTTGTCTAATAATAAAAATGAGCCCCTACTATTTGCTAAACACTATGCTAGCAATTTTGGATTTATGACAATAAGATTCAGGTTAGTTTCTGTCCTCAAGGAGCTTAGAAAAACTTTTAATTAACTGTATTTACGCAAGTGAAAATGACAGCTGAATTTTAAGTTGGTCATTTGAGAGAACATTAAAAATGTAATTAAATTCATTCTCAAAAAAGAAACTACACAATAGTAATTTTAAAGACATTTGAATAAACTCATCATCTATATGAACCTTCCCCACAAAGTAACCAAAAATATGGCTTTTGTAAAAGTTCTAATATATTTTAATAGTAACTTTTGCTATGAAAACTGAATTAATAATATTTCAATAACAAGACCAAAAGTTACTATTACCATCTCTGTGATAATGAAAACCAAACACTATGAAATGGATACCTTAAACTATTCCGAAAATGAAAAAAAAAGTATAATTAAATATAGTATTATACAATATTAATACATTGCATCTGAATATGGAATTATTTACAAACCTGATAAACAACTCCATATCATACCGTATAAATGATCCCAACTATGTATTCTGGGTCATGACATCTGCAAATTTTTCAATGAAAAAGGCTTTCATGTTTTCTGGAAATTTTTTTTTCTTACAAACTTAATTCAAGATTCTACTTATCAAGTCATATAACTTTTTTCACGAAAATGAACTGTATCCGTAGTTATAGCTACATATAGGTATTAACTACAATACCTATTAAATTTGCAATTATTAAAAACTCCTGATGGATGAGAAACACTTTTCAATTTATAGCCATGTATCTCCAAAGCAAAATTCAATGTAAATCAGCCATTCTAACATGCCAGGGAATATCCTAATGACATTTTTTTCCTTGTATTTTACCCTGAAATATTTTCATCATCCATCAGCTAAAATATCTGAATTTTCTTTAAAAGCATTATGAAAACATCTTTATTGAATTTATGCATACTACTCAGTGACATAAAGAGTATTATCTCTATTTACATATAAGGAAACCAAGGCACAGAGGTGTCCATTTTGTAAGTTGCAAGGTCATTTCCTAACCAAGCACTGATCCTACACTATCAAGTTATATGTGCACCACTTCCAAACGCCGTAAAACAATTACTGTACCTTAAACCAACTGTCTCTGCAATGCCTATGTGCAATTCTGTTTTATCAAGAGGGTTATAGCAACAAGCTTAAATGAGAAAAGCCAGAAGGAGAGGTTCACCAAAAAAAAAAAAAAAGGAAACACTTGTTTTTGGCAGTGAATCATTTATTTTTAGATAAGGAGAGGAGAGGTAAACAGTTTTTAACACAATAATCAAGTAACCAACAGTTGTTTCTTCCGTTTTCAAAAAAATATTCCATCTTTCAGGTAGATCATGCAAAACTGGAGCCTGCCCATCCTTGGAGAGAGAAGTTAGAAAAAATGAGAAAATTCTACAACAAGTAATTAAATACATGATATTGCAAAGAACTGAATGAAAAATAAAATTTAGAGAATTAGCGAATGCTCACTATGGCAGTTGAAACCCCACCTTAAGTATTAAATGCTTCCTTTCATTCAACTGAAGGCTATGATTAGCAATAAAATATTACCAAAAATAACGAAATACAAAACTTTAAATTCAAAACTTGAGAAATTTTATATCAAGTACTTTATTCAAATATCTGCCATAAATAAAAATACTTCACTAACAGAAACTTAGAACATATAAGAAAAACTGTTCTTTAGAGTTCAAAGACAGACTGCATTTATAATTATGAGATAGCACTATCAACAATTAGAAAAATGAAAGTTACCTATCATACATATTAAATTTAAGAACATTAGATGAGTTGAATAACAAAATCAATTACCGCACAAGAAACAGGACTTAATACGTCAATCTAACACCAAAGAAAAAATTAAATTATAACCCAAAGCACACCTTATAAAGAAAAGGACAGGATTAGACTGAGTCATATTAAAGTATCTAGTCTAGTTGGGGATTAGTTAATTAATCGGCTATAAGACAGGTTGTGAATGTTCAGGTCAGATGTGCTTTCTTTTCATCATTATTCCAGTTCATCACCCGCAAGTGCATGCAAGAGAAGGCGTCAGAGTACCGAAGCTAGGGGGCATGCTGTAGCAAGGGGAAAAGAAAAATGGGAAAGGTGCAATGGATGCTGCATAGTTGAATAATTATCTGGGTGGCACAATGGGCGAGTCCTGCCGACATCCGAGCTGAGTAAGCGGCTCCCTAACTCTGCCCGAGGCACTCCCCCATTACCACGCATAGGAGGCGACCTCCCCGCTTCGCCCCCTCTTCAGGGGAAGAAAAGGATCCCCGCACTCGCTTTACCTTTATGTCTGTAATATAAAGACACGCGGCGCAAACACACAAATGCACTAGCCGGCTTTACAGAGCCTCCCCGCACGTAGCGCAAGCGGGGGCTTCTTTGCCACCCGGTGCTGCAGCCGCCCCCAGAGCGAGGAGGTGCCGGCCAGGGCAGGGGCGCTCAGGCGGTGGCACCCCAGGTGAGACCTGCAGTGTCCCCACCTAGAGCAGCTTCGGGCGGTCCCTGCAACCGAGACCCAGGCGCGCCGGCCGGCCGCCGTCTCCCTCGGCAACCCAGCCCGGCGGACGGGTGGGCGGCCGGAGCTCCGGAAACCCGCGAATGGGGGTGGGGGCCGTCGCGGGGGAGGCGCGCCCATCCCCGTCACCTTTGCCGGGCGAGAGCGCCACACACACCTCTCTCTGTTTTGGCCAGTGAGAAAGAGTTCCTCTCCCAGCACCCTGTCCTCACCAAAAAACAATTCCTGAGAGACTCGCGCTCGCCGTGAAATCATGGGGGGCTCTTGCCTTACCCCGTCTTCATGCTTCGGTGGCGACCGCCGGTCCCCCTCAGCTCCCGGGACTCCACCTAGAGCCTCCAGGAACGACAGGCTCCGGCGTGGAATCCGCTCCGGGCAGCGGCCGAGGCACCGGACTACTGGGAACGCCGCCTGCGGCGCCCGCCGGTCGCCGGACCCACCGTGTGCTCGACGCGCGAGCGAACAACACCAAGAGCCGCCGCCGCCGCCCCCCGCCCGCCCCCTCCCGGCGCGCGACGCTCCACAACCGGGCGCCGGGATCCGCGCCTGAAGCAGGGGGGACCGCTGACCCTCGCCACCTAATCTCCCATCCTGCCCAACAGGAGCTATTCTCCACTACTCAAGGTCTTCCAGTTTAAGATTTTCGCTTTCCTCTTCAGCTCCCAGCGCCCAGGTGCAGCCGTGGTGGAAAACTCAGCCTCCGCCCACTCGCCCAACAGAGGGAATGAAAACGGCTTTCCCCCCCATTTCCTGAGGCTGTATGGTATTGCCCAATCCTCAATTTGGGGGAAGGGGATGTAGAGAACAGTGCTTGGCCGGGGAGTGAGGGAAGATGATAGCCAATTGAATGAACCATCCATTCAGGGGAGGGGTCAAAGAGATGCCTACCCACTTCGCCCCGCCCCTCGCTCCAAACTACACTTCCCATTGTGCCTCTCCCACTTCCCGCCGCGCTGCACGCCGGGAGTGTAGGACTTCGCGACCTCAAGGTATTTCGGAACTCGTAGTCTTTAATCTAGCCACAAAGGTCCTGAAAGTTAAAAGGTATTATAATTCTATTTCCCTAGATAAATGCTTTCATATTCTCGGTTCTGTTATTCGTATTCAAGTGCTAATTAGTGTAGAATTTAAAATTTCGTAGGTGAAGTTTAGCAAGGACGTAAATACTGTGTGTTATGGTCATCTGTCAGGACCTGGAAGCCGCTTCTTCCGCCTGGGCCTGGTCTCCGCAGAAGATCTGGTGCCGTCATGTCGGCTGCGATTGCAGCTCTGGCTGCGTCCTATGGTTCGGGTTCAGGGTCCGAATCGGACTCGGACAGTGAGGGCGGTCGGTGTTCCCTGCCAGCCGCCGACTCGCTCATGCACTTGACGAAATCAGCTTCGACCAAACCCTCTCTGGCAGTGGCGGTGGACTCGGCTCCCGAGGTGGCAGTTAAGGTAAGCTCTTTGGCCACTGATGCAGTGCAGGACTTGCCTATTTCTGCTCCAAAATCCAGCAGTCTCTCGTTAGGCCCCGGGGTACCTCGTCCCCAGTGCGGAGATAGAAGTTGCTAACGCTCAGATCTCTTCTTCCTACATGCTTCTTCCTAGGGAGAAGCCGAGACTTGGAAGTTCAGGACAGCTCTCCACTGCTCCCCGCTCTCGCCTCCCGCCAGCAAGCAAGTGGGGCCGGGAGTCGGGGGTTGTGAAATTTGAACTTATTGTGATTAGGATGTGGCCTGGGTAGAGCAGGTTTCAATCAGAACTTCCCAAACTAGAGTATGTATCCTCATTTGAAGTGAATAATAGCCCGGCTTTTGTTCTGTTTCTGAAGTCAGAACTAGAATCTGATCCCCGCTCCACCACTTCTGTGAACCTGGTTGTACAACCTAAGTTGTACAACGTCCTCTGTTTCATCGCCTGTACAATGGAGATAATTTTAGAAGTAGGTATCTACATGAGAAGGTTATATGAAACAAGCGAAGTGATACAAATGTAGCTTATAGTACAGAGCCTAGTATCTAATGAAAGTACAATAAATGTTAGTTTAACCTTTGTGATTATATATGTCAAAGAGTGAGAAAAGGCCTTGGGTTTAAGAAACAGTGTGCTTGATCCCAGTTGAGGAAGGTGATAGAGGGAGACATTGGTTGTATGGATCATTTAACAAATATTTACTGAAGACATGTTATTTGCCAGGAACTATTCTAGAGGCTGAAGACACAGAGGTCAACAAGCCAGATATCTTTGCGTACATGTTGGTGGAAGAGGCAGCCAATAAAATGTGAGCAAATAAAGTGGTTACAGATTGGATTGAGTAGTATGGAGGAAAAAAATAAGGAGTTCTGTGATAGGGAATAAGATAGGATTATGACTTCCATACATTGGTCAGGGAAGTCTTTTCTGTAAAGGCAGTTTTGAAGGAGGAGAAGCCTGTGCAAGATAAGGCAAGAGTTTCCAAAGGAGACAGCAAGCTTTGAGATGACAGAGCCTAGTGGATTTGAAGATCTAAGGAAAGGTTGGTTTGTCTCGAGTCAGAGGAAAGCATCTACCAATTGGTAGTGTAGACCCAGTAGAGCCTAATGGGGGTGATCACAAGTTCAAGATGTGGTGATGGGAAGCAGTGTGCAAAAATTACTTTGTACTTAAGATGTTTCTTCTAGAATTGTCAAATCAGTATGTTGTATACCTGAAACTAATATAACATTGTATGCGAATTATACTTCAATAAAAAAAAAAAAAAACAGAAAAAAGATGTTCCCAAGGTAAGTCTTCTGCAAGTTTTTATGAATTTTACTTTTTATTAACAGAATGGTATGAAAGAATGCTTGGGATCATCCTATCTTTATAACAAGAGGAACTCCTCAAACTTGTTTCACTCCAGCAACCTCCCGAGTTGTCATTCTTTGCACAGCTTAGCTTTTTGGAGCTTTCACTTCATTTCATTTTCTCAACCACATGCAACCTAGCCCTAGCCTCTTAGGAAACTACTTACTCTCCCTAAGAAATGTTGAGAACTTGTCAAGTTCTGCCATCTGACTTGAATGTCTGTATCAAGTGACACTATTAAATAGGTCTTGTTTCTTGAAACTTTCTCTCCTGTGGCTTCCTTAGGGCTGTCCTCAGTCTTCGGAAACCCTGCTCTTCTGTGCTTTCCTTGTATGTTTCCTGTGACTCTGCCCCTAGTCCCCCTTTCACCTCTCATTCTCTCCTGCCTTCAACTTCAGTCTGTGCTTCTGATGCCTCACAGGTGAAGTGGTTCACACAGGCTCTGGAATCAGGACTGTCGGGATTCAAATACAGCTTCAGCACTCACCCAAATGGTCACCTTGGATGAGTTACTTTATTTTTTTTTTTTTAATTTTAATTATTTATTTGAGAGACAGAGAGTGACAGAGAGCACAGGTGGGTAGGAGAGGGAGAAGCGGAGAAGCCGGCTCCCCACTTATCAGGGAGCCGGACTTGGGGCTTGATCCCAGAACCCTGAGACCGTGACCTGATGACAGATGCTTAACCAACTGAGCCACCCAGGTGCCCCTTGGAGGAACTACTTAAGTGTTCTGTGCCAAAGGTTTTTCTTTTATGTAAAGTGGGGATGACACTAGGCCCCATCTCGTGGATAGATTTGTCATAAAACTCCTTACTAGCTCCAAAACTACTAAACTTCTCTCTCTGGAGGGTTCTCAGGCACCTCCAATCCAATGTGCTGAAAAATTATACATTTTTTTCCCCCCTCAAGGTCTGCCTCACCTGTTTTTCCCGTTTTGGTTAATGATCCCACAACCCACTTACTAGTCCGAGCCAAAATAGAAAGGTCTTCCTTTTCCTTCTTCCTCCGCCTCTGGATCTGGAGCTAGTCGTTCAGCTGGTTCTAATATTTCTGCTTCATTAGTTTCTCTCAAATTAATTTTTCCTGTCCATTTTCATGGATACAGCTTTACTTCATATCCGCATTACCTCTCCCAGGAATCATTCTTGTTTTTCCTTTCTCTTTCAATCCCTGCTTCTGGGTAGTGGGTCCTACCATTGTGACACAATGGTATTTATCAAATATTTTCTTTCAGATTTTTATTTCTCTGCAAGACTATTATATTAACCTTCCAACTGGTCTTTCTACTTTTTCCTTTCTTGTTTCCTAGTTCTAGATCCCATTCTTTCCTTCACACTGCACCCAAAGTAATCTTTCTACAGTCCAGTGTTATATCACTTTTCCCTGCCCAGAGACACTGTGTTACTACTGGATAATTTCAAAGTTCCTTGTGTAACATTCTCCCGTACTGAACTCTCTACAAAATAAACCCCCAAAGCCTTATTTTCTTTTTTTCCTCTTAAGATTTTTGGCCACACTAGTCTCTCTGCTTGGAAATTCCTTTCCTTCTTCCTCATGCTGCTTCCCCCCTCCCCCCAAAAAAATTCTACTGTCCTTCCGTCTCAGTGCATATATTTCTTCCTCTGTCCGTCCAGGCAGCCCTCCTTCGTACCTCAGTTGTAGTACTTGCTTGCATTGCTGTGACTTGTTAACCTTTTCTTTACCCTGAGCTATTGGGAGACCCTGGGGACCAGAAATGGTTGTGTCTATTTATTTTCATGTCTCCTATTCCTAGTATACAAGATTGAGGGAAATATATATGGTGAAAGAATGAATGAAAGAGTAAGTGAAAAAGAAAGTCTTGAAAAAGCATGTACATTGATTAGGCCGGGGTGAGGGAATGTGTCTAGAACTCACTTTGTTCAATCACCTCAAGTTTTAAGTAAGATCATCCAGGAAGAGAGCTTGTATAAGCTACCAAAGGTCCATTAAAGTAGAGCACAAAGCTAGAGCTACCTGCCCCCCGACACCCCTCCCCTCGCATGAAGGTTCTATGATGAGAGAGTCAGGGACTGCGATTACCAGTAGTGAACCAACGCGTGCGCGTGCTTGTAGGCAAAACAAAAAACAAAACCTCAAAACCTTACACCTAGTAAATGTAAGGATAGAGAAATGACCAAGGGAGGAGATGTGAAGCATGCAAATATGTTCATCTGCATTTGTTTAAGGGCCAAACCCAAAGGATATCTTTATGTGAATTTCTATTCTTTTATCTCATCCATGTAAACTTCCATCTTAGGAAGTTTATTCATTTCTGCTTTCTGGGGGGAAAAACTATAAATTGATAAATAGTTCATAATAATGATTAATATTGGTTTTCGGTTTTATAGTTTACAGAATGCTTTTCCATCTATCATGTACATGAGTAAAAATGTGAAAAGGACTCAAAAGTAAATATTACCTCATTATTCTCAAATTACTTTGAATCAACAGAATATAACCTGTTCAAACTTATTTGACCCACAGGGTACCCTTCACTCACTGTACTTTAATTTTTATGGATAATTAAAACTGAATAGAAGTCCTCTGTAATTCTGTGGTAATTTCAATTGCATGCTTAATTATTACTAAACTCCTCTTGGGTATTAAAACAAGGTTGTGGTATTGTCCAAGTTTTCCTAATTAAATGTATAATTAATTAATAGCTCTTCATTTTCTGGAAGGTTGTTCAATTTGTTCTACAATTTTAGCAGGAACCAGAGACAAGGACCTATTTATATTTTTTATTAGTTGCCCCTGCTGTGTTTATAGGAGTAATTCTTTTTAAATTGTACTTTGCACTTAAAATTTGGTATCTCATGGTACTCTGTTCAAAATAATTCAAATTTAAAAGAGTCCTAATTGGAAAGATCTGGTAAACCATATTTTAAAGTGGTTCTAGCAACTGTATTCTATGAAATTCACTGGGGAGGTCTGAATGTGGCTAAGCCTTGTTATTTTAAGCAGTTTATACTAGAATTAAATATTGAGAAATACATTTAATTTAGTTTTTATGCAGTTGAAGCCATTTGTATATGACCTTTTAATTTTATGGTACTGAATTTTTCTACTCAACATTCAGTAGATACTATCTCTAATCAGTGAAGATTCTAGTGTGCATTCTAGGGTAATAAACAGTTCACCCTTGAACAATGAAAGGTTAGGGACAGCAACCCTTCCCCCCACACTGTGCAGTTGAAAATCCGAGTATCACTTTTGTGATCTGAGTATCACAAAAACTTAACTACTGATCGCCTACTGGTGACAGAAGCCTTACTGATAATGTAAATAGTCAATTAAAACATACTCTGTCTTGTGTATTATATACTGTATTCTTACAATAAAGGAAGCTAGAGAAAAGAAAATGTTATTAAGAAAACCCTAAGAGGGGGCGCCTGGGTGGCACAGTGGATTGAGCCTCTGCCTTCGGCTCAGGTCATGATCTCAGGGTCCTGGGATCAAGCCCCGCATCGGGCTCTCTACTCAGCAGGGAGCCTGCTTCCCCGTTCTCTCTGCCTGCCTCTCTGCCTGCTTGTGATCTCTCTCTCTCTGTCAAATAAATAAATCAAAAAAAAAAAAAAAAGAAAACCATAAGAGAAAATACATTTATGGTACTGTACCGTATTTATTGAAAAAAAAAATCAGCATATAAATTCAAACCCGTGTTGTTCAGGGGTCAACTGTGTATGTATCATATTTTAGATGGCCTCATATCTGAATCCCCTCCCTATGAGTTAATGTGAGGAACAGCCCTTGCTGCCCCCAGCCTTCAGAGGCTGAAAGCCCAGATTCTCGTTCTCCCAGCTCCCTTTCAGCTAAGGCTTGGGATGGTAACTTAGGTTGAGCAGACAAATGCACTCACCTAAATTCTAATCTAAAACTAACCCACAAAGAAGCAAGGAGACAGAATATGTTAGGTGGCAGTGGTGGCCAACATTTCGTTTCTCGGGCCAGTAGTCTCAGCAGCATCCAGTGACAGCCATAGTAGATTGGTAATGATGTTCAGGAACGGCAAACTCTTGTCCTCAGTGGACTGGCTTATGTGATATGCTTGACTTTCAACTGTGATGCCATCTGTATACTCCCCCTTCTTTATGCCTGTTTCTCCAAACTGATTCTCTACCCTTCTTGGCAATTCTAAGAGAAAAGCTGCAATACTCAAAAGGATTCAGTACTGTTTAAACCCTTACAGTTCTGTAAGGGTTTCACCTGCTTGCAGCGAAGAACCCTGACTGAGGGTCTGCCAGTAATTTTTTGGTTTGTTGCTAATTGGGTATCTTTAACATCGTTCCTTGGGGTTACTTGAATTTTTTTCCCCTTCTCAATTATTCTATTAGCATCTTGGGGTAAGTGACTTACTGTTGCTGGTACTTACTTCATAGAAGTGCTGTAGGAATTCTATGAGATAATGTGAGACCACAGTAAGGTCATTAAGCACTTTTTTTCATAGCACGTCCCCTCTTCTAGCAAGCTATGTAATTCACATAGTATATTGCTTATTGTATGTCTCCCCTACTAGAATATAAATTCCACGAGGACAGGGAGCTTTATCTGTTTCTATGGGCCTGGAACAATGCCTGGCACATAGTAGGCACCCAATCAATATTTGTCGAATGTTTAAATGAATTTGAAGTTACCACACTTGATTTGTGAAGAAGCCTGTGCCCCCAACTACACAAAGAAAATAACATCAGTTATGAGCTCCAACAACTCCTACCAGCTCCAAACATCTATCCTTGTCTTTGTCCTCTCTGTTTCATCTCAGAGAGGGCTCTCCTCTTCTCAGAGGATAACCTTCCAACTCTGCTGGCTTTTTTCCTGGGTTTCTCCCTACTCTTTCTTATCTGGTAGCTTATAATTGACTAAATCTTGGCTTAGTCTTTCCTTAAGGAGGGAAAAAAAAACAAACTTAATTTTACCTCAGAAATTCTTCAGTCTAGCACCCCATCTCTTCTTTTCTTTATTGCCAAATGTCTTCAGAGAGTAAAAATGATTACTGTCTTGTTTTTCTAAATCCTTAGTTATACCTCTGCCTCTTAGGACTGCTTTTCCATACTCTACTCCACTACCAGAATAGCTCTGGCAAAGGTTTTATGTGACATAATTGCCAAATCTAATGATCTTTAGTCAGCCTTCATCCTCTTTGTCAATGGATTTGACTCTTTATTTTTTCAGTTTAACAAATATTTATTGAAGATACACTGATTACCCCACATTCTACTAGGCAGTGAGGATATAAAATGTTAGTAAAAGTCATGTGCAACAAATAATATAATATCACAATTGCTACAGGAATTATGTAAAACATTCCTGAGGATTGTGGAAGAGCAGTTTTCCTGAGCCAAGGGAAGGGAAGGTATAAGAGAAAATAAGATAACATATTATCAGATAATAAAGGGAAGTGCATAAGGAACAAAGACAGTAACATTTCCAAAAGCACAGCTAGGGTGAAAGTACTTGATATTTTTAAAAATCAGTGATTTGTCTAATAAGGCAAAACTGGGAGTGTATTACCAGATGAGGTATTATAACGGACGAGGCAAGATATGATGAAGTCTGTACTAGGATAGTGGAGACAAGGATGAGGAGGCCAGTAGAAGTAGGGTTGCTGGAGAGATAGAGATAGAATAGATAGAATTCAGAGATAGAATTCAGAGATAGAATCAGTAAGATTCATTGCCTTATTTGCTAGTGATTAAAGGTGGAATCATGGAATGAGACATAGCAAAGTGTCTGATGTGGTAGAACATCCGTATCATGTAGTCCAATAGGCAGTTAGATATATGAATCCAGAGGCCAGGAGTGTGGTCAAGGTTGCAGATAAAAATTTGAGGAGGAGACTGAAGTCCTGAGAAAGAGAAGATAAAGATATGGACAGTTTTGGGGGCGCTTGGGTGGCTCAGTGGATTAAAGCCTCTGCCTTTGGCTCAGGTCATGATCTCAAGGTCCGGGATGGAGCCCCGCATCCGGCTCTCTGCTCAGCGGGGAGCCTGCTTCCCCCCTCTCTCTGCCTGCCTCTCTGCCTACTTGTATTCTCTCTCTCTCTCTCTCTCTCTGTGTCAAATAAATAAAATCTTTAAAAAAAAAGATATGGACAGTTTTGATACTAGAGTAGATGGAATTTTAAGGGAGTCATACTTGAGGAACCCAATCTTTGAGAAGTAGAGAAATTAAGTTGCCTGCTTTGGGTGAGGGTTGCTTTACAAGTGGTAAAATTTTGGAACACTAATTGTGTGCCTCTAGCATTATTTTTTGTTGTTGTTTTCTAGTCTTTGGTCGTTAGTTGTTCTAAGTCTACCAAGTCTTCATTGGTCAGTGGCATTGCTTCTTCTCCACCATCACTATCAGCTTGATGATATCTCACCTTTTAAAAAAAATTTTCAATATTACTTTGAATTGTGTTTTTTATTGTGTCGACAGATGTATGTTACATTAACAAAAGGCCAACAGAATAAAGATGATGATATGATAGGGATAATTCCAGGGATCGAGGATACATTTGTGCGTATGAAATCCAATCTTTAGTAAGGGGTGGTAGACGAGAAATACATATATCAGATGATGATAAATATAATGGGGAAAAATAAAGCAAGGTAAGAGGAAAGTAGAAAAATCGAGCAGAGACCTTATAAAAGAAAGAAAATAATCGTGTGGATATCTAGGGAAGGAACATTCCAGGAAAAGGAAATAGTATATGCAGAGCCCCTGAGGGAGGATTGACCTTTGGTAAATTCTAGGAATAGCAAATGAGCCAGCGAGGCTGGAGTTGATGAGCTCCGGCACCGGATTTGATGAAGACGGAAGTTGTGGGGGCAAGTTTGGCAGAGGGAGATCATTCCGAGATCTCAGAAGAGGAGGCTAATTCTCAACCAGTTAGATTCAAACATCCTCATTTTGTAATAGCAGTTCTGTAATTCTACTTTACTGAAATGTAATTCAGAGATGATATGTAACTTCCTTAAAAATTTCCAAATATGGGGCACCTGGGTGGCTCAGTCATTAAGCGTCTGCCTTCGGCTCAGGTCGTGGCCCTGGGGTCCTGAGATCGAGCCCTACATCGGGCTCCCTGCTCTGTGGGAAGCCTGCTTCCCCCTCTCCCACTCCCCCTGCTTGTGTTCCCTCTCTCACCATGTCTGTCTGTCAAATAAAGAAATAAAATCTTTAAAAAACTTTTTTTCAAAATATAACTTGACCGCCCTAATTAAAGGAAAGGTATTTATAGCCTGTTTAATATGTGAATTAAACAGTATGAATAGCATGTTTTTAATATATAAATACTCGGGCAGGACAATAAGGAAGATAGAAATCCCCTATAGCACTACCCTGGGGAAGCATACTCTATGAGAACAACAATGAGCCTTTGGCCTTCTTTAGGCTCTTTTAGTGGAGAAGCTATCTGAGGGTTTAGAGGAGGAGTAACATAATCTAATATTTGAAAATCACACAGCTTCCTGCATGAAGTGAGGCTGTGGGTGGACAAGGGTAAAAGCAGGGAGCCCAGTTAAGAGGCTATTACAGTCATCAGTTGTGAGTTGGTAAATTGGACTGTGAGATGACCATGAAAGAGGACTTGAGAAGTTGAACTTTAGATGTATGTAGAAGGTAAAGGATTTGCTGACGGATTGGAGATACGAGAAAGAAAGAGGAATCAAGGATAACTCCAGGAGTTTCTGCCTAAGCAAATGTAAGCCTGGAAGAAGTCACTGGGGAAGGGGAGACCAGAAGTTCCCTTTGGGAATATGTCAAATTTGAGATGTCCGTTAGGCATCCTGGGAGAAAAGATATTGAGCTAAAAGTTAGATACACAAGTCTTTAGAGTTCAGAGCAGAGGTCCAGGCTAGACATACCAATTTGGGAATTATTATATTTGTAGTAGGTGGTGTGGTTACACAAAATAGAGATCACCAGGGATTTTGTAGTGGATATGAGATTTTTACGTTCATTAAACTGGGGGAGCTGAATTTCAGAAGGTTGAAACATTGGCATAGAGTGTAAGATTTAGATTTAGAATATTAGGGCCCTGCCACTCCTATAGCTCAGGACCACGTGCCATCTGGGTATATGTCTAATATGTCTAATAAGGTTTGCCAAATAAAGAAGTAGTTGTCCTGAATTTGGAACCAGAGGTTAGGTCTTTTGAGTTTATAAAAAAGAGGACTTGGGCTCTCTAAATTTAAAGCTTTGAGTAGCCTGTTAGCCTATTTAGAAATTTTTAATTTGTTCAGATGGGATAAAGTCAGCATTTTGAAAGGAAAAAATGTTATGCATTCTAACCTTTATACCTACATACATTACTTTTATTAGTCTTTGAGTATTACAATTATTAATCATATGGCACAAGTATAATAATCAAAATTCGTATTAAAATAGCTAGTGTGACCTTAATATAGTTTCCAAAATAAAATGATTACTTGTCAGATATTTCATGTTCATTTGGTTTTCTTTTAGGAAGATTTGGAGACCGGAGTTCACCTTGACCCTGCTGTCAAAGAGGTTCAATATAATCCTACCTATGAGACCATGTTTGCTCCTGAGGTAAGAAAACATTATATTCAAGATTCTGCCTTTTGCAAAAGCATTTGAATTATACATAAGGAGATAAACAGTTGGTGAATTTTTCAGAGTTTTCTCAAAAGAGTAACTATTTAAACTTCCAAAAAATATGTCCTACTATATGCCAGGTATATCTCAATTTTTAAATAAAAGGAAAAGAAAATATACTTCTAAAAATCCACTACTGTTTATCTACCGACATACAACATCTGACAGAATGGAACATTGTCTTTTGCAAAAAGAAATTTTTTAATATCTGATTCTCAGATGTGAATGTAGTTAACATCTTCCTCAGTTTCGTTAAGGGAGTATTACAAATTAACTGTAAGGGAAAAAGAATTTATTATTAGCCCTCATCACTGCATTGTATATTATGAAACATTTGTTTACAAATGCTCCTGTGCTAAATGCTAGGAAGAAGTGCCAGGCTAACATGTTCGCTGCTCAATAGTAGTCACAGTGTGTATTGCCTGCTCTAGGCGAGACATCTTATAGTGGTGGTGGTGGTGATGGTGGTGGTGGTGGTGGTGGTGGTGGTGATGATGGTGATGGTGGTGATGGTGATGATGGTGATGGTGATGGTGGTGATGGTGGTGGTGGTGATGGTGGTGGTGGTGGTGGTGGTGATGATGGTGATGGTGGTGATGGTGGTGGTGGTGGTGGTCATGGTGATGGTGGTGGTGGTGATGGTGGTGG
>CM052802.1:45172116-45230730 GCA_028533885.1 Nasua narica | reverse complement strand
TAATGCTCCGTTTTGCCATCTTCTACAGAAAGCACATTGAGTGGGATGAGGCAGCTGAAGTAGAAAACATCAGTATTACTTTTTCACAGCTACCTGCAGTTTATTCAAAGGTTCCATCTTCATGACTGGGCCCAAGGTGTTGAGAGTCAGGGAGATGTCACCGCTCTGGTTTGGCATCCGTGGTGCATGGATGGCCAGAGGAGTGCTTGGGGTGACCCCAAAGCTATTCTTGTTAAACTGGACTGCAAAGTCTGTCATGTGCTACAGAGCTTTGTTGGTGAAGTTCATTTCCATATAGATGTGCCCTTGGCGGTGACTAAGTGTTCCGGAGATCGCCAAGCCTTTAGCTTTTACTACAGGCAGCCAGACATGGGATCTGCCCATGCCTGTCCCCATGGAAAATTCAGATGGGTCGTTCAGACCACTGCCAGACCACAGCAGGAGTAGGTGAAGGAGCAAAGGTTGCAGGCACTGATGAGGGGACGAAAGATTGTCCTACCAGACCATCTAGTCCTCCTCCCGAGAGATCCATCTGCATGAAGGACACCTGTAGCACATTGACTGGGGGGCTGATGTCAGAGTTTAAGGTTTGAAAAGGTCTCCTAGAAGGTCGCCTTGAGAGGGGCTAACCTGTTCCAGGTTGGTGGCAGCGGTGGTGCGGGCAGTGCCGTCACCTGCATCAGAGTTCCCATGGTGTATTGGCAAGTGTTTGTGATGGAGTCCACGACTTCTTTCTATAGAAGCATTGGGCGGCTAATGGTACACGGAGGCCAAAAAACCCATGTGGCAGATTAGCCCCTCCAGCAGCGTTGGCTCAGTAAGATCTGTCTCCTCAGACATCAGTGGCTTCTCTGACAAGACCGTTTCTCTGGCTATGACAGGGTCTGTTGAGAGAAAACGCCAATAAATACAGCCCCAGTCTCAAAGGTCAGGATTATCAGAATCCTGTGTTGCCAAACTCAAGACTTATGTAGCAGCTCCTGTGTTTCTCATGGTTTCTTAAGAAACAGCTTCACTATGGCAGTCAGCAGAGTGAGCACCTGGGCTTTCGTCAGAAAAACCCTCCAGGAAGCTCTCCAGTAACTTATCTGCTTTGTCAGTTCTCTCCCCATATTTTCCCCCAATCCAGATCATAGCTGCTTGAGCTTCTGGTCCATCCAGTGAGTCGAAGTTCTCACACCGAGGGGCAGTGATACTTTCATACTTGTTGCAGTATTTGTGAAAGCTGTCCCTGATGGCAACAGTTACCTCTTGGACCACATAATTTCCTTTGGTCTGGATGAGCTCAAACAGTGTGCATACACGGCACCCTGCCGACTGCTCACTTTGATGGCTCACTGGCCAGTGGCCCGCACAGCTTCGCAAGCAAAGCCAACATCCACCTCTGTGGCGCATTCCTCTAATTCTGCCAGAACCTGAGCAGTGTTGGCTTGGAACGCCAAGTGAATCATGATACCCAACTGCTCTAGTTTAGGATAGATGGGATCATTGTACTTCGTGAAGAAGGCTTTGATTTCCTGCTTCAAGATTTGGGGCCTTTCTTGGGACAATTACACTGATATTCCTCAGGGTGATATACTGCACCTCCAATTCCCCAAACAGCAGAGTGACAAGCACAGGGGCCACCTTCTTCAGGAGCATATTGCAATAGCCCAAGTCCTTGGGTAACAACTCTAGAAACTTCACTAGGACTCTTACTGCTGAAAGCACCACCGCTGAGTTGGCACAAGACAGCCAGTGAGTTACACACTCACAGATGCTCTGAGCCTTGCGGTCATCTTTAGGGTTGTAATTAGACAGGCAGTCCAAGATGAAAATCTGACCCCATCCAGCACATTCATTCAGGGCTGCCACCAGCTTATTAATGTTCTGTGGGTTCAGATCAAGTAGGTTGCTGTTTGGGGGAGATTCACTGATTTCAGAGCATGCTCCTACAGCATTAGCCAGCACCGTTGGGTTTGAATCTGCTCTGAGATCCCACAGAGAATCTAGAAATGATCTTCTACCATTTGGGCATTGATATCATGGAGCTTTGCCACACAGACTGCTGCTGTTTTTCCAAACATAGGGATAGCTTCCTCCTCCGTCAATCACTTGTGGAGGGGTTCACAGAGATTGTCTGTAACCTTGTCCACCCAGATGCACCCCCATGGTCCTGACGACCAAGGCCCAAATGAGAGTACTGGGATCTTCACAGTGCTTCACAAAGCTGTAGACAGCCATGATGGCCATGTCTGGCTGACTCGTGGCATAGTTCATCGAACAGAAATACACATGCTTCTTTAATTCCAGATTGTCAGTTTACATCCAGAAAGAGAGAGCTGACATCCTTCCCTATAGTCACGGCAGCAGTCACTTTCTTCACAGCCTCCTCCTCTCTTCTTTCTTTTCATTGTTGAGTTCTGCCTTCAATTCAAAGATTTCTTCTTGTTTACTGATTATGAAGTACTTGGAGTCAGTCATGGTTCTGGATCTTTCTTGTGCACCAGAGGCAAGGTGGGAGGCAAGGGTGTGAATGGCGGCAGCAGCCAGCGAATATGGCCCAAGTGGTGGTGTAACGGTTTCTTGCATGTTACTGGATATAAATGTTTTTGAAGGTTTTGTTACATCTTGTCAAATGCTTTCCGAAAGAATTCTCCCACCTTACACGGACGGCCACGACCACGTGTGCAAGTCCTCTTTCCCTTTACCCAAGATCTGGTTGATCGTTTTTCCTTTATTTATGGGATAACAAAAATATATAACATTTAATCTCTCTGATTTGTTTCATTTGGACTACTAGTGAGGTTGAAGGTTTTCCCCTATATTTGTGACCATTCTTCGCAGATTGTTTTTCTTGGATCTAATAATAAAATTGGTATTATTAGAGACTCTTAACTCGGGGGAACAAACTGAGAGTTGCTGGGATGGGACGGTGGGTGGGTGGGGGGATGGGGTAACTGGGGGATGGGCATTAAGGAGGGCACTTAATGTAACGAGCACTGGGTGTTACATGCAACTGGTGAAATCACCTAAATTCTACCTCTGAAACTAATAATACACTCTATGTTAATTGAATTGAAATAAAAAATTTTAAGAAATAGAGCCATTTCAAATAAGACTACAAAGGAAGAAAGTAGACATTAACTGTATTAAAAATATAAAAAGGAAAATAAACTTTAGGAAGATAGATGAGAATATCTCAGAACTAAAATGCAGACATAGTCACTTACTTGAAACATAGGATATTAGAAAACTAATTGAACTAAAATTCTGTAGTGTTAGAATTGTATCTTCCTCTGTCGCTGGCTGACTTCTAGTAGGGGATATAGCTAAATATTTAACTTCTCTCATTTGTGAAGGGAAAATATTATTGTCCCTTGATTACCTGAGGTGGGAGGCAGTAGCAGTAGTAATAGTGATATTGGCAGTAAAGATTTATTTTACCATAGATGATGTGGAGAAGGAAGAGAGCATAAATTCCTGTGCTCAGAAATAAGACCATGGCCGAATGAGCTGGGGATCGGCGCTTCCCTAAGTATCACAGGAAGTACCAGGGATCTCCCTTTCCTCTCCGCCTCCCACTTCACCCCTCCAAACACACAATGCAGTGTCACTTGTATATACATAAATCTCTCTCAAGATAGAATTACACCGTACATCAATTTTTATGATTGAGATGGGGATTTTTAACATCAGATATGTTGGTCTAAATTTTGTATGAGCCTTACAAAATCTCACTTAAAAAATCCTTTACAGAACACTGTTCTATACATCAGAGAGACAAAAGATAAAGTAGCTCATGGAATTTGGACCTATGATTTCAGAGAGTTTACTCCAAAGCTGCTTTTCTGCCATCAAGCTCTCTCCTCTGGCCAAGAACGTATTTTAATACTGAAAAAACTATATGCAGTTGAGTTCATAGCCAGGTGGTTGGTTCTATTCTAGCACATCATGAGGGTGAGCTGAACACCTATACCTTAGCTTATTTGAAAAGTATGTTCAGTGACAAATCTTCTGTTCCCCAAAAGAAGTTCTCTTTAATCTTTAGCTGGAAAATTAAAGTGTCAACTTAATCCATTAGGATGTACCCCTTAAAAAAGTGGCTAGTACCTTTTATACTTTATGGTTATTTGTATGAGTCATAGACCATAAACTGATAAATGACCTAGTCTCTTTCATAAATATGCTGATTACTAAAAGTAATTTTACCACATATATCATGTGATAGCATCCCCACTTAAGAAAAATTGATTTGAGTTAATATAGATAGATTTTCTTTCCTTAAATCCCCAGAGACCCCTGCAGACAATTGTATAGATAATAGCTACATATTTTCATCACTTTTTGAAGGAGTGTATTCACATGCGAGTTGATATTCTTACTTACCTTTCTTACCAAGGAAACATACATAATGATTTATGAAGTGGAAATGTATTATTTTAAAATTGAGAGGGAAGGCTCTCCTTACAGGGAATAGCATTTTCAAAATAATAGCTAGATTTTGTATAATTCTTCTTACTCTGTTCTTTTTAAAATTATTTAATAGTTTATATAATTTGATAAGCTAAAGCCCTGTATTATCTAGTACCAAAAACAAAAAGGAAATAGTTTCTAAACTTCCAAATGTGTGATGTCCATATATTTTATAAGATCTTAGAAATTTGACTAATGTTTGATACCTTGGCCAGAGAGACCATTAATAAGGTAATGTCAACATGCTAGATTCATTCTACAAGATACTTCTTACTCAGCTGAAGTCCTTCATGGTCCACCCTGAGATTTGGGTTAATAGTTCTAGATAGGAGTATAGCTCAGGAAAGAAAGATTGGTCCTAAGTTAAAGAGACCATTTCAGCATCTGGGAAGGAAAATGTGAGATGAGTGTGTCTGTATAGTAATAAAATGAATTATAAATGGCAACAATGGAATCAGTAATATGTACTTTTTTCCTTACAGGTTATGCATTAGACCCTTCATTAGATAATCATCAAGTGTCTACTAAATATATTGGTTCAGTAGAAGAAGCTGAAAAAAATCAAGGTAATTTATTCAAATTTATTTGAAACATTTCATATCAAGTACATGTATATATACCCACACACTTATAATTACTGTCTTGCATTAGGAAAAAACTAGTATTTTATTAGATCGATTTTATTTTTAAGTTGAGACAAGTAATATAGAGCAATATAGTTTAGAACTATTATAGTTTAAAGCTTGTTTTTGCCACTATGAGGCATGCAACCTTGTAAGGAAGATGTTGATACCTATTATTCTGTGTTTTTATGAGTACTTGGCACAGTGCCAATGATGTAGAAATCATTCAATAAAATATAATTAATGTGTAGCAAATGTTTGCAGTTTCTCAGCATAATGTCAAACTACATTTTTATAGAGCAGAACAAGTTTTATTATACATTGTCTATGGAGATTGTCTTAGGGTTGCTTTGAAGGCTGAGTTAAATATGTTTTAGAATATGCGTTTGTGCTCATATTCATTTTGTACTTATAAGACAAAGTATCGTACTCTAAATGCTGACTGGTCACAAAGCCCCTCATTGGACTCTTACCCATAAAATATGCTCATTAGAAAAATAATATGCTGCTTGTATGAGGACACTTCTACTTAGTAGCTACAGACCCTGTACCATCCAACAACCTCCGGTGTATGAGCTACATCATTGTTAAAATAGAATTTCGACAAGCTTTTGTTGTAGCATACAACCTAATGGAAACTCATTTGAATTAATATAGGCAAACTTTTTTCTTTAAGTTAGACCTCTACAAGCCATATCTTTATGTAGTTAGATTCTCTGTTAACAGTTACATTGTGATTATGACTCCCATAAAGCTTTCTTTTTCCAATTTAATGACTACACACAGCTTGCCACCTCCTACTGATCAAATCAGAATCTCAACCAGAAACATCCTCTTTCCTGTTTTCTTTTTAATCTAAGACTTATGATAGGAGAGGTCCAATTTAGATTTAGATCACTTAGCAGAATATCAGATTCTTGTGAAACCTTGCTTAACATATATATTGTTAAATTATAAGTTATTAATTCCTTACTGTAATTTAATCTAATTCAGTTTTTAGATGATAAATTTTAATTTATTCTTGCTTTCACAAGTAGCTTTATCTGGGAACTTAGGTGGTTCAGTTGGTTGAGCACCCCACTCTTGATTTCAGCTCAGGTCCAGTCCTGCATCGGGTTCCACGCTGAGCATGGAGCCTGTTCAAGATTCTCTCTCCCTCTCGTTCTGTCCCTCCCATGTGCACACACTCTCTCTTTAAAAAAAAAAAAAAGGTAGCTTTATTATTATTTAGCAATGTTAAGTTGCTGGATTCCTTTCAAAAACTGGTAAAATCCACTGATAAAGGTCCTTGATTCATTAGAAAGGATTGTGTACCTTGTAAGATTACATAGCCAGGTCTTTTCTTTAAATATATTAGGACTTGCAAAACATTGTAGTAGTAGAAAGCTTCTCTTCCCAGAAGGTTGAGTTTCTCTTTGTATAGCATGAGTTGGTATACCTGGCAGATTCATGCAGATTTTATTTTATGTTCTTTAATAAATCTTTGGTCACTTGAAAAATCACTTTTCTTTAACCATATAAAATAAAAATTACATATATGCTACTATTTCTTTAGAAAATATCCATATTTGTGATCCCCAATTTTTTTTTTAATGTAGGTTTAACTGTATTTGAAACTGGTCAGAAAAAGATAGAGAAGAGGAAAAAGTTCAAAGAAAATGATGCATCTAATATTGATGGTTTCTTGGGACCGTGGGCAAAATATGTGGATGAAAAAGATGTAGCCAAGCCCTCAGAAGTAAGTTCTGATGTTTTTCATTGCCAATTCAGATAGATGCTGTGTGTCTGTGAAGGATATCTATATTAATAAACTTGAGATTTCCTTAGAGAACCAAATGATGACTCATCAATATTTCTCTGCTATGATTGATTGAGAAAATAGAGTCAGATTTTTTAAAGTTTTCTTGGGAATATTTTTAATTTATCCTTTTTTATTTATTTTCTTCTGTATTTTTAATTAAAATACAATATTAAACAATTTTTAACAAAAACTTAAATTTAATAAAAATTGATGATGCTATTAAGCTACGGTGATGGCTGCTCTTGATACCAGATACTCGGATGGTAACCACAGAATCAGCCTTTTTGTAATTTTAGTGGTGGGTTTTTCTGTAATTAGTGGTGGGTTTTATTTGTTTATTTACTTATTTAAAATTTTTAACAAAGAATAATCTATATTTAAAAAAATAATAACACTATGAAGTTTTATAAAGTAAGACCATGGAACCCTACCTGTCCTTCTCTGTCTCCTAATCCTACTGTATCTATGAGCCAGTGACTGTCCTAGGTCTTACGGATATAGCAGTGGACAAGATCAAGAAAATCCTGTCCTCGTAAAGCTTATATTCTAGCTGTATCTTTCATCCGTGTATCTCAATCATATACACTTGCCCCTTTTTATACGTTAGACATCGTCTGTTGATGTCTTTGTTATTATAGATAAAGATTTACTACTATCCCACCTTCCTTCCACTACTCCTCCCATAAAAGTTGTGTCACAAATCTGTGGTCATTGCTTATACCCTTATGACTTAGTAAAAGCTGTTTACTGGAGAACAGCCTGGTGCACAAAAATTGAATTTCCTTTCCAATACGAGATATTCTAGCTACTTTGTCTTTTTGCTTACATAATTAGCATAATACAATAAATTTATTTCTAAATGTTCCAGAAAGGTGGGTTTTGTATAAAGTGAGTTTAAATGTGTTAACTAGTACCCATTATGTGTTTAATGTCATTTTGTAATCTTTCCAAGAGCTGGAACTGTTATCCCAGAAGACATATGTAACAGCTATGGCTTCACCCAAAATTAGACCGTATTATAAAGTATTTATAACCAGTTTTGGGCACAGTGGGGTTCTAAAAGATCCATTTTAAAGTTCACTCCTTAATTTCCTTAGGAAGAACAAAAAGAATTAGATGAAATCACAGCAAAGAGGCAGAAGAAAGGCAAACAGGAAGAAGAGAAACCTGGAGAGGAGAAGACAATCTTACATGGTAATATATTTTTAATGCCTCTTCATTTTTATGATAAACTTTCAGATACTCACTCTGTTCTGTGTTCATATAGTATCAATTGCCCTTACTAATCAGCGGCTGTACTTCACTATATTAAGAATAATTATATTTGAAAAAAAAAAAAGAATAATTATATTTGACTATTTGAGTCTTCCATATTCTAATAAAGGAGAGAAAATAACATGATTAATGATTGCCACAGATGATTCTTTGACGTGCTAGTGAATTTTTAAAAATAGTAGATAAAGAAGAAATCTGAATTGTCCATAATCTGTTCTTTCCTAAGAACAGACTGACTCTTCACTCATTTTATCCTTTTGTTTTTAGCCCAAGTCAAATATTCTCTAGATATCTACATTATTCATAACTATTACTAAGTTATGCTTTAAAAGAAAAACTTTGTTTTTCACGTGAATAGACTGGAGATTAAGATTCTCATACCAATTTTGATATGTGGAAGGAAATGCATATTTGGGAAATGTACTCTAAAATAAATTATAAATATTCTAAATTATAAATAAATATTCTAGAAATATTCTAGAACCATTATAATGGTTCATTAATCAGTTATATTTGGAAAATTATGTAGTGATTATCAAACTGTAAAGAATAATTTAGTGCCGTTGTATTGGTTATTCTAATGTTAGATCGCATATCAAATATTTAGGTTTGATGAGGCCATACTTGGTTTCTCAAACTCCAGTTTTCTCTCCAAGGACGCTATTTAATACTGTGGTGCTTGCAGCCTTAATAAAAATAGCAGCCAACAGCTACTGAGGACTTACTCTGTGGCAGGCAAGTTACTAAATGCTTTATATACACTATGCAACTTAAATCCCACAAGTGACTTCACTGCAAACTTTGGGTTGAAAGTGGAAAAGAGAATGGAAAAGGAACCTGGAAGGGCATAAAAGAGGAAGGCAGGAAAAAGGATAGTTGATATTTTTGCTTTAACTTCTTTTCTATCCTGTTTTGCTTCTGGGTCTTTGCCAGTGACTCACAGGCCCAAGTGTTTTCTCTTCTTCCCTCGCTATAATTATGCTGCAGTGAAGTCTTCTTTATATATCATTAAAATGTGTAACTAAGTGAAAGAAGTATAGATCTTATTTAAAGGACTGATAGTCTCTGGGTATTTAGAAATTCCAAAATACTACTTCTAATTGTAAATAATAGCAGGGATTTCAAACAGCTAAATTTTAGCCGACTCTTGGTCTTAACTTCATCAGAGTGTTATTACCTAAGCCTTAATAAGGAACAATAGCCCTATGAGTAAACTGTTATCATTTAAGGATATAGACTTTCTGACTGTAGCCTGTATTTGTTCATGGCTTTCCTTTGTCTTGTTTCAGTTAAAGAAATGTATGACTACCAAGGTAGATCCTATCTTCACATACCTCAGGATGTTGGTGTTAATCTTCGGTCCACGGTGCCACCTGAGAAGTGTTACCTTCCCAAAAAGCAAATTCACGTGTGGTCTGGACATACAAAGGCAAGCAAACTGGTCATAGGGATTGGCCATGACATAACATTTATAATTCAGTGTTCTGGTAGCCCAAGCCTTTCCCTACAAATTCCTGCCACAATCTGCTTTTTCTGGGATACAATGTCAGTGAATAATGGGTTGGTAGTAGCACCAAAACTTCAGTCATTTTGCCTAGCTCTCGGGATTATCATTCTTAAGAGAAGATTAGATGGTTTCTGGTTTATAAACTATGGTCATATTAAAACTAATGCAGAGACAAGATGCTTGAAACTTCTGATGTTGATATTCCTTGTCATCTGCACTATTCCCACTGATAATTCCCAGCTCTTAGCAAAGAACCAAGGAACTGAGTACAAGAAGGAAGAGGAGAGAGAGCATTAGCAACTTGATTGGCTAAGAATTCCCTTGGGTGAGAAAGTCAATATTAAAGGTTAAAAAACATATCTTCAAAAGCTTAGTGTCAATAAAGGCTGTTCTTGGAGTACTAACGAAGGTTATTCTGGGGCATGATTTTTGGAATGAAGAGAAACAGTAAATTAGATTGTTTAAAAATACACTGTCCTTGCCTTATGTTTCATTTTAGCTGATTGATAACTGTAATACCTTTTTATAGGGCGTCAGTGCCGTCAGGTTATTTCCTCTCTCTGGCCATTTATTGCTGTCTTGTTCCATGGACTGTAAAATCAAGGTGAGTTTTCAGTAATAGAATAGGAATGCTGCAGAGCTAGTGCTTTGGTCAAGTCTGTTTGGTTAATTATAAAAAAATTTGAGTTTGTTAGGCAATTAGAGGCTAATTATTTTCTCTTAGGCCCCATGAATGCAGCCATTTATGAATTCCTTCCAAACATGTTGATTCAAATACAGCTCTGTGGTCCAATTGGCTAGACTCTTTTGTAAGCTTAAAGAACTGATTAGAATGTAACCAATCACTTTGGTTTTAGATACATAAATATTTAACCACTAATAATGCATTTTTAGAGGTTTTGGATATGTAAATGAGTTCATTTGTTCCTCGGAACCGTATGAGGTAGCGAGAACACACATTAGAAATCCCATTTTAGAAAATAGATAATGCAGTTCATCCTTTTTCTTATAAATGCAAGTAGATACCAAGTAGCAGAAATGCTCCCAGCCTCCTCTTTCAGTTTTTATTGTCTTAGGGGGCTCTACCTTAAGCCGGAGTTCAGCTACTGAGTATGTGGGGGAAAATTCACTTGCCACTGAATGTCAGCTTGAACATGGGGAAAGCCTTTTTAAAAATCTTAAATCTGCAGGACGCCTGGGTGGCTCAGTTGGTTAAGCATCTACTTTCAGCTCAGGTCATGATCCCAGGGTCCTGGGATTGAGCCATGCATCGGGCTCCTTGCTCAGTGGGGAGCCTGCTTCTCCCTCTACCTGCCACTCTCCCTCCTTGTGCTTGCTCTGTCTCTCTCTGACAAATAGATAAAATCTTTAAAAAAAAATCTTAAATCCGAATTTGTGTCTTCTGTGTCTAGATTGTTATGATGGTCAAGAAATATCAACTCCGTAGTATTCTTGAGGCTTGAAAAGTTGAATCATTAAAATTTTACTCTTTGTAAATAATTCGTAGATATTAACAATATATGAAGGGTAGCTTTTCTTGATGAGAGCAATCATTTAGGCATTTGTCTCTACCCAGTAGCTTAAAATCACAGGCCGACTATTTGGAGTGAAAACCTTTGTTTCCTTTAACTTTAGCTTCATACAAGCTATGTTCGTTGAGATTAAGGTCTTCTGACCAATTCAAAAAGCATAGCGTTCAATTTTGTTCACATCCATAAACATTTATTTGGTACCTATTATGTGCAAGGGGCTGAGTCTAAAAATTTATCAAAGCCCTGTCCCTGCCCTCAGGGTAATCATTTCAATATGATTAAATGATGGTTCTAGAGTCAGGCGGAAAGTTCTGCTTTCTAAGAGGAAGCATCCTTCAGCAGGAAGATAATTGAGTAAAGTGTTGGGGAAGGGAATAGGTAGTGGAGTATGTCTGAAATGAGTGACTAGAGTGGATAGGCATGACGTGTGCTGAACACTACGAGTTTGTGGCTGCTGGAGTCTCGAATCTGAGGGATACAGAATGGTGACAGACATCAGCGAAGGATCAGGTGCTAGATAGGGGTCCTTGCCTGCTATGCTGTGGGGACTGAGACTTTATCCTACTGGCACTGGGTGGCCAGAAGTGCATTATTGAGGATTAGATCTGAGGCAGGCAAGAATAAAGGTAGTTTTAGGGACACCTGGGTTGACTCAGTCGGTTAAGCAACTGCCTTCAGCTCAGATCGTGATTTCAGGGTCCTGGGATCGAGTCCTCCATCGGGCTCCCTGCTCTGTGGGGAGCCTGCTTCTTCCTCTACCTGCCACTCTCCCTCCTTGTGCTTGCTCTCTCTCTCTGACAAATAAATAAATAAAATCTTTTTTAAAAGAAAGAATAAAGGTAGTTTTGAAGCTATTGTACACACTTCAGGTGTGATGAGAATTATTAGCCTATTACATTTTAGTCTAGATCATCATTTTCATATAGCTTCTATTATATTTTGTTACTTTAGAAAGTTCAAAAAAAATCTGCAGTACCAAAATGTTATAAACATGGCAGTTTTAGTAACATTTAGTTCTTCTAGAAGTAGCTCATAATATTACATAAGTAGAAACTTTTCATCACGGAAAACGTATCAAATATAGAAAAGAATAAGAAGAAAGGGAAAATCACTTGTATCAGCTCCACCTATCTCTTGATATTTTGCTGTATCCTTCAGTATCAGACTTCAGATTTGTGTGTGTGTGTGTGTGTAGTCCAAATGGTATAACACAGACTAACAGCACCAAACCATGCCTTTGGTTAAATCCCCAGTACCCGCAGATTTGCACACACATAGCTGGCAAATGGTTGTTCTTGATTGAAACTTGTCATACTATCCAAGTCTTGTATTCAATTTAATATTTCTATGTGTTTTTCCCCAGCTCTGGGAGGTTTATGGAGACAGACGCTGTCTGCGAACATTTATTGGTAATACTCCTTTTCTCTCTGTCTATAAATCTGTTTGGAAAGACTTTTTAAACTCCATCATTGACAGTAACGTTACAACACTGATAATGAAGGGAAGTCTTCAAAGAGTTGAACTGAGTTTTGAAGAGGCAGTCCTCCCACATAGACAAAAAGGGAACTGGGAAGAGAGAAGAACAGGAGCAAAAGTGGTCTGAGAATGCCTGCTCTTTGAGGCAGTCGTGTATAATGCAGAATTGCCAGGGAGGGGATATGGTGAGAGGTGACAAGAGGAAAAAGCAGTATAACCAGGGGCAGAGCATGACCTTAGGTGCCATCAGTGAGGAGCGTAGAATCTAGCCAGAGGGCCTTGGAAAGCCAGCCATTGAACTACTCTTGCAGGAAATCAACCCAGTCCGATCTGAAGTTTACAGAGATCACAGTGGCAGTATGAAGATGCTCTGGTAGGGCAGGCCTGCAGGCAGGGAGATGCATGATGGGGTTATGTCATCAGCCTGGATTAGAGACTGTGAGAGCCTGGCCTGAAGCAGCTGATGGGAGAGGAAAGAAACAATCAAGAGTTAAAATCAGCAGGGCTTAGTCACTGGATGTGAGTGATAAGAGTGAAGCAGAAATCTAGGGTGACTCCTAGCTGGCTGGCTGGCTGAACGGGGGTGCCATTGGCCATGAAGAGGGGACATAAGACAATGATGAGGTGTCACTTGTTAAATCTGAACTGCCTTTGGGATATGGAAATGAAAATGTCCAGTGAGCAATTAGCCAGGTGTTGAGCTTCGAAAAGAGGTTCAGAATCAGCAGCTAAAGCATACGAAAGAATAAGACCAAGCGATCTCCTTGAAGGAGAAAACAAGGCCAGAAAGAGAACAGCTTTGTGGCAAACTAGCCTTTTGGGTAGAGGATAGTTTACTCTCTTTGTGAGATTTCATGCGAAGGCTGGTTACATTTCCAATTTTAACTGTACATTATTGAAACGCTATTTGTGTGAATCGTAGTGGCTCTGTTTTTAGATTCAAGTGGGAGTCCGTTCTGCAGTGCTGCTTTGTTAGGATTTTAGGGCCTCGCTGAACAAATAAATACTGCCCAAGGTGCCAGGACATCCTACAGGGAGACTCTCAGCAGCAGATGGGAACAAAATGCCTCTTGTACGTATAGTGGACTTGGTCTCCATCTTGTACGTCCAGTGGACTTGGTCTCCATCTTGTACGTCCAGTGGACTTGGTCTCCATCTTGTGCGTCCATTGGATTTGGTCTCCATCTTGTACGTCCAGTGGACTTGGTCTCCATCTTGTACGTCCAGTGGACTTGGTCTCCATAGTGGGCAGATGGAGAAGCTGTCTAACCGGCAGATAGTTTTTCGGTGGAAAACAAAATTACCAGTTTTGGAAGATGGGACTCTTGCCATAGAAAAGAACGCCTAATTACTGTGGCATGTAGCCACATGATTGGAGTTCATTGGTGATGGTGTTCTGGAGCTACTGTGTGTGGCTAACGATTTATGCGACGCATATTCTGTCGGTCTTGGTCATGGGGGGGGTGGTAAAAAACAGGGAAGTTTCTGCTTTCATTTAGCCACATTTGATTTGTCCCTGTAACTTTCAAGAGTTACTTGGTCTGGCAGACTGGTTTCTGAGCAAAGCACCTTAAAGTTAATTTATTGTCAAAATGCTATCTTAAAACAAGATAGATGTTAATGTTAGTTTCCAAAAGGTTTAGTCTCTTGAGATTCTGAAGTCACTTCTCTGAGACTTGGTAACGTGATCACAGAAATCCGCAGGTATTGAAGAAGACTTATGATTCCCTGAACTTCAGGGTTGGGTCACTTTGCTTCACTTAGTGAGTAGTCTGGAGAACGAACCTCCCAAATGTCACTAGGCCCTCCTCTTTCATTAGCAATAACTGGTCTGTTATGTTTCCTTAAATTCTTGGCTACTTAGTCATCAACTATGTATATTGCATAATAAAAGATTTCTGTGACAAACTCTAAATGTTAGGTCTTTTCTCTTGGTTCTTACCTAAATGTTAGGCATCAGAAACACCTAGGGAGCTTTCTGAAGGGGGAATAAAAAACACCTACGTTCCCAAGCCCACACCTACCATATTCTGCGTCAGTTAAGTCAGGATAGGATTCCAGAGATTCTGACTCACAGGGTGGCTTGCAAATGCTATTTCTCTTACGATGTTTGTGTTTTAAGAGAAGATCCTTCCCCTCACCTCCATTTCTGTTGTCCCTGCCTTAGGCCACAGCAAAGCCGTTAGGGACATCTGCTTTAATACCGCAGGGACGCAGTTCCTCAGCGCGGCTTATGACAGGTACCTTAAGCTCTGGGACACGGAGACAGGTAAGAGCTCGCATATACTAATGCCAGTAGGTATTTATCTTAGAAATTAGCATGTATAAACGATAGGACATCGAGTAGTCTTCTGTGGCAAAAGGGTGCCTCTAGCTGCTCATTCTCATATCATCAACTGTCAGCTAATATCATAAAATGTCTGTAGAGTTCAAACTCAGCTACGTAAGTAGCTTTTTTACTCTGAACCTTTGTTTCCATCAAATACAGCATATAAAGCAAACATCCTGATAGACAAGTGAATTTGAAATCTTCTGTAGACGAGTTAATTGATCTTTTTGTTCCCCCGCACCTCCAAGCACACTGCATTGCTCATAGTAGAGGCACAATAAATGTCTGATGAACAAAATTAAATTTAATTGCCCGCCCTGATTAAAAAGTCAGTCTATGCAGACCCACGGGTCAGGTGGTTTTATATATTCACAGACGTTAATTGTATTAGTACATTGTGGCTAGTATAATTTTGCATAATGAGAGAACCATCTTTCATCTTACTGGGTTCTAAGGGTAAAGATAACAGCTAATATTTATCGAACGCTTACTGTTTACCAGGCATTGTGCTAGGCACTTGTATCCAGCATCACGTCCAATTCTTAAAATAGCCCTATAATTGCTATTATTATAGATGAAGAAATTGAGGCTTAAAGGGGGAGCGTTTCCAGAGCCACACAGCTTGTAAGTGGGTGAACTGATTTAAACCAATGTCTTTCTGATGCCAGAGCCCCTACGCTTACCCCCCAGTGGTTCTCAACGCCAGCTACACATCGTAATCACTTTATCTCTTCTGCAATCGATGATATAGATTTGCTTTTGAAAAAAATATTTTTAGGGGTACCTGGGTGGCTCAGTGGGTTAAAGCCTCTGCCTTCGGCTCAGGTCATGATCTCAGGGTCCTGGGATCGAGCCCCACATCGGGCTCTCTGCTCAGCAGGGAGCCTGCTTCTCCCTCTCTCTCTCTGCCTGCCTCTCTGCCTACTTGTGATCTCCCTCTCTCTCTGTCAAATAAATAAATAAAATCTTTAAAAAAATATTTTTAATCATAAAGAATTGGTGAAAAGGAACAATACAGTTTATAGAAAGGAACAAGCAGTCTGCCCTTCCCCAAAATGTATTAAGCAGATGATCTCTAGATTGTAATCCCCAGGCTATCTTTGAAGTGGTCAAATTTCTTTTCCCTACTTTAACTTGAGTCTTTGGTTTTAGGACAGTGTATATCAAGATTTACAAACCGAAAAGTGCCCTATTGTGTCAAATTTAATCCTGATGAAGATAAGCAAAATCTCTTTGTAGCTGGTATGTCTGATAAAAAGATTGTGCAGGTAAGTCTTTCTTTCTTTTTTTTTTTTTTTACAGTATTTTTAGCTTACGTTGTATTAGGGGATGGAATAAGGAATATTAACTTGTATAATGCTTGCTGCTTTTAGGGACTACTAATGGTCTATTTTTAGTAGAAAAGAGTCATTATGTTCGAGATCTTTTTCTTCACTTTCCATAGTTCTGATCTTTATTTTCATATCTGCTCCACTTCTTTCTTTACCTTTTCTCTTGTTTGATATACAGTGGGACATTCGAAGTGGAGAAATTGTGCAGGAGTACGACCGGCATTTGGGAGCTGTCAACACCATTGTTTTCGTCGATGAGAACAGGAGATTTGTGAGCACATCTGATGATAAGAGCCTAAGAGTTTGGGAATGGTGAGTTTCTGTCAGTAGAGGATCTATGTAATTATAGCAAGCAATTTAAAAATTTGTAGCCAAAGAAAGGCCTGATAATACGCAACCATGTGAGTAGTTTTACAACTGTGATCTCTGACTTGCCAACCAAATTGTTTTAAATAAAAACTTAGACATGCTACATTTTGTAGTCTTCGGGCAGTCTATCTAAAGGTTATGTATTTTGAGCCATTTTTCTTGCCCTGGTGAAGAGTTTATATTATGTTGCCTTACATTGTTTTTTAGGTACTTTATTTGTCTTTGCAAAATGACTGATGAGATGTAGGGCCCACAGATGTGTAGACTCTGTTATTCACCATTGGGATTAAATATTAGATCCTGGCCTCAGCGTCAACCCAAAGAAAGAAAAAATACTTAAAAATCTATTAAGTTTTTAAATGGCTACGTGATGATTATTCAGTACTGAGAATGGTCCCATGTCATCACCCATTGTGCCTTGCCATTTGTAACACATAATGGTAGAAAAACAAATGCTTTATTTGTAGAATATGTTGGTTAGTTTTGCTTTCCTTGAGAGAGAAAGAAAAACTTTCCTAAAGTCAAAAAATACTAAAGCTAGTTTCACTAAGTATCATAGATCGTGTTTTATCATTTATTTACAAAGACATGCATCATAGTCTCTTTGTTCAAAGGGATGTTTGGATGGAGCCCAGCTCGTTTTTATAGTGAGTTATGAAGCAAAGCTCAGCCGTGGTTAGAGCCTTGCAGGGTCTAGAAAATGTGACTTCCCACCCGGGAAGTTGTTCCGCTTTAAGAAGTGGGAGGCCAGGAGTTTGCTTCTGAAACTGTCCCTTTGGGGGCTGAGCAGGTCTCTAACCATCGTCAGGGAAATTTGGGTAATTGAAGGTTTCGTGTAATTGAACTGCAGTTTCTCCCACGCTGCACCCTTTCAAATTGTCCCCATTCATGGAGAGCCGCCTGTATACTCTATGTATAGTTTCAATATCATCCTTAAAGTCCATGATTTGAGCCTGTCTTATAACTAAGATCTTTCTTACTTCAGAAATGATGTTACATGCTAAGAATCTGATATGAACCTCAAGTTTTATATGAGCCACCTTAGACGACTTGCACCATACTCTGAAGCATAAACACATCCGTGTACTCATTTTGTTTATATACTTTAGCAGTTTGATTATACTTAAACTTTCAGATGTTCTATCTTCAGATAATATTTCAGCTCCATTTTAAAATGTGGAGAGGTGTAAACAAAATTGGTAAATATTTAAATGAAGCACCAATTACAGGGCTCTAAGAACGCTTGTGTGTGCTTTCTAAATTAGAGCATTGGTCAGCAAAATATCTTTATTAAATTAAGGGGTCATGTCAGCCTATTCCTCCTCAGAGGCTTAAGAAATACTCCTAAGAGTCATAATAATGTATCATTATCAGTGATAACATCCCTTAGACTTCATTGGCTATTGGAACCTTCCTCACCAACCGTCACATGAGGCTACGTGCCTCTTGTCCGTGATCCCACACAAAGCTTTGCTTCTCACGGTTTTTTAGTGCTTGGACATTTGTTCCTGTGTCAGCCGTGCTCACGGTGTGTCCCCAGCATTAGCACGGTGCCTGGCATGTCATATGAGCTGAATATCTAAGGAAATCACTATTGTCATAATTATTAATGATGCTATGGCTATTGAGCCCTTTCTGTGTGCCAAGCACACTAAGCATTTTATGTGAACTCTAATTCATTGTGCCAGAGTAGTCTTTATGAGATAGATGTATTTGCTCTCCTTGTTTTACAGATGAGGAAACTAATACAGCTTCAGTAATTTACCCAAGATTCCATAAGACATGAAAAGCCAGAATTGAAACTTGTATTAAGCTGATTCCAAAGCTTGAGATTTTTTTTCCAGCTTTATAGAGGTGTGATTGACAAATATATTTAAAGTGTATAACATAATGATTTGATGTATGTATACATTGTGAAAGGATTCTCACTGACTTAGTCCATTTACCACTTGAGATATTGACCTTTTTGGTTTGGTAAGAACACTTAGGTTCTACTCTCTTACCAAATTGCAATTACATAATACACTATTGTAACTATAGTCACCGTGTCATGCATTAGATCCTTAGACCTTATTCATCTTACAAATAAGAATTTGTACCTTTTACCACCCTCATGTAGTTCCCCACATCAACCCAAGGCCCTGGCCGCCACCAATCTACTCTGTTCCTATGAGTTTGACTTTTTTTTTGTTAAGAGCACATATAGTAGTGATACTATGCATTATTTGTCTTCCTCTGTCTGGCTTATTTCACTTAGCCTAATAATACCCTCAAGGTCCATCCATGTTGTTGCAAGTGGCAGCATTCCCCTTTTTAAGGGTGAATAATATTCCATTACATATATAAATACCACATTTTTTTTATCCATTCTTTCACACTAAAGCTGTTTCCATACCTTGGCTATTGTGAATACTGCTACATTAAACATGGGAGTACAGATATTTCTTCAGGATAGTAATTTCATTTCCTTTGGATATATACACAGAAATAGGATTGATAGATCATATGGTAGTACTCTTTTAAATTTCTTGAGGAATCTCCATACTATTTTCCATAGTAGCTATATATACCAGTTTACATTCCCTCCAACAGTGTGTGAGAGTTCCCTTTCCTCCACATCCTCATCAGCATTTGTTATCTCTTTATCCTTTTAATAATATTCCTCCTGGTGTATAAGGTCTTATCTCATTGTGGTTTTGATTTGCATTTCCCTGATGATTAGTAATATTGAGCACCTTCCTGTACCTGTAGACCCTCTGTCTGTCTTCCATGGGAAAATGTTCAGGTCCTTTGCCCATTTTTTAACTGGGTTACTTGGCTTTTGATAATAGTTACATGAGTTCCTTATATATTTTGGATATTGACCCCTTGTCAGATATGTGATCTGTAAATATTTTCTGCCATTCCTTAGGTTGCCTTTGCATTTTGTTGATGGTTTCCTTACTGTACAGAAGCTTTTTACTTTCAGGTAGTCCCACTTGTTTATTCCAACGTCCAGGAGCTTATCTCCTGTGTTTTCTTCCAGGAGATTCAGGTCTTATGTGCAAGTCTTCAATCCATTTTGAGTTGATTTCTGTGTGTGGTGTAAGGTAGGGGTCCAATTTCATTCTTTTGCATGTGAATATCAAGTTTTCCCAACACCATTTATTGAAGAGACTATCCATCCTTTCTCCATTGTATATTCTTGACTCCTTTGTCGAAAATTAATGGATTGTATATGCATGGGTTTATATCTGGGCTTTCTGTTCTGTTCCATTTGATCTATGTATCTGTTTTTATATAATACCATACTGTTTTGATTACTATAACTTTTATATAACTATAATTAAAATCAGGAAGCTTGATGCCTCCAGCTTTGTTTTTTCTGAGGATTGCTTTGGAGTCTTTTGGGGTTCTACACAAATTTAAGGATTGTTCTAATTCTGTCAAATATGCCATTGGAATTTTGGTAGATAGGAGTTGGATCTGTAGATTGCTTTGGGTATTATGGACATTTTACAATATTGTAAATATTGTACAGATCTTTTGCCTTGGTTAAATTTATTCCTAAATATTTTCTTGTTTTTTGATGCTATTATAAATGGGATTATTTTCTTAAGTTCTCTTTCCAAGAGTTCATTGTTAGTGTCTAGAAATGCAACTGATTTTTTAATACTGAGTTTGTATGCTACAACTTCACTGAATCATTTATTGGTTCTAACAGTTTTTCTTTTTTTTTTTTTGAAGTCATTAGGGTTTTCTATATATAATATTATGTCATTTGCAAACAGAGAAAGTTTTACTTCTTTGTTATTTGGACACCTTTTTCTTCTGGCCTGATTGCTCTGGCCAGAAGTACTCAGTACTATGTTATATGAAAGTGGTTAGAGCAGACACCCTTCCTGATCTTAGAGTAAAAGCTTTCAGCCATATACAGTTAAGTATGGTGTTAGCTGTGGGCTTGTCACATGTGGCTATGTTCCCCATATACCCAGTTTATTGAGACTTTTTATCATGAAAGGATATTGAATGTTGTCCATTTGGGGGGGGCATTTATTGAGATTATCATATGATTTTTATCATTCCTTTTTGTATTTCATTGATTGATTTGTGTATATTGAACCATCCTTGCATCCCAGGGATAAATCCCACTTGATCATGGTATATGATTCCTCTAACGTACTGTTGAATTCAATTTCCGAAAATTGTACTGAGTATTTTTGCATCTATATTCATCAGGGATGTTGGCCTATAATTTTCTTTTCTTGTAGTGTCTTTGTCTGGCTTTGGTATCAGGGTAATATTGGCCTTATAAAATCAGTTTGGAAGTATTCCCTTCTCTTCTGTTTTTTTGGAAGAGTTTGAGAAGGATTACTATTAATTCTTCTTTAAATGTTTACTGTGACTCACCAGTGAACCCGTCTGGTCCTGGGCATTTTTTTTTTTTATTGGGAGGTTTTTGATTACTGTTTCAATCTCCTTAGTCATTATTAGTCTGTTCAGATTTTCTATTTCTTTATGAGTCTGTCTTAGTAAGTTGCATGTTTCTAAGAATTTATTCATTTCTTCTAGGTTTTCTAATTTGTTGGTATATAATTGTTCATAGTAGTATTTTGTGACTATAAGTGCTTCACCATTGTCAGTTGTAATGTCTCTTTCATTTCTGTTTTTGAGTTTCTCTTTTTTTCTTAGTTGAGCTAAATGTTTGTCAGTTTTCTTTTTTCCAAAAGCCAGCTCTTCGTTTCATTGATCTTTTTCTATTATCTCTTTAGTCTTTATATCATGTGTTTTCTCTCTGATCTTTGTATTTTCTTCCTTCTGCTAATTTGGATCTTAGATTGTTCTTCTTTTCTTAATTCTTCAAAGTGTGAAGTTGTTTATTTGAGATTCTTCTTCCTTAATGTAGGTATTTATCAATATAAACTTCCCTCTGGCTTTTGCTGCATCCCATAAGTTTTGGTATGTTGTGTTTCTGTTTTCATTTGTCTCAAGATAGGTTTTGATTTCCCCTTTGTTTTCGTCTTTGACCCACGTTTTGTTTAGTAGCATGTTGTTAATCTCCACATACTTGTACATTTTTCAGTTTTCTTCTAATTGATCTCCGGTTTCATAGGTATGAAAAGATGGTCAGAAAAGATGCTTGATACGATTTTAGTCTTAAATATATTAAGATTGTCTTGTGGCATAATATATGATCTATTCTGGAGAATAGTTCACGTGCACATGAGAAGAATGTGTATTCTGCTTGCCGTTTGGTGGAATGTTCTATATACGTCAGTTAGGTTAGACACATCTGGTTAGACACATCTGGTCTAATGTGTCATTTAAGTGCAATGTTTCCCTTACTGATTTTCTGTCTGGATGCCCTGTCTCTTGTTCACAATGGAGTATGGATGTCCCCTGCTATTATTGTATTGCTGGCTATTTCTTCCTTCAGATCTGTTAACATTTGCTTTATGTGTTTAGGTGCTCTGATGTTGTGTTTATAAATACCTGTATTTATTATATCTTCTTAATGAAATGATGGCCTTTTTTGTCTCTTACTGCGGTTTTTGGCTTAAAGCCTTTTTTGTTTGATACAAATATAGCAGCTACCCCAGGTTTCTTTTAGTTTCCATTTTCATGGGATATGTTTTCCATCCTTTGACTCTCAGTCCTTAAAACTGAAGTGAGTCTCTTACACACAGTATACAGTTGGATCTTGTTTTTGTTTTGTTTTGTTGTTTTGTTTTTTATACATTCAGCTAACTTGTGTCTTTTGTATATTTAGTTCATTTACATTTGAGGTTAATTATTGAGAGGTCTGGACTTTTACTAGTGCCATTTTTGTTCATTGTTTTCTGGTTGTTTATAGTTCCTTTATATAGTTTATATAGTTCCTTTATATAGTTCCAACTATAGTTCCTATAGTTGTTTATTGTTCCTTCCTCTCTCTTCCTTTCTTCCTTTGTGATTTGATAATTTTTCTATAGTAGTATGTTTTGATTTCCTTCTGTTTCTCTCTTGTGTATCATTGATAGGTTTTTGCTTCGTGGATACCATGAGGCTTACATAAAATATGCAGATCTTGAATTCTTAATCATATGGCTGGTTAGTTAGATGATGAAGGGTCCGGTGGGGAGAGAAGATACCTTGCAGTTATGAGGATCAGTTTTGCTACAAAGACAAATAGGAAGCAAAACCACCCCAGGATCCCTGGAGCTGACCTTTATCACATACAACCGTCCCTGAAGGCAATTATTAGTGTTACTGGCAGCTTGCAGAAAGGGAGGCCCGCACAACCTCAAAGTGAAAACTGACCCAGCAGTAGGAAAATTCTTATTACTAGGACCCTCAGACGGGAGTTGTTTGCCAAAGTTTCACACCCTATACCTGCTAAGAGTAGCCCAATGATATAAGAAAACAAACTAAAGGAAACTTGGTTTTCTTAAACAATACTAGATTATTAAGATTAGTAGACAGTTTTAAAGGAGAGTAAGAGATTATCATTAGATACTGAACAGCCTATGGTATGCTAATTGGCTAGATTCATGAGATGTCACAGACATATTTTCTCCCAAAGGTATTTACTATGTTAAAATATTTTTAGAAGAAAATTTGACAGATGTTGATCCTATTGTTTATCTTTTATCTTTAAAATTTAATAGATTTTTATTAAGGTTTTTTTCAATGATTTCATTTCCAGACTGAAGATTATATTTAAGATATAAATTACTAGCTTATTATACTGAATTAGTTTCTAATTAGAAAATAGTGTTGTATTTATTAAATATAAAACTAGCAGACATTTTCACTAGCAAAAACAATGTTCATAGAGTGTTCAGACCCATTTCTTGCTGTAGAGCTCACTGTACCAAGATTCCTTGAAATAAGGGATCTGCTTATATTTTTTTTTTGTTTACTTGTAGGAAAATTGATTGATCTGAACTTAGACTGTGGTTAATTTAGAAATACCCTTATGTTTTAATTTTTGTTATTATTATTGGCTAATAATTTTATATGAGGAGGGAAAAACAGTTGGACCTTTTTCAAACTAAGGTTCTTTTCAGTACATTTGGGTCATTTTGAATGTCACTTCTCATTGGTACTTTAAAGAAGTGTAAAGAGTTGGAAATTTGATAAATTATAGTTCCCCAGGTTACACCTAAAAATACTTTCTTCTAGCCAAGATCCTCATAGAACTTTTTTCTAATAATTTTCTTCTTCTGGATGGGTAGACATATGGATAGAGAAAATACTTAAAGGCAAATTGTTATCATAATTATTGCTATTATTTTCTAACTAATCAAAGTTTTGGAACTTGAACCATAGTTAGAAATTGATATTGCTGCTTAATATTCTGTGTTCTTCATCTGATTACATTTTCCACACGTTACTCTGTAAAAAAAAAAAACATTTCTGGTCACTCATGAAAAGCAACAAGACCAAAATCCTTCAGAATTACTAAAGAGTTTTTTGGGTTTTTTTATCATAGAGACTATTAAAAAAAAAAGCATTTGGAACTTTTCATGGTTCCAGATTGAGGTGACTAGTTTTGGATTTTTGTTGTCTTTGTTTTATTCTTTGTGTCACTCACATAAGAATTTCTTTAATGCATTTTTCTCCTGCACCTTATACATGCAGAGTAATAGAAAATGCCCAGGTACCAAGCATTTAATCTCCCTTACCCAGCCAGAAATCTCATTCCTTCCGATGGACTCCACCTCCTCCTCCCCATACGGCTTCGCCCACTGTCACCTTACACTGCTGAAGGCTCTTTCACCCTCTCACCTGCTTGCAGAGTTAACAAGTTAAGGCTGACTGGCAGGTAAACTAAGAATACCTCCGCAGACATCTTGCTGCTGCCTACCATAGTACGTTTTTAGATGAGTTCATTGTCAGAGAACTTCAGTCACAGATATTCTTTTTTTTAACATGAAGGCCAAGGTTTAAGTCAAATAGAGTTGGAAAACTAAGTCACTAACAGTGTTATAATTATCATGGAAAGGCATTTGTGAAGTACAAGATTTGTGATAAGCAACCGGATGCCATTTTGCGATTTTTCCTTCCCCCAGGAAGTTTCATGAAAGGTTAAATATATAATCTCAAGAATATCTCTTTAGTTTCAGAGAGAACTCTCCTAAAGGTACTTTTTAAAAAATTATTTAATTCTGATGAGCTGTTTTTAAATTTTAGGGATATCCCTGTGGATTTCAAGTATATAGCAGAGCCCAGTATGCACTCGATGCCTGCGGTGACTTTGTCTCCAAATGGTGAGTAGGTAGAATATGGTTTTAAATGAGCCTCTAAGACAAAGGGTGATTTCTGTATTCAAAAGAACTTTGGCTGTTTCCTCCTAGGGGAAGTCTGTCACAGGGCCATACTTGTATAAGGAAACCTTTTGAATATTAAAAATAGTCACTTGTTTTCATCTGTGAGTCCCCTCACCCATTCTCTTATTTTTAAAAATAATAATAATGAGGAGGAGGAGGAGAAACAGTGAACTGCAGCTAACACTGACTGAACATCTAAAGATTTCCATCTGAGGATCAGGGTTTTTTTTTTTTTTAATCTCCTTCCAGCATAATCATGTTCAATCATTCAGTGATTTTATTGTGAGCTCCTTTTCTTTCAGAGGATAGAAAATTTTGATCTCGTTCCCCGTAATAAGAGTACTTGAGCAATTTACTATAAAAGATGTTCACAGGCAAAATAAAAAAGATAAATGCAGCTACTACTGTTTTCTGTTCAATAGTGCCTTGCCTTCTAAGTACAAAGTAATTTACACCACAGATATCCTGACATATGCTGATAGACTTAGAGATCTACGTGAGGGTGTTAGAGTAGACAGTCTGAAGATGTTTGGGCAACTCTGTCACCAAAGCTGGTGACCGAGTTACCTGTTAACCCCCGTAGCTCCCGCGAGTGCGGAGCAAGGAAGAGGAGGCAAGCAATCGTTTGCTCTTCCATCAAGCCGTCTGCCCCACGCAAATCAGTGATCATTTTTGTCCAGTGCTCTTTGATTTTTAGGAGAAGAGCAACCTACTCAGGTCCTGTTTTGATAACCACCACGTTGTATACTGTCACATTTGTCTCTCTCTAAACCTTATGTAGTGGTTTTGACACTACCCATTACAAATATCGTGCCCATCTTGAACAAGGCCATTTACCCTCTCAGACTGAATATTGTTAAGAGCATTCCCTTTGTTAATAATGTCTGCAAGTACATCGGATGCAAGAAGATACTACAGTTTAGGCTCTAGAGACTTTGGTGAATCTTGGTAAAAGCAGCGTGGCCTGTTGGAACAGTTCCAATAATTTTTTTAATCGAATCTCTTTTTTGTATAGTTTTATTTAATAATCCTAGGTTGTCTCACCTCGTGTTGGTCTTTCCTTTTTCCTTAATTAACACAGATAAGTCTCTTCTCCCCCGTGGTTCTCTTGTCTGTGCTCACTACAAATTAATTTCATTTCATAAAATTTTACTTTAGTTCTGTTAACGGTAAACTCAGAATTTCCGTATATCCTTATTCAAACAAAAAAAGCTTTTATACGAAGAGTGCTCAGTGATATGGGATTATTTGAGCAAAATCCATTACTTCTTTATATATAAATCCCTCTTGTCAGCGACAAATTTATAACACTTTACAGCTGGTATGGTAAATTCATTTTCCTATTATTACAGAGCAGTTGGGAACAAAAGAATATTAATGTCTGAACAGATTTAAAATTAAAAAGTCTTTTCAGAATTTTCAGTCTTGCTCTAACATGTCTCATTTATTAAATTTACAGGGAAATGGCTAGCATGCCAATCAATGGACAACCAAATCTTAATTTTTGGAGCACAGAACAGATTTAGATTGAATAAGAAAAAAATTTTTAAGGGCCATATGGTAGCGGGTTATGCTTGTCAGGTGGACTTTTCCCCAGACATGAGGTAAGTTTAAATCTTCTTGTGTATTCTCGTATTCAAATGTGATGACATAAACCAATGTCGTACAAATAGTTAGCAGTTTAAAAATCACTGTCACGTACGTAATCCCATGATAACTATGCAGATTGTCACAACACCTGATGGAAAGACAAGAACAAGTTCTGAAAACTACATATGGCTTTTTTAAGTTCTTCAGTGGGTCTCTTTATCTTGCTCAGTCCTTTAACCACATCGTAAGTTCCTGTCTCTACGGACCATGTCGTATATTCTCTCTGCTTTTCTCTCAAGGCTCAGAGGACTGGAATCACTATATGGCTGTGATCAAACACTGGCAGAATTAATTCTGTATTGCAGTGTTGACATTAAAAACTTCACTGCAGCTTCTCTGTGGTGAGACCTCAAATCCAGCTCTTGACTCATTCTAGGCCACACACTTCGTGAAGCCCAGAGAGAGTCTTTCTATGAGTGAAACTCTGCATTCTTCCCTCATTCTTAACTAAAATATTTAGTTATATATATATAATATACATATATATGTGTATATATAGTTATACATATATATAGTTATGTATATATATACATATATAGTTATGTATATGTTATATATAGTTATGTGTATATATATACAGTTATATATGTAGTATATACATAGTTATACATAATATATAGGAGAAGTAATCCCGAAGTCTCTGTAACCTTGTATGTTTAGGCTGGGAATTGTACCTTAGACTCCTACCTCTGAGTCAGTCTTAGACATTTTTAAAAGTGTTGAAGCCAAAATATAATTATGCAGGTGGTTGAGTCTAAGTATGGTAGAACAGGTGTCTAACTGTCTAAAAAATGATTGGGTACTGCTTCTGTCGTGGCCCCTGGGTTTCCCAGCCTTCCAGATTAATCCATTTTTTACTCACCAATTGGTAGCTCGATGGGGAGATTGTTTTTGGTAGAAGTTTAAATTATAGACTGCTTTATGCTCTACCTTGTTATTCTGAATATTGTATATTCACATTGACTTTTTTTTTTGTTCCCATGAAAAAGATCAACTCTGTTCCTTATCTACTTTGTGAGTTTAAGGTTTTGAACAATTTGAATTCATTTCTCTTCCCATTCTAGCTATGTGATTTCAGGAGATGGCAATGGAAAATTGAACATCTGGGACTGGAAGACCACAAAACTCTACAGTCGATTTAAAGCTCATGATAAAGTGTGCATAGGGGCAGTGTGGCATCCTCATGAAACATCTAAAGTCATAACGTGTGGCTGGGATGGTCTCATTAAATTGTGGGATTAATGAGATTAATCCTTATCTAGGGTCCTTTTTGATCCGATATCATATTTAACTATATTTAATTATTAAATGTGTTAGATGACAACTTGATTTACAAATTATGATTTCCTTACATGGCCTTATGAAGTTGACCCATTGTTTAAAAAAAATTTTTTTTCGTAAATTTGGCTCATATAATTCCATTGGCAACTTCATTTTGTTCTTTATAGACGTTATTTACACAGAGAATGACCATTGAGTTTCTGTGTGGTGAGTAGTAGTTGTTGGCAGGCAGTTTGGGTTTACCCCCACCTTGACATACCGAAAGGATCGCTTTGGAGTTGAGGAAGAATCCTTGGTGGATCTGGGGTTTTAAAGGAGGTAATATAATTAATGACAGATAATTCTGAAAGGCACCATGGTTATCTCTTCAACAAAAAGGGAAGCATGGAACAGGGACGGTATAATTTAATGCAAATCTGAAAGAAGGTAAAACCACCCACAATTACTGTTCCCACTATTTTTGGTGGGTCAAGTTCAAATCTTTTAGATTCAGGAGTCTATTTTTTATGACACATATTGTATGTTTACTTGTAAGCCAGCAATCTTCTCTGACTGCAACGTTCCTCTAACTATTAAACAATGAAAATAAACAGTCCAGAGTTTTTTCCTTGGCTTTCTTCCCAATCAGTATAGACAGGACTATATGTAATCAGAGAATTATGTTATTTTTGAAGGTGAAACTCAAGAGAATTGAGCCAAGACTTTGAGTTTTATTTGTATTTACTATCTGTAAGGACCTGGCTGGTTACACTTCCAGAAACCAGGGCCTCCTAGGCCATCGATTCATAGATGTTACTACTGAAATACTCCTCATAGGAGATAGGGTATGAGGGCGTCATCCAAAACATCAGCTTGTAATTTCTTTGAAGTGGTATGTTTTATCTTTAAAATCACTCTGATTTTGCTTATGACTATATGCAACAGAACTTTTTAAGAGTAGAAAAATTTTTAACCTCTCTCCAAATCTTTGAATAAAATTGACACTCCAGGAAGATGGCTGTGGTTCCCCAGTTTGAGAAGCAGTAACTAGTTGGTTTAAAAAAAAAAAAAGTTTAAGAACTTCAGATTGTGAAATCAGGACAGCCTCTTGAATACAGTAGCTAACAGCACTTCGGTCGACAAGCCATATCTCCTGTGTTACTACAAATCTCTGTAAGATATGGGAATATTTGGATGTGCTTTGAAATATTTCAGTACCATGCTTAAAAACATTGGTTCATAGCTGCTCAGAGTGCCGACTTGGAGACCAAAATCATGTTGAATGTTGATACCCTAAGGGCATTAGCTCTGAGTCCTGGGCTGTCGAGAGCAATTCATGCTCCTTAGGCTTAGAACTTCCATTTTCAAAAAATTAACTTTTAAAAAGGGCTGGTATCGCTGACCTGGCACTATGGCCACATTTAAATAAATTTTGAAGAAGATAGAAAAAGAGAATAAAAAATGGTAAGACAGGTTATTTTGGGGCACACAGACACTCAAAGAAATAAGAACACACTGCCCGGCCTCTGCCTTTGTGTATGTGCCAGCAGGAGCAGCTGCCCTTCCCGAAGAGGACGGAATTCACACAAGACCTTTCCTTTAGTCCCAAACCACTGGTTGTAACAAATGTGAATGATTGAATTATGATGGGACAGAAAGAATTAATCATACATTTAAACTGTCTTGTTCATCATCAGTATTGTATATGTTACAAATCATAATTTCTAAATCTGGGTTTATTTTATTGTGTTTTTGACTGTTTCTAAACTAAGTGTATATAAAAGTTGTCTCTTTTTTTAAAAAAAGATCGTATTTTTAAATAAAGCATTTTTTTCTAGAAAGTGTTATCAAAATTTTCATTCTTAGTCTTAAGACTTAACTGTTGAGACAACAACTTAAACCACTGCAGATTTTAAATGGGTCATGTTTGTTTTATGGGGAGAAAAGATGCTTTAGAGGTGGGGATGACATATGAATATGGTATGGTTTATTCTAGTTAATAACAAATACAGGACAGCGTGCTGAGAGCACACAGATTAAGTCTAACACATTCCGTATTGGTTCACTAAATAGTGGCACTGAGTTACGACTGCACCCATTTATTTCGAAGTACACAAATGAGTTGGGTTCTTTTCCAGCTTAAAAAAGTCTTAAGATCGATCGTGTTGTTAGTGGAATTAAGTGGTTACCTACTGGCCCCTTTTCACTGCAACCTTTTTATCACACCCAGATTTCCTTCCTAAAGGTTAGAATAAAAGTGATGCTTTACTGAAAGCGTTAATCAAATATTTAAATATTGAAGCCACAAGCTGGGAATAATTTGTGCTTATAAGGAGACGGTTTTAAGATAAGGAACAGGGAATACCATCAAAACAGGCACTTCTCTAAGTAAAAAAGTACAGAGTGATTCCTGATGATGCATTGTGGGGCTGGTTGATGTCCTTGTTGGCAAATTTATAAATTAACGGAAGGAAAACAGTGACAGTGAAATATTAAACTCTTGAGTGACAGCCGTAAGGACTGCAACACCAGCAATGATTACAGAAGGCTTTCCTTGAAGAACAGTGTTTCTCAGCGCAGACTGAGAACCATCTGCATCAGAATCACCTAGAGATGGTGTTGCTCCCTGAGATACAGAAGAGAAGAAAAGGGAGTTAGTTAGTTGGAGGCGCCATCACGAAGTCAGGTATGGGGAAGGCACGAGTGAAGCGCCATCCAGGTCCACGTATCCATCAGCAATAGTCAATTTGGGTCTCAAGGTGAGACCTAGGGAACGCCAATGCTGCATGCCATCAAAGAGGCATGTTTTCCACATTTTGACATCTCTGAAATAGGGCTATGTCTTAAAATCAGTGCTATGTCATGGTTTAATTGGCAGTGTTCTCTCTCAGTGGATCATACAGTAACTGATGAAATACAGGAGAAACAAGGCAAGTGCTAGGGGACCTATGAAGAAGAGATGATCCAGTAGAAAGAAGATTCTATCACAGCACGTGGCTCCAAATTCGTGAGAGCCCATGAATTTTCACAGAACACCGATGTTCTCAAATGTTCTTCCCTTGAAGATCCCGCTGAGCACGGAGCCTAATGTGGGGCTCGATACCAAGACCCTGAGTTCATGACCTGAGCTGAAATGAAGAGTCAGATGCTTAACCAACTGAGCCACCCAGGTGCCCCTCATTTATTTTTTAAATATGTTAGTTTCCTCCTACTAAAGGCTTTGAAATCTGGTATGTGTTTCACACATAATAGCACATCTCAATTTAGACACTAAATATTCATCTGATATTTTGCCTGTTTCACACCAAGTCAATTTACCATGCCCGAGTTGTTGCAAATACACCGGAGTTTTCTAATAATTGAACCAGCTAGATGTTTTTAAATTTAATTAAAAGTAAATAGAACTTAAAATTCAGTTCTTCAGTCACATTAGCCACATTCTAAGTGCTCAGTAGCGACCTGTGGCTAAAGGCTGCCATATTACACGTAACAGGTCAAGTACCACTTTTTACACCCATGGCTCAAATATTCAACTTCACTGCTTCATCTTCAGAAAGGAATCAATCGAAGATTCAGACTGCTCAAAATATGTTAAGAATATAAATTTTTCTATGCTTCATTTTGGGTATTTTCCTCAGGTTTATCTCCCAGTTTGCTTTGCAGTCTCTTCAACTGGGTCTAATCTGCCATTTAATCCATTACATGTATTCCAGTGACTTTCTCTTTATGGAAGGTCTAGTTTTATACATTTTTATATTTACCTATACTTCATATATCATTTTCTTGAGGTTCCTATATAGTCTCTCATGCCTTTAATCATAGTAAACAATTTATATTATACTTTAAGGCTTGTGAGATCAAGTGCTTGGGCTGAAAACCCCAGCGTTTACCTCATGATGGACCACTACTTTGTCAGTTGTAATTTTTTATTAGGAATTCATCTTAAGTGGGTCTTGTTTTTTCCTTTTCAAGGAAATCCTTTGTAGCCTGAGTTTGAGAGTCCCTTCACAGTGGTTTTACATTCGTGTCTGCCATACACCCTTATGTTTCACTCCCTCGGTTTTTTATCTTCATTTCTCAGCTGATGGTTTTCCTCCACATGAGATTAATATAAATTCAACTCCCCAAACAGGCCGGACGTTTCAAATTCTCATGGGAAACTTTTAGTTCCTCCCAGAGTTACAGCAAGGATAGGCTTTCTTGGGTTGGGGGATGGGGATGAGGGCGGTAGGTTTTTTAGGACTCTCACATTGAGGTCATGTAGCCTTCCCAGGGCCCACTGCGCAGGTGTCTCTGTGCCGAACCTCTCCCCCGAAACAGCCTTTTCTCTGGTGCTTTAAGCCTCTAGCACCACTGGTCCATTAACCTCCTAGGACTCCTGCTGAGTAGGGTCCTGCTCTATCTGTCTGGCTCGAGGCTCCCTCTGAGCTTTGTGTGTCTGGAGATTTTTCCCTCTTGGGCATTCTGCCATACATATAAATGTATATGTACATATGTGTGTGTCACGTACACACACACACGTTTTACATGCACATACAGAAGGATCACCGTAGAGAGACATACTTGATCTAGTATCTTCAGATAGTGCCACTTTGTTAGGATAGTCAGTAAACAGATGTATGAACTGGTACAGTCTGAAACACTCCGGTCTTTAGAACCCTATGAGTCTAAGCGTGTTATCCAAAGAGGTACTGGGGCCCGAGGACACTTCATGTGATTGGACATTGGACACGGATTCATTCCTCTGTTATCCGGGCCTTTTCTTCTGAATAAGCACATCATTTGGATTCTTCTAAATTTATCCTAAGTCCTCTCTTTATAGCACACAAATCAAGAAATTACCCTGCCACTCTCTAAGCCTTCTCTCATCACAAAAAATCTTAGAATAATGAGATCTTCAAGCTAGAAGAAACCTCAGAAATCAAATATTCCAACCTCAGATCAGCAAATAAGCCAATAAAATGGTAATGATTTGCTTGATGCCACACAGCTACTCAGCGGCAGCAGCAAAATCTTTCTCCTTTCATCCTAAATGGGACTTAGTTGTATATTTTTTAAACTGTCAGATTTGTGGCCTAATCTTCGTGGCTTCCAGTTTGCTCTCTCGAGTTAGGTAGTTCAAAAGAAACACTCAGCTACTGAGACTGTGTTCGTTTCATCCTTTAGTAAAACAGAACCTCGTGAAAGACATTTTCTTGGCCTCTTCCATTAGAGTTGGGCCCCATAACTGTGCCCATGGGAATGTTGCTTGTTTTAAGAAGCATTAGTTGTTTTTTTTCAAAGATTTATATATTTGAGAGAGAGAGTGTGTGCTTGCACATGCACGCACACACACAAACAGTGGGGAGGAGAAGAGGGAGAGGGAGAGAGAATCTCAAGCAGACTCCATGCTGAGTGGGGAGTCCGTCAGGGGGCTCGATCCCATTACCCTGAGATCGCAATCCTAGCTGAAACTAAGAGTCAGATACTCAACTGACTGTGCCACCCAGATGCCCCACAAAGCATTAATTTTAATGAAACTAGCATTTTTCCATATAGTGTTAAAATGTGACATTAAGTTCATTTATTTTCCTTAAGGATAGAAATATAATTATTTAAAGAATTCAGTATTTTCTACATTTAGGCAGCTTAAAAATACATTGAATCGTGGCGCCTGGGTGGCTCGGTCGTTAAGCATCTGCCTTGGACTCAGGTCATGATCTCAGGGTCCTGGGATCAAGCCCCACATGGGGTTCCCTGCTTAGCGGGAAGCCTGCTTCTCCCTCTGCCATTCCCTCTGCCTGTGTTCCCTCTCTTGCTGTGTCTCTCTCTGTCAAATAAATAAATAAATAAAATCTTAAAAAAAAAAAGAATACATTGAATCTTTGGATTATTTCATGTGATAAGTCAAGTTCAAATACCTCTTTCAATAAGAAAAAGACATTTTTACATAAAGTTAAATGAGTTTCTGAACTCACAAAGCAGCAGCAATTGGCTAATACAAAAAGGATTATGTTATTGCTTCAAAGGCAAACATAAACTTATCTTCAGCAGAAAAGAACAATTACATTAATGGAGCCTGGAGGTATTGTTGTATTGTCAAGAATAATAATCTGTTTTAATGAGGGCTTCACTTTCAATCTGACAAAATGCAATGATGAGGCTGGCTCCCTAGTATTAATCCAAGCTTCGCAGAACCCAAGCATGTAATACTTAGGAGATGCAGATATTGTACTGTATTTACTATATCGAAGATCATATTGCCAAGGCAGAAATGGCTTATGTGAATAATTAATTTGGATTAAACACCATAAACTCATGAATCTACTTTTGTTCTACCCTGATACAGATGAGTGAATTCTAACAGACGTTTGCTTACTTCTTCCCGACTTTCATTTTAACATACCAAATAGTTACAAATATTTATATGATAACCTGTTAAAGCTGCATCAAATACAATCACCCTACGAGAAGGGGAAAGGAAAATTCCTTTCCTTTGACTTTAATCTCGAATTGTGATGGAGTTTGTGCAAAAAGGTGATTTCTGAATCTCTGACATAGGTCTTATACATCTTTCACCTAAATAAGGGTTTTTTTAGTCATTTGAACATTATTAAATTTATATTTTCAGATTCACTTATGAGCATTGCTCTGGTAAGATGAGGTTCGTGAACCTGCAGGTCAAAGACTACTTTGAAAACAAAGGAAATGGGACGTTTCCAAGTGACTATGCCCTTTCTAAAACCCAAGAGGAAAGTGCCACATAGTGGGACGAGCCAGGACCAAGAGCTGCTTCCAGGCCTCGCAAGAGCTTTTTCTGGCAACCTAAAATATTGACAAAGAAGTCTCTGGGTCCCCCCTTCTTTCAGGAAGTCTCCATTTGGCAGGCATATTTTAATTAAGTAGATTGTGTAAACTAAACTTGCATGCTACCAAAATGTCCCAACTCTAACAGATTTGCAGGTCTGATGTTAGTGTATTTGTAATCCCCCCTCCCATTTACTAACAAGGAAGCAAAAATAAGTCCTTTGGATGTGGCATCTCACCCCTGTTCGAAGCTACTGAGGCCGCACTGCGGAAGAAAGGGGACCAGTACAGCCTTTGGATCCAGAAGCTAGAGATGTGCATTCCTACTCTACCATCTAATAGTGGCAGCATCTGAATAAGCTTTTTACCCTCTCAGAGTTTCCTCATCTGTATAATGGAGGAAATTACACTCCTGTACGGGGTTGCTGGGAGAATTAGGAACCATCTCTGCACAGTGCTGGGCACATAGGATGCTCTCCATAGCAACTCCTGACTTTGGCCTTCTCAGTTCTGTTTGTGTTGCTCTTGCGGGGGTTCCGGGGGTGCTGGCTCTTGTTTTGCTTCACAAGTGGGATCTTCCCAAACAGCCGTGCTGTGGTCCCCCAGACCCTCACTCGTGGCCACACTAGTAGTTTTCTCCAAGGGGGGGGATGGCTTTGCCCCTGCAGGGACATGTGACACTGTCTGCAGACGTCTCTGGTTGTCACAACTGAGGGGAGGGAGAGAGAGTGGCTCCTGGCAGCTAGTGGGGAGGGCCAGGGATGCTGCCGAACTTTCTACAAGGCACAGAACAGCCCGCCCTCCCCCAACAAGGAATAATCCAGCCCAAAATGGCAGTCTGTGCTGAGGTTAAGAAACCCCAGCCTACACAATAAGCATAATAAATTTCAGAGGCAAGGGAAACCATAGCAACAGTCAGGATATTCATCATAAATTTCAAACTATCCATGAAGGGAATGAAGGACAGTCTTAGAAATAAGCATAAAATAAGTACAAAAAACTATTGAACAAGCTGCCTTGTAGGTGGGTGTGGGTGGGTGTGTTTGCGATTTATTTTGAGTTTGTGGTTTTTTTTTTCTTAACAGTACAGCCATTCTTGCTTCAGAGAGAGATATATATATAGTGTGTGTGATGAAGTCCGTGTTCTGTACCACCAATTTCAATAAATGGGGACTTGCCCTGTACAAAGGGGGTTTTCAGTGATTCCATCAATCTTTGATCCCCTAAAATTAAAAATATTAATATGGGTGTGTACGTACCTAAAATCTGATCAGACTGGACACATCAGATAAGCACCTTCCATACGCTGGTGTAGAAGAAGGCTTACAAGGTTTAATGTGTAAAAAGGTTTATTGTATGTACTTCAGTGTATAAAATTTTAATTAAAAAAATAAAAGAGAGAATCTGTGATCTAATCCAAGCAGGAACTGGACTAAAGTTAACTTTGTTTTGGAGGTGGTGACAGCCTCCTGGTGACAACATTTCAGAGTTTTTCGTGGACCCTTTGTGCTTTTGAGATACCCACGGACATGGAAAGCAACATAGGTGCTACTTGAAACTGACTCACGTTGGTCCTCCCACCTCAGTGACTTTTACTAGTATACTGTGCATTTTAAAATAAAAAGCTTATTTGTATATTTAAAAATCCAGAAAGTCTTGTTCCCTTTTGGACTGAAGTCAGGAAGATCATCTAATTTTACTATATTTTGGTTTCTCACTTGGGGGCATGGTATTTCCAAACCACTGCAAGAAACAAAAAGCCAACCCAGGGAACATCTGGGGTAGAAGGAGGTTAAAAAAAAAAAAATGGGAAGAAGGAATAAAGTCTAGTAGCAACCAGAATTCTACTCTCTCCCCAAATTTCTTGGACAAACACTGGGTGTATAGTTTTCCTGCTCTCTCGTGATGTAAAAAAATGCCAGAAAATATACTTAATTTATAATAAGGTAATAATGTGGTTTATTTTTATGCTATTTACTTGACTTATCTGAAATAGAATTTTTGAAAATCATTTGTGTGGGTAAATGTCTAATCCTGTAAATAAAAATGATGGAGATCATTTGATCTACTGAGAACCTACATTTTCTGTTTAAAAGACTGGCATTACTGAAACCCTATGTAAGCATCCCAGGAAAGAGACAGACTTTGGCTCTCAGGCCGCAGTCTTCTAACAAATGCCAACTGGCAGTACAAAAACTCACTTAATCTTTGACATAATGTATTTAAAAAAAAAAAAAAAAGATTTGACAGCCTAGGCAAGGCTGTGGTTGAGAAATCAGGCTTGAAGTCAGTGGAGACAATAGCAGAAATACCCAAATTCTACTTTGTGCTTAGGTTTGTAGGAACAGAAGGGGATTTAAGACTGAGTCTGAAAAGAATCCTGAGTTCAAGTTCTTGATAGTCTAGTCTTTTAAACTCAGTGACGGACTTTGGTGTGTCTGAGTCTCCAGAAACCTGAATGGGGGGCGCTTATAAAGCCACAGTGTGGCCTCCACAAAGGCTGAGGAGGAATGGCTGAAATCTACAAGGTCCTAAAGAATGTCATGGACCAGGTGAATGAGAACAACCTTGAAAGAGGGGAGCGAAAGTCAAAGGAAAGGCCCTATTTTAAAGAGTTACCTACAAACTTTAGAATCTCATCAACCCAGGAAAAATGGACATTTTATGGAATTTCGTTTTCATGTTGGTGAATTCATGGATTTTAGATACATAGTGAGTTTTAGGGAAAACAGATAAGTGGGGGGTTATCTTCCCAGTGAAAACGAAGAAGGACAAGCATCCCCGCTCTGTCAAAGTCAAACAGGCCAAAGGCCTGGGCTTTGGGCAGATGGCGATGGACCCCAGTGGCACTCCTGCGTCCACCCCATCCACAGGGGTTAACCGTGTCCCTGCCACGGGCAATCACACAACCCCCGCCTGGAGCAACTGGAGGGCTAGGGGGAGGAGACTGGACAAGGACACCGATCATTAGAAGGCCAGCCATGCCACATTCTGCAATTGTGGCCTGGAGTTCTTGATGAGGTCCTGCCACCCTAGGTCCATCTTGTATTCACCCAACTCAGAGTATAACAGCTACTTGCATTGAAAATGTCTTTCTTCAGCAGCAGCTGGGGTTTAGATAAGTCTTTGTAACTATGAAAAAGCCTGAAACCCTTTAGTTCTACCTCCTTGAGGAGGCTGTACCAGAATCGCACAACACTGCTGTCGCTGCCACTGACCTCAAACCCGGGCCAGTGGAGGTGAATCGTGAAGGTAAGCTGTCCAATTTGTTCCAGGACATCTTCCAGAATAAGGTTTTCTAAAACTTTCCATTCCGCGCTCTCCAGATCTGCTTTGAGAACATCAATCTGTAACAAAATGATGAAACAAGATTAGCAGATTCAATAAACGTTGTTAAAAATACCATCTTGACAGCAGGAGCATCACTGTATAACTAAGGACCTCCTACAAGAGCAAAATGTTTCAAGTTTTAGAGTTAGAGGCCCTTTTCTGGGGCCACGAATGAGTTTTTAACTGCACTCCACACCAAATGTTCATATACAAATAATGAAATGCCAGTCCGAAATCATAATGGACCCTCCTACTTTCTGCCCAATGGGAATGGATGCCTGAGAAGGAGATGCTGGAGATTTCACAGAGCTGCATGCCCACAGCCTCTCCCCGACAACCTAGACTCTGCTCTCGAGAACCCCAGACACATCAGGACAGCATGGTGGCCCACAGGGAGGGATGGACAGACGGCCACTGCCTGCCGGGACCACCTCACAAACCCCACCCCACTCCAACTTCTCAGGACTGGAAGCTGGAGAGAGTTTTCAGGTATCTGAATATTAGACTAATAAAAAAAAGTGATTATTATCCCATAATTTCTTTTAAAGGTATACACCAGTACAGCATCTTAAAGGGGGGAAAAAGGCAACACCATTCTCTGTTCGTTTAATGAACCTAAGTTCGCATCCCAGGTAAGATGAAATATATGGAGAAGAGTAGGTTAGGAGAGACTTTGCAATTAATTAAGTTATGAGAATCAGCTCATTTTTGCTGGCTCTGCTATTAGAATAACAGAACCCCAAGTGCCTCCAGGAAGCAATGAAAGCTAATTACTTACTGAGCGCTTGTGTGCGCCCCGCACCATGCAAAGTGCTTCGCTTGCAATATCTGTTCACGCCTCTCAACGATTCTGCCAGCGTGATTCTGTTGCTATCCCTGTTTGAAGTTTAGGAAACCAGACTCAACGAGGAACCCATCCCCAAGTGACACAGCTGAAGAGGCCGTGGGGACATGTGAATGAGTCTGTCAACACGGCCCACATTCTTACCCACTCCACGATGCTCACTGCCCAGAAACCACAAGAGGAAAAATGATAACTTAGATTCCCTAAAAGGCTTTTGGTTTAGAAAATAAGGTGCCATTAGAGAGTGAATAAGAGCTCTTGAGTAGAAATCTTGTTATCAATATCCCCGGTTTGCATTTGCAGAGCACTTAACAGCTGAAAGAATTACTTTCTACATATATAATCTCAGTGAAACAGACCTATATGCAGACAAGGCCTTGGTAAAAATGAGTCTGGGCTCCCAACATCACTTGTGAGATTTCAGAGTTGGGTGGAGGAGAAGATGGATAGGATTTAGACATAACTGCTCCAGGAAAATGGTCCTTGCCCAATATCCTGACATCCCAAGGGAGATGCTTGCTTTCACTGCTTTGCCTTGGATGGTAGCTCCCCATGGTCCACCAGGGAAAGAGTGATGGTAATATCCCGAGAATACCAAGAGGCCTCAGAATCGTCTAGATATCTGTAAACCAGCCAGTCCAAACTCAAAAAGTAAAATGAAAAAACAAAAAACTCCTTTCTTTTCTGAGAGGAACCAAGCAAAGGCAGATTCCATGCAAACCATGCATAAGGCTAAGATAATTCTTGTGAACTGGACACAAAAGAATTGACTCACTTTTTTTTTTCCCCATCTGTGCTGCCCTGACACTTTCTTGACTTTGTCCAATCATTGAAATTTTAGGCAGAATATTCTTGAATTGGGGTGGTTAAGCTGCCGGAAGAAGTATATAATTAAAACTTTACAAAATTGTCTAATTAGTACAGAAAATATCCAAAACTCAAAATCAACATTTTGGGTCAATTCACATAGTTAAGAATTTTTTTTTTTTAAATTCTTAGAGACGTATTTCTACCATGGTTCTCTGTGAGTTCACATACGTTGAATGTGATCAATACATCAAGCTATTAAAGGGACAGGGCAAAATTAGCCTGCAATTGACCTGAAAACTACATTGGGGTGAATAGAGGAATATGTTTCTTATTTTTTCCCAAACCTATTTTTAAAATAAGCTATCAATCAGAAGTTATGAGCAACAGAAATAAAAAAAAAATCACATCAAAGTTGGATAAGTCACAGCAAATATATGCTTACTGTGAAAATCCAATTTTCACTTACAAAATGCTATCCATCGAAAGAGCGGAAAGTATTTCCAAATACGACAACATTGCCCACCCCTTTTGATTCTAATGACTGGAAATTCTCCACTTCCATCAGAATCGATCTAAATCATGCAGCCCAGGAGGGCACAGGACCGAGGAGCTCATAAACTTCTTCCCTGACTTCCAGTCTGCAAAGCACAGCCAGCCAAATGCTGTGAATAAAACATGGGTTTCTTTCCCTGTGCGCTTTTCCCATTTTTTGTATTTCAGAATGTTCTACCACCACTATTTTGCAAATGTAATTTCCATTATTACTGCATAACGCATCCAATGTCATTGTTTGTATAAAGCACTAAACATTTCTGCATCGGGGACACCACTGTTAAGATTCTAACATCAGCTTTCAACAATCATGGCCCTAAAAATCACGCAAATGATTACACCGGAATAACCAAGTGCCAATCCGAATCCAGTTAGGTTAAATCAGGTTTCCTGAGGAAAAACAACGAGGTGTTAACTCTCTGTAAACTCTGGAATAAGGAAAGACCTATTCTTGGGTGGGAGGGTCTAGAAGGAGGTAGGTCAAGCAACCTTTCTGCTACAATTTCAGAGGCACTAAAGAGGTCCTCCTATCCAAAAGGAACTCCTTTCCCTTGTGCCTGAAATACCCAACAAATCTCCTTTCGCAGAACTTTTTGAGGAGATGAGAATTTTAATTTTAACTGGATTAAGGTGTGACGTGGCGGCCCCCTCATCACGGGCACGAGCTTATGTCTGGGTTCATCCACCCAGAACTACAGAGATGAAAAAAAGTGGGCAAAGGGCACTGGCCTTTGTATTAGTTTGCTAGGGCTGCTATTGAAAAAAAAAAAAAGTACCACAGACTGGGGGGGCTTCAGCAACGGTAATGTACCGTCTCACAGTTCTGGAGGCTACACGCCTGACATCGAAGTGTCCGACAGCATTGTTTCCGTCTGAGGGCTACACAGGAGAATTAGTTCTGGGCCTCTCCCCTCGTTCCTGCTGGTTTGCTGGAAGTCTCCGTCATTCCTTGGCATTACTTTCCTCGTATTACCTTACGTTACTCTGCCTAATTCCTTGCATTACTCTGATCTATTGCTCCATCTGCACTTGGGTTATTCCTTCATCTACCCACTGCCTGCACCCAAATTTCTCCTCTTTATAAGGAGTCATTTATAATGTGACTTTATAAATATATGACTTTATAAACAGTCATACTGGGTTAGAGGCCCAGCCTACACCCGTATGACCTCATTTAAGCTAATTACATCAGCAGCGACCCTATTTCCAGTGAAGATCATATTCTGAGGTACCAGGGGTTAGGACTTCCACGTGTGAATCTGGGGGCACACAGTTCGAACCACAACAGTGTCTGAGGGACTGTAAGAGCCTTGGCAAGGCGGTACGAGTCCTGGAGCCAATTACCCAGTCAGAGCGGGGGCCCGTATCAGAGACGCAAGGGCCCTCGACTCTCTGAGGCGATCGTGGACGCCGTCCTGCCAGTCGCTACAGCAGCCCTGACCGCTCCAACTCCGCAATATGCAGCGCAGCTCGACAGGGCTTCAAGGCCAGCGGAAACCACCATCGTAAAGTAAAACCCCTGTGCTTCGCTGCCCGGTTCCTTCCCGCCACACAAGCACTTTGTCTTTGGCTCCCCCAATTCCCACGCTGCTTCCTTTTCCTCCTGGGACTCTGCGGGCACTCAACACCCTCATGCCTGCAGCTCCCCACCCGAGCCTTTTCCCTTTCAAGGGGAAGGATAGGCAGACCGCACCTTTAAAGGACTGGGTCTGGGGCTCACCGGCCTCACTCCCACTGCGCCCTATTGAGCAACACCAACCGCAAGGCCAGCCCAGATTCAAGATTCCAGCCCTTGAGGAGGAGAGTGGCATGCACAGAGAGGAGGAGACAAACTTTTCATGGTCACCGTTGCAAATTGACCCCAGGGATTGAAAGCAATATTCAAATTTATATACAAATCCATGAACGAGCCACAGTATAAGGTGAGATGGGAACCTTTGCTGGGCACAAGCAATACTCCAGGAAAAATGAATCATAAAGCCTTATTCATCAGAATATTATTAAAGAAGGAACATTAAAACATGGCATTTGTTATGAGAGCTGGCTTTCCTTGGAAGTTGACAAAGACCCCGGGATAGCCAATGGATTAAGGATGACTAATAAAGACAGTACAGAAAAGGACAAGTAAAATAAATACATGTGAGTCTTAGATACCGTTATTAGTGTCCAGGACTGCTATAACAAAATGCCACAGACTAGGGGCAGGGGGACTTAAACAACAGACATTTATATTTTCTCCCAGGTCTGGAGGCTGGAAAGTCCAAGATCAAAGTGTGGGCAATCGTGGTTTCTCCTGAGGCTTCGCCTTGGCTTGCTGACAGCTGTTTCTGCACCGTATCTCTTACAGACTTTCCTCTGTGCGCTTGCTCTCCTGGTATCTCTCCCTCTTCTTATAGGGACCCTAGTCTTATTGGATTAGGGCTCTATTCTCATGACTTCATTTAACCTTAATTACCTCATTAAGGAGCCTATTGCCAAATACAGGCCCACTTAGGGTAAGTGCTTCAACCTGTGAATTTGGCAGTGGGGATGAGGGTTGGGGGGAGGTGTATAAAACAGGTATTTTTGTTAGAGTCTGTTTAGAGGCAACCAGTATTTCTCCACAGGGAGTTTTAAAATACATCTCTGTTAACTGTTACGGCAGCCTGATTGTTGGAGAGCCAGTAGTTCCTCCTTCGCAGTTAATGGCTAACGCCAGTTCTGGGAGGTAAAAGTGTGAGCCACCTCCTTAACTGAAGATGAGTCATAGAGACTATGGCAGATTTTCTTTTTCAAATATGGTCTCCCCATTAACTCCCATCTCCTGCTTTTCTACAACATGGCCTTGACTCTCCTCTCATCAAGAGATGGAATGGATGTTCCCTCCCCAGGGATGATTTCATGGGATGCAACCCACACAGCCGCACCAGGCCCCCCATGTTGAAGGGCTCCATACTTGGCTTAATGCTCTGTTGTCGCTGACTTGAAATTCTTAATAAGTTTTGAACAAGGGACCCTGAATTTTCATGTTGCACTGAGCCCCACAGATTAGGTCTCCTGTCTTGTGATGTTCTCCTGGAATCTTGATGGGCTTGTTGCCATTGACTACTAAGAGTATGGTAGAAGTGGTTCTAGATGACATCCAAGCATGGTCCATAAAAGCTTCTACTTTGTTCAGTGGTACACTCACTCTTGAAAACTTTAGCCCCCATGCCAGGTGTCTGACTGTCCTGAGACCATGGTGTTGTGAGAAAGTCCAAACTAGCCCTTGCAGAGAGCCCGCACGAAGAGGCTCTTAGTCAATATGAAGAAAGAGATGCCAGCCAACCCTGGCTTCCCTAGCCATCATCTGACTGCAACCCCAGGAGAGATCCTGAGCCAGAACTACCCAGCAGAACCCTTCCCAAACACTGACTCCAGAAACCGAGATCAATAATGTCATTATCAAGGAACTTGAGTTTGGGGGATAACTCGTTATGTAGCAGTAGATAACCAGAACAGTGACCAAGTACTATTTATGCAAAAGTTAAAGGTTACTTGTACAGTATTAAGTATTATATATTCCAAAGCTGTGATTCCTAGAGATTCATACATATATAACCAAAAATATTCTCTTATTAAAAAATCAATACATGGTCCTTATTTAAAAATGAAAACTACAGATAAGAAAAAAGAAAAGGAGTTAAGACACCCATAATCTGGAGTTTAAAAGGGTTAACTCTTGAATCCCTGGTATATTTCTTGCTAAACATTTTTCTTTGCCATAAACACCCACACAAACACACAGATCACAGCATATACAGGGATAATTCAAACACACACCTCGTTTATAAAATTAGAATCATACTGTGTTTTTAAATATGCTTTTTAATGTAACAATGTAACAAACCATGACTATCTTTCCAGGTTAATAAATTTCCATCTGTGTTCTCTGTGTCCCCCGGGGGTGTCACAAGCACCTGACTGAGGTGGCTGGGGCCCCCTGCAGGCCTGAGGGAGATGTGGGGGAGGCTCTGGTTCCTCTACCTACTCTACCTAGGACCTAGGACCAGCTCCCCTTTTCTCTCTTTTATATACTTGGACTCCCTCGCAAACTTTTACTTGAAGAAGAGCTTTCCTGCCAAGAGAAATAGTTTGCCTCCTTCTATAACATGTTTTGTAATGACTTTTATATCGGTTTAATTTACTTAACCAATCCCCCTTCTGATGGACATCTAGGTTCCTATCATCAATTGGCTATGGCCCACTAATGTGATCACCGAACCCGGAGCTAAATATCTAAGTATGTTCTCTGATTTTCTTCGAGGAACCATACTCCCAGAAGTGGAAAAGCATGTGCAAAGGATGGGCACAGTTTATGACTTTCAATAATTTGTCTAACCTGTAGACCCTTTCTGCACCTGCTCTTGGGAAACTGAGAACAAACCAAGGGGCACTAAGGCTGGGCGCCCAGCACAGATGCACCACCAAAACCTCCCCACTGTCACTAGCCGGGTCAACGACCACCTGCTTTCTTATCCCGAAGTCACGTGACGCTCTGGAGCATTCCTAAACATACCTGAGTCTCTGTGTCTGAGCGAGTCACTAGATTCGACAAAAACCTACATGCCATTTAAAGAAAGGAAAAACAGGACAAACCAATTGTAACCAAGTACATGTTAAATTATTTCTAGGTACATTTTTATTTAAAACCTCTTAATAAAAGATGCTTTATCTATTATTCCCTATTATATCTTTCAAAGGATATAGATTCTTTTTCACATCCAGAAAATGTGTATTAAAGCTTAAAACTGGCTCTTACCCTCTTAATGATTGATTAGCTTTATAATTAATTATTATTTTCATCAAAATCCCTGGCTAAGAGCCAAAACTCTAAGTAATTACCAATAAAATTGCAATATCAACCATCCAGCTTATCAATCCACTAACAGAGAACAAGGAACTTCCTATTCAGACCATAATTGACCTGCAAACACAGCCGCTTGCCTCAGTATCAGCTGTCTGGCTTTGGGCCAGAATCATATGCTTTATGGCATTTACAGGTACATCTCATATTTGGGGGAAAAAAAAGATTCCTGAAAAGGAGTGTGTAAATTGAGTTTTGTAATTAGGTTCGTGTTATAAAAATGATTTTTAACCCCTCATCTAGTTATTTATAAACAATTTATAAAAATTAAATGATCATTACCTACCACCCCAATAGGTTAAGCTACATTCATTCCCCCATATTCACTGTAGTTGGGTCACTAGTTAATCACAATCTTTAAATAACTGTATCCACACAACTTCTTCTTGCTTTTTAGCTTACTTATGAAAAGTTGTTATTTAATGATTAAAGCAAAGTAAATCCAGGCTTTTATATATCAATTCTACTTAAAGCAAGATATATCTGCACCAACAAAATTAAAAGCTGAACACATTAAAGAATCTTCATTTTGTAGAAAAAGAAAAATGGAAGTAATTTAATCTTAAATGAACAAAAGGATTAAAAGTCTCTTTAATATCCTTAGACTTTGGGGTACCTGGGGGGCTCAGTAGGTTAAAGCCTCTGCCTTCGGCTCAGGCCATGATCTCAGGGTCCTGGGATCGAGCCCCGCATTGGGCTCTCTGCTCAGCGGGGAGCCTATTTCCCCCTCTCTCTCTGCCTGCCTCTCTGCCTACTTGTGATCTCTCTCTCTGTCAAGTAAATGAATAAAATCTAAAAAAAAAAAAAAAGGTTTTATTCATTTATTTGACAGAGAGAGATCACAAGTAGGCAGAGAGGCAGGCAGAAAGAGGGGGAAGCAGGTTCCCTGCTGAGCAGAGAGCCTGATATAGGGCTTGATCCCAGGACCCTGAGATCATGGCCTGAACCAAAGGCAGAGTCTTTAACCTACTGAGCCACCCAGGTACCCCTGAATAAATCTTAAGAAAAAAAAATCCTTAGACTTTAAACACACTAAATCAGGCTTAATTATCACTGTTGGCTGGTAGAAATGTAACATTACAAGATTTCTGCTACCACCAGGGAAAGAGATAAGGCTTGCCCAGAATATCACAAGAAATATGAAGGGTCACTCAAAGCTAACATAATAAAAGAAAATAATTTTCTCAGATGATTTAATCAGATCACGGAAATGACCTCAGCAGGGAGCAACACTCTGCAAAGGAATGTCAAAGAAATAAAGGAAACATTTACAAAGACTCTTTTGTCAGATTTCCAGCCTATTCCGAAGAATCCAACCTAAGAAGCTGGGCAAGAATTTGCTGAACTGGATGTGGTACTATAACCTGGTCCTAGCTCCAGAAACCTAGGCCATGGACAGAGACTGGTGACCTGATGAGAAATCAAGAAGTCAGCAGGCACTACTGGGAATTTACTCCAAAGATACAAATGTAGTATCCGCAGGGGCACCTGCACCCCAATGTTTATAGCAGCAATGTCCACAATAGCCAAACTATGAAAAGAGGCCAGATGTCCATCAACAGATGAATGGATAAAGAAGATGTGGTATATATATGTGTGTATATATATATACATATATATATATACATATACAATGGAATACTATGCAGCTATCAAAAAATAAAACCTTGTCATTTGCAACGTGGATGGAACTAGAGGGTATTATGCTAAGGGAAATACGTCAATCAGAGAAAGACAGTTATCATATGATCTCACTGATACGTGGAATTTGAGAGACAAGGCAGAGGATCATAGGGGAAGAGGGGAAAAAATGAAACAAGATGAAACCAGAGAGGGAGACAAACCATAAGAGACTCTTAATCTCAGAAAATAAACTGAGGGTTTCTGGAGGGGAGGGGAGTAAGGGGATGGGGTGGCTGGGTGATGGACACTGGGGAGGGTGTGTGTTGTGATGAGTACTGTGTATTGTGGAATACTGATGAGTCATAGACCTGTACCTCTGAAACAAATAACACACTATAGGTTAATAACAATAATAAAAGAAGTCAGAAGGCTTGATGTGGGAAACAAAGGCATAAGGAAAATTACTACATTTCCTTACTACTTAAAGCCCATCCACAAGCCCTCAAAACCAGCAGAGTGACATTCCTCTAGGAACTCCACTGCCTCGATATTAATACTTTGCTACGGGAAAAAGGTGATCTTAACCCAACCCCCCAGGACCCTGTAAGTCTCCTTTAACATATAAAAATTCCTTTGGGAACTTGCTTTATCTCTACCCTCACCCCAAGATACCTGTTGGCAATCATCCTCCAAGCACACGACTCACTAATATACATCCGAAGGGTCTCATGATTCAGGTTTTATTAGACAGTAGTAAGTGACCTTTTCCTAATAAGAGCTGGTCCCCTAGACATCCTAGAAACCTTGCTTCCAAATTCCTTAGAGACTTACACTATCCCTAAGCCCCGCCCGCTTGAAAGTATATAATCAATCAGTCACCCATCACCCCTTCCCCGTGCAGCTCTCTCTGCCCACAGGTCTGTCCTCGTGCTTTATAAAACCACCTTTTGCACTGAAGACATCTCAAGAATTCCTTTGTGGCTGTCGGCTTTGAACCCTAACATCTTTCCTACATCACTGGTGACTTGCGACAGCAAAGAGCCAAGCAGTGCAAATTTCACAGGACTGAGGTGGCAGCAAGGGACCTGGCCCCAGCGGTCAGGAAGGAGAACGGGGGTGGGGCCAGGAGAGTGGCAGGCGGAGACTTTAATTTACTTCTTTCTACCCACTTACCCGGGGCAGCTGAAAACAAATCATGCATCTGTCTCTGACCTTAGGTCGGAACCCTGTGGCTTAGAGCCACACCGTCTCGTAAATTTATTTTTGGGGCCTAATCATATTTACAAAAGCATTCTCAAGTATTTCCAGAAGAAGATGGAACATTGAAAAAAAATGTATAAACTACTCCTAAATGAACAACAGATGTATACGCAGATCGATAACCAAGCAAGTACCCAAATAAAATGTCTCTCAGCCAGACATCCTACTCTTAGTTGTGGGACCGAGTCGATCGGGGAGCACGGTAGGGCCAACAATGTGACGGAAGCTACACCAAAAGCGGCCCAACTACAAAACACAAGTGCTCGGGGAAACAGAAAGCAAACTCTTTGGGTTATTATTTCTTGTCTAAAATACACTGAAATACACTTGAGGAAAAACACCACTGGGAGTGAAAAGTAGAAAAGGCTCAGCAGGCGTAGAAGGCAGGAATAAGAGATGAGGGAAGAGCAAGAGGCTCAGGGTATCTGCTGTAAGTCAGCGCCCGCTGATGTCCTCCATCTCTGGACCCTGTACTGACTCCGAGGGAAGGATATAGCACGACTTGCACTCATTTGTTGACACGTCTGATTCCTTACCTGGACTATCCATCCATTCCTCAGGGCAGGACCCAACTCGTCTTTGGGTATCAGGTTTCTATGAGAGTTCCTGACATGTGACGGGTAGGATAACCCCTATGGTACCAGTACTGGCCATTTGGTCCTTGTAACATCTTACACCTGGCCCCTCTTTTCTGTCCCTCTACCTCCAGCACGTGATGATTTTGCCCAAGACCCCACTGACTGAAAGAGAGGAGAGAGTGTCAAAGGGTGAAAGTTAGGAATGAGGGTAGCTGCGGATCCCACCCCACTGTGCACAGGTGGTGTCACGGTCTTCATTTCCAACGCTTTATGAACCCTACCCTTCAGCCAAATGTTAGTCTTTACTAGTCCTCAGAACGCCTGTGACATTTCCTGCCCTTGTTCCTTTATTCAGAGGACTTCCTTTTGTGTAGAACACCAAAAATTTCTGCTGGGGACCCTTTTTCCCCTCTACCAACATATAGAACATCATGACTATCCCTCAAGTACAAGCTGAATTTCCTTCTCTTTAAGAAACTTGAATTGCTTCCAGTTGAGAATACTGAGTTGAGAAGATTCAAAAATTCTTGCTTGATACAGAACTTGAGTTGAGAATATTCAAAAATTCTTGCCCTCAATGTCTAAAAGCAGAGGCAATTATCCAAGAAGGCACTACTTACCATAAGTTCTGACAGAACTTGGAAATATGACCAGATTGTTAATCTCTTATGGAAGATTTCAGTGGCATTAAATGGCAAGGCCCCCATCCCAAACATTTTCTAGTTCAATGACAAGACTGGAATAAGGAAACAGATACTATCAATACATAAATCTATATGTGTCATTCCATATTTTTGTCTTGGGTTGTGTCTTATGCAGTGAGTTATTCAGATGTAAAGGCCTAGGAATGTTTAGGAATGCTGGGGGGCTAAGTGGTGCTGTCACCATATGTGGCCATTTAAACTTTAAGTAATATTCACTACAATTAAAATTTCAGTTCTGCCACATTGCAAACACTCACAGCCACCTGTGCTAGCAGCTCCCATGCTGGACAGTGCAGCCACAGGACATTTGCATCGCTACACAAAGTTCTGTGGCACAGTGCTGCTCAGAGCACCACAGGCATCAGCACCAGCACCAGAGAGCATGTGAACACACAGCTTCCGATTCAGTAGATTTAGATCGGAGCTGAGTATTTGCATTTCTACCAGGAGCCCAGCTGTCGGTGATGCTGCTGATCCAAGGATCACACTTTGAGAACCACTGGACTTGGCTGAAGATGCTATGTGAGTTTGTTTTTGTTTTGTTTTTTAAGATTTTATTTATGTGAGATAGAGTGAGAGCACAAGGTAGGGGGAGGGGGAGAGGGAGAGGGAGAAGCAGACTCCTTGCTGAGCAGAGAACCTGACGCAGGGCTCAATCCCAGGACTCTGGAATCATAACCTGAGCCAAAGGTGGACACTTAATCGACTGAGACACCCCGGCTTCCCCACTACATGAGTTTTTTACCACATGTATGCCCAGGACTCTCGCCCCCCACCCAGGCTGGGTTCTCCCCGCTCTCACGAGCAGATGCAGAGGTGTCCACATACTTTGTTGGGACACAGTTAGGTCAGAGTTCCCTAAACACATTACCAAGGTGAGGCTCATCCTCCCTGGAATTGTATGCAGAAATGTGTGTCTGTGCTCACGAGCTCTCTTCTGAGAACACTGTGGATGCTGGGACTTCGGCTGTGAGGACGACTGCTTCATCACATGGGTCTGAGGCAGGTTGTTTAGGCTTTTGGTGACTCAGGGAACAACAGGGCTCCTACCTGTCCTGAGGTTATAGGAGAAATGCACATATGGCACCATGTACAACGCCCAATAAAGTAAGGGCTCCATCAGAACTAGCTGTTACTATTTTTACCAATTCTCAGGGCGGTCCAGAACCATCCCTCGCCAAATTAAGGTCATCCTGTGTAAGCTAATATCAAAATGGGTCTTCTTTGGGCCCCAGCAGCTATGTTTTGGGAAATGACTCAAAGGAAGAATTAAAATTTGGTACAGGAAATACACGGAGATATTCCACACATGAGAGCCAGGAGCTGTCTCTACTGAACACATTGGCAGGTGAAATTGAAAACAGTTTCTTCAACCGCATTTACATCTCACAGGAGGCAAAAGCATTATAGTCGCTGTGCCCGAGAATGGACTATAAACTCCATGAAGGCTAATAACTTACTTTTTTTTAATCCCCGGCTTCTAGCCACACTGCCAGGCACCATCAGAAGTAGCTGGAAGGGAATGCATCGAAGGGTGGACAGATAGACAGGTGGATGAGTAGATGGAAAGATGGCTAAACTGGCCTCCTGGTTTCTAGGTTATGGCAGACTGGAGCCAGTAGGGTTGTGAACCTCTGGCCTAACGTCCTCATTTTATAGACAGGGAAAAGGCTAAAACCATCTGCCCAAGATCATAAATTAATTATAATGGCAGATATTCCACACCTAAGCACCTCTCCTCTCTGAGTCTCTCTCTCTCTCTCTCTCTCTCTCTCTCTCACACACACACACACACACACACTAGCATTCATCACACACTAGGTGTTGCTTTGGGACAACTACCAACTCTAAGCCTCATCTTCCCTGGGACTTAAGGACTGATGAAGAGCTGCTAGACTGCTCTTCAAGGACTGCTACAATATTTGAGAAAGAATTGTGGTCCCTCGCTCCTCCCAATAACCCTCTCTGCCAAGAATCTCTTTGCACTAGGAGTGCCCAGAAAAAGCACAATCTGGCACTTTCTAAATTTATTTCTGATCAATACCAGCTCCCCACTAAGCACATTAATACAAATTCAGATCCTATATAATGTTTGGTTCTTAATAGAGAAAAACAGCAACATATATAACGTCGGTTAGTTTAAAGGCAAACGTAGCATGCCAGAGGTATCGCTTGCCCACATAGCCATTCTTCCTTCTTCCTTCAATATGAAAACCCTGATTTCTAGCTGATCACACTGCTGCCCAGATAAAAGACCATACTTCCCAGTCTCTCTGTGATGACTGTGTGACCACAGGACTAAAATATGACCAATAAATATAAGTAAAATGTCATGTAGGATTTCCAGAAAGTTTCTTAAAAGGAGGAGGGGGAGGAAGAAGAAGAAGAAGAAAGAAGGAGACGAAGAAGACGAAGAAGACGAAGAAGAAGAAGACGAAGACGAAGACGAAGAAGAAGAAGAAGAAGAAGAAGACGAAGACGAAGACGAAGACGAAAGAAGGAGACGAAAGAAGGAGGAGGAGAAGGAGGTGGAGGAGGAGGAGGACAGGGAGGGGGAGGAGGAGGAGAAAAAAGAAGAAGAAGAACAACAACAACAACAGGAGAGCTGTACTTAGTGCTTCCTCCATCCCTTTGCCTGGAGCAAGGTTGTGATGGCTGAAGTTGCAGCAGCAATATTGGACCCTGAGGAGAATTACACCCTAGGGATGGAAGAGAGGGGAGCTGCATGGATCCTAGGTCTCTGATGACTAAGGAGTCTCTCCGCGAGATTTGAACTATCTACCCCAAGACCACTCTTATGTGAGAGAAAGAAAAATTTTCTATAGTTTAAGCCACTATAATTTTTTTCACATGTAATGCAACCCAATTTTAAGGGTAGTCAACATATTCTAAAATATTCTTAATTATAAAGAGTGGTGTCTATTTTTAAAGTTATTCAGAGCTGAAGCCTTCCGTAAAGAAGTCATTAGTGACGGTGAACCCATGCAGCAATCCTCGCCTAGTGGAAGGTCACTGTTTTTCCTGAATTGGTAAGCAACTGTCTAATTCTGGGATCACTACTCTTCCCTTAGATTCCCTACATATTTCCTTCATGCTGCCTCCTCTTCGCTCCAGAATCATGGTACTTGTTCTCCTGCCAAAATTCTCATGACCACAACACCGCACTCTCCCTTCCTCTCTGAGCCCCCAAATTTATAATGCGCTAACAAAATGATGCTGTGAAAGCACATGTGGTCAGTCCTCTCGCCTGAAAAACCTAGGTTTGAGGTATTATGTAATTGAAGTTAGTACTCTTCTTGATCTTTCCTATACATTTGAAATTCTAATATATACTTAAGCCAGATACTGACTTCTTATTTTGACCATCCACTGAATTCTACATGCCTGTATATTTTTGTTGAAAACATAGATACTTTTTCTTGAAGAAGCAAAGCAAAATTCAGTCAGGACTCAAGGCAAACAAGAAAATACAGATAGCTCCAGTCTTTAGATGATTTTAAGCTGAATATGTCAAGTCTTTCACCTGCAAAACAAATGTAACTTCTAACTGGAGCAGATCAAGGTTTTGTGGAGCTTGAAGCTTATTTAAGGGTCCTCTTTATGAAAAATAATACAGACTCAGAAATACAGGATTAGGTAAAAATAACTTCTGCTTATAACTAAGACATACACACAAATCCCAACACAAGAAAAGGACAAGTGAAAGAAAACTATAAACAGTTGTATCGCTAAAAGCCAGATAATAAGAAAAAAAATTAAGAGTTTGAAAAAGACCTGCAAGAAAAAATACAAGTGTACCAGTTTTGAACCTTCTATTAAGTTTATGTAGCAATTACAGTGAAAGAAGGAAAAAAACTTTATATACAAAAAATCAGTACCCAACTACCACATACAGCTATTACCCATAAAATACTCAAAGAAATGTGCCAGATATTCAGATATTTAGATTATATCTAAAAACCTCATCTTAGGGGCACCTGAGTGGCCTAGTCAGTTAAGTGTCTGCCTTCAACTCAGGTCATGATCTTGGGGTCCAATCATGGGATTGAGTCCCATGTTGGGCTCCTTGCTCAGCAGAGTCTGCTTGTCCCTTTCCCTCTGCCCCTCACCCCACCCACTTGTGCTCTCTGTCTCCTCTCAAATAAATAAATAAAATCTTAAAAATAAATAAATAAAAATAAATAAAAACCTCATCCTAAGGAAAATTTTAAGACAACGACTTATAGAAATAACCATTCATTGGCTCTTCCCAGATGCGAAGCCCTAACATTTGTTTTAGATGGGCCATCCCTCAGAACACAGTATCTTTTTATCTTGTATCCACTGTAATAGATACAGCCAACTTTAATTAGGCACTTGCTATATGCCGAGCATGCTAAGCACTTACCATGCAACACCCCAACTAATCTCCCAACCAACGAATGAAGTGTTTTAGTATGCTCATGTTACAGACTGGGAAACTGAGGCTTAGTGGGTCACACAGCTTGTAAGAGGTGAACAAATCCAAGCAGTTTCCATAGAAGCCCGAGATTCAGGGAAGTTAACTAACCAACCCAAGTCACACAGCTAGTCAGTGGTAACATCAGGATTCTAACTGGGTTTGACTCCAAAATAGGCTCTTCTTAATACCGTGTTCTTAAACCCTCACAAGTACTGCGGGATCCAAACACAAAATATGATATTGTCAATGGTTTCTGGGTTTGTGGCTCCTTTTGCAATCTTTCTTGAGTTCCTAACTTGTGTATGTCCCACTGGCTGCCATTCTCGGAAAAGGCAGCCGTCAGACCTGCCTTCAGACAAGGCACACACATTTCACCACAGGAACTAGTGTCCTCTCCTCTTTGTTCCATCTACTTCTTTTTCTATAAGTTGCCACTTATATTCATTTCATAGCTTCTGTATGACCAAAAGGCATAATTTGGGGCTGGGACTTTTTTTTTATTGCCACCTCGTGTTTTATAAAGTTCCATACAAATTAATATGCATACACAATTAGAAGAAAACCACCATTTGCATCCGTGGAGGCTGGAATAACAGCCACGAGCCCCCGCTCCTGCTAAAGATGGGTTTCCTCCCACAAATTCATCCCCTCTACACCAAAAATGGACTACGTATCCCCTTCGATTCCTAATTTCAGGTTCATGTCTAATTGGGAGAGGCCAGGCTGATAGCCAACACCAAAGATATTAAATTGTCAAAATGAAAACGTTGTTTGAGACCTAACCTACCCAGCAACAAACATATGACATCCCACCCCCACCCCAGGTTTCTCGCTTCCCAAGTAGAGGACAACAATTTGGGATGCTATTGTTTGCTTCTTTCTATGTATAAAAGTAAGACATGGAATTGTTAAAAATTGGGCAAGTGCAGAAAAATATGGAGAAGAAAAAAACATTATCCAAAATCTCTGTCCCAAGAGGAAATGACCATTAACATTCTGGTTATAATTCTTGTATTATTGTATCTACCGTAGCAGATAATTGAGATCAAACAGTATATATAATTCTGAAATCTGTCGCTGGTGGGTTTTCTGTTGTGTTTTTTTTTTTTTTACTTTAAAAGGTCATCTACTCTTTTTTTTTAAGCAGACTCCATACCCAGCGCAGAACCCCATGTGGGGCTTGAAACCACAACTCTGAGATCAAGACCTGAGCTGAGATCAAGAGTCGGACCATTAACCAACCGAGCCACCCAGGCATTCCAAAGGCCATCTGCTCTTAATGCTCATGTACAGCTCCCTTATTTTTCAGGCAGAGATCAGTTCAACATCTTGAATATTCTAGAGACGTCTGCAAACAGCCCAAGCTTCTGCTGTCCAGAGACTTTTTGATCCCATTGTAGTGGAGATGTGCCCACTCAATTTACCCCACATAGAGCTACATGACAAAATGAGAGATGATCTTCCTGGAAAATATGAATTGTCATTGTATTTTCATGCTAATATGAATTTAGTGAGAAGTCTGTATTTTTTCCCACGTTTCACAACATCATATGATTTACACCTGGCAATCTCTGAATTGCACAAGCAGGAAAGATTGCATATTCAAAAGGAAAGATGAGATACAGCACAGGTAGGAGAGCAGAGGAGTCATGAAACACAAGATCAAAGAATATCAGCGCCTCATTTGTTTGATAAGGAAGAGGTGAAAGACGGGGATGTGGAAAAGCGGGGGACAAGCCTTGCCAAGGACTTCTCATTGAGATTTCTCCTCTCCTACTGCCCTAAAATCTTTCCTATTCATCAGCCCCACAACAAGAACAGTAGAAGGGCCACCCAACAGTTAAAGTGAAAAGATACATTCGCTGCTTAGTTGGCTACTAACTGACATGTGGGAGATTTGGCAGCTGCTTATCTTTGAAAATCATCCAAATCTATACACTTCTAACTGAATCGAAGAGACTGATACATATAATGGACTTTGTTTTAAGTCAGTGTGTTGCCCCAGAAGAAAGAGAATGAAGGTAATCGTGAAAGTTTTACGGGTCCTCAACCAGGAAATTCATCCTCTTGCTTGATTTCACTGGTGGCTATTTTGATCATTTTAAAAGTAAGGTTCCCAGGATTCTCGAGCCTCTTATTCATCTTCTTTCTCTAAAAGAATCGCCGATGCCTGGGAACTTAAGCCATGAGGCAGTGCATTTTCCTGGAGCTGGAAGAGTTTTCCAGATGGCATTTTTTTTTTTTTTTCAGTAGAAACCAAGGGTAGGATGCAGTTTTCCTCACATGTGCCCACTGCTCATGGAGCTTGACAGGCCGTCCATGGTTAACCTGCCACCATGAAGACTTTCCCCGAAAAGGGTGCTCTGTATCTCAGGGAATGGGTGGCTTCAGGCAGACATTTTTCAGGCACCAAGGATAGCTTTGGAGTATGTCAAACAGAATGAGAATTGTTTCCTTTCAGCCCTACCAGCTTTTTCCCTGAATAATGTAATAACACTTGAACTTCCTGGAAAGCCAAATCTCTTATAAGACATTACACTTAGCAAGTTTAAGATCTTTCAGTTACTAATGACCCTCATACCAGGGTTTTCCATAAATGCCTAAAGGGAGACAAACGTGTTCTAATTATCTTGTTTCTCATGAAAGAAGCAAAAGCAGCACCATCTTGGTTCTTCTGAAGTGAGTTGCCAAATTTGGTTGAGTTCCTTAGTAACTGGATGCCTACCTAATGAATTCATACTGAAAATAGCTTCCTAATATCTTTAGTTAAGAGCACACATTTTCAATTTGCTCTCTCCAAAAAACTGAGTGGGATAAGCTAGACTCTCAGTTGTGAGTTTCTTGAGTGATATGCTGGGAACTGTCGACCAGACCCACATCAGAACTTTAAAAACCAGTTTAAAAGGAAGTTATTTTTTTAAAAGTCACTTCTTGGGCGCCTGGGTGGCTCAGTGCGTTAAAGCCTCTGCCTGCGGCTCAGGTCATGATCCCAGGGTCCTGGGATTCAGCCCCACATCGGGCTCTCTGCTCGGCAGAGAGCCTGCTTCCCCCTCTCTCTCTGCCTGCCTCTCTGCCTGCCTATGATCTCTCTCCTCTCTGTCAAATAAATAAATAAAATCTTTAAAAATAAATAAAAGTCACTTCTCAGTTATCTAGGGGGTCATTTCCACACCCACATTCAAAAGCAGTTATAAGGACACAGTTCAGGCTACGTATCAAATATTTATTCTGAGATATAAATGATTTGGATTAACTAGATCCCTGGAGGGAAATCATAAATCGCTGACAGTGCAAAAAACCGCTTTCATTGTTTGTGGGGAATGTGACATATTTCTGTTTTCTTCATAGGCAAAAACCCAGTTCAGATTTGTTTATAGCAAGCCCTAGAGGAATTTTTTAATGTTTGAGAAATGAATATTTCTTTGTGAAATGAATTATTAATAGTCTTAAAATGTTTTGTTCTGTAGCTTTAATTTTATTGCAGTGGGATTTGACTTTTTTTCCCCCAAAACAAATTTGTTTTATTAAAAAGTTGGTTGTAAAAATGCAACTGGGAAAGAAAGATATAAAATGCAAAGTAAAAGTCTCTTATTCCCGCCCACACTTTAAATTTTGCCCAGGATTGACAGATGTGATCGCTATTGCTAAAATGCCAAGGCTGACTAATGTCGCCTTCCCCGCACTGGCTCTTATCAATCCCTTCATGCTTGCTCATCCAATATTTCCAACGAATTCTACTCTCAAGAGAGCTCAGCCTTGAACTGTCCATCCTCCACAATGTTTCCAGAATTATCTACCTAATTTCAAAACTAATTATTTAAGTCCCTTGTTTCAGGGCTTTCTGTAGGCTCCCTGCAGCTCCAAAATGAAATCCAATGTGCCGGGCTCACCAGGTCCCTCGCAGCCTGGACCCAGCCTCCCTTTCTTTGCCTCATGTCCTTGCTCTCTCCACAAATCACCTTTTGTGCCAGCCACGCTGCATTCTTTGCTTTTCTGGGATTTTCTGTGCTCTTTACCACACCTATACCTTTGCACTGACTATTCCCTCGCACCGTATTTTTTTTTAGAAGATTTTATTTATTTATTTGACAGAGAAAGTGTGCAGAAGCAGGGGGAGCAATGGAGGGAGAGAAGCAGGCTTTCCCCGGAGCAGGGAGCCTGATGTGGGGTTCGATCCCAGGACCCTGGGACCATGACCCGAGCCGAAGGCAGAGGCTCAACGGACTGAGCCACCCAGGCACCGCCCCGCCTTCAATTTTTGACAAACTCCATTTCAACTTGTAAAAGCCAGCTGAAATATCACCTCCGCTGATCCACCTTCCTGACTGCTCCCACCCCAAGAAGAAAGAGCTCCTCGTCTTTTGCTTCTCTTGCAGCAGGACTCAGCATATTACGACGTCATTTCTGTAAAACTAGTGGTTCTCCCTATAGATTGTGATGTCTTTGAGGGCAAGGGCCTCATCATGGCTCCCCTGTCACTGGTTGAGTTCCTGAAAAAGGGTTCACTGAGTACCTAGAGAGTGTGCACTAGCATCCAGCAAAAGTAAACAGCAACACTCTCTCTTCTTCTCTAACATGGAATAGGAAATAGTTGCGAGTATTAGCCCATAACAAGTATTAACAACCCACGGCTACCCTTCGCAAGCAAAGCAAGCCCGAAAACTCTGCAGGTGGTCACCTCCGCAGCCTCAGCCCAAATGGCAAAGGAGGCAAAGTATACCCAGGTGTTTCTCCTTCCTGCCTTCCTTCTGCCTTCCTCCTTCACCTCCTGTGACTTCACACCCACTGCCTTTGCTCTTGTGCGCCCCCTGGTGGGCCGAGGCTTCTTACAGAATGTACACCAAGCCATACACAAATACTGCCCCCTTTTCCACCTCCTCCAACTTCCACTCTCTCGGCCAA
>CM052802.1:45011881-45171616 GCA_028533885.1 Nasua narica | reverse complement strand
AGTCTGAACGAAGCCATGCAAAATTATTCTGACTTCCCCCTAGGCTTTAATGAAAGAATATCCTTGGTAACAGAATGTATATAAGAAGCATAAAGAATGAGATGGGGTTTTCTGTACATGGTCAATTTTCTTCAACTGCTGCTTGTTAGAGCCCCACCATGAGGGAGAAGAGTTTGGGTAGCTCTCATGGGGGGCTTGTTGAAAGTCCCATCAGTGTTAGTGCAGGTGTGTTTTATATAAAAATACTGTTGGCCAAATCCCAATCCTTCTTGCTTCCAGTAACCCTCTCAGGCCAAAGCAGTTATTTCACCAAAGATGCTGACTTTTTCATTTCTGCATCCCTTGTGTTGTTAAATGAATAAAAGGCATTTTGAGAGCTGACTTTCTGGTGGGGAGAATAGTCCTTCTGTTTATGTTTCTTTGCTAATGTTTTTGGTTTCTCTGCATAATACCACTTTTTACAAGGAAGCTAGGTGGATGAGGCTAAACTGTATCTTTTTACTTTCCTCTCTGAACTCGCTTGGGTTAAAATCTACATCAGGGGAAGAAACTGAGACCAATGGCTAAGGAAACAGTAACAGGTGATTGGGTGAGTTCAATATTCTATGACATCTTAAGGTCCTGGCTGTCCTGTGCCTGAGACCAGAGTCTGTGTCCTTCAGACTGATATCCTGAGGCAGAACCAGCTCTGAGGTGATAGCCATTAGCTGAAGAGCAACCTCTCAAGGAACCAGAATTTAACCGCAGGAGAAAAATTCCTACTTGTCATAAAGTTCTGTCTTGGGCACTATGGGGCTTATAAATCTGCCAAAATAACTTTCTGCAGATCCATTTTAAGGGACTGGAATGCTAAGAGGACAGATTCATATAAGAAATCTTGTGGGTTTTTTTTTTTTTTTAGATTTACTTATTTTAGAGGGCAGAAGGAAGATGGAAGGAGAGAGAATCCCAAGCAGACTCCCTGCTGAGCACAGAGCCAGACTTGAGGCTCTATCTCATGACCCTGAGATCACGACCGGAACCGAAACCCAGAGTTGAACACTCAACCAACTGAGCCACCCAGGCACCCCATAAATAACTAAAACTGTAAAAAAAATAAAAAATAAAGAATGCAAACGATTTCCACAGAAGGTCCTAAGATACGTGCACACCCCGTTCTATTTTCTACAACCAATGACTGTACTGTATGAGTGCAGTTCAGAATGACTTTACAGTATTGTCAAATGCCTCACTTGGCTCACTCGGTCTTATTAACAAGGCCCTATTAATTTAGGCTCCTGTGGAACACTGGATAGAGTGGTTGAGCATTCAAGTGCTGAAGCGGATTAATGATGAAAACAGTTACTCAACACTATCTTATCAATTCTAAGCTTCAAACTAGTAACATGCATTTGTTGCCTTATTTGAGAATATTCAATGTTCAAATTGAAATTTGAAAATGCTGTAGAAAACGAGAGGTCAAATGGGATAGGTGAAACTTATAAGATGTATTCAGTATAGGTAAGTAAGCCAGGAAACATTAAGCATAAGTAAAATAAATAGTAGAGACATGTGCTGAACATACACAGGGATAGAAACGTGGAGTAAACATTAAAATTTGTCAGTAAACATTAAATATACATGAGGGATGTGAGTCACCCAATATTGACGAGGTCTTAAATTGACCACCGATGAATTAAACTCATTCTGGCCCCATAGATATTCTGCCAAATAAAACTCAAAGCTGCTCATAGACCAATTAGTGAGTTTACAATTTCGGCCGGACATATTTGTCCAATTTGTCCATATTTGTCTCCAATTGAGCCTCCTTGCTCCAAACCTCAACTGCGTTCCTCATTATGACACCATCAGCAGGGAAAGGCTGATGAGAGAAGAAGAAGGGGAAGAGGAGAGGGAGGAAGCCCATGGGAGGAGGCGGGGGAGAGGAGGAAGGAGAGCAGGACTGAGACTGATCAGCAGACCAGGACTCGTGCAGGGTAGTCTTTCTACCTCACTTGTCCCCAACTCCAAATAGACGGACCTACTCCATCTCTTCCCCTTACTCCTCACTGTGTGTTTTTAATTGATTCAATAAACCATGTGATTCAAACATCTTAATTTGTGATCTGTAACGTGGGGGACAGCTTACCTGGTAGTCTATTTGGAGACTACACTGCACCCAGGTAATTTCCCACATGACAAAACTCATCAGTGTTTCTTAAGCCTTCATATGGTCTGCTAATTGTCTGCCACCACGGGCCAAGAGAAGAGAAAGAAATGAAAGGTGGCAACCAATTATTAATGGGGAACCCTGAAGTAGTCGATCCTGTTTAATCCTACAGCTTGGTTCCACGTGGTCCCTCTTGTGACTTTATAGTACATAATACATAGTCGTGGTTTCTCCTGGTAGAATGGTCACTCAGTCAAATGGTTAAATTAGAGGTACTGGCATTTGGTGATGTTCCACAAAGAGGACAGTGGTCCACAAAGAAGGCTATGATCTCGGGACGCTCAGCCAGCCCAGCAATTTCACTACCATCATTTTAGAAAGTTGCTCATTAACAGTGTGAAACTAACTCAATTCACTGCACCTGTGTTTACTCACTACACACTTCACGTGGGCCAGACACTATGCCCTGTGCTGCAGTGGAGGAAAGGTGAGCGTGAGCGTGGCAGCTCCCCCATCTCAGGAGTTTCACAGTGTACCAGAGAGAGACGCCGTGCATCACAAAGATGCACCAAGTACCCAGGTAATTATGACACAGAAAACCGCAGCTACATTCCACAAGAGGCATGCAAACAAAACTTTATGGAAATTCAAAAAAGTAAGCAATCACATTGACTAGAAGAATCCCAGTAAAATAAAATGGTATAAACTCTCTTAAGGATAATTTAGCCATGTATATGAACAGCCTAATGATGGTACAGTTTATGGTAATTAAAAACGGAAAATAATCCATGTACATGTCTAAAACATTTAGAGTGGTTAAAATAAACTCTGATATATCAATTCACTAGAAATATATGCAACTCTTAAAAATTACACTGCAGGTAGGTATTTCATAAAGTGTTACGGGAAAAGTATAAAATACACATGATAAAAAAAATGTTCCAACTCTTCAAAAGTCAGGCAGTGAAATGTCTTTCTCGCACCCCAAAATCTTCAATTTATCTTGGAGATCTTTCCATATCAGTGAAATACAGATCTACAGCATATTCTTTATCAGTAACAGACTGCACTTGTATGAGTTTTAAATATTATTTCACTTACTCGTTCCCCTATTAAAGGACAACTACACTGTTTTCAGAATTTTGCTGTTACAAGCAACATTGCAATATATCTAGATGAGGTATCTAATAATATGTGAAAATGCTCAAGATATTGTTAAGTAAAAAACAAAGGCAGATGAACGTCTGGTTTCGAATGCCTCATGTAGGAAGTTGGAAGTTGCTACTCCCTCCTAGCAACAAGTAAAAAGCTGAACAGACTGAAAAATCAACACCTCTTGGATCTGTGAGAGGAGGACGCAGGGCGAACCACAGCCCCCAGGATTAGAGAACAAGAAGTAGAGAGAGAGCACCTGGAGGCTTGGCTTCCCCGAGCAGTCTCAGGAGCGGGTGCCAAGGCTGGAAAACCCAAACTGTAATTGACAAATCTCTGGAGGCTCAGTGTGGACAAGTCCAAGAGTTAACAGTTCCAAGGAGACCCAGTCACAGATGGTCCCCACAGTCCTGTGAGAGTTACTCTCAGGAGTTTGATCGTATTCCCACAGTAAACATCAGAGAAAAATCCCCTCAGGCTTCTGGCAGGGGGTGGGAAGAGGGATCATTTTTAAATATGCCAGAGCTTCGGTTTTTGCTAACAAGGCTGCCCCCAGGAGAAACTGACTACCCTGAACTTTACATGCTGGGAGATTCTTAGACCCTAACTAACCTGAGGAGAGGAAATACTCAACTCCAGCCCACTCTAGTCATCCTGCCCCAGCTAAGGTAAGAGAAAAAGACTGAGAAACTCTTGAGAAGTTCACAGTTCAGAGGCATATGCTCACTTAAAGACTGAGACCTAATCATAGGGCTGTAGAACACCTCCCCTCTCTCTATACCTTACCATCACATTCCTAAAGGTCAATTTATAGCAGTTCCTTTTATGCAATACATCAAGTCTGGATATCAAGAAAAATTATAAGGTGTTCTAAGAGGCAAAAAATACAATTTGAAGAGACAGACCAGAAACACACATGGCAAGGATGTAGGAATTATCAGACTGCAAATTTAAAACAACTATGATTAATATGCTAAGGGCTTTCATGAATAAAATAGATAGTATGTAAGAACAGATGGGTGATGCAAACAGAGATGGAAATCCTAAGGAAGAATCAAAAAGAAATGCTTGGGATCAAACACACTGAAACCCTAGCCCTAACCCTTAATGGACTTACAAGTAGACTGGACTCAACCTAGAAAAGAATCTCTAAGCTTAGGGATGTATCAATAGGGGCAGCTGGGTGGCTCAGTGGGTTAAGCATTTGCCTTTAGCTCAGGTCATGATCCCAGGGTCCTGGGATCAAGCCCCATACTGGGCTCTCTGCTCAGCAGGGAGCCTGCTTCCCCCTTTCCCTCTTCCTGCCACTCCTCCTGCTTGTGTTCTCTGTCAAATAAATAAATAGAATCTTAAAAAAAAAAAAAGGATATATCAATAGAAACTTCCAAAACTGTAAGGCAAAGAGAACAAAGACTGAAAAAAAAATCCATCAGAATAGAACATCCAAGAACTGTGGGACAACCACATAAAGTATAACATACACATAATGGGAAACCAGAAGAAGAAAGAGAGAAAGGAACAGAAGAAATATTTGAAATAATAATGACTGAGAATTTCCCCAAATTAACGTGAGACATCAAACCACAGATACAGAAAGCTCAGAGAATACTAAGCAAAATAAATACCAAAAACCTACACCTAGGCATATCATTTTCAAACTACAGAGAATTAAAGATACAGAAAAAATCCTGAAAGAAGTCAAAGGAAAAAAAAAACCCCAAAAAATGTTACCTATAGAAGAAAGATAGGAATTACATTCTAGTTCTCTTCAGAAAACATGCAAGCAAGAACAGAGTGGAGGATACCAAGTGTTTACCCAAAGAAAACAAAAATACTCATTTGAAAAGATACATGCACCCCTCCATTTATTGCAGCATTATTTATAATAGCCAAATTATGGAAGCAACATAAGTGCCCATCCGTACATGAATGGATAAAAAAAAAAAATGTGACACACACACACACAGAGAGAGAGAGAGAGAGCGAGCGAGGAATATTAGTCATAAAAAAGGATGAGATCTTGCCATTTGCAACAACCTGGATGGACCTAGAAGGTATTATGCTAAGTGAAATAAGTCAGACAGAGAAAGCCAAATACCATATGGTCAATAAAACATAATCTAAGTTCAAAAAATCTAAAATAAAAAATCTAAATCTAAGAACCAAATGAATATATATAATCAAAAAGCAAAAACAGACCCAAAAATACAGAAATCAAACTGACAGTTGCCAGAGGGCGTAGAAAAGCTGGGCAGAATGAGTGAAGGGGGGTGAGAGATACAGGCTTCCAGTTATGGAATGAGTAACTCACAGGGATGGAAGGTACAGCACAGGGAATAGAATCAATGATATTCGAACAGTGTTGTATGGTGACAGATGGCAGTTACACTTGCAGTGGGCGTGGCATAACAAATAAAGATACTGAATCACTATATTGTACATCTAAAACTAATGCAACATTATGTGCCAACTATACTCACAAATTTTTTGAAATTAAAAAAAGAGAGGGACGCCTGGGTGGCTCAGTTGGTTAAGCAGCTGCCTTTGGCTCAGGTCGTGATCCCAGCGTCCTGGGTTCGAGTCCCGCATCGGGCTCCTTGCTCGGCAGGGAGCCTGCTCCTCTCTCTCTGCCTCTGCCTGCCTCTCTGCCTGCTTGTGTTCTCTCTCTGTTAAATAAATAAATAAAATCTTAAAAAAAAATAAAAATAAATAAAAAAAGAGAGAGAGTGGAATAAAATATTTGAGGCACTGAGAGAACCCCTGACCTGAATTCTGTACTCTGCAAAATTATCCTTCAGTAATGAAGGAGAAATAAAATTTCCTTGGGCAAACAAAAATTGAAGGATTTTGTTGCCAGTGGATCTGCCTTGCAAGAAATGTTAGAAGAAGTTCTTTAGAGAGAAGAAAAATGATAATGATATTCTTAGTTGACTTAATGGATAATAGTTTATTCAAAATAGCAATACCAACAAGGTATTTTATTGTGTATACATATGTATATACCATATGCTTATATGTAAGTAGAATGAATGACAGCAAAGATACAAAGGATAGGAGGGAGAAATTAAGGTTATTTATTATTATAAGGTACTCACACTACCCACGAAGTGGTATACTATTACTGGAAAGTCAACTTGGATAGCTATAAATGTGTGATGAAAACTCTAGGACACTCACAAAAAAGAAAAAAAAAGTTTAAAAAGAAGCTTAAACTTTAAAAAATTTAAAAAGAAGTTTAAAAAACTTAAAAAAGTTTTAAGAAGAAAATTTTTAAAAAGTGTAATCATATAAAATGTTCAATTAAAACCACAAAAAGCAGGAAAAGGTGGTAGACAAAAACAGAAACAACAAAAACAAGAAATAGAAAACAGTAATGAATATTGTATATATTAATCCAACTATATCATAATCACTTTGAATGTCAATGCTCTAAATGTATCAATTAGAAGACAGACTGTCAGGGTGGATCAAAACACAACCCCAACTATATACTATCTACAAGAAACCTATTTTTAAATACAAAGACACATATAGATTAAAAGTAAGTGGATAGAGAAAAATACACTATGTTAATAATAATCAAAAGAAAGTGAGAATAGCTATATTAATTTCAGACAGAGAAGACTTCAAAGTAAGGGAAGATATCGGAGATAAAGAAGGGCATTACATAATGATAAAGGGGTCTACTCTCCAAGAAGACATAACAATCTTAACGTGCATGTGCCTAACAACAGAGTGTCAAGCTATATGGCCCCAAAATGAATAGAATTACAAAGAGAAATAGGTGAACCCACTATCATAGTTGGAGGTTTTTGTTTGTTTGTTTGTTTGTTTTTAAGAGTTGGAGGTTTTAATGCCTCTCTATCAGAAATGGCAGATCCAGAAGGCAGAAGATCAGTAAGTATTGTTGAATTCAACCATACCATCAATCAACTGTATATGATTGATATCTATAGATCACTTCATCCAGCAACAGATTACACATTCTTCTCAAGCTCACATTGAGCATTTACCAAGAGAGACCACATTCTGGACCAAAAAACATACCTTAACAAATTTAAAAGACTAGAAATCACACAATGCCTGCCTCTCAGATCACAATGGAATTAAACTAGAAATCAGTAACAGAATGATAGTTGGAAAATCCCCAGATACTTGGAATTAATAAGCAAACTTCCAATAATACAGGGATCAAAAAAGAAATCTCAAAAGAAATTTTTTTAACATTTTGAACTAAATGAAAATGAAAACAATTTATCAAAATTTGTGGAATGCAGAAAAAGAAGAAAAAAGAAAAAAGTTGTGGAATGCAGTGAAGGTAGTGCTTAAAGTGAAATTTATATCATTGAGTGCCTATATTAAAGAAGAAAGATCTAATATTAATAATCTAAGTTTGCACAGCAAGAAACTAGAAAGAGAGCTAATTAAATCCAAAGTAAGCAGAATAAAAGAAATAACCAGAATTAGAACAGAAATCAATAAAATTTAAACAGGAAATCAATAGAGAAAATCAGTGACACCAAAAGCTGATTCTTGAAAAGATCTATAAAATCAATAAGCCTCTAGTCAAGCTAACTAAGCAAAAAAGAAAGAGGACACAAATTACTAATAACAGAAATAGAAGAGGGGACATCACTACAAATCCTATGGACATCAAAAGGATAATAAAGGAATTCTATGAACAACTCTATGACCACAAATTGGAAAACCTAGATGAAATGGACCAATTTTTTGAAAGAAACAATCTGCCAAAATTCACACAAGCAGAAATAGACTATCTGAATAGCTCTGTATCTATTAAAGAAATTGAATCAGTAATTAATAAACTTTCAGAACAGAAAGCATCAGGCCCAGATGTGTTTGCCAATTAATTTCACCAATCAATTAAGGAAGAAATTACACCAATACTTGACAATCTCTTTCAGGGGATAGAAGCAAAAAAAATACTTACATATAAGTCTAAGAAAATATGTACAAGATCTGCATGAGGACAATCATAAAATTCTGACGAACAACATAAAATAAAAACTAAATAAATGGAAAGATACTCCATGCTTGTGATCAGGACGATTCAAAACTGTCAAGATGGCAGTTCTTCCTAATTTGATATAGATTCAACACAATCCCAATCCAAATTCCATCAAGTTATTTTGTGAATATCAACAAACTAATTCTGAAGCTTATATGGAAAGACAGAAGACCCAGACTAGCCCATGCAATATTGAAGGAGAGGGACACAGCTGCAGGACTGACAGTATCCATCCTCAAGATTTACTATAAAGCTATGGTCTTCAAGATAGATTGGTATTGACAAAAGTAAAAACAAACAAATCAATGGAACAAAATAGCCTAGAAATAGACTCACATATAAATACAGTCAACTAAGTTTTGGCAAAGGAGCAAAAGACAGCATTGGAGGAAAACACAATCTTTCAACAAATGGTGTTGAAACAACTGGATCTCCATATGCCAAAAAAAAAAAAAAAGAGAGAGAGAGAGTCTAAAAATAGACCTTACACCTTCACAAGAACTAATTCAAAATGGATGACAGACCTAAACGTGAAACACAAAGCTATATAAAAATCCTAGATGATAATGTAGGAGAAAATCTAGATGACCTTGGGTTTAAGAATTACTTTGGCACATGTAATTCAGAGGTACAATCCATGAAAGAAAGAACTGATAAGCTGGACTTCATTGAAATTTTAAGATTTCTATTCTGTGAAAGCAAATGTCAATAGAATGAAAAGATAAGCCACAGAATAGGGGGGAAAAACCCAAACATTTGCAAAGGACACATCTGGTAAACAACCAAAAGAACCATTATCCAAAATATACAAGGAACTCTTGAAATCAATGATTAAAACAAAATCAACAATGAGCCAAAGACATTAACAGACAACTTGCCGAAGAAGATCTACAGATGGCAAATAAGCAAGTGAAAAGATGCTCCACATCATATCTCATCAGAGAAATGTATGTTAAAACAACTATGAGATACCATAGTGCCTATTAGAATGACCAAAATCTGGAACACTGCCAACAGCAAATGTTGGTAAGGATAAATAGCAACCGTCTCATCCACTGCTGGTAGGAAAGTATTATGGTATGGTACAGCCACTTTGGAAGACAGTTTGGTAGTTTCTTATGAAACTAAACAGACTCTTGCCATATGATCCAAAGGAATTGAAAACATGTTCAGGCAGAAACCAGCCTGTGGATATTTATAGCAGGTGTATTCATAATTGTGAAAACTGGGAAGCAACCAAGATGTCCTTCAGTGGATGAATACATAAATAAACTGTGGTACATCCAGATATGGAATATTAGTTAAGGCTAAAAAGAAATGAGCTATCAAGCTATGAAAAGACATGGAGGGAACTTTATGAAGTGAAAGAAGTGAATCTGAAAAGATCACATACTTTACCATTCAAACTATATGATAATCTAGAAAGGTAAAAACTATGCAGACAGTAAAAAGATCAATGGTTGCCAGTGGGGCAGTGGGATGAGGGGGTGAACAGGCAGAGACAGAGGATTTTTAGGGCAGAGAAACTACTTTGCATGATACCATGATAGTGGATACATGTCCTTAAAAATTTGTCCAAACTCACAGAATGTACAACACCAAGAGTGAACTATAACATAAACCATGGACTTTGGGTAGCTACAATGTGTCAGCATAGGTTCATCAATTATAACAACTGTACCACTCTGGTGGGAGTGTTCCTAATAGGAGAGGCTGTGCTTATGGGGGGCAGGGGCATTTAGGAAATCTCCATACCTTCCCCTCAATTCTGCTGTGAACCTAAAATGCTCAAAAAAAATAAAGTCAATAACAAAAAGGAAATAACAAAATAGCATACAAGTTTGATCCCATTTTAATGTTGTGAAAATATATTTACCATAGCAAGAAAAAGTCTGGAAGGAAAGACTACCTATATTAATAGTCATTATCTTTATGGTAGAAGTACATGTGACTTTGTCATCCTTTTACTTTCATGTTCTCTATTATCTAAATTTTCTACAGTGGAGAAATATCATTTATATAATTTTTTAAAGGTTTTATCCGTTTATCCGACAGAGAGGAGAGAGATCACAAGTAGGCAGAGAGGCAGGCAGAGAGAGAGAGGGAAGCAGGCTCCCTGCTGAACGGAGAACCCCCCCATATGGGGCTCGATCCCAGGACCCCGAGATCATGATCTGAGCCGAAGGCAGTGGCTTAACCCACTGAGCAACCCAGGCATCCCTCATTTATATAATTTTAAAATAGTAAATGGTTTTAAGAACATCTTTGTGGATGAGACAGCATTTGGACTAGCACTTGAAAGACAGGTGAAATTTTTATTTGCTCAGAAACTGAGAGAATGTTAGTGATAAAAAGAATTGTGATTGAGCTCTATAGGGTGAGAAACTTCAGGCAACTTAGAAGTAAAACTTTCTCATTAGATTAGAGCACAGAATGTTGGTAGAAAAGTGGTAGATAAGGCAAGAGTTGGAAAATTGCATTGAGACCTTGCTCATCAGCTGAGTTCCATCATAGTAAACAGAGTAGGAAGCACAGGAGAGGAACAATAAAGACAGAGATGAGAAACAGCACCTCTTTCGTTTAGTAAGAAAATTTAGTTATCCAGAATATTCCTGAGCACTTAGTTCAGACAACTGTTGGTATTATAATTGATATGTCTCCAAAAAGGAGACAAAATGATCTAACAGGGGGTTTCAGAGACGGAGAGGTCAACCTAGAGAAAATACAACGTCATAAGGCAAATGTAATGAAAGTATTAAAGAATCATTGCTATATAAAATACTTTCAAAGACATCAGTACTCACCGCCCAAGTAATTTCCCAACAATACACTCAATAAGCTTGTGGGACTTTAAGTACTACACCCCAGAGATGGACATGGGGAAGATGACTGAACTACAAGATTTTTACCAATGTCATGAAGCAGGTGGACTATTTGAAATGCACACCAATTACATTTTTGACTATTGCCTCAGAAAGATCGATCCTAAGGTCATTGCAGTGGTGTCTAGACATCAGATTCATACTGCTGTGTTCTAAACAGTTCCAAAATCCATTCCAGGATACTATTCTCTTTAACACTTTCTGGAGTAAAGGACTGACATATTGGAGATTCCCCCCTATTATTAAGAAAGCAGAGAACAATAAAATATACCAAATGGCCCAAACCATAATACTCCATTCCAGGTATTTGAATACTGCCTAAAATAATTCATATCAGTCCAACTTAGTAACTATTTAAAAAATAGCTCTCGCCTGGGGAGCAATTGACCAGACACTGTGCTAGGTTCTTCATAGACTTTCTGTCTTTAACTCCAACTGTCTTACACAGATGGTATTATCATCCCCATTTTATAGAAAAATAAAACATGGCTCAGAAGGCTTAACTCACCTGTACTATTCATACAATGAGCAGGAGATAGAGCCGGTGCCAGGGTCTTTTTGGCTGAGAGCCAGTGACCCTTCCACTGGACAACAAGGCCCAATACCGGACACTCGCCCCAAAACAGCATTCTGAAAATGCCACCAGCATTGTTTTCCTGCGCCAATACTGTGAGCGGAGCAACTGTGAGAACCCCTCAGGACTCGTTTCAGACAGATAACTGGATCTCTGCAGTTTATCATCATAACACTGCCACGGCAAACTGCAAAACCAATACAAATTTCCAAGGAAAGAGCTGTGCCAAGTATTTCTGTGGCCCCTTTTTTGTCTCAAATGCCAGCAAAAATGAAAAACTGGATAGAACAATAACTATGTCTTTCATTGGCTTGGGGGGGGGGGTCACATAAACAAATTCCTTTTATAAAACCAGAAGCAAGAAGCTAAAAATCTCCAAATAGAATGCCTATACGTTTTGAGGATCTCAAATTCCCTTTAAAAAAATCTCAAGAATTAAATTGCAATTTAAGATATCTATAAATAGCATGGAATTGAGCAAAATGCTACTGATTTAAGCCAAATGAGAAAATGAGCAAGAGGCCCTTTTGCTATCTTTACAGAACAAAATTCTTTAGGGACTAGAAGCAGTGTTCTAAGAATAGAAAGAACATTTTCTCCCTGAATACCCCACCACTCCCTAACTCTACTACACTTTCATCTTACGTCTGCAGGCAGCTTTCTCTTTTCTCCCCCAAAGAAAAGGCAGGCACCTATCTGATGGAAACATCTCAACATCTTTGAGTATTAGATGAGATACAGAATAAGAAAAAGAACACTGCTGGAAAATACTTTCCATATTCTCGCTGGAGATCAATAGAGGCAACCGAGGAAAAGTTAGTCATCTGTTCAGTTCTGTCTCAGCCATCCAATGCTATTCCTGCAGAACAGAGGGCATCTGGATATTAGGAAAGAAACAAAGGAAAGGGGTCCAAGCACCAAAGATCTGAATGGTGCATTAAACCACCCACTGGTTATCAAGTCCCCACTGTGGACTAGGCATCAGGAATACAAAAATAAATGGCATATGGGATTGGATTTCCCCATAAAATACTCCTGTAGCACATCACACTTCTTCGTAGCACTCATTACAGGATCACGTGTCTGGTTTTTTAGCTACATGTTAAATCTTAAGAGACTTGGTTATGGTAATGTGAAATAGTACAGCCACTCTGAAAAACTGTAAGGCAGTTCCTCAAAAAAATTAAAAATAGATTCCCATAGGATGCAGCAATTTCATTTCTGGGTCTGTATCCAAAAGAACTGAAAGCAGGGTCTTAAAAAGATACTTGCACACCCATACTCCTTGTAGCATTACTCACAATAGGCGAGAGGTAGAAATGACCCCATGATCCACTGACAGATAAACAAAACGTCGCATATACATGCAAGGGAGTATTATTCAGCCTTAAAAGAAAAAACAGGGAAAACCTGCCACACGCTACAACATGGGTGAACCCTGAGGACATTGTGCTGAGTGCAATTAGCGAGTGACAAAAGACAAACGCTGTATGCTCTCACTTATGTGAGGTACCTGGAATAATCAAAATCATTGAAAGAGAAAATAGAATGACGGTTGCCAAGAGCTGCAGGAGGAGGGGGGATTAGTGTTTAATGGGAAGAGACTTTCAGTTTTGCAAGATGAAAGTGTTCTGGAGACTGGACGCACAACGATGTGGGTATACAGATGGTTCCCAACTGACGATGGTTCAACTTAACGATTTTTCAAGTTTACAATGGCGCAAAAGCAATATGCATTCGGCGGAAACCATATTTCATATCCTAAACTTGATCTTGTCCCAGGCTAGTGGTCTGGTGTGATCCTCCGTCCAGCTCCCAGCCAGCCACGTGATCACAAGGGTCAACAACCCATACACTTAATACACTTAATACAGAATGATACCATTCTGTACCCATTCAATGACTGTTTTGCACTTTCAGTACAGTAGTCAATAAATTACATGTCCTAGTCAACACTTTATTGTAAAATAGGTTTTGTGTTAGATGATTTTGCCCAACTCTAGGTTAATTAAGTGTTCTGAGCACCGTTAAGTTCAGCTAGGCTAAGCTATGACGTCCCATGGGTGAGGTGTGTTAAATGTACACTCAACTTATGATAGTTTCAGTTTATAGTGGGTTTACCAGGACCCACTTAAGTTTGAGGGAGATCTGTACTTAGCATTATTATACCCTAAAAGACAAGCTGGGCAAGGGAGCTCACAGCCCCGCAATGGTGCTGCTGGAAAACGAGTGGTTCCTGACACTGAACCAGACTCTCACTGACCAGACTCTCACAGAAGTGCCGGTTTTCAGGCAGTGTGTTCATCACCCGGAAGAAATATGATGGTCAAACTAAACCCATTTCAAGGAAAGGTTCTGTAGAAGGCTTTGAGGCCTTGGACAACAAGTGTCTATTCAGAGCTCCTGAGGGGAAAGAGAAGATCAGCACCGTGGCGAGCTCCAAAGAAGTGAACGAGTTTCAGATGGCTTCCTCAAACCTACTGGGAGTTAACATGGATGGGCTGAAGAAGGGGGACAAAAAGAGCAAGAGCAGGAAGAGCAAAGCAGCACAGGGAAGGGCACCAGATACCCTGCTTTCACCAACTAACCACTGAATTACTATTTTTCTTATGGTTTTTATTGTTGGCCACAAAGCTAGGTTTCTGGCTCCTCTATAATAAATTTTCATGTGAGATGAGGGTCATTTTGGATGGAAGAAGGGCTGAGTGATTATAGGATAGTCGTAAAAAGCCAAGTTTATCTTAGAATTGGCTGATTGGTCTGTGTTGCATGGTTGTATATCTTGGGATTATAAAGTCTCTGTAGCCATCTGTGTGAAGAATAGTGGATCATTAAACCCATATTTATTCACACACACACACAAAAATTTTTAAAGATTTTATTTATTTGACAGAGAGAGAGATCACAAGTAGGCAGAGAGGCAGGCAGAGAGAGAGGGGGAAGACAGGCTCCCCACCAAGCTGAGAGCCCGATGCGGGGCTCGATCCCAGGACCCTGAGATCGTGACCTGAGCCGAAGGCAGAGGCCTAACCCACTCAGCCACCCAGGCGCCCCTATCCGCAAAAAAATTAAAAAAAATAGTTATGATGGTAAATCTTATGTTATGCATATTTTGCTGCACTTTTTAAAAATTTCCTTATTAAAAAGAGACTTGGGACACCTGGGGGTGGCTCAGTCAGTTAAACAGATGACCCTTCGTTTCAGCTCAGGTCATGATGTCATGGTCATGGGATCCAGCCCAGCATAGGGCTCCATGCTCAGCACAGAGTCTGCTTGGGATTCTCTCCTCTCCCTTTCCGTCTCCCTCCACCTCTGCCGCTCCCGTACCCTCTCGCCCCTGCATGCGTGTGTGCTAGGGGGCATGAGTGCTCCCTCTCTCTCTCTCTCAAATAAATAAATAAAATCTTTGAAAAAAGAGAGAGACTTTTTCCCCTGTAGCTTCATTATTTAAACACAGGTACTTGCATATGGAAGATATTTAACAAATATTCATTGAATAGATAGATGAATGGAGGAAGGGATGGATAGATGGATGAAAGGACTGGTCAGACGGGAATATGAACAGAAGACCAACATATAACCAATAATTACTATGCCATGTGGACAGAGAGAAATGGACCCTGTGACTATGAAGAAGGAAAGAGTTCTTACTATGGTTGATACTGATACAATATTTACCATACAGAACTAATTTGTCTTATCCACAAATGCTACACGCACAAAAAAAAAAATTTAATAGAGATTTAGTTCTTTCTGATTGAATAATTTTTATTTTTTCTTATTTCTCTTTATCACAGTATAATCTGTCTTTTGACCTAGATGAAATTAAAAGAGAAAAATTCATTTTTTGTCACCTCTGCTCTTTCCAGAACCTCTTTTAATCCAAAAGAGTAATGTGAAATAAAGCTTATAATCAACATGGCAGAAGACGAAAGCAGGTGATAAGTTGCTTGCCCATAACTTATTAATCAGCTATCCTCCAGGGCCTAGTGTTATGAAGCTGTGTCATGTAATAAACAGCAGGCGAAAAGAATAATCTCCATTTTCTGACTCTGAAGTGCAGGCATGTGCTATAAAACTAAATTGACATCTGTTAGCAGGCTTGTCACATGGATGGTTTTTTCCTGCAGAATCTGGAATAAATTAAATCTTAAAATAAAACTTGGAACAGAGAGGCTGCTTTACATAATTCCTTCTAATGGCGTGCTGATTTTAAAGAGAGGTTCTCACAAGAAATGTTTCATTATCATTTTAATTGCAAAACTGTTGAATGCCACTCCATGCTAGGAAATGAGTATGTGTGTATGAGGTCCTCATGTTTTTAACTAAAAAGTGGCAAGTGACACCTTCCTCCCTGGCTGGAAGATAAATCAGGTTTTACCTCCAAATAAAACTCTGCCCGCTTTTCTCCAAGCCCCTGGAGCCTGTGTCATGGGTGGCTGGTTACACATGGCACCTCCGAGCACTGGCATGGCTGAGCTCCCGGGGCAGAAATGGCTGGCCAGGGTGTGACCTCATCGGGTTTGCTCAGGAATACACTCCCTCAGAGGATTCACCAATAGGTTAGCAAGTTCGGGGGCCTCTTACTGTCAAAAGGCATTAAGCACTTTTTAATACAGAGAGAGGAACTGGCAGAGTTGCGTAACCTGGTGAAACCGGGCTGCGCAACACTGAACAGAACTTTCTTCTATCGAACCACCGCCTCCTGTGGGAAAGGAAGTCACACAGAGGGAAACCTTCACAGGCTCCTGAAGCTTATAGCCCCTCTGCTCCCTCAGGATTCCTTTGGCTCTCCTTCCCAAACCTTTGCCAAAATGACAAAATCCTCAGACAAATATACATTCCCCTGGTACACAACAGTGAAGAAAACCAAATGCCAGATCCCCGGAGGCTCGTTTCCTCTATGAGTGGAATCCTCCCCCTTTGTAATAACTGTGGGCGCCTTTGAAAATCTCAAAAATGCAACACTCGATCAAAATGCTTTGTTTTACATAACATTATAATTCTGCTCTCCTTAAAATTCTTCATTCATTTCTTCCACCAACACGAGCCTGCATAACCTTCTCAAATGGTCGCAGTTCATATCCACACCTTCTCATAGGGAACACTGAGGCACAGAGGACACAGGAACTCAGTGAAGAGACAGAGAAGGAGGCTGCAGAAGTGGACAGGCTCTCAACTCCATTCTTGTTTAAAGGGTTTTATGCACAGGAGGGGAGGGGGGATTTGCAAATGGAAAGCTGAGTCACTAGAGTCCTCTCTACATGCTGAGACTCCTCACAGGGTGATCTTCCTATTACTTGGCTAAAGTTGGGGTGGATCAGTTAAAAAGGCAGCTTCCTGGGCTCCATGCCAGACCAGCTAAGTGAGACTCTCTGAGGTTGATTCTTTCTGGGTTCAAAGTTTTAATCAAGGTCCCTTGCTGATGGGATTCTTTGCTTGTGCTGTTATTTTTGGTTTGTTTTCCAGTGTTCCCAATTCTAACAGTGCAATCTGAGAGCCACTCGGTTGTACAGGCGGGAGTGGGTCTCTGGCCTCAAGAGCTCCACTCACACACAACTTTGCCAGTCACGGCTTCCGCCCAAGGAAAACACAAACCCCCACTAGAGCCAGATGCACCTAGCTCATTCTTCAAACGGGCTTTATAATCTACATGCTAGTGAAACACTGAATGGTTTGAAAAATCAACACGAGCCCAGAAATCTGCTTCACAGCAAATCTCACCATTATAGATAAGTGAAAAAGGGTAAAAAGTCGAAACTCATTTTCTACATGTTGAGTGCAGAAGTTCTAGACCCACGTTCTCAAGATGGTTTGTCCTTTGGGCCCACTATAGATTGATGGGGACAGAAAATGTCTCTGCATTTCAGATCGCATTTCAGGAGCGTAGCTGACTCCTAAATTGCTACTGGCTTATTTCACAGAAATACAGCCTTGTCATGATTAAATAGCATTTCTGCAAGACGAAGTTGCCTTCAAATACACAGAAAGATACACACTTCTCTTTGAAAAAGTAATATAAACAGGTCTAAATGGAAGATTGCATTGGGCCCTAAAAGAGTCACCTGGATTTCTACCTTTACCATAGCATATCTTGTTGCCATGTGGTTTTCCACCCAAATATCCTGAACGTCAGTGGCTAAGGCTTCTGGATGCTCTGGCTGATGTTTATGAATTCTGTGGTGGGCTGTGTGAAAAGATAAAGCATTCACACTTCAATACCCTGCACATTTTATTTAGGAAGATGCTGGGTAGAGAGTCAGGTCGAGTACCTTATATATTTCCTAAGCACTTCACTAGGTAGTTGGGATGAGAGCTACACAATGGAGTCCCTGCTCTTAAGCTATGTGCCCCTCAGTTAGGAACATACGTCTGACATGCAGGGATATAGCTGGAGAGTAGACCACGAGTCACCTAGGACTGGGGCATGTCTGGGCTTTGAACTGGTACGGGAGACCACTAGGAGACATTTTTATAAAGGAATGTCCCTCCCGAGAAAAAAAATTGGTTCCAGGAAACCAGCAAGTTTGAAACAGAAATCTGGTACAGGCTGGCACAGGAATGGAAAAATGATCTGAGGCATAGCACATCATCTGTGCCTCATACCACCCTTGGCAGGGACTCGGTCTAAGGGTGGAGGATGTCAGAACACAACGTGGTCCAGGGGCCCCTGGGTGGCCCAGCCAGTTGAGCGGTGGACTCTTGGTCTTGGCTGGGGTCTCATCACAGTATCCTGCAATGGAGCCCTGTGCCTGGCTCCCGGCTCAGCGGGGAGTCTGCTTGGGTTTCTCACTCTCCTGCTTCCTCTGACCCTCCACACCCCCCACCCCCGTGCTTACTCTCTCCTACTGAAATAAATAATAAAATAAAATAAAATGGTCCGGTGATGGGCCTCCATGGAGACACAAATTACTGGTAAATACCCTCTGCTCCTGTGTTTCTCAGACTATGGAACAGGCCTTGCTACACAAGGTATGGTTCCCCAACCAGGAGTCTCACCAGAGCCTGAGAGGTTGCTAGGAATGCAGACTCTCAGGTCCCACCCCAGAACTTCAGAATCAACATCAGCATTTTAATTAGATTCCCCAGGTGATTCACATACACATTAAATTTGAGCCATAATGGCATGAAATATGATTTAGGTGATACAAATCAGCATATCAAAATCTTCTGTTAGGTATTTTTAACGTGTATTAGAAAACATAACTAAGCCAGTTTACTCTGGAGTCCATGGTTATTATTTCTCCAGATAATTCTAAGAAAGGTGAATCAGTTTAAAGTTGACCTAATGAAAAGTATAAAGGGAAGATGTACCCCCATGTCAAACCAACCGAAAAAGAGAGATTTGTAAGAGAAGGACAACACAAAGGACAGAAACTAAAACTATATTTTAAAATAATAATAATAATAAAGAAAATAGAGGAATCTAGAATGACATTTCACATAAATATTTATCAGAACAAAACAAAACAAAACAACTGGTACAGCAGAACTAGTAGCAAACAAAAGAGAATTTAAGGCAAAGAAAATTTCCAGGAATGAAGAGGGACATAATATACACATGCGGTGAAATTTTCTTCCTGAGTCTATCATTTTCCATTTCCACTAGCAAAGCCGGAATACTCTTCCCAAGAAGCCTTTCACTCCAGAGCGGTATCAACATCTTGTTTATATTTGCACATGCGATAAGCAAAAGAGAATCTTTTTGTGGCTCAGTGTCAAAGGGCCCCTTCTCTCCAGCTCAGCGCGGACCATACAACAGACCTGAGGTCTGGTGATCCATGGCTCGGGGCCCAGGGACTCAGGCCCCGCCCCTCCAGCGAGGGTCGGGGGGGGGGGGGGGGGGGGCCAAGGCCCAGATAGCGCCCCCGCGTGGAGAAAGGGGGGATGGGGAGAGACCCAACGCCGGCGCTGAGCCTGAGCCCGAGCCTGAGCCCGAGCCCGCAGAGTCCCGCTCCACCCAGCCTACCCCAGGGCCCAAAGCCGCTCCGCTTCTGCTCTGTATTAACTTTAAGCAGCTTGTTTAATTTCTCTACAGCACAGTGTTTACTTTCTACACAATCGCCAGCAAAGCTGTTCAGGGCCCCGGGGCAGCAAACAATAACTATTGTCTACGACCTCGTCTGAAGAACCAGTTGCCCTTCAGTTTCTGCACAAAGCTTTCATTAAAAACTCTTGAGTGGAATTAGTTGCGGTTATCAATTTCCTGGGAACTCTGATATATTTTCCCTGAAAACAAAGAGAGAAAGAAAACAGAAACGTTTTCTATAAAATTTTGTAAAGACTTACTGAAACTGTTAAGTGAAAGTCTTCGAATTTAAAGTCATTTTTAAATCTCACTGCATACTCTGATCGAATTCTCAAAAACAATCTGTTAGGGGAAGAACGTGGTCCCTATTACACCATCGATCAAACGGAGCACGAGAGCATTTATATGACTCAGCCGGTGCCAAAAACTAACTAGAATAATAATAATAATTAATTAACTAATAACTAACCAACACGAGAATGGGTGCTTCAAACCTCCATCACTGAGCTTCCAGAGGTAAACTCTAAGTCAGTCCTGTTACTTGTACTATCAACGGCAGAGTTAAGACTGAAAGTAGTAACTTCTTAATCAGCCTGGATCGTTTAGGATACTCTGTGCAATAAAGACTTTAGAGAAAAAAAGCCTACGTCATGATTAATATGAGCGGAAATTTCAGACTCGATATTTCCAGTCCCGTTCTGGCAAAATTCTTACACATCATTACAGCAACGAGCACATCAGCAAGGAGAAGACGGTTCATCATTAGTAATGCTGGACCCAGGTGATATTATTCGCTGACAGACTGGCGTCTGGGTCTCCTGCTTTTGCTGATGCTGCTGCTCTCACCTGATGCTTTAGAAATGTTTTTGATTTATAGTTAGAAATGAAAATTACCAAAGAGTTTTATAAGCAGAGCAAAAGCTCTATGCGTCTTTCTGTCACTGCCTCAGAGCCTGGCTTCTCCTTTTGGCTTGAGTGGCTGGAATCTAGGGATGGATAAGGAGAAGAAAAATCACAGCTTCACATGGAAAACACCTCCCAACTGTATGAAACAGTTTTACGTCATGAGGTGAAAATAAAACAGAAGTCCTTCTGGTTTCTAAAGTCAGTAGCAGAAGAAATGAGTGAAGACTATCGGGCTCTCTGCTCAGCAAGAAGTCTGCTTCCCCTTCTCTCTCTGCCTGCCTCTCTGCCTACTTGTGATCTCTCTCTCCTGTCAAATAAATAAATAAATAATCTTTAAAAAAAAAAAAAAGAAATGAGTGAAGAAGGCAAGACTCAAGCACAGACGTGTGTGTGTGTGTGCGTGTGTGTTTTCTACTTGCTTTCCCCGCCAGAGCTACCTCCTATTTACCAGTGTCTGTACACATGCAGAAAAATGAAAACAGACCTTGCTTGCTGCAGGCCAGAAATGAAGTTTCCTTTTATCTGGCACCAAATATCTTCTAGAGGCATGTTCCTAATGGAAGCAATCACTCACTGATGGGTTTCATTTTCGTTGTTTTGTTTTAAAGCATTTGCCAAAAAAAAAAAAATCTATGAAAGAATATCAGTCAGTATCTTTCAAATTCCTCCATACGGAATTTTTAAAGCAGCAAATATATACTTGGTAATTCTGGCCCAGATCACTTTCGTGTTTGTTTGTTTTTTGTGGTAAAATATATGTAACATAAAATTTACCATCTCAACCATTTTTAGGTGTCATTATTAATGTTTTTAATAAAAAATAAGTAGCCTTAGGAATTAAAAGCATTTAAAGAATTAAAAAATGCTTTAAAACATTTATCCTTTTTAGGTACTACTGTAAATATTTCTGCTGTCTCAGGAGGAGCATAAAAGATCTCATGCTTCATCCACGGCATAAAGATTTGCCCACTGCAGCTCCTATGGAGTTAAACAAACACAATTCAGGTGCATACCTGGCTATCTGAAAACACATTTTCCATAGGAAATGTGGCTTGGATAAGTTATATCCACGGTCATTTTTCAAAGCCTTATTTTATCCTCACATTTACCAAATCTTTTGCTGAAATATTCTCAAAAAAGCAGTCTCTACAAGGTCTATTCTTTGAAGAGCGAGGGCAGATACAGCCAGGGTGAAAGAGACTTAAGGAGGAGCAACAGGAGTCCCAAATGAACACAAAGAATCTGTAGCTAGCTCTTTGAATAACCAAGAGTTGACATATTAGAGAATCAAGCCTGTAATTTTCAGCTATTGAAAAAACACAAAACAAAACAGGTCTCTGAAGGTAAGAAGTGGCAAAAATAAAATAAATTTCTGAAAAATGGTCCCACTTCAGTTTCTGTTTGGAGATTTTACCCCCAAAATCCTATGTATGTTGCATTAAGGCTCCTAATTATTAAATGCTAATTACTGTCAATGGCAGAGCAAAATACAAATCAGTAGTTAATCACATGTTAGAAGAGCAGCAAATTCTTTGAAGTGGTTCTTGAAGAAGCTCCTGCTGTCTAATTAAAGGGAGTTAAAAAAAAAAATGGACAAGGAGCAGGAGGAGGAGGAGGAAAAGAATAGAACAGAGGAAAAGCCCTTAAAGATCAGGCAGCCAACTCAAGTTTAAAATTGAATTCCATGTACACTGTTTTTCAGAAACATCCATTTTGGCATGTTCTAAATCACATGTCATCTCTGGCTGCGAACAGGAAGGTAAAATAGGCCAAGCCTGGGAAGGGCTGGCAAACAAACACAAACCAAGTACACTCAGGAGAATTATCTAGTATTTGCCTACAGAATGTGATTGGCTCAGGTCTACACTAAAAATTGCTTTCAAGGAACATGGTTCAAACATTGAGTTTCTTTTTGCTATCCATTCACAAGAAGATACTTATAGAGATTTGACATCTTTCAACACAATTATATCTGTTGCAACACACATAATGTCCATTCCACTTTACAAAGTTCATTTTAATCGGATATACATATGTTCTGGCCTTCAAGAGCCTGGAGACTCAAAATAGTTGCTACAACAGTGAGAAACATGATACATGGGCAATCTCTTATCAAACAAAAACCTGGCCCAATTATTTGTATTTGGGACCGACATTAAGTAGTTCGCTGTCTGAACATTTTAAATCAATTGCCAAATGAAAATGGGACTCTTGAGCCCATGCCAGAAGTAGGCTTCTCACTTCCTTACCCAGTCTTGGCCAAAACCCTAGCACTACTCAACAGCAACCGCAATCTACAAATCCACTTAAAGATCTCAATCCTTGCCAAAACTTTATGTCTACAGAGCTGACTATAAATAATGATGGGTGATCATCACGAAGGTTGAAACTGGATCCTCGACTATTCAATTCTGGGTTTGCGTTTTTTTTCAAGTTCGTGAATTTGTTCACTTTATTTCATTATGAAATCAAATGAAAACTCTCACCTTGTGATGCCCAAATTCATTCAAAATGGTGCCCAGCTTTCTGGTGTTGCTATGCGGGTTTTGGGCCGCCACAGCTGGGTGTGGGTCCCGCCAGTCGATGGACAAGCGGTGATACCAGAGGCGCCGACTCTTTAGAATATGAGCCGACTTCACGCTAGGATCAAAACGATGGACTTCGCATCCATTGTTGGCCAAGCTAACCTCAAACTGTGTATCGTCACTCCCCAGTCTAGAAAGAAAGAGGATGGAAATCAGTAACAACAAAACTATCATGAAGCAAAAGTGTTGGATTGACAAGATGATTCTAAGGCCAATTTTCTTACTCTTATCAAGCTTTCTCCTGTTTTAACACATGGCTAACTGCACACAGTCAATAAACCTTCTTCTTTCACGAAAAGCATTAGTGCTAAGAGCTTCTGGGTAACAAGCAAGCAGACATCAACTGCTAAATGCAGACCAGAGAAGCACATGTTCAAACATGTACAGGCATGCCAAATTAATTTTTTACAAAGATGTGAACCATAGCAGCAACGAAACAAGACTATCCAGTGATCTTAAGAGGCTTTCTCAGAAGATGTCAAAAATATAAGCGCCGGGGGGCGCCTGGGTGGCTCAGTGGGTTAAAGCCTCTGCCTTCGGCTTGGGTCGTAATCTCGGGTCCTGGGATTGGGCCCTGCGTCGGGCTCTCTGCTCGGCGGGGAGCCTGCTTCTCCCTCTCTCTCTCTCTGCCTGCCTCTCTGCCTACTTGTAATCTCTCTCTCTCTCTGTCAAATAAATAAATAAAATCTTTAAAAAAATATATATATATATAGATATATATAGATATATATATATATATGTGCCGGGGTCGGTTCCCTTAGGGAGAGGAGCAGTCTGCTAATGAGGTAATTTCTCTCCATTCTAATGGCACGACTCATGAGGCCTGACTTAAAGACAATAGCTGTTTCCTTAGAAATGGAATGCAATTTAAAATAGTACAGCTAAAGAAAAGGCAACTGTGTGTGGTTCTACTCAAGAAGTAGAAGGGATACCTCACCTAAATTCACATCAATAGGAGGAAGAAATTTTGAATTCCTAGGTACCGCAGTACCTAGGAATGCGGTATGGAACATACCATGCGGAACTTTCATATAATTAACACATTTTTAATTTACTCCGTCATATTACTCAGACATATTTGGTGGATTTATATTCATCACTTTGATTAAAGCACCAGTTTGGATGAAAAACATGAAATTAAATGAAAGAGGATTATTTTTTTTAAATGGTGATTATGGCTTCTTGGCCCGAAATACTATGATTAGATGTGATTTAAGATACCGAAATCTCCCAGATTATCTATAATACATTGATCGAACTTGAACCCTGTGCGGAAATGCTTCATTCTCTTAGACTTCACTGTCTCAGATATTTCATAATATGCAAACATACAAGCTCATTGGCTAAAAATTACTAACTTGCTTTTAGTTGACTAAAATAAGCCTTCGGTACAGAGATCCTCCACCTAGACATTCTGACTATAGTCTTATTTGCCTTGTTCTTTCCCTTCACTTCTACTCCACTGCTTTTTCTCCTCGCTGGACCCATGGCACCTTAATCTTCTGCTGTCCCTTAGCTGTAATTCTCCTACCCTTTCGGCTAAAGATTTAGCACTCCTCTCACAAACACTACCATTCCTTTTACCCGAGAGATCCTGATTCCTAATTTTTACCTCTTACTGAACCCACACAATGCAACCCATTGTAATCTCTATCCTAGTGTCCCCTCAATTTTTCCATCATCTAATCCGGTGTGACAGACTGACTTGCTGGCTCTAATTCTTCACCCCTTCATCCATACCACTGCCATGCTCTGCTCATCATGGGCAAGGTGTCCCTTCTTGCCCCTTGACTTTTGGTCTTGACTGTGTAATTTGCTTTTTGGAAGGAAGTGGCATTATACCAGTGCTGAACCTAGGCTTTAAGAACTTCTGTTCGCTCTCTCGTATCATGCTCATGATGAAAAAACTTGCTGTCTCAGGAAAATACAAGACGTGAGACGCAGAGGGACCCCAGCCTCTGTGAGACCACCAGCCTTCTATGAAAAACAGAACTGCCCTTGGCCACCTCACCTTGAGGTAGTCTCCCAGCTGAGCCCAGTCTCAATCAACAGAAGCCTAGCTGATTTGGAGACCTATAAGCCATAATAAATAATGGTTTTAAGCTACTGAAATTTAGAGTGATTTGTTATACAGCAACAGCTAACTTATAAACCTGCCATGAACTGTAAGTCCAAGAATTGAATAAAAATGACAAAACATTATTTAGTAGACAGATTTCTTTCTGTGTAGATCAGAATGTTGCCCAATTCTCCTGCCCCAAGGGATTTTCCACTTAATTGAGTATGTTGAAACTTAGATGAGCAAACCAGTGTTATTATGGGTCATCTCATGGAAAATGGCAGTTTAGTAGCTTTACTAAGAAAACAATGTATCAAAAAAGTCCTCATTAAATATAGTTTGTATGAAAAAAATATATAGTTTGTAGGTAAACTTTCTAGAGTAGAGACATGTGAATAATTTCCTTCTGTGAATTTTCTAAATATTGTTTTCAAGGAAACATTCTCTACTCTAAACCATGTGTTTTAATCAAGACTTCAAAAAAATTTAAGGATTAAATTAAGCACATACACTTCCGTAACTAACTCTTTTTAGTAAGGCACTTTATATGTTTTTGATTTAAACTAATTTTTTATAATGAAAAAATAGCAATACTCATAGAAAGAGTTCAAAGAAATAGATAAAATGAAAAGCTAAGTTTTCTAGTCCTAGACATTTTGGCCACTAATTTCCAGAGATAATCACAGTTAGCAATTTTTTGTGTATCCTTCTAGAAATTCTCTACACATGTACAAGTATTCTCTATTAGAGACACCATAGGCACACACATATGTATTTAAGTTCATCATCAAATAATGAGGAACTATTTTGTATGATACCCTAAATAACATGAAATTTGTCATTTTGGGGTTAATTTTATTTATAGTAAAAGTATAATTTATTTATACTTATATATTACATTTATAAATATAAATATATTTATAAAAGTAAAACTAACTTATAGTAAAAGTTATTACTTTTAGTAAATAAAATACACTTAATACATAAGTGTACTAAATTGGAAAATAATAAATATTGCATCAATGTCTGTAATTCTTACTTTCATTTATTCAAAATGGTACTTCTTCAAGTTTTTATTTAAACTCAAGTTAGCTAACACACAATGTAATATTCCGCTTGTTTCTGAATCCCAAGTGCTGAGCAATGAGATGAGTGTTGACAGACACAACTACAAAATGCTGATCCAAGCGAGAGAAAACTAGAAAATTAAGGAGGGTCTAGAACTCCCAGAATACACAGTACAGTATCCAACAGAGCATGGGGTAGGCTATGTTTCACTGTCTTATTTGTGTATACAAATACATATTTATAAAGCACTTTAAGGGACCTGGGTGGCGCGGTCAGTTAAGCATCTGCTTTCGGCTCAGGTCATGCATGATCTCAGGGTCCTGGGGTCGAGCCCCATGCCAAGCCCCTTGCTCAGTAGGGAGTCTGCTTCTCCCTCTCCTTCTATCCCTCCTCCAGCTTATGCTCTCTCTCCTGCTCACTCTCTCTCTCAAATAAATAAATATTTTTCAAAAAGCACTTTAATATGTTTAAGGCAGTATACTAGACACCAGAGATAAATAGATAAGTTAAATATAACCCATTGAACTGAAGCTTACAAGTCTTCATGAAGAAAGATTTCTGAACAAATAACTATAGCAAAATAACAAAATAACCAAAGCAAAACTATTACTTACAGCAAAAATGTATTTAGTCTGTAAGAAAATCATTTTCTGTTCTTACTTAACTGGAAAGAGAATTCACTGTAGAAAATTCTACTTTATAGGAATGTTCTACTTAATGTTTATTCCATGAAGCAAGAAATGTAGATCATAAAGATTCTATCTCATGATCTCAGAGAGTTGTTCCATTCCCTGCCACCACATTTGCATTCCAGTCAGCGGGGAAAAGTAAAAGGGGAATGAATGTCACAGCCTTTCCTCTTAGGGCATGGCTTAGAAGTTGCACACACCACATTCACTCGTATCTCATTGCTCAAAGCTAATCATACGGCCACTTGCAGCTTCGAGGGAGGCTAGGGAATGCGGTCTTTGGCAAGGGGCCAGGTGCCCCACAAAACTCATGAGCTCTGTTACCAAAGGTAAAAGGGAAAATATATCCAAGAGAAGTGAAAACAGATGTCCACACAAAAACCTGTGCATGAATGTTTTCTGCAGCATTATCACAATAGCCCATAAATGGAAACAACCCAAATATCCATCAACTGATGAGTGATTACATAAAATGTGATATATCTATATAGTGGAATATTATTCTGCCATTAAAAGGCATGAAGTAGGGGTGCCTGGGTGGCTCAGTCGTTAAGCGTCTGCCTCCGGCTCAGGTCATGATCCCAGGGTCCTGGGATCGAGACCCGCATCGAGCTCTCTGCTCGGCAGGAAGCCTGCTTCTCCCTCTCCCACTCCCTCTGTTTGTATATCCACTCTTGCTGTGTCTTTCTCTGGCAAATAAATAAATAAAATCTTAAAAAAAAAGGAATGAAGTAATGATACATGTTATAACATCAAACCCTGATGCTAAGTGAAAAAAGCCAGTCACAAAAGGCCACATGTTGTATGCTTCCATTTATATGAAATGTCCACAACAGGCCAAGCTACAGACGGAAAGTAGATTAGTGGTTGCCTAGGACGAGGGGTAAAAAGTGGGAAAGGGGTTGGAGAGAAATTGGGAATGACTGCTACCGAGTATATGGCTTCCTCTTTGGGGTGATGAAAATGTTCTATATTTGACTGTAGAGACCAGAAACCATTGAAATATATATGTCTTAAATGAGTATGGTATGTGAATTATAATTCAACAAAGCTGTTTAAAAAAAATAAAATAAAAGCAGATATAGGGAAGGTTTCTAACTATGACCACTGAAGACATAAGGGTGGGAAGAAGTGAGACATCTGTATCCCCGGGAGGTTCAGTAACCCATTCTTCAACCCTGTAGGACCCAGAGAATTTGGCCAAATAGTGATCTATTATGAGATCTAATAGATAATTAGGTTACCTATTATCTAATTATTGAGGTGATTATGATTAGATCTGTAAACTGGCAACTACTAGAGGAGGAGAAATAGGTTTTTCAGAACATAAATGACACTGAATAGTGGATAAAAACATGTTATAATTATGACTTTTTGTTAAATAACATTGCATAAAATGCCAAGATTTCATCTAAAACATATTCTCAACAGGGATGATATCATCCCAAAGGGGCCAAAATCCATTCTTGGGAGCCAAGAAAATGTCACCTTTTTACATAGAAGGCACAAGTACATACATTACATAGCGAGATATACGGTTTATCTATGGCATTAAAATTTCATGGGGTGGGGGGGTGGTGATTAGGGAAAAAATTATCTAAAAAAGGATCCTTGGGTCCATGCTTTTCTGATTCCTCATTCATATATACTACGAGCTCCGGCTGTGTTAATTAAACTACTACAAATTGAAAATGTTTGGGTCTGGAGCTCCTTCATTCCTCTTGAAATGCTCACAGAAGTCCCAGCTTTTCTGCCCAAGATACTGGTTGTTGCCTAACCATGTGTCATCTATCAAACGTTCTTCTGTCTCATGCTGAGAATTTATGCCTCGAAACCAAATGTTGCCACCTACCAGAGAACTAAAAAAGAGATTAAAAAGATGTACTTATGCATGATCCCTTCTCAAGTTCCCTCTTTCACTCTCGCGCCTACCCCTGAAATAACAATCTTTGACGGGCAGGATAAAATAGGTGATTTTTCCCCCCTATTCGCTTTAGCTATCGCCCTCCTCCCGCCCAACCCGCACCCTCCAGCTCACAGATAAGACTTTCAGGGCAGGCCCCAGATGAAGAGGTCAGGCAGATGCCATGAGCACCTAAACCCAGAGCCCCTCCTTTCTCTTCTCTTCCCCCTTTCGGTAACATAACCTTGCTGTAAACACCTTCCCCTATCTTAATTGGTCTCTTCTACCGCCATTTCAAAGTTGAAAAGGATCCGATTTTAATTCTCAACTGAACTTCGCACAGAGTGCATGCACTCTCCCAGAAAAAAAGTTTTACATTAGCTGCAGAATTAAAAACTCTAACTCCTAGTAAAGATGTTCTAGACTCCGAGATAAGGTGGAGGTGATTCCTCCTTTAGTCTAGTTCTTGGGACGGAGGAAAGGCATGCAGCCTCTGTGTTCTGGTCCTCTGTGCTCAGATCTGTTTCCCCCTCTCTAGGAAGGCTACCCCCAGATGCAGCTTTGTCCGCCATCCTCAGCATGCCTAGGAATGATGGGGCATAGCAGTGACATGGTCTTGCTGCTGCCATAGTCCCGGGGCTCAGAACACATACTGGCCTGGCATAGGGGCCCCGTCACCCACCTGCCACCTGCCCTCCCTGCCATCTTGCAACTACCCCAACACCCCTGGACACTGAGAATCCAGGGCCCACGTTCCCCATTCTTGCCCCTCATTTCGGAACCACCACTTCTGGCCTGGGTCTCTTTCTTCCCTCAGCATCAACTGAAATGTTGTTAGCTGGCTATTTACCTGCCTCCAGGTGAGCAATCCACCTGAGAAGGGGGTAGGCTTGACCTGACGCTGTCCTGAGTCACAGGGCAACCTCCTCGTACATCCACGACCCAAAGCATCCTTTTTTTACCCATTGGAAATATTTTCTTTAATTTCCAGTTTTCAATTAAACATTGTTCGGTTCTGAATCAAATGTTGGTCCTTATAATCTAGTCATGCCTGTTCCCAGCGGAATTCAACTGTTCCTATCTGCCCTTCATAAAGTTGAGTTTGAATAGTGAACATTTCAATGGAAGTAAGAAACTACCTTTTTATCTGAAGTCATCTGAAATCTTAGAGCAGAACTCTCTTCTTGAATGGCTCTGGAGTATAAGAAAGCAAAAAGGAGTTTTAAAGATCTCTCCTCCCCGACAGCTTTCCCAGTTTCGTTTTACTCAGGGATATGCTTTAAATGAGATTATTCCAGGGTGTAAAATAATAAGTAAAATATAAAGGCAGTTCAGAGCAAGAAAACAGGACCAAGCTGAGATTTCCAATTTGCATGTGGTACTATGCAATTATTTTTATGACCTACTTTCATACATTTTTAATATGGTAGAAAATAAAGTCTACTGTCAAAACTTCCCATTCTTTCTATAAGCTTGAAGCATAGCCAGTGGGTTCCCTTCTTTTCTAATCAAGTGGCTGAGCAACTAATTTCCTAAGCCTCAGCCTCCCGGTTGAGCGTCTCTCCCCAGTCTCCTTACCGGGTGTAATCATTTATGTCACAGCATATATTGAGTACCTACTGTGTGTACTAAGCTCCCCTGATACAGACTCTTCACTGAAGCCATAGAAGAACATTTCCATTATCCTGAAACTCTTACTTGAACCTTTCATTTTTACAAAAAGTCCACAATGATTGTAACTAAGAATTCTTGTTTGGTAAAGTTTGACAGCGATGGTGATCCTCTGGGCATATACACAAATGTCTGCCCAACCTGCCCCCATCATCTAGGATTCACGTTAGCAGTTGTTACTCATGTGACTGAATGTAAATCACAGAAGTGATGAAATCTATCAGTGAGAAGCAAGCACACCTGTTAGGGTCCCCAGTACTTTTGTAATGGACTTCAGCGGTCTTGCCTAAGAACCCCATCACATATCTCCCACAAAGAGTCTGTGGAATAGGGTGTCCCCACTAAAAATAACTCTTTCCTGCCTTTTTTTTTTTTTTTTGAGACACATATTTGTAAGTTTGGGTCTGGATGTGAGTACTACTGTAATTGGTGAAATAGTCTCATTACTTTCTCTTTGCCCTTTTATAGAAAACTCTCTAAATCCATTTGTGAATATAGGTCACTTTCAGCCTGAATACCTGAATATTAATATTTTCCACAGTTTTGATAAAATCACACTGTTTTCACAAGAATTCCCTTTTCTCTCTTTTCTAATGTAAAGTACACACGGATTTACCATGGGCACAAAACATAAAAATCCCACGGCAGAATCATTCATCTTGGGTCACGCTTCGTAAGTGTGTTTAGAATTTCTGATATACCTGCTGCTCATTCTCTTCTTAATTCTTAATATTCTCTCTCTTTGTTATAAGGACGCTATAATTCTAGGTGGAAATCATTGGCTTCACCAAGAGGACTATCCTCATCATGCTGAAAATTGAAGTTACCATCACATAGTCCAGTGGGAGAGAAAATGGCCCCAGGCACTTCTGGTGACCCACAAGGGCAGTGCCCATAGTTACATGACAGCCTACAGAGCCTGAAACGATGGCAGGAGGCAAAGTCCAGCACCTGTCAAACACTGCGACCGTGCGTAACTCTGCGTTGCTGAAAACACCTTGGCCACTCGCAGGAGTGTTTTGTGTTCTTCTGCTAGGAAGGCACTTACCCTAAAGAGTAGAGGCGGCATTGCTTGTTGCGGATTTGATGCGCTAAGCCAAAGCTGTCATCAAGACAGACTGACCAGGGCTTCTTTGCAGGGCTGGAGTCTGTAGCGAGGCTGTCTGTGCTCATATGATTGCATGTAATCTGTGAGGATTGGAAATCAATATGAATAATTTAAAGCACTGGATGATAAATGGGAGGTAAGGAGTTACTGCTTCCCCAGTCGCTGAAAGCCATAACAGGAGAATTATGTCCTTCTCCACTACTAACTACTCCCGTCCCCAGGGAAACACAAGACTGCTGTCAAATGTTCAAAGGAATTCCAAATACTGGATTAAAAGGAGCCTTGTGGAGACTATAGGTAGGTTCGAAGGGAAGTTAAGGACTACAACAGGTATATCGCACAGAGTATGCAAGGGAGACCAAGTCAGAGGCAAAGGTGGCAGAGAGGAGGGGTCCGGGAAGGCTTTGCAGAGGTGTGTTAGCCTTGGAGGATGAACAAAAGTTGACCAAGAAGCTGAGATCAAGAAGGGCATTCCAGAGAAGGAGAACAGGGCTGGCAAACCACAGGTCTATAACCCACAGTGTTCCTACAGCAAGTTGTGAGATACAATTGTGGGCATGGGTCTCAGAAGGATATAGATTATCAATTCCTTATCTCAGGCAGAGAAGCTGGGACCACTGTGGTCCAGAAAGATAGCATGCACTATTCCCAGGTAAACAGCTGATCAAGGGTCAAGTGAGGTTAATTTGTCATCCCTTCTCCCCCAACCGTATTCCTTGTGAAACACTGTACTAATGTGCTTCCTCCTAAGGGAGAAGAGCAAGAGCCCCCCCACGCAGGAAGGAAGCTCTGCCCGAGCTAACCAAAGCACTTCTTTTAACTCATCCATCAAATTAGATAAGGAAACCAAAGGGAACATGTATCTAAATCAAGCAGAAGCAAGTCTCTGATTTTGAATGCACATTAAGCAAATACACTGTATAAGGAATTCTGACTTGCATTTAAGGCCGGCACAGTGTGCGTGATGGAGGCTGCTGGAACCAAAGGAAGCAGGTTCTGTGGCCAAGGTATTCTTCTATGGCCAATATGACATTACTGAGCGTCAGTTTTCCCCCTAACTCCTCCAAACGCCCATCATCATCATCGTGCTCCGTGAATCGGGCAGCAGCCCTAGCCAACACATCACGGACAACAGAGCCTCCGTGAGCAAAGGATGTTCTCGGGTTCCTCTGATTCACTGGAAAACATAACAGCAACTTATTTTCTTCTGAAGAAGATACTCTAAGTTTGCCCAATTCTTTTGTTTAATGGAACTTCCAAAATTCTAATCTGAGAAGCTTATATACACGTAGCCTCTTCCACGGATGCAGCACCTCCCCTACTCTTGCTGTCACCCAGAGCTGCTGCCCTGACAATATCATCCAGCACTATTTATCAGAGATAAATGAGACAGTCCATTGCTAGGATTCGGACATTTTAGGGGGAAGCTTAAAATGTGAAGCCCTCTATATGTATTCTTTTCTCTCAACCAAGGTCTTATCACTGCTTAAAGGGAAAAAATAATAGAAAGTGGAATCAAATCTTCTCTCGAGCAACTATTACAGAATACATTGATTAAGCGGGTGCATCAACAGGTTAATTTGTGTAATTCATTTCCTACTATTCTCTCACAGATATGTGGAAATTATGCCTCTGCCTGCCCACTTCCTCGGCCCCACTCACCTACCACGGGAGGAAGAACTGCTAATCTAATTAATCAATGTTCAATGTGTTCGCTGGGCCCATCTTGCAAGGGGGTGGGTTTCTGTGCCTTAAAACATTGGCACTGTCGCTCTGCCCCATGCTCTGACCCCCTGCAGGTGGTCAGTTGGGCAGTTCTGTGGGCCCCCAAAGCACAGCCGGATCTCCTAAGCCTGTCCTATTTGTTCTAGGGCAGCTTCCTAGAGTATTGTTATTAAAGCGGTATGATGATTCCCATTTCTTTGTGTGTACTCTTCCTTAAGAACCTCCTTCATCACAGAACAGGATACGGGCACTCACAGGTTCTTGTTCCTAACTCCCTCCTAACCCCACTGACACTGAAGTCTTGCCTTTCCCACCGTGTTTCCCAAGATGTGGTCTGCCTACACTCTGCAGGACCCAGGAGGTACTTGAAAATACAGATTCCTGAGTCCCACTCCGGATCTGTAAAGTCCGAATCCTTGAAGTAGATGCCTGGGAACATGCATTTTAATACACTCCTCCGGGTCATGCTTCTGCAGGTGGTTCTAGGAGTTTACAGATGCCCTTTTGTAAAGCCCCACAGAAATGGTCCAGCCCGGCCTCACCTGTGCCTTAGCAAATTCAGGAAGGAATTTCTACACTCGGGCCAGTGCTTTAAAATGAAAACAGCAAGCCCTCCAAACCTACCCCTAGCAAAGAGCCAGCCAGGCAGGCAATGACAAGTAGGGAGACACCCCCAGGAATCAGCTAAATAATAAGAGTCAAGGTTCAGGGCTTTGAGGTTCAGCTCCCCTTCCTTTCAACATTGGGGAGGAGAGTTTTATTCTATTAAAGGTGACACTTCAAGCATTTCTTCTTCTTCTGCAGATTTCGTCTTGCACAGCTATATCCCTGTTGGAAAGACATTCTTTTCCATTCAACCTCTCTGCTAATGTTGCCCTTTCCTCTCCTAGCTTAAAAATGTGACACAGGAGTTTTTTCCATTTTGACCATTTATTAACCATCTCACCAGTAGACCACTGGCTTTTGAAAACAACCAGGAGTACTCGGTAAAATTTAGCTCCTAAAAATTAATTAAATATTGATTTTTCAAACTTTCTCATTGAGATTTATGGCCAGGGCTTCAATAAACTCTTGCAAGCAAAATAATCGAGGGCAGTCACTCCTAGCTAAGCTCCAACTCCAGTAATTATGTTCTTTCTCTCTAATTGCCCTTGTAATTTTAGCAAATTAGACCTGGACAAAGGAGAAGAGACTCCAGGAAAAAATATTTTCTGAAATGCATTTTAGTTATTTCACTTAAAAGGACCCATTTTTTAAAGATTATTTATTTATTTGTTTATTATTTTTTAATCTCTACATCCAATGTCAGGCTTGAACTCACAACCCTGAGATCAAGAGTCACATGTTCCACAAACTGAGCCAACCAAGCACCCCTTAAAGGGACTAGTTTACTCTCATTTCATTTGGTATCCCAAAAGATGGAATAGAATTTCTAGGAACCCATAAGTAGAATCTGGCAAAGGTAGCCCTTAAAATTTAGGGACTTCTGGCAGAATCACTTCAATGATCAACAGTATGTTTATGTAATACCATTATTTTGAAAGGCAAAATTTAAGAAAGAGTGGTATTTTTGTTGCTTTTATCCCAGGGTGTGTGTGTGTGTGTGTGTGTGAGTGGGGGGGGCAGTAAATATAATAGATATGATTGTTATAAAGAAAGTTGTAAAGTCTGCATCTCCAGGGCTTGGATTTTTATGTTATTCTTACAAATAGATAGATGGGTAGATGATTGGATGAATGGATGGATGGATGGATGGATGGATGGATGGATGGATAGGTGGTGGATGGATGGATGAGTAGATTGGTGGATGGATAAATGGATGGGTGGATGGATAAATGGATGGGTGGATGGATGGGTGAATGGATGGATGGATGGATGGATGGATGGATGGATGGGTGGGTGGATGGATGGATGGATGAATGGGTGAATGGGTGAATGGATGGATGGATGGATGAATGGGTGGATGGATGGATGGATGGATGGATAGATGGGTGAATGGATAAATGGGTGGGTGGATGGGTGGATGGATGGATGGATACTTGGGTAGATGGGTGGATGGATAAATGGATGGGTGGATGGATGGGTGGATGGATGGATGGATAGACTGATGATAGCTAGCAAGCTAGATGACAGATAGATAATGATAATGTCTTAAAATCTATTTTTTCTTTTTAAAAACAGCAACTGTTGCTTAATTTTGTGCTGCAAGGCATGCTTCCTAGAGGCATATGGTTTGGGGGTGGCCTACAAAAGCTGGATCTGGAGCCTTCCCTTAGAACAAAGTACTGTGTTTATGATTTAACCGTTTCCTGTTAGCAGCAGACAGTGTGTCATTGACTTCAGAACTCAGAGATGTCATTCTGGTCTTTGACATTGGAAAATAATACCTAACTAAACTGAGCTCGATGTTGTGCACCCTCTACCAAACATCCCATCTTCTGGTGTTTCCTTGAAACTTCAGGTCCTCAGCTGTCTCATGCCACCATGGCTGCCGCAATGTGCAAGGCCAGGGGTGCCACCCCATTGCAGTCTAGTGTCACACTGTCCCCCACTCTGTGCTTCTGTTTCCAAGCTCCCCAGCCATCTGCTCACCCCGTTTGAGAACACACAGCCCTCCTGCATCCTAGCTGGTTGGCCAGTAAGTGGGGGTATGTGATTCGGCTTGCCCACTCTAGTCACTGCCGGCCACTGAACAGGGGTTTAACAAATGCCTGGTGACTTGAGGAATGAATGCCTCAATGACGAAGACATAAAATGCCCGGCCCTGCTGTGCAAGCTTGAACACAGATTTGAGGAAGATTTTTTTTTTTTGAATTTTAAAAAGCAGCATAAGAGGATGGGGGTAGAATTTGCTTTAGTACCTTCAGAGGGTTTTTTCCTCCCTGGCCTGTTATGACTCATGACTGTTAACTGTGGAAATTTTAGGGAATAGTGACTCTAATATTCTTCCAGTTTTGTAGGCTTTCATTTTCGAGGGGAGTTCTAAATGAAGCCTAAGCCCCAAAACAGTCAAAAAAAAAAAAACAAAACAAGAAACAAGAAACAAAAAAACAAAAAAACAAAACAAAAGATCCCTCTGCATTATATAGAGAGGAGGAGGGAATACTGTTTAGCAAAAGATTCTGATTAAAAATTGGTTCATGTCATCTCTGATGAGCTCCCACCTGCTGGCTTCCTAGGGACTTAGAAGTCCAGAAAAACACAGGACCCCACCTGGCAAAATGACCCCTGATTACAAAACCACTGTGAGAGCTAGAACTTTATCCCAGTTTTTCTGGAGGATGACAATCCTTCTAGTGAGCTTCAACAACCAGATCTTTCTTGTCATGCTCATCAAGGTGAATAATATATATGTCCACTTACCTAGATTCCCTACTAGTCTCTTAGCTGCTTGAGGGCAGAGACTATATTCCCAGGGCCTGCCATGAAGTAGGTGCTTAAAAATACTTAGTCAATAACGATCCTTTGCTACTCTTGGCAGACCATAAGCTCACAGAACTGGGAGAAACCTAAGAAATAATTTAATAACTCTCTTCCTTTTCAAGATCAGAACAGTGAGAGCCAGAGAAGCAAAATAAATTGCCCAGGGTCACATCAGGCTACACTGTAGGATGCTTTTCTTTTCCCCTCAAAATTTTTCCCCTCTCAAAATGTAACTCATGGGACAAATCCAAGAGGGGCTTGAAATAACCCTTTCATGCCTCACGAGCTTCTTCTAAGCAAATATGCCTTTTATAAGTTATAGAACATTAACCTGAAATACATATAAAATGGGATTTGGAGACTTTTACTTGGTCAATTTATTTTAGGGGGTAGAGCCCACAGTTCTCAAATTCAACTCATAAAGTTAACACCTTGCATTTTTCTCTGGTGCCTTAAGGGCTTCTTAAAGTCGCAATCAAGAGGTCCTTCATGTAGAAACCCAACCATAAAATTAAAATTTTGGCATTTTAATTAAGTCTATGAAAGTCCACCAAATTAATTTGCAGCAGCAAAATAAGATGAAATTATGTAAAGCACAGGGATCAATTTATCATCCTACATAACTGATGATTAATTCAACAAGCTTTTACTTCCATGTCTAGGTGACAGATACTAAGATCCAATTGTCTGACTGCATCATATGAAAAATGGGACTTTCTTTTACCCCTAAACTAGCCTTCTAAAGATCTAGAAACGTATTCTTTCCACAGATGAAAAATGGGCGCTGCTGCCAGGAAGGTGTTGGAGGACAAGTGGGATGCCCAGACCCAGTGGGCTGAAGGAACATCAAAAGAGCCCAGGACCTTCAGGGCCACACCAGCCCCCAGGGCACCTGCCCAGGGGGCTGAGGCCCCTTCTAGCCAGTGCGAGTTCCTAATTTCCTAACACTTCTCAGTTCAGGTCAGGGCGAAGTTTCCCTCGGGCCTTGATCTTCTCTAATGTCTCTCTGTCCCTGGGACCAGGCTACTTGAGGATGGAATCCCGATTCACATGTCAAGAGCGATAGACTCTGCTTAATGGATAGTCCCTTTCCTTGCTGGGGGCACAGACTCAGCCTCGGCGGGTGCTGCCACAACGTGTTAGGTGACTAATGAAGGCCGACACTCCACCATGATTTTCAGTGCCCTGAGAACTGAGTGCCTTTGGATTGCGGAGCTTCTCAGACTGCCTGCCTCATCTCCTCCACTCTGTGGCCTAGCGGGGCTCAGTCTGCCAAGCATCTGTGGGAGCAGAGCAAAAAGGCAGATTCCTCCAAGTACAAAATGGAACTTGAACCTCCAGATGATGGTTTTGTTTTGTGACACACTTGACTGCCTACTCACGGGCATGAATCTGTCGCTTCGAATGCCTTTGCAAAGCAGTTTGTTAAAGTAGATCCTTAAAACGCGTCGGGATGAATCATTAAAACATTTCAAGATGACGATACCCCTGGAAGGCAGAAGATGCTGGAGCAAATGGAAGGCATTCTTATCTGCCTCGAAGTAAGTGGATACACTGAAGCAGCAAGGCCTCAGAGACTCTGTCCCTTCTGAGTCCCTGCCAGGAGTCCCCGGGAACCTCCCCACCCCCTCACCAATCAAATCCCTTTTTAAAGGGGACTGCTCCGTATCTTTCACAGTGTTTCCAAGCCCGCTTGCCCCCGGAATACAACCTGGGGGGTGCTGATGTATCTCAGGAACCTCAAGGCCTCTTCATCCAGGGACTGAGCAGGGCCCGCCCACGGCTGGAGATCTATGTTCCACCGGGGACCCTGTGGAAGACAGAAAACAGGCCCGTGTGTAAAGGGTGAAGGCGCTGGCGGGGCGCGGGGAGCGGAGGGTGACAAGGACAGGATATCAGGGAGGCTGCACGGCCCCTTCAGCCTCCTGCCAAATGAACGTGTCTGAGCGCAGGCGGAAGGCACCCGGGTTGGAGCTGCTGTCATTAATTTAAGGTCACATCAGTCACAGAGAAGCAAACAGGGCTTGAGAAAGCCCAGCTACTGGGTTAAGCAAAAGACTGCATAGGCCTAGGGACATCTGATTTCTGATTCAGAGCGAACTCCACTTGACTCCATCAGGCTCTCCCCACTGTGGCTTTTGTAGGACACAGAGGCACTCCCCATTCAAAGGAAAACTCCCCTTGTGATAGCCGAGTGCCCTGCCATTCCCCAGACTAAAGGAATCCTCGCTCATCTCCAACAGGTTGCCTTCCTCTCAGTGGCCGGCCTCCTGGGCCTGTGACCTGTGCCGTCTTGGAGGGGCCGCTGCTGGGCTCAGTGCTCTGTGGACACGGTCTGGAAAGTCTTTTTTTTTTTTTTTCCCAAATTTGTTTATTTTAATTTTTCAGTGTTACAAGATTGATTGTTCATGTCTTTAATAATTTCAAACAAGGGGCCTCGCATTTCCATTTTGCACCAAAGCCCACAAATGATGTAGCCAGTTGCCCTGAGGGGCACCTTTTCTGGGTACACTGCCTTTTTTTATAGCCATTTTCTTGTCCTGTGAAGGTTGAGCAAGTAGAGACTCGAATCAGAGAAGGCCTGAGAACATTAACATATCTTGCCAGTTAATACTGTCCATCACCTCCCCGCCCTATGTTTTTTCCCTTCTCTGAAGTAGATGCTGATCACCATTTGGTGATCAAACATCATCAAACAATACAGAGCATTAGTCACTCTGTTCCAGACAGTGGTCCACACAGATCCGAACAAAACCTGGGCTCTCCCACGAAGGGCAGTCTGGTAACTCGGACAGGGAAATGCTGAAACATCGGGGAGAGCATTTCTTTTCAGGAAATTATTTAATTATGAAACCAGACATTATATGCACATTTAAATACAAATACCTCCCAGTTTGGTTTGGTCAGGTTCTTCTCACATCACACAAGGGAGTGCCTTGCCCAGTGGCCACAACACAGTGCTCTGGGCAAACCTGTCTGGGCCTGGGGCTTCAAACTCCCCATGTCCTCATCCTGTAGCCACTCACAAGTGTCCCCCAGCATCTGGCCCGGGAGCCTCTTCACAAAAATGATAAAGGTCACACATGCTGGTCTTCCTCGAAATCTGGGAGCAGTAAACTCTTTCTCTAAGGGGTGAAACAGCAAGCATTTTAGGCTTTGCAGGCCACGCAGTTTCTGCTGCAATCCCTCGCCTCCTGCTATGGCTCAGAGCAGCCCTGGACAGTGGGTAAAGAGTAAACCAACGGTCATGGCTGTGTTCCAATAAATCTCCATTTACAGAACTAGGTTGCAGGCTGGATTTGGCCCGCAAAGCTGTAGTTTGCTGACCCCTGCTATATTTGATTCTAATTTGGAGGCAGGCTGGCCTAGAAGAGAGTGTTTACTTGAAATAATGCAAGAGACACAGAGCAGATATCCAGATAACTAACTTTGTCATCCGGGTGACCTGGGCAAATATCAGTCCAAGTTCTAGCAGGATACAGAGGGCTCCTTCCCGCTGGCTAATTTGAGGAGAATAGAAAGACTATTTATAAAGGTGTGGGCAGGGTTTAAGGAAACCAAAGAGGAATAATGTGACGCCCAGGGCTGGTAGCCCCAGAGCCCTTGCAAACCCTCAGCCTGAAGGAACAAGGAGGAAGAGGAATTTGTGGAACCCAGAGGGGGACATTGTATGCAGAAGGCATTCAAGAAAGGAACAAAGCACATCCAGCCCTATTACATACCCACACTAGCTGTCAAAGGCAAGAGAAGGCAAGAGAAGTCAGTCAGCCTCTGGGGGTGCAGAACAGGAGGAGAACGGTGGAAAGTGGATCTGGAGAGGAAAATAGAAGGTCTCCTGCAGGGGCGCCTGGGTGGCTCAGTTGGTTGGGCAACTGCCTTTGGCTCAGGTCATGATCCCGGAGTCCCGGGATCGAGTCCCATATCAGACTCCCGCCTCTGTGGGAGGTCTGCTTCTCCCTCTGACCTTCTCCCCTCTCATTCTCAGTCTCTCTCTCTCTCTCTCTAATAAATAAATAAAATCTTTAAAAAAAAAAAGAAAAAAGAAGGTCTCCTGCATTGCTTCCTTTGGGAAGAGGCCATGAGACTTGACCAGGGAGTCATTCATTCATCCAATGGACACTCGTGCCTCGGGCCAGGCTCTGGGTTACAATTTAACACAGGATAATTTAATTTAATTACTTTAACCCAATAAATGCAATGCAGTTCTGGAGGGGCTCTGACAGATATCTCTAGAAGGTAAATGGGGTCACTAAGAGATAGAGGACCCAACTATAACCTCAACATAAATGCCCAAAAATACAAATGCAAGCAGTGTCCACCCAAGAAGCCCAAAGGCTTCGTTAAAGAGACACCCTGAACACAGCAGGAGCTGCTTAACCTGAGTTAATCCAAAAATAACTTCACCAATCAGTAACAGTGAACCCACGTGGTGGATCAATACGGTAAAACTATAGAATTATCTTCAGGATCCACAACCAGGATCCCGATTGCAATCTGATATTTCTCATTTCCAACCGGGTGCGGAGCGTGAGGAAGCTTGACAGGACAGCTGGAACAGTGACCATCCACTCCGGAACCTCAGGGGCAGAGATAATAGAAACATACAGCAAAGAGACGCCCTCCAAGTAATCTGGCTTAATGCTTTGGTTGAGCTGTTTAAAAAACATTTCACATAAAGTAATGTTCTCATTGGAATCAGTCTGACAGCAGTTCGTGATTATTCCCCCAAGGAAACCACTCACTTTTATCATCTCTTTCAATTATCATTTGTCTTAATTCTCTAGCGCGTACATCAATATTTGTCCTTCCAAACACCCCGCCGACAGGATTCTCCGAGCACCTTAAAACACCAATGGCTGGTGTTTGATAAAACAAGGCAAAACCAAAACCAAACCAAAAACCTTTTTCTTTAAAAAAAAAAAAAGAAATAGATCATGATTTTATCCCCAAATAATTCCCTAAACGGAAGCAGTTACCCATAGGCCCCAGAGAGCATGGGGCCACAATGATGCTACCCACCTCATCCTAGGAGGTGGAAACATGGATTCTCAGGCCTGTCTGCCACCCCCGCTTCCTCTTGGGATGGTAAAGGAACAGTTTCAGCAGAAGGGGGGTGCTTGCCCTGTTATGCGGGGCTGGTCTGCTTGTGCCTGGGCTGAAATGTCAAATGGAGTAGCCATCTTCCTGAGCCGCTGCGAGGACGTGGACCCCTCTACTCCTTTGCAGTCCACGCTCCTGCGCCCTGAACCACCAGGCCCTTCATACAAAGGAGCCCCTTCCGCAGCATGGACAGGTGACTCAGGGAAGACAGGGTTCCCGACTTCTGAGGGAAAGAAGCAGCCCCCGCTTTGTTTGTGAAAGCTTTATCTGGCACTTTGTCCAGGCAACGTGCCCTGAAAAGTGAGCTGGCTTCCTCTAGTATGTTTTGAGTGCAGAGAAAAAAATTCCCAAAAATTAAGATTAAGGACAGCATAAGATATATACTGCTAACTCATGTTGTTCGGGGCTATTTTGCAGACATCTGAGATTCCGCATCCCACGAGGTGGGGAAAAAAAAAAGTGATCATTGAGTCAGTCCAAGCCAGTGCACACAGATAATGGACCCGACTCAAAAAGACCACAACAAACACAGCTGTGAGGCTTTCAGATATTTTTATAATTTATGATTTCAGCATTAAATTGGTTTCTTAAAAAAAAAAAAAAAAACGATTCTTCCAAGCCAAAGAAACTGAATTCCAAGATTTTACTATGAAAAGATAATGCAAAAACAAAGCAATGTTTTAAAATACTCTTATCTTCCAGCCTACACTTGTGCACGTAATAGGAATGTCTTAATTCAAGACCATGAGCCCCAAAGCAAAACTGGCTGCATTAAAAAATATGTATATATATTAAGAAAAGCAGACCCACCCACGACCCAGAAAGAGAGTCATCGATTCTGCGTGGTGCGAAAGCTTTTCCTTGTCTTGAAATCTGGAATAACAGCTTCCTTCTTCACAAGGAGTTTTGCCCCACACCCATGAATGATCTCATGATGCCCCACAGAAATGGTCAAACAAGGACCATACTACCATTTTTTAACATATTTGTGTAAAATATAAGTATAAAAGAAGCCAAAGGAAGGCTTCTAATGGTCCATTCCTCTGTGTTTCGATGCTACAGTGCTTTAGGGATGAAGTGATTTAAATGGTCAGTTTCTTTATTGTGCTGGATAGTTGGTAAAGTGGGATCTTTTTGTAAAGTTTCAGCACTCCCAAAATGCACATTCCCCACAGCGAGTAAGTTCCTGACAGGTTTTAGAACCAGCAATTTTCTTTTGGGAGAGATGGCGAACAACCAATTCTCGGTCGTGCCCGTGGAAAAGAACACAGTTGTGAGTCCCCGAGTCAAACTGTACAATCCACTGAGCACGCACTAATGTGCGGACATTGGGAAAGTCTATGCTTTCTCCGAGAAACAGACCCAAAACAAGCAAAACATATTTATTTTGCAATTGTGTGCTAATTAGGAGCATCTGTTAGTGGGCAGGAAACAATGATTGAAGGAAATTGTTTCTTCCCTCTTAGAAGGAGAAGGGGGTTGTGGGAGTTGTAAGGTTGGGGGAGGGGGAGGCACAAAATAGTGCCCAGGCAGAACCTGGGTCCAGGCACAGCTGAGAATATGTGAGCCTCGGCCACCACCTTTCTGTCATGCCCGTAGATGATCACGGCTTTTAGGACTCAGCCTGAGTGAGTGTGCAGGGCTCTGTGTTTCTCCAGGGTGGCAACTTACACATCTTCCCCTCTGTATGCTTATGGGCCTTTTTCTCACACTTAGTGCTGCTTCAGAAAGAGCAGGGGGCAGTTACACATCTTGAGGTGACATTTAAAATTCAGGTACTCCGTGCAACATTTTCATTTAAAAAAAATCTCAGTTTCAGTGCCAGGTAAAGATGAGTAAGCACACCTCCACCCTGAGTCTTATCCCGAATGCGGCAATAAAACCTGGCCAGAACGCACGGAGCAGTGATTTGAGGAATCTGAAAAGTAAATACCGGCAGGCAGCTTGGAGGAGAAGACTGGAATTTAAAGTACCACAGAAGCTGCAGTGAGGTCACCATTGCTTTTTCTTCTGGGGTCCTCTCTCCTGGCCCCTACTCAAGGTGGCCACATAGTAGAAGTGGGCATTGGCACAGACCAAGAGTGTCAGGGGAAGCCCCCTCTCATTCAGGCTCCAGCAGGGAAGAGCTCTCCTAATGCTCAGAGACAGTGGGGAAAATCCCCCATGTTTTCCTGTCTTTTTCTTCTTTTTCACCTTTCTAGCATCCCAACTCCTGGGCAATCCCACGGCAGTGCTGGAAGCCAGAGGGCCACAGGCACCTAAAACTCTGCGGAAAGGGAAGCTTACTCTTTGAACTTGACTGTGACCCCAAGAGGATGGGGTGAGCCCCCAGTGAGTATTTTCTTTTTCTCCCACATCTTGGCCTGAGACTCAGGCACAGTTAGCAGGAGTATGCAGCGAAGCACAGGCAGAGCAGGGGTAACTGAAGCCCAACCTTTCCGACCAGAGGTTCATTACCACAGGGAACTGGGTAATACTGAGGAAATCATGGAAAAGGAAAGCAACCCCATAACGCGGTTTATGAAGTCCTGGGCTCACTCCTGAACTGTAGGAGCATAGATCAGACCCTAGTTAGCATATCAAAGGCTTTGGGGATGAAGGTGACAGACTTTTACAGGCTCCCAGACTGGACACTGGGTGGCATACATGTGGGATAGATCTGGGGGGAAAAAAATCACAAAGGCTTTGAAAATAGGACTGATACTGAAATCACAATCCCCAGAAGGCTGGCTGAAATTTGAGGCCTGAATCCATCCTGACTGTCTGTGAAAACAAATATATCAACCTTATCTATAGTATTTAAACATGACTCAGTGTCTCATACTATAATATACAAAATGTCCAGAATATAACCCAAAACTACTCAGCACATGAAGAATCAGGAACACCCCAACTGGCATGGGGAAAAGACAATCAACAGATGTCAATGAAGGCATAACACAGATGTTGGAATTATTTGACAAAAACTTAAAAGCAACTATTATAGAAATACTCCAAGACATAAGAGCATACATCTTGAAACCAGCGGAAAAATAGAACATAAGTCTCAGCAAAGAAACAGGAGCTAGAAAGAGCCAAAAGGACATTTTAGAACCGAAAAATGCAAGAACCCAAACAAAAATATCAGTGGATGGACTCAGCAGCAGCAGAATGGATAGGACATAAGAAACAGTCAGTGAGCTTGAAGATAGATCTACAGAGAGTATCCAATCTGAGCAACGGAAAGAAAAAAATGATTTGGGGTTGGGGGAAGAAGTGAAAAGAGCCTCCGGGACCTGTGAGACAGTATCAAGAGGTCTAACTTTCAGTCACTGGAAAGCCAGAGAAGGAAGAGAAAGAATGCAGTGCAGGGTGGGTGGGAAATAAAAACAAACAAAATATATATATGTATATATAATGCATATATATGTATTATAAATTTGTATAATTTATATTCAAGTGTCAAACTACATATTTATGTATTTTATATATATTTATATATTTGCATATATATATACATATACATATATATAAAGATTTAATGGCTGAAAGAAGCCCAAATTTGACAACAGTTATAAACCTAAAGGTTTAAGAAGCTCAGCAAGCCCCAAACAGACTCAAAGAAACCCACGCCCAGACACATCATACTCAAACTATTCAAAAGTAAACACAACAGCTGAGTCTATTAATCTCAGGATGGTCACAGTCGTGGGCCAGGGTGCGAAGAGCGAGGTGGGAAAAGCAGAGCCCATCCCACAGGGGCCTCTTACCAGGAGGTCCCCTTCCCGTGAAGGCCCAGGCCCACCTCTCCAAGTCCATCTGCTAAATGCATCTGGCAGTAGACAGCACACGGGCTGAAACCCAAACCCACAGCAGCATTTTGAATCCTCTGCCCATCGATCTGCCGCCTCCGCCTCATCGCGCCGAGTGTAGGCTGGGAGGCAAGGGAACCAGAAATCAAATCAACTCTGACAGGAAAAAATGCACTATAATTCAGGCAGGCCTGGGTAACTCTGAGGAAGGAATTAAGGACAAGAAAGAATAGATGCGCAGCTCTAGATTTAATCGCTAAGTTATCCCGGTAAGTTGGAAAGAAATGCCGAACAAAATTTGAGCTAGGTTTTGTTCTTCGACTGACGTCTTTAAATTCCCCATGTTTTCTGTGTGTGTCAAAATAGTTCAAGTCTGTGTGAGATTGGAACGCACCAGGGAATGGCTAAAAGAATAAACCATGATGTATTTTAGGTTTTTATGTAGACAGTAGAAAGAGAAGCCAAATTCCTGGATAGATCCTGTGCAAATGCAAAGGTTCGTGTTTGTTTTCATGGTGTTGACACTGTACGCGTCTGCATACATAACAGGAACTCAAGTGTCAAATCGTGTTTCTCACTGTGGTAGCACATCAACCAGGAAGGGAGGAAGGAGTTTCGTTTGTCTTATGAAAGTAAGATTATATAAGAAAGTTTGCCTAAGAAAACAAATAGGAACTTAGAAACAACATGAATCACATTTTGAAGGATTCTCTCTCTTTCACTCCCTAGCGCTCTCTCTCTCTCTCTCTCTCTCTCTCACACACACAAGCATGCACACTTCTACATATATGCACGCCCTATTCAAAACATATATGGGACCTGGACTTTCTAGAGTTCAAAATCCTAGCAGCTTAACATCATCTGAATCAACATCAATCGGCTAAGAATTCATGGACTTACTCCAGTTAGAAAACTCCAGCCAGCTAACATCTCCCCAACCATTCGCCAGTTCCTGAATCATCACCCTCAGGTGGAAGGTCTGCAGCACCCCTATAAACCCATTTCAAGGGTCCTTGGATACTGAGTAACTGCCAAAGCTAAAGGAGAAGGGGAGTTAGCAGAGGCTGGTGGTAGGGAGACAGGAAAACCACTGGGATGGAGGGAAAGGAATTTAAAAGGGAAGCGGGGAATGGGGGGATATGAGAAGAAAGAGGGGGGACTCCCCCAATCCTTGCACAGCCATCTCTATCCTCCCCACAAGGTCACCTGGGAATCTGAGTTATCCATAAAGGGTGCCCAAGGCCTCTTTGGTGGCTCTCAGCTCACATCCGTCCTCAAACCTCAGGCCAAATCACAGGTCTCCCCATGGGCCCCTTCACTGTGATCCCTAAACGGCCGGTCACAGCGATGCAGATGCCCCTTTAGCCTCTCAGCCTCAGAGCCTCTCAGCCTCTGAGGCACAATGGTGAGCAGAATCTCTGTCAATCGTAAAGCTCAGTGGCGCCCAACAATTTTACGGGGAAAGTGTTTTAGTGGTAGAGTCTAAACAAGATGCGATTTTTATTACCAAAGGGGATTACAATATGTCACCCAGAGTCACCAAGTGCAGGGGAATAGGGATCATGGCAGAAAGAATGCATCCCAGAGGCCACACCCCGAGCAGCTGAATCCCAGAGCCACAGCACCCTGCAGCCACCCGAAAGGCTGCCACGTGGAACAGCAGCCACATGTGGCACAGCACGTAGGTGGGGAGCAAGACCTTCCCTGGAAATCAATGGTGGACACTGGATGGTGCTTGAAGGGTCTCCTTTGAGAAAGGACATAAACAAGCAAGACATAAGGTGCTCCTGCCATGAGGAGGATGGCCCAGGGTGGGTAGAAGGAAAAGAGCACAGCAGAGCCCAGGACTCTAGCCAAACCACCCACACTTTACCACATGGTTCAAGGGCATCATCGGTTTCCGGAGGAGGCTATCACATCCCATTGAATATAAGCCATCAATTCCACACACTTACATGTGTATGCATGAGTGTGTGTATGTATGTCACACTGGTCAGTATATTTTCATTCATTATTAACTCTTTTGTCACTTTCATATTGTCCATATTGCTGCTCTGTGGTCCTTTTGATTGTGATATAGAATGAGGTAGCTTGAGTGAATCCTACTGACAATTAGAGAGAAGACTTCAGTTCTGAGACATTCCTCTCGTGACTCTTTATTTATAGAACATTCTTCTGTCTGAATGCACTGTAAGTTATAGTGTCTGACAAGTAGAAGCATCCCAATAAATGTTTCTTTGTCATCTGTGGGAAGCTGCCAGCTGGATAAAAGGACAATTCTGGAACCCAAAGCACTTAAGCTTCAAACCGAAATGGAAGGAAAGATCTACAATCTTGATCACTAAGTGGCCCTTTTCAGGAACATGAAGAATCGCTGAAAGAGGCAGACCTTTTCAGAGGTCAATTATTATCGGGCTTGCCACTGTGGAACTTGCTGGACTCAGAGCTCTCTGGTGAATGAGAGTGCAAATCCCTGAGGTTAGAAGAGAAGCTGTGAAAGTGGCAGCCAACCTTGGCCCAGTTGCCCTTTTCCCACTTCAGACTGCAAATAACAAGAGTAAAGGGGACAAACTGTGCAAATAAATATATCAGATCTAAGCTGACAAAAATTTTGACCATATTTCCTAATGCTATGAGGAAAAAAAAAGGACCAGTGGTCCTTATATTAAAGAAAAACAAATGAACATGCTGAAAGAGCTTACAAACGAACACATTCATAGAATCCAGAAGACAGAAACTCTTCTAGCTTGAAATTTTACTGGTTTCATACTTGTAGAGGGACCACTGTATTCAAAGAGAACTTAAAGATGAGCTATAATAACTCCTTTATATTATAATTGAAGAAAATCAAGCTCAGAGAGATGAAATGGCATACCACCGTCACATAGGTAGGAGGAGGCAGGCTGACTCAGAGCCAGGCCTCCAGGCTACTAGTCTGATACTTGCTCTGCTACTCCATGCTGCCTCCATCCCAGGCCTCAGAGTCTTCTCTTCCCCATACCTAGGTTTCCTATTAATATAGACATTATATGTTATTTTAATCCACTGAAATTTTGAGGATGTTTGTTACTGCAGCATAACCTAACCTGTCCTGACTGATACAGGAACCTAAAAGGCACTCGGTAAAAGATGGTTATCCTTGTCATGTACCCATTCCCACTGAAACCTCCCAATGCCACAACATCAGAGATTGGATGCTAAGCTGGAACAGTCCGTTGGTTTTATAGACACTCTCAGGGAAATAAGAAAAAGAAAAGAAGTGGAATCAAAGACTGCCAAGACTCCGAGAAGTTAAGAGATGCTCAGATAAAGACCATAGGGACCTTCTTGGGATCTTATAGGACCTTCTAGGATTACAAAACAAAGCCTAGTCTCTGGTCAGTTCCCTAAATGCCTCCTGTCCTGAACATACCTTTTTTCTCCTACCCGTGATTCTTTCCTTTATTCACAAATTCCACTTATTTAGTCCCATATACTTCCCCCAAGTTTCCGAACCACTCAAGCCTTTACTATGTGCAAAATAAACGAGGCAAAACAGGTTCTTCAATAATCATTGCTTGTACTTCTCATTTTATACTTAATCAAATGTTTGGTGTAATCTGTTTCAAGTGTATTGGTCTTGTTTCTCTAATCGGACTACAAACCTGTGAGAACACCATGCGTTTTACTTCTTTTACAGTTCCCCCACAGGAATGATTCCAGGGGATATTTTTACATTGATCTAAATGCCAAGAATGGAAGAACATGATATAATTCTTGGGATTGAGGACAATTTTTTTATTACTTTGGATGAAAGCAGAGAAATTCACTAGCAGGGCTTTATAGTAATACTTTAATCCAGCTAAATATAAATACTATTTATTTATTTAGATGGAAATAAATTATCATCCTTAAATGGGTTTTTTTTTAAGATTTTATTTATTTATTAGAGAGAGCACGAGTGGGATGGAGGGGCAGAAGGAGAAGGAGAAGCAGACTACCTGCTAAACAGGAAGCCTGAAGTGGGGCTTGATCCCAGGACCTGAGATCATGATCTGAGCTGAAGGCAGCTGCTTAACCAACTGAACCACCCAGGTGTCCCAACCGCAAATGTCTGATAGATAAAAAGGGTAGTAAGTATTTATATGCCAGGTATAAAATTTAAGCTAAACCTATACATATTCTATACCTTGAAATCATTGAGTTAGGTTTTATCCAAACCTATTTGTTAAGAAGAGCACAGAGCTCTTCTACTATATTGAAAGTTCAGTTTCATAATCCCAAAGACGGTTGACACGTAACTTTGAAACTATAAATACTTGCTACTATAAATTTGATTTGTTAAATGCAGAACAATTAATTGTTTGCCTAGCGGTGAAAGCTCTGTCGTAGGAGGCTGATCCCACAAAGCCTTGCAGGGATGCACCTTCTGGCCATAAGGGCCCAGATCTGGTTCCCAACATTCTACCTGCACAACCATGCTGTGGAGATTCTCTTAAAGGTAAATAAATGCATTCCTCCTTGTCAGAATTTGTCTTACAAATAAAGTAACTCCAACATACTCTAAACCATGGTGCACAATTTTTATGTCCTCCAACATATATTAGAGCAGAAGCATTTTTAATCTCTCTACCAAACCAACCTCTCTGATCAGCTGACCCTTAGCACCTTTTCTTCCTGTGCTCTCTTACTGCTACTAGTTTAGGTATATTTTCACCAGGAGTCATTTGGTTTGTTCCCAAACCAGTTTCTAGCAGTTGTACAGAATTATTGAAATTCTATAACTTAATTAAAATTGAGGTAAACCGATGAAATCTGTGCACAGAAAGAAAACCAAGTCAGTAAAAGTTAAGTGCCACTGGTGCCTGGGTGGCTCAGTTGGTTAAATGACTGTCTTCGGCTCAGATCCTGATCCCGGAGTCCCAGGATCAAGTCCCACATTGGGCTTCCAGCTCTATGGGGAGTCTGCTTCTCCCTCTGGCCTTCTCCCCTCTCATGCTCTCTCTCACTCTCTCTCTCAAATAAATAAATAAAATCTTTTTTTAAAAAAAGGCGCCATTTTTAAATGCTGCTGCATGAGGTCTGAGGGAAGTAACTGTGAGAGAGAAGAACAAAATCACTGAATTCTAAAGGTGTGTTCTGTACGTAGGTTGCTTCACAAGTATTAAGTTCTTGCTCTACTTTGAAGAAACCAAAATTGAGAACCAGTGATGCAGTTGAGAAGGGTTTTTTGCAAGAAAGACCAGAACTCCGGCCAGGGGTCATCTATACTCACAGCAAAAGACTGGCCAACAAAGGTACATGTAGGTTTTGAATTAAAACAGTCGACATGTACACTTTTTGTTAATCACGGTCTTAACGACCTTCTACCTAACTGACCAATGACTGCCAAGTGGTGACTTTCCACTGAAGACTTCTTCTCATCTTGCCAATGAAACGGTGGTAGAGATTTCACAAGCGCACAGAGACAGTGCCCTGTTCTTCATCAACATAGAAAGATGCCAGACTAATGTCAGTGTGCAGCTGGAAAGATACATAGAGTAGGACTGCGGATGAGGCCGAAGACTGGAAGAGATGACCATAACGTCTGTTACTTTCGCTTCTCAAGAAGCTATGAAGTTGTCTGCCTTTAAAAACATTTTTTTTTAAGATTTTATTTTTATTTATTTGACAGAGAGAGAGAGATCACAAGTAGGCAGAGGCAGGCAGAGAGAGAGAGGGAAGCAGGCTCCCTGCTGAACAGAGAGCCCAATGCGGGGCTCGATCCCAGGACCCTGAGATCATGCCCTGAGCCGAAGACAGAGGCTTTAACCCACTGAGCCACCCAGGCACCCCTAAAAACACTTTTTTTTAACATTCAACATTTTTATGGCATAGAACACTTATTTACAAATGAAGGAACATAAAAATCAATAGCAGGGAGGAACCATTGACTACTACTGCAAAAACAAAACAGCTCTTCTCCAAGGTACAGCTTAAGGAAACCAGAGAGGGCCGAAGCAGCCATCAGTAGGATTGTGCACCTCAGCACTGCATCTCCCACCAGACCAGGCCTGGTGTGGTGCCGACTCTACCAGCTGGTGGACTGGACTGTAGGCTGCACCTCCCGGGGGCTCAGCCCCGCCGGCAATGAGGCGAATGCAGGAGACAAAAGCCCATCACCCTGGAGCAGCTCTCAGTTAATGGGGAACACTGAGTGACCGAAGTTTCTACACCTCATTTAGGAATCAGCCATCCCCATCATAATGGACATGTCTTTCCCTGGTACTCACACCTCCCTGAGGGAGGGAGGGCTCCTTCAGGGGAGGCCTGGGGTAAGTGAGGCAGAGGTATCTGGATTCGGCAGATGCCTATGACTGATTCTGATCCACTCCCAGATTTAGAATTTAGGGCTTCGTGAGGCCGGCACTCTCCCTGACATCACCTGCAAGCAAGTGTGTATGCAAACAGATGTTCACTATTCTAAAATGCCTGTCCGTAGCTTCCATTGAAATGTTTACATCAAATTTTGAAACTCCTGTCTACACAGTCCACAGGAAATTTGGGAAGACTCTGAATATAAGAACTCCCTGCACAGAGCATCCCTGTTGTACTTCTTTCTCTAATTTTTTTTCTAACAAACTCCAATCTGTTCCTATTTCTCCACTTCTATTTTTAAATTGAAAATTTTTAGTTTCAAAATAACTATAATCTAAAAACTCCTCGAATAAAATACCCACCTCTCCCATTCCTATATGGTCTTATTCTTTAAAAAAATTTTTTAATAAAAACCTCAAGAGCACTTTTGATCTGTTTTTCCTATTAAGTTAAAGACTTGACCAAACCTATGTGCCTTTATTTTAATCATTTGCATCCTTGCTTGCCTAAATTTTTTTAAATAACAATATTATAAATAGAGATAGTACTTTTTTTTTCCTGTTCCTTGGCTCAGCGTATCACCAGAACAAGGAAGGATACAACATTGTGTGTGTTAAGACTTCCATGTATGCTAGTGGTTTGGTTTTATAAATAAGAACATTCCCTGTCCAAGAGGAAGGCCCAGGCATTCAGATTTTCCAAAACAATTCTCTGTATCCAGGGTACCCAAATGAAGTCAAACACAGGTTTCAAATGTGGGGTAGCCATCTGCTCCTGATTGAGGTTAATGTCCACTTAGCACACATTAGGTAAATAAGCCTTTTTTTTTTTTTACTACTTCTGTACAAAATGAATATTCACTATTCAAAGGAACATTCCCTATCATAATTATACAATCAGTTCAAATTTGTTCTTAAGCAATGTAAGGCATGCTTGAAATTCCAACAGGACAAAATAGCTACAATTAAGCTTTAAGATATATGAGTTGACTTGGAAAAGATCTAAGAAGCCTTAATATCAAACCTAAAATCTACAGTAATCAACATATTTTCCTGAGATCCAGCTTTCAACATGGATGCTGGCGTAGTACAGAGTAGAAACAATATTAAATCTGACCTCAGCCAAACTGGGTTATAATCTCTATTTAGCTTGAACCAACTACTTAACAAAGTCCCTCTTGGTGGAATGTAAATAACAACCATTTCACTTATATGACTGTTATGAGAACCATTTAGGATAATGACACAGCAAGCTTTTGTAAGCTTGAGAAGAGTTGTTTAAAAGTAAGGTATTGGGGGCGTCTGGCTCAGTAGAGCACATGACTCTTGATCTCAGGGTCATGAGTTCAAGCCCCACATAGGGTGTGGAGCCTACTTAAAATTTTTTTTTAAGATTTTATTTTATTTATTTTATTTGTTTTATTTATTTGTTTGTTTGTTTGACAGAGACACAGCGAGAGAGGGAACACAAGCAGGGAGAGTGGGAGAGGGAGAAGCAGGCTTCCCCCCAAGTAAGGAGCCTGATGTGAGGCTCAATCCCAGGACCCTGGATCTTGACCTAAGCTAAAGGCAGCTGCTTACTGAGCCACCCAGGTGCCCTAAAATAATTTTTTAAAAAGTAAGGTATCAGTATAAATGCTATTCCCTTTAATACAAATGTCCTAGGGAAGCAAACACATGGATTCCACATTTCTGCTAACCGCCACCCATCTCCATTAAAGAGCACCATCAGGTGGGGGTTCCAGCAGTCTCCCATGGTTAGTATATCTTTATCTGAACAGAGAAAAGCATGTAGTTTCACACTGGTCATAAATTCCATGGACTTCTGGGTATTATTTTTAACTAAGATATAATTCACATACTATAAAAGTTGCCATTTCAAGCAATTAAGTGTTTTTTAATAGATATATACACAGATTGTGCAACCATTATGACTATTTAATTCCAAAATATTTTCATCCCATCAAAAAGAAACCCCATTCCCAGGAGCAGTCATTCTTCATCCCTTCCCCACCCTGGCCTCTGACATCCACTAATCTACTTCCTGTCACCATAAATTTGCCCACTCCGATTATTCCATTAAAATGGAGTGATGTAATATGCCACATTTAGTGAATGTTTTCTTTCACTTAGCATAATGTTTTCAAAGTTCATCCACGTTATAACATGTATCAGAACTTCTTTCTTTTTTATATTATATAATAGTATAAATAAGATTTCGTCATACGGATTACCACATTTTGTGTATCCATTCATCAGCTGATGGATGTTTGGGTTTTTCCCAACTCTGGCTATTCTGAATAATGCTGCTATAAACATTTGTGTACAAGTTTTGTGTGAACCTCTGTTTTCAGTTCTCTTGGGTATATACCAAAGAATGCAACTGCTGAGTTATTTCCAGGAATTCCTGAACCATACCGTTCATGGCAGTAGCCTCTGAGTGAACTCATTTCCATGACAGACAGAAGACAATAGAATTCACCAGGGATCCCAAAAGTCACAGGACGAAATGAAGATGTGCATGAAGGAAAGAAAGGGTTCTGCATGAAGCAAGTCCTTGCTGCTCCCCAAATGCCCTAATAATGTGTTTCTCCATGCCATAAAAAAAGCAGTAGCCATAGTTAGGCTAGGGGACCAACACTGGACCAAAGCTGGCACGATTCTCCTGATAATAAGAACAACCAACATGTAATGAGTGCTTTCTACATCCAAGGCACTGTGCTGAGCACATAATATGGATTGCATAACAGTCGAGAGGATGGAGAAACATGATTTTTTAAAACAAACACTGATTGCAGCTGATTGTGCCTTCCTAGCAGGGCGGCATAATTCATCTCTAGGCGAGGCCTGGAAGGAGGGAGGAAAACAGAAGAAAACAAATTGCCTGAGTAAGAAAGTGACTTCTATCTGGAATTCGTTTGCTGGGAGCTCAAGAGAGTAGAGTGGGCAGCAGGGGCTGGAAGCCTGGAAAACGGAAGAAAGGAATTGAAGAACAGGCAAGAGAAGGCAGGCTCAGTGGTGCATGAGTCGAAGAAAATACAGCCGGTAGGAAATCCTCAACGGCCAAGAGCACTTTAAGTAATCAGTTTTAAACTGACTTCTGTTTTGAACTGCATTGGTATCTCCCACCATTACTCTGGGACCCTCAGCAAGGCTTCTGTTGGTGTCATGCTGGGGGACTAAAGAAATGGGCAGGGCGGAGCAGAGAGGAGAAAGCTGTGGCCTGGGGTGGAGCACTGAGCAGGAATTCAGAGGAGTGACCAGCAAACCTAAGCCTCCATTACCATTGAGGGCAGGGCAAGTATTAGACCTCGCACAGCACGTGGCTCAAGCCATCTTAAGTGTTAAGGGCCAGGACCCCAGAAACTGGAAAAGATGGGGTCAGCTGACTCATAATACAACATGCCCCCAAAATAGACTTGTGTTAGAAAAGGTGGGTCACGGGCAGTAGTAAACAAACACCAAGACTTAACTCACTTTAATGTTCACTGCATGGCAATGGCCTTAAAACAAAGACCTTGAAGACTTTATGATGACATTCCTATGAATAGTCAGAGAGGACCAAAGCTTTTTTCTCAGTGTTCCCGTTGGAAGGCAAGACCATTCTTCTCATGAAGGTCAGTGGTCACCCCCATGTGGAGGTCATAGTTAAGTGGTCCTGAGCCTACTTCCATAGCAGGGGAAGGCAAAGGTTTTCTGCAACAATCCAGATAGTAAATACTTTATTTAGACTGTAAGCCAAGAAGCAAAATCAAGGATATTAAGTACATACCTACATAACAAGAGAAAAGACAAATTTCCATGACATTTTTATTGATGACTCAAAATACAACAATTGTGCACAATTTTTTATCATATAGATCTACTAATGAGAAGAATGGAATTTTTTTTTGGATAGCTTTTTGCTTCACCGGAGTTTAAATCCTAACATCAAGTCAGTTGCAAATATTCATTTATAAAACCACTCTTAGCTCATGGGCCTTACAAAAACTGGTAGAGGCTAGATATGATTTGTGACCTCTGCTCAGTCGTCACCAATGTCTGAGGCAAAGTCAATGTTGGGTGCTCTGTTCCAAGTCCGTAGTGGAATACCCTGATTCAGAAATCAGACACCTGAAAGGGACCCTGGAGTAGCTCTTGAAAGATTCAGATGTTCCTCAAACACAGAGGGCTACCACTGCAATGATTAAAATAACCATTCTTTCAACTGGTATTTACTGAGCACCTACTACGTGCAGGTACTATCAGAGTTATGGTGGACACAGTGGTGAGCCAGACAGATGAGACCCCACCTTCACAGGGAATGATACTGCAAACAGGAATAAAAGAAAGAAGGGCACTTGGCTGGCTCAGTCAGTGGAGCCTACGACTCTTGACCTCGGGGTTCATGAGTTCGAGCCCGACGTTAGATGTAGAGGTTACTTAAAAATGTAAAAAATCTTAAAAAAAAAATAAAAGAAAGAAAAAATTGTCAGTGAGTGGGAGTGCTATGACAAAAGTAAGAGAAGACCTTACAAAAGAAACTGTGAATAAGGAGCTGCTGGGGAGAAAGCCATTTAATAAGGAGTTCCTTTTGCTCAACGTTCTCATCAATCCTTGTTTTATCAGATGTTTAGCATTTTTTTCTGATATGCTGGGGGTGAAATAGAATCTCACTGTGTTTTGATCTGCTTCCCCTGTTTGTTGGTAGGACTGATCCTTCTGTGCACTCATACTGCTCTCTCTGCCCCGAATATACATAGATGGTCTTTCGGGTTTCTTTTTCAGTTAATTCCCAGTTAATAATTCCCTGCTTGTTTTTCTTTCAGCTGTCTTTTTTTTTTTTTTTTTTATTGTGTGTGGGGGGGTGTTTTTGTTTTTTGGCGGTGATGTTTTAAAATTTTGGATATTAATCCTTTACTGGTGACATGCATTCAATATCTCTCCCAGCCTATGACTTATCTCTACTTTAGGGTATTTTTTTGGTTTGTTTATAAGATTTTAATATTTATCTGGTAAGTAATTTACCTGATGTGAGAATTGGTTGTGAACTACCTATCTCAATGGGCAAATGGAAAAAAGTCAAGGGTTTTGAGTTTAAACCTTCATTTCATCCCTTATAGCTATATCTTATGCAAATTCATAAGTGTCTCTGAGCCTTGACTTCCTTATCCACAAAGTAAGGACAATTCTCACCTCGTTGGTTTGTTGTGAGAATTAAATGAAAAAATATATGCCACTCCCCAAGCACGGGGCCCCTCTCGCCCCACTTTTAAATTGTAACCTTCTTGAAGGCCTTATATTCCTAGTACTACCATAATCAATGCTTAGATTTTGCTTACTGTGTTAGTTAAATTGAGTTTATCTTTTAAATGCATATAAGGTACCAAGCATAATAGCATGCACTTAACTGACTAAAATGCAGAGGAAAGGACCAGAAAAATCATTCAGTAATTACTTCTTTAACCTCTGACTGCTCCACTGGCCTCTTGAACTAAAGAAAATAACAGTCACAGTAAGAGGCACAGTTAATAGGAGATTTGTAAACATCCTTTTGAGTGAAAATTATATTTCAAAAGCTTAGAAACATTTATACAGTCACATTAACACGGACCAAAATTATTTAACAGTATGTTTTAAAAGATATCTGTGATCAGCTTTGAGGGGGGAAAAAATCACAAAGTAATGTGAATAGGCAAGCCTTCCCAATTTCATGATAAATGAGCTATACAGGGAATACATTTATAATAAAAATTCTAACAAAAACTTATCTGTTATTGCAAGCTTTTAAGATCTTACAAAATATGTATTCCAGATATATATACATTGGCTGAGCATATTATATATGCTTTAAATTTCAAGAATATTGCTATAAACTGCCTTCTTAGAACTGCTTTTGCTGCATCCCAAAGATTTTGGACCACTGTGTTTTCATTTTTGTTTGTTTCCATGTAATTTTTTATTCTTCTTTGATTTCTTGGTTGACTCATTTGCTGTTTAGTAGCATGTTGTTTAACTTCCATGTATTTGTGGTCTTGTCAGACTTTTTCATATGGTTGATTTCTGGTTTCATAGTGTTGAGATAAAAAAATATGCATGGTATGACTTCAATCTTTTTGAATTTGTTGAGACTTGTTTTGTGGCCTAATGTGTGATCTATTCTGGAGAATGTTCCGTGTACACTTGAAAGGAATGTGTATTCTGCTGTTTTAGGATGGATGTTCTGAATATATTCCTTAAATCCATCTGGTCCAGTGTGTCATTTAAATCCAGTTTCTTTGTTGATTTTCTGTTCAGATTATCTATCCATTGATGTAAGTGGGGTGCTAAAGTTCCCTACTACTATTGTATTACTGTTGATTAGTTCTTCTGTTTATTAACTATTGTTTTATGTATTTGGTTATTCCCATGTTGGATACATAAGTATTTATAATTGTTATATCTTCTTGTTGGATTATTCCCCTTATTATTATATAGTATCCTTCTTTGTCTCTTGTGACAGTCTTTGTTTCACAGTCTATTTTGTCCAATATAAGTAGGTATTGCTACCCTGGCTTTCTTTTGACATCCATTTTCATGATAAATGTTTCTCCATCCCCTCACTTTCAACCTGCAGAAAAATCTCGGATAATCAATCTAACCTTACACCTTTAAAGGAGCTAGAAAAAGAAGAACAAACAAAACTCAAAACCAGCAGAAGGAAATAAATAATAAAGATTAGAGCAGAAATAAATGGTGTAGAATCTAAAAACAAACAAAAACCAGTAAAACAGATCAATGAAACCAGGAGCTGATTCTTTGAACGACAAAATTGAGAAACCCCTAGTCAGACTCATCAAGCAAAAAAAGACAGAGGACTCAAATAAAATCACTAATGAAGGAGGAGAAAGAGCAAGCAACACCACAGAAATACGAAATCATAAGAGAATATCGTGAAAAATCATATACCAACAAATTGTACAACCTAGGAGAAATGGATAAATTCCTAGAAACATAGAATCTACCAAACTCAAGCACGAAGAAATAGAAAATTGGAACAGACCAATTACCAGCAATGGAACTAAATCAGTAATCAAAAACTCCCAATAAACAAAAGTCTAGGACTAGATGGCTTCACAGGTGAAGTCTACCAAACATGTAAAGAAAAGTTAATACCTATTCTTCCCAAATGATCCCAGAAAATATAAAAGGAAGGAAAATTTCCAAATCCGTTCTATGAGGCCAACATTATCCTGATACCAAAAACAGATAAAGACACCACAAAAAAAGAAAACTACAGGCCAGTATCTCCGGTGAGCACACATGCAAAAATCCTCAACAAAATACTAGCAAACCAAATCCAACAATACATTAAAAAAAATCATTCACTACCATCAAGTGGGATTTATTCCTGGGATACAAGCGTGGTTCAATGTTTGCAAATCAATCAATGTGCTACATTACATCAATAAGAGAAAGGATTTTGTAAAATATGATCATTTCTATAGATGCAGAAAAAGCATTTGATAAAGTACAACATCCATTCATGATAAAAACCCTCAACAAAATAGGATTACAGGGAACATAGCTCAATATAATAAAAGCCTTATATGAAAAACCCACACCAAACATCATACTCAATGGGGAAAAACTGAGTACGTTGCCCTAAGGTCAGAAACAAAACAAGGATGTCCACTCTCACTTTTATTCAACATAGTACTGAAAGTCCTAGCCACAGCAATCAGATAACAAAAAGAAGTAAAAGGCACCCAAATTGGTAAGGAAGACCTAAAACTTTCACCATTTGCAGAAGACATGAAACTATATATAGAAAATCCAACACTCCACCAAAAAACCACTTGAATTGATAAATGAATTCAGGAAAGTTGCAGGATACAAAATCAATGTGCAGAAATCTGTTGCATTTCTCTACACTAATAATGAAGCAGCAGAAAAAGAAATTAAGAAAACAATCCCATTTATATTTGCACCAAGAATAATAAGACACCGAGGAATAAACCTAACCAAAGGTAGAAAAGACCTATACTCTAAAACTATAAAACACTAATGAAAGAAATTAAAGATGAGGGACGCCTGAGTGGCTCTGTTGGTTAAGTGTCTGCCTCTGGCTCAAGTCATGATCCTGGAGTCCTGGGATCAAGTCCCACATCGGGCCCCTTGCTCAGTAGGGAGTGTGCCTCTCCTTCTCCTTCTGCCTCTCCCCCAGCTCATGTTCTCTCTAGCTGTCTCTATCGCTCTCAAATAAAAAATGAAATCTAAAAAAAAAAAAAAAATTAAAGATGACACAAAGAAATGGAAAGACCTTCCATGCTCATAGGTTGGAAGAACAAATATTGTTAAAAAGTCTATACTATCCAAAGTAATCTACACATTTAACGTAATCTCTACCAAAATACCAACAGCATTTCTCACAGAACTAGAACAAGCAATCCTAAAATTTGTATGGAACCACAAAAGATCCCCAATAGCCAAAACAACCTTGAAAAAGAAAAACAAAATTGAAAGTATCACAATTGGAGACTTCAAGTTATATTACAAAGCTGTAGTAATCAAATACAGTATGGTACACACACACACACACACACACACGCGCAAACATATAGATCAACAAAATAGAATAGAAAACCCAGAAATAAACCCACAATTATATGGTCAATTAATCTTTGCCAAAGCAGGAAATAATATACAATGGGAAACAGACAATCTCTTTAACAATTGATGTTGGGAAAACTGAACAGCTACATGCAAAAGAATGAAACTGGACCACTTTCTTACACCAACACAAAAATAAATTCAAACTGGATCAAGGACCTAAATGTGAGACCCGAAACCATAAAAATCCTAGAAGAGAGCACAGGCAGCAACATTTGTCTAGATAAGTCTCCAGAAGCAAGGGAAACAAAAGCAAAAATAAACTATTAGGACTACATCAAAATAAAAAGCTTCTGTACAGCAAGGGAAACAATCAACAAAACAAAAAGACAACCTACTGAATGGGAAAAGATATTTGCAAACGGCATATCCAATAAAGGGTTAGCATCCAAAATAAAGAACTGATACGGGGCACGAAGGTGGCTCAGTCAGTTGGGTGTCTGCCTTCAGCACAGGTCATGATCTCAGGGTCCTGGGATCGAGCCTCACATCCGGTCCCCTGCTGGGCAGGGGGTCTACTTCTCCTTCTCCCTCTGCCCCTCTGCTCATGCTCTCTCTCTCTATCTCTCTCTCTTTCTCTCTCTGTGTGTCTCTCTCAAATGAATAAAATCTTTTAAAAAAAAAAGTACTGATACAATTCAACACCCAAATAAACAATCAATTTAAAAATGGGCACAAGACACGAACAGACATTTCCCCAAAGAAGACATAAAGATGACATACAGGCCAACAGACACACGAAAGGATACTCCACATCCCTCATCATCCAGGAACTGCAAATCAAAAGCACAATGAGATATCACCTCACACCTGTCAGAATGGCTAAAATCAAAAACATAAGCAACAAGCATTGGCAATGATGTGGAGAAAAAGAAACTCTCCTGCACTGTTGGTGGGAATGCTGGTGCAGCCACTGTGGAAAACAGTATGGAGGTTCCTCAAAAAGTTAAAAACAGAGCTACCCTATGACCCAGTAATCACACTACTGGGTATTTACCCAAAAAATAAAAAAACACTAATTCAAAGGGATACATGCACCCCTATGTTTATAGCAGCATTATTTACAATAGCCAAATCATGAAAGCAGCCCCAATGTCCATCAAGAGATGAATGGATAAAGATGATGTGGAATATATACAATGGAATATTACTCAGCCATAAAAAAGAATGAAATCTTGACATTTGCCACAACATGGACGAAGCCAAAGTGTATTTTGCTAAGTGAAATAAGCCGGTCAGAGAAAGACAAACACTGTAGGAGTTCAATCATATGTGGAATTTAAGAAACAAAAGAAAGGAGCAAAGAAAAGAGAGAGAGAGAGAGAGACAAACCAAGAAACTGATGGTTACCAGAAGGGAGAAAGGGGGACAGGATGGGTGAAATATGGGTGATGGGGATTAAGGAGAACACTTATCCTGATGAGCACTGAGTACTATATGGAATTGTTGAATCACTATATTGCACCCCTGAAACTTAACACAATACTGTGCGTTAACAGTACAGGAATTAAAATAAAAATGTAATAAAAATAAAATTAAATTTAAAATTTCAAGAGTAAAAGAAATATTAAATATCTCAAAGAATATTGGGCTTTATGCTCCACAGACATACACATGATAGCTTTCTGACACCCAGGGGCTTGATTCCCAGCCAGCAACACAAGGCTGAACAGGGACCATCTTCACTGATGGAACTATTCCCATGGGCTAGGTGTTTTCACCTACACACTCTTGTTTACACTTCACAACTACCCTGTGGGTTAAGCACCACTCCTTTTCACAGAGGAGGAAACTACAATTCTGACCAGCTAAGCCACATCCAGCGGGTAGCGGAGCAGAATTTAAACTTCCAATGTCAAGTAGAAAGAGATGAGCCCATCTCACAGGGGAGGCTGCATCATAACAAAGCATTCACACGACATTTGTAAATCCACATAAATAGGTCTCCAAGGATCTCGTGTGTTACCTTCATGGGCTTCCCCATGTTCTACCCCCAAACCTGCTGGGCGATGAGGCCCCCTTCCACTTGTGACCTAACCCCTGGGCTCAAGGAGCATTTCATTAATTAGGATTTTTGAGCGATTTGTTGTGCTCCACTCAAAGTAAATGAAAAAGAAACTAAAAACACTTGCTGTCATATTGTGCCCAACAGCCAACCCTATACAACATGAACGTGGCCTCTGATTTGGGGCCAGTCCTAAGAACAAATCTTTCAACTTGCTCCAACTAAAAGTAAGTGGTCTCCATGAAGATGGACTTAAACGGAGTTTGAGTCATCTCCCCAGAGGCTCATTTAGATGCATGACTTTATTCGAAACTTGCTTGTCTTTTCGCCAGAAAAAGACCTGCAGACCATGATCCCATCACTACCCTGTGTGAGGAATCTAATATAAACAATGTCAATGAGAATCATTATATTTAACAAACTCCAGGATGTGCCCCAGCACTGTTTATAAGATCTAAATCGAGTCTTGTTTTATTTCCCTGTTCTGCTACATTCAGATGTCTGCTTCATTTTAGATCCATGGCCTGCTGAACAGAGTTTCCCAGGCTTTTATTCAACACTGTCAAATGTGCCTATTCGGCGAGGCATTCGGAATGGCGAACGTGAACGAGAAACGAGAAACATGACTTCGATGATGCCCCATTCAGACCCGGATGACTGAAGGGCTCCCATACTGCGGTGGCGGGAAGGGCTGCTCACTGGGCTCCTCCAGCCGCTGACTTCTGAGCCCATGGCAGGCGTCTGTCCTCCCCTACTGCATCTCTGGCCCCTGGAATGTGAGCACGAGTGCTGGATGTGGCTTCCAGCCGGGACATTTGCTAATGCCAGGCGAAATCCTCCAGAGCACTCAGCCCTCTGCCAAGGTGACGGGCAAGTTTCCAATGGGGACTGTGTTGTCAGCCGGGGGTCCAGAGGGAGGATGATGACGGCACTGGGGCTCACCCCAACATCGCCCACCAGCAATGGACACACGACACGAGCAAGAAACACACTTGTGTTATAGTAGGAGCCCTGAGATCTAAAGGTTGTTTGTGATCACAGCACAGACTCACCCCTCCTGCCCGAACAAGGGCTTGATGTCTCTTATGATAAGTTAGCAGATCTGCATAATTTAGTATCTGAAGCTAAATGTTATTATCTTGTCAGGGAAAGATCCCTTGGCCCATAGTTCACTTGAACCCCAATCATCGTATTCTAAAATCTCAATTAAACACACCAAGCAAAACTGAAGAGAGAAAATTACAGTTGTAACCTTCCAAAATGCCAGTTCCAATTTACTGATCTGTCAAGGTTCTTAGTTGTAAACAATAGAAACCACTCCGGCTAGTTTTAGTAGAAAAGGAATTGATTAAAGATTTATTAGCTTACAGAATCTCAAGGGCAGGAATATCACCCTCCTCGCCAGTGTAGACTGCACTGGCCCACTGCTCGGCACACACACCGTGGCTCGTTTCACCACCCTGGGCCTCGGACGCCCCCACTAGAACCTCAGCCACCACGCCCCTCTGCGGTCCTCAGGCCGCTTGCTTCTTCAAATCTCTAAGGTACCACCCAAATTCTCATGCAGATGTATCATGAATGCACTCAAGGTACAAGAAAGAGTGAGAAAATTATTTTTTGGCTTTTTTTCTTAGAAAGATGGAGAATTCCTCAAAAACAGGAGGGAAATTCAAAGGTGTGGTCAAAAAGAATGATAAATACCCACTCCCTATGGAGTCACGAGCCATAGGAAAAACGAAGGTCTTCAATGCTCATTTCAGTCCCTAATCAGGCTCCCCAAGTCTTTCTGGATCTACACAAGCATTCTTCCAATGAATCGCTGTTTTCACCAGTCTCAGTGGATTTCTGCCGCTTGCAACCAAGAGACTCCTAATACAGAAGTAATCTTAAGTTAAAGAATCTCAAGCTAGCCAGTTGCAAAAGAGGCTGTAAATATTTAGATGCCCAGAAGAATTTTTCAGATTTTTTTTTTTTTGCAAAGTAACTTTTCATTGACAGGGAAAAAAATCAGACAACATAAAACTCTAACTTTGGTTTGAGAACCCTAATTGGGATAACGGGCTGCATAATGATTACATTTAGTTTCTCTACTAAAAGTCCTCACAAATAACTGTTTACTTAAAAAAATAAAAAGGAAAATATTGCATCTACAGAGATCTTGTGTGCACGTACTCAACTGAATAAAAAAATGAGAAATATGCAGAAGATGTCAACGTATTGCCAAACGCTACATGAAAATAAGGTTATCTCTAAGAATATATCTAGAGAGATCTAGCTCACCAATAAATGAATGGCTAACCAATAAAGAAACACACACCCACAGAGGCACAGATGCTAGGCATATTAAAAAACAAACAAACAACACAAAACACATAAAAAACCTACACTCTGTTCCTAGGTGCCCAGGTTCAAGATTCCTGAACTGGATTAGTTAGAATAATAGAATAATATATGAGAAAAACAAAACGCTAAGGGCAAAACTGTACAATAATTTCACTAAATTATTATTGTGTACCCTAAGAAGTCAAGTTGACTTCTTAGGGTAACTTAGTGAAGGTTTCTCTTTTTTCTAAGTTTGGCTTCTGGGACAGGAAGGGGACTCGTGGGCTCAGTTTCTAGCTCGTGACTAGAGCTGGCTGATCCAAGATGAGTATGGAAAGTCATCAAGCTGGAGTCTTGGTAGGGTAGCGCTCTAGGGAGAAGGTCAAGGAGAGCTGGGATTTCCTGAGCAGCCCTGCTCCTTCTCTGCACAGAGCTGTCACTTAATGCTTCCTCTAATTCAGTGAGAAATTCTCTCAAGTTTTCCCAATAAATTTCTCCAATTTTTTTTGTTTTGTTTTGGCTTTTTTGGCTTAAGCTAGGTCACAGTCCATTTTTTCTTGTTTACAGCCAAAAGAACATTACATTAACTGAGTATACTCCTCTAAGGTCTTACTCTCCCCATTAACCTACTGCAGCCTCAGGCAACTCATCTTTCTTTACTACTAAGAATGACTAAAAAGGACCTTCGGCTTCTGCTCCTCTAGTTTTTGTGTGCCCTGCTCAGCACCATTGACCTCGCTTTTCATTTTTTAGGAAAAACAATGGTTAATTTTGACATCTGGCTAAGAGGTTGCAACTTCAAATGCCTTCAGAGATCAGACAGGTAAAGTAAATGGAAAGAGCGCTGAGCCGGATTCCACTGGACACTATGCGTTCCATCTAACGACCTTTACGTTCAAATGCTTCAAACGCTGTAGGGTTCAAAACAAAATTCTTCATGAGCCAAATCTACCTCCTGAGCCATCCACTAACAACCCAGCTTGCTATTAGTTTAAGTTACAGATGGTCCTGCTCTGTAAGACTCCTACAACTAATTTTGTTTCAGTCATTTGAACAGGATAAAAATGTTTCTTGCACAGCAAATTTTCCCACCCTCTCTTAGCAGAAAACTCCACAGGCAGGGTGCCTGGGTGGCTCAGTCGTTAAGCGGCTGAGGTCAAGATCCCAGAGTCCTGGGATCAAGCCTCACATCAGGCTCCCTGCTCACTGGTTAGCCTGCTTCTCCCTCTCCCACTCCCCCTGCTTGTGTTCCTGCTCTCCTTATCTCTCTCTCTTGTCAAATAGGAGAGGAGAGGAGAGGGGAGGGGAGGGGAGGGGAGGAGAGGAAATTCCACAGGCCAATAAGGGGACTCAAGTGAGGTCTCCAGAGAACTCAAGGGCTGCTTTTAAAAGAAGTTTATCAATGCTGGTAGATTCCTGCTTTCCTGTGTCTCGTGGTAAATGAAGCAGGTTCCTGTTACTTTCTATGAATCACGGAATAAAAAGCCACCCTCCTTGGAAGCACAAGGACTCCAAAGGTGTCCTAGCGCAGATGGAAAAACCCAAATCCCGGCCACCCTTGATGGGCTCCAGTTGAACTACACAACTCTGATTCTCTTCGCAGACTAAAAGGGAAATCCAATTTGAGAAAACTGATAGGGTTTTCTTTTCCTTGGAAAATGGACTGGACAAATTGCACACAAGAACCTAACGTTGTTGAAAAACAACGGAGCCTCCATCAGCAGTTTCTTTGCCCACAGAATGCTCTCCACGGAGCTGTGGGGTTTGGAAGGAGTGCAGAGGCCTATTCCCTGATCCCAGGCACATCAAAGTTTTAATCAAAACCTGCTTTTCTTTCTGAAACCAAGCAACTGCTATTTCACACCCACATATTGCTGGAGCTCATTCAATTACCCTCAACGACTTTGTTTAAAATGAAAATGCTTTCCCTCCTGAGGACAGTGTGAGAGGATTGATTAATGCTGTTCCCTGAAGGACAGAAATGGAGGTACATGGCAAAAATCTAAGTAGGTGGAAACTACTGCTGCGCCATATTTTACAAACCATTCAAACCTACCTGCAAGTATTTGGTAAAGAATAAGGACTTCAAGGCAGTTGGCTCTATCTAAGATACTATGCATCTTCTTCTTCCCCCTTGATGAAAATCACAGAATTAGAAAACTAAGATGTTGAGAAGTGAGGAAGAAAGATCAAATTTTTCCATATGGTTTTGCAGAAGAGGAACCAGCTTTTTTTTTTTTTCCTGACACATTGTTCCAAAGGATCTGTAACTAACAAACCAAACCAGCACATCACTGGGTTCTGTGGCTCTGTGACTCAGACGTCACTTTTCTACCCAACATATTAAATGTCAAGTAAAATATCTCCCATAAGCGAGAAGAAATTTCTTTGGGAAGTTTGGCTCCTCTGTTGGGTGCCTCTCCTGTGCAAATGAGCCCTAGATTGTGCTGCTGTCTTTTACATGGTTGGCTAACCTCTAAGACAAACATCTACGGAGGACTGCATAAAGAAGCGTAAACTGGGGGGGCCTGGGTGGTGCAGTGGGTTAAGCATCTGACTCTTGATTTCAGCTCAGGTCATGATCTCAGGGTTGTGAGACTGAGCCCCGCCTCAGCACCACGCTTAGGAGGGAGTCTGCTTGAGATTCTCTTGTTCCCTCTCCCTTAAGAAGATAGCATAAATCATGGAGACCATATCTTAGTGCTCAACAAATGCCCCCTACGAAGAACTTCACCCATGCGATCACGGTATATGTCTAAAACAGAAAAACCAGAAAGAAACAGAGAGGAGAAAAAGAAAAAGAATTACCAGAACATGTTTACGCATGTGTGTATGCACATCTGGGAGTCTAAGAGCTCTGATGGAGGGCTTCCGTATACACAAAAGTGCATGCGTCCCAGGGTAGTCCTAATCCAAAAAGGCAGTATTTATCCATCATGTATCATTTGCCCCCATTTCACAGGTTACCACCTCTGCTGTGAAAGAAGATGTAATATTTAGAGCTAGTTCTTACACGCCTAGGTGAAAGAAGGAGAGGCGGAAAGAGGAGAAGAATTATATGAGGACTACACTTCTCTTTTTTACAACAGATTATTTTCTTTAAGAGAAGCATAAACTGTGATTAAAGTGGCAATATAACTGCTGAATTTTTGTGCCTCTAACACCTGCAAAGGAAGCACGTGGACAAGAAACCCTCGGCAGCCCAATTATTTCATGAAGGTTTTCATCCACCCCGAAAGCTTTCCTCAAAATAGAACGGAGTTTTTTCTCCTTCACCAATCTGGTAGGTGCCTTCCACAAAGTAACCAAGAACCTAAATTACCTTGTTTACCGTTACTCTCAACAAACAAAATTTAAATAAAGTAAGATCCAAGGTTTTTAGCACATAACTTTCAAACTTTCATTATATCAATTATTTAACGGCATATGGAGCTTACATTTCACATCTTGATAGGAGGCTAAAAAAAGAACAAGATTTGTCCCCAGGGAGATAAGGGATCTCAAACTCTGTTCCCATAAGTGGGAGAATAGATTAGATAACTGGTCTTTTCAGTATAATTCAACTGAAAAACAATGGGAAAATTAAACAAATTCAAGATTCCCACTATCTAGGAATGTGAGGAAGTTAGAATCTATATCTTGAAAAAAAGTAAATAAATACAGAGATAGCTGGGAGAAAGGAAATCCAGGGACAATTCTTCCTCAGGAAGCTAAAAAATTAAACAATATTTTAAAAATAGCAATAAACTCAGTTCTTTCTTATACCTTTTTAACCAAAGACATTTAAGTTATCATAATAGGCTGAAATACTAAGATTCTTGTTTTTTTTCACACATGAGCGTCTCAGGAACAAGCATTTCTTAGGGGTCACTCTGTGAAATACAATCCTTTCCATCAAGCACAACTGTGAGAACAAAACACTCAATCTTAAATGGATTACCAGGTCATAGCATGGACAAAGCAACTCACAAATCAGAATGCATTTCTGTCGTCGTTCCCAACTGGGGAAAGATCAGCATAGAAAGAAGTAAGACAACTATAGGAAGGTTTCCAGGCGATGACCCCTGACCTGTACGTTCAAGGACGGAAAGGGCATGAATTACAGGAAAGGAGGATGTCCCCCACCCACAAGTGAGAGAATCAGCATCAGCCAAAGGAATGGAGAGAGGTTATAACAAATAACATTTGGGAAATGGCTGAGGCTAAGGACTTGGACAAATGACTGAACATTAAAGCTACGATTATTGAGTGCTTATGACATACCAGACTCTGGGCATATATTTCCTTTTGTGTTTTTTTTTCTAATTAATTTTATAAAAGAGAGCCCCAGCGTTCAGACCCAGGTGACTCGTTTCTGGTAGCCTCCCTCACTCCCTAGTTGACCGCTCTACAGTCTCATGGCTTTAGTTCCACTTATACACTGATGACTTCCACATCTCTATCTTCAGCCTCGATGTTTCCTCCAACTCCAGGCTCATATGTCCAACTGCCTGTTTGACATTTCCACCTGGATGTCTACAAGATATCTCAAACTCAGCATGTTTAAAACCAACCTCCTGATTTCTGTCCAGACCCCCCCAAAAAAACCCCAAAGTTGAACAATAACAAAAACTTCTCCTCCTTCCTTCATCTTCAAAATACATCCAGAATCAAACCACTCCTCACCTCTACCACCGCATATAAGCCACCATCATCTCCAGCCTGAATCCCTGCAGCAGACTCCCCAAGGGGATGGACGTGAACTTCCCTTTGAGTGACCCTCTGAGTCCGCGCATTCCAACCCTTTCCATTGGCAGGACAGGCTCCAGTTTCTGTTGTCTCGAGCGGAGACCAAGATTTAAGAGTGATTCTTGGACAGGTGACAACAGAAACAACAGAGGCTGAGGGCGGATATGAAAGGAAAACTACAGGGAAAGGTTGGAAGGACAGCTGAGGACGTGGAGAGAAACAAAAGTACTTGAACTTTTAAGAAATACCAAGTCCTAGGTCAAACGTCCCCGCATGGCTAGCCATTTTTGACTCCTCGGCCAGAGTTCAAGACCTCAAGTACAGTATTGGTCACATTACTAGAGGCCTAACCGGAGTGCCTCCCTCAGCAGACTTTGAACTCATTCTGTGCCCCCAGCACCTTATGCAGCATCCGGGACCTGGGAGGCCCTTGGCAAAGGTGTGCTGGCAGTGTAGCATGGTACCATGGAAAGTGCATTAGGAGCATGAAGAAGGGAGTGGAAGAGCTATTTAAGGCTTTCCTTGGGAAGTGAGATTTCAGAAATAGAACAAAGTATTTGAGTTTATCCAGGAAGATAACACTGATGGCCAGGTGGGTACAGCAGTGGTATGGTGCATCAGAGGCAAGGCCTGGGGAAAGGAAGGCAGGGGAAGAAATGGTGGGCTTCTAACCAAAAAGTAGGTTAGACTGGGAAGCTAAAGAAAGCAGCAGAGTGAAAGGAAGAGTTTTTCCTCTCCCCAAGAGGTGGGTGGTAGGGGACAGGAAATGTTTAAAAGAAAAAAGGATGAGCCCAGGAACAGACAGAAGTTGCCCAAGAGAATGCAGTTAGTGTTAATGGGCTATGAGGCCCAGGCCAGCTCGCACCTGCAGTTCTTAATCTCTTCATCCCTGAGTAACTAGTAAATGATCGAGCTCCAAAGGAAGGTAGGAGGCCAGAGGCTTAACAACCAACCAGAGGTTAAGCTTGAACCATTCACTGAGGTGTGAGCCACGAAGTTAATGCGGTAGGAAGGGCAACACTGTCGAGGGCTGTAAGACAAACCTAGGTTAGTGCTCAGTCCTCGAGGTTTCCATTCACTGCCCATCAGGAGGAGCTGGTGCTCAGCTTCTCACCCTGCGCCAGCCACCCTGCCAATGTCTGCGGCAGAACTGAAGAGAAATTAGGCTGGAAAGTGGATCTCCATCACCGTGATGAAGGTAGAGTGAAAAGGCCACTCACAGTGGCTATCCCGCTGCGGCTATCACAAAGGCTACCCTGCTTTGTCGGGACCCTCAAGGACAAAACCGGTGGGAAGCACAGAATATAAATACCCCAACACACTGCTTTTCCTTTCCCTGCCCATCACTCATACCTTCTCCTCACTAAAATGTAAGCTCCTTGAGAGCAGGGCTTGGTCCTTCCGGGCTGGCTGCGCACCTGGCAGGGGGCCTGGCACGCAATGGACGCTCAGCAGATACTGGAGTATAGACTCGGCTCAGTCCCGCTGCATTTTATCTGGGCATCGAAGGATGCCACCACTGCAGCCGCCAGAGAGGGCTGAGGTGGGAGAAGCGAAGACTTCTCTGAAGGTCCCAGTGGGGCAGCCTACCGGGTCGAGCAGAGGGCTCAGAGCGCATCGGGGAGGGGCATTCGGCTGTCAGGCCCAAGACGGCACCGTTTGCAACTGACCTTCCGGCGGGGACGCCCGCGAGGGGCGCAGCAGCCCGGCTCCGGCGTCCCGCTCCCGCCGCCCTCCGGAGGCGCTCGGCGCCCGCTGCGCACGTAGGTCACCTGCCTCCTGCTGGCGCTGCGGGGCGGGCCGGGCGCGGGCAGCAGGTGCCGCCCGGGCGTCCGGGGAGCCGGGCCCAGCGGAGCGCTGCGGGCCGGAGGCCGGGGCCCGGAGGGCCGCAGCTCGGAGCACAGTCGCAGGCCGAGCAGCAGCGCGGCGCCGAGCACACACCGGCGCAGGACGCCGCAGCCCCTCCCGGGCGGCCTCTCCCGCGCCATGGTGGGGGCCGGGGCCCGGGGCTGCGCTCAGCCGCCCGCTAGCCGCGCCCGGCCCGCAGCGGGGACGCGGCCCCGCGGGCCCGAGCCGCCCACGGTGGGAACTCCCCCGCGGGCCGGGGCGCGGGCTCGGACCCGCCTCCCTCCCTGCGGTCCAACACAGCCTCAGCGTAACCTTATCCTGCCCAGCCCAGCCGAGCGCGCCCGGCCGCCGGAAGGGGCGAGGGGCGCCGGGCCGGGCGGGGTCGCGGGGGCGCAGGCTGCTCGGCGGGGCGAGAATCCGAGCCCCCGGGGCGGGGGTCCCCCAGGGGGCGCCCTCCACCCCGGCCTCCAGACTCTGGCGGAGTTGGAAAGCTACATGGCGAGAAAAAGCGCATTCCTAACGGGGTCCTTCCTGGGTGGTAACTTCATTTTCTAGCATTAGTATTGTTGGAGAAACACAGGAGGATAGGTGAGCTGCCAGGTTTTGCTACAAGGAACAAGTTCTGATTGTCGAGCAGTTTGTGCCATTAAGCACAGGATAAAAATATATCGCATTTAGACTCGGGTTTACAACTGCTCTCCCTCAAGAAAGAGGGGAGGGGGAGGACAGAATAGCACCCAATACCGAATAATCAAATTAGAGTTATTCCATTTCTAAATTCTGCCTGAAGCCAATCCATGCTTTCTCTCCATGTTATGAAATGTGTGGGGGTGAAGGAGAGGGAAAGAGCCAGCGAAGACATCTGACAGCAGGGAGAGAGAACAGAAGTTACCATGGCATGATGTAAATCAAATTAATTTAGCTCCAAACATACACCTCCCTGCTGTCTTGCAGAGATACAGAAGGACAAATTTATCTTTCAGCAAAATGCTCCCCAGCTGGTATTTCCATCACCACCTTGACCTTAATTAATCAGGCTGAACACTCACAGCCTGGAGTCCAGTGTTGACTGTTCATTTCCAATTGCTTGGGGTTTAGGTTTGGATTTGGGTTTGTTTTCTTTAGCTGTGGCCACTTCTTTCTATGCTCCACACTTTGATTTTCCATATTTCTACAGGAAACTACCCCCCTGACCTAGCCTCTTCCCTCATAGCCTAAGGCATGGACACAGAAACCAAATATGGAGTCCCCTTCCTCCCACTCCCTGAATCTTACAAATTTCCCTTAAGGAGCCCTCCTCTCTAAAATCTGTCTAACTTAAGAAAGATCCAATCTATTCCTTGTCACTATGCAAAGCACTTGAGCTATTTCTCTACATCTAACAACCCAATCTAGTCCCTTCCCTGGGACACACAGTCCTCAGGCTCCTGAGGGTTTCATTATGATTGACTTTTGGTTTTTTTTCTTAGATGCAGCCCTCAGGCTTTGTTTTCAAGAATCCAAGCAAGTACATTTTCCCTGACCCAAATTTTTAGAGAAAACCTCACATTCTGTGACCATTTAAGGAGTTTGGGTGTCAGACTTGAACTATGTGCTGAATCAGGACTCTGCCTTTCAGAAGCTGTGAGACTTTGGACAAAGTATTTAACCTCTCTCAGCCTCTATTCTCTCGTGTGTAAAGAGACCTATGTATCTGGTAGGATACAAAGACTGCATAAAATATTAAACGTTCAGTAATCTACATAATACCTGGTTCACAGAAGGCATTCAGCTGAGGGTAATTACTTTTATTATTTACCATTAAAGAAAATCCTGGATGTTATCATGAAAAATGAAAATTTAAGCATTGATTCCAAAGTAGATAAACATAAGAATGTTTAAGGCGATTTATAAATATCTTATACATTGTCTAGAATTAGGAGTATCCAACAGTTGCAAAAAAAAACAACCATTAAGACTCCCAAACCTACTCCATTCAGTTGTATAATGGTGTAAAACTATTTAAGACACAATGCGTATTGTGCTTGATCAACTTGGATCGCCAATGTCTGATGTAGACTTTGCGAGAGGTTTTATTTTCTATGCAACCAATACAGTGCCACTAAGTAAAGAAGTAATCTTTTAAAGATTATGATATCACTAATCTATCCCCTCTGTTCAGATGTTGAGTTACTCTCCAGGGGGTGAAAAACATGAGGAGCATCCTGTATGATGAAAATGGGGATATTTAACACGACTCTGGACTGGAGATGGGAGGGGGCACACAGAACAGTGTAGCTCTTGAAGAAAATGGGCAAGATGACCTCATATTTTCCCTTATCTCATTTCTATGGTTCTCTAATAATGTTTCCATTATGAGGAAAAAATCCAAATAAAGTGCAATATTTAAATGCCCTTTTCCCTCACCTTTTACAACTGTCTCTATGTGTTTATTACTAATAAAAAAAAGAACTGTTTACGCATATGCGGCATCATTAATTTTCTAGGAAGAAGTTTCCATTTTTAGCTTCCACACATTGCCCTGTGTCATGGAGGATAATGAATAGTGCAGTGGGTTAGTTGGTAGGCCGGGGAGGAAAATCTGATCACCGCCTTAGCTGACAAGCCATCCTTCATTCACGACATTGGCTTTTCTCATGGAGTTGAACTTGTCATGTTGGTTTCTGGATATGTTTCAAAAATGCAGATAATCGCTAACCACTGAGTCATAGGTTGGTTACTTAAATGTGCAGGTCAGTAAACCACAAAAGCAGTTTTCATCAGATCACAAATTATATCCTTCTTGAGGTTGCAGCCAGCAAAATGAGTAAAACAGAACATGTTTACCGCTAATCTCCCAGACACCATATATTTAAATGAGCACACATGCGATGGTGCAGTGGTTCTCAGTCAGAGGTAATTTTGCCTCCCCGAGGACATTTGGCAATTTCTGAAGACATTTTTGGTTGCTACTATGGGCGAGGGCTGGTGGAAAATGCAATTGGCCATCTAATGGGGAAGAGACTGGGTATGCTGCAAGATAGCCTCAAATGCCAAAAATAGCTTTCCACAACAAAGAATTATCTAGCCCTAAATGTCAGTAGAGCTGAAGTTGAGAAACCTTGCAGTCATTATATTAATGTGGCATTATATTAACGCTGTCATATATTAATATGGCAATTTTTAATTACAGACTGTCCAAAGAGAAAACAGAAGTTGAGACAAGGATCCTCACCTCTCCAAAGTGGTTATTTCCCTTTCACTATGAAGTATCGTGCCTGAATTAAAGTAATCAAATTTAGAAAGGACTAGAACCCCACCCCTACCCAATCCATGTAATACATGCTCATTGAAGAAAAATGTACACAAAGCAAAAGAAGAGATCAACAATCATTCATAAATGATTCAGAGATAGCTATCCTGTAAGACCTTTTTCTATGTATATATGCATATAGTTTATAAAAATGAAGACATATACATATTTATCATCTGCTCTTGTATATCACAAATATTTACCTATTAAATCATATGATGTCTGGGATTTGGTTAGAAACAATCCAGTGGGAGAGGTGGGAATAGCCTGGGGTATAAATGAAGCAAGAGGAACTTTGAGTTTATAATTGTTGTAACTGGATGGTGGGGTTCACAGATCTCTATTATTGAGCATGTTTGAAATTTTCCATAATAAAAATGTCATTAAACAGTAATCCCATTAACCTAGAACATCATTTTTAATGGCCACATGTGTTGTAATTAAACCAATCTTCCACTGTTGAATAATTAGATCATTTCCAAGTTTTCATTTTATAAACAATGCTGTGATAGACATCTTTGTAGCTAAATCTGATGGATCCAAGGTGGACTGAAAGGAAAGAAAGAAGTCGTGGATGATTCCAAGGATTTTCCTGAGTAATTGGAGGAACGGAGTTGCCGTTAACTGAGAAAGAAAAGATTTAAAAGTAAGAGTAGATTGGGGTGGAAAATCAGGAGTTTGATTTTGATGGTCATGTTAAATTTTGGAAGCCTATTAGACATATAAGTGGAAATGTCAAGTAGGCAGTCACATTTAAAAGACTGGAATTCAGGGGAGCAGCAAGGGGTGGAAACAGAAATTTTAGATCATGGGTGTGTTGATGTTGAATAAGGGAGGGAAGAAATATTTGAAGGCTTAGCTCCAGGTCCACCAATTTAAGGTCAGGAAGATGAGGAGTCAAGAAACAATACTGAAAGAGGTAGACAGTAAGGGAACAGAATGTGTTGTCCCAGAAACCCAGTGAAGAAAGTATTTCTAGAAAGAAGACACTGAGAGATCTAATAAAATGTGGGCTGAAAACCGCTCATGAGATTTGGCAACATGATGCCTTATTTATTATTGTCTTTCCCAACTAGAATGAAAGCATGAGTTCAAGGACTTTGCTTTGGTTATTTCTACAATCCTAGATCCTAAAACTGTATTTGGCATGTAGTATGTGTTCAGTAAATAACTGTTGAAATAAAGAGGAAAAAATGAATCAAATCTGTGTGCATTTGTAATTGGTTATGATTCTTAAGAGAAGTGCTAAGTTAAAGCAAAATTGTAGGTCTTTTGATATGAAGTGCTATTACTAATTCTTCAATCCATCGAAAAAGCCCAATCAATCCCATTCAAAGGCCATCAACTTTTGCTTTGTTGGTATTAGTGGGAAACCTCAAAAAATAGCTTGAGCCCGCCTCTAGCAAACAGATAAACCAAGCTGTTTATTTTTAGTGCCCTCCCACTCTGCCATCACTGCACTTGAACCCACATTTGATTCCCCCTCAACTGCCCATCTCAAGCTGTATCCCACATAGGACTGTGTCAATCAGTTTCATCCTCCCCTTCCCCCCCCCCCCAAGGATATAGCTAACTGTTAAGAAACCAGTTCAACATCAGAAGTATCCATGTTAGGATGTGAGGGCAATCTGGCTGCGACATCTGTCACCCCATTGATCGCCACGGTTGATTCGGCTGATCTGGCTAGCTAGGCGGGTGTCCCCTTCCTCCCTCACCGCTCCATGTGCGTCCCTCCCGAAGCTGCGTGCGCAGTCGAAGAGGACGACCTTCCCCGATAGAGGAGAGGACTGTTCCTCGGTCAAGGGTATACGAGTAACTGCGCTCCCCTGCTAGAACCTCCAAACAAGCTCTCAAGGTCCATTTGTAGGAGAACGTAGGGTAGTCAAGCTTCCAAGACTCCAGACACATCCAAATGAGGCGCTGCACGTGGCAGTCTGCCTTTCTTTAAAAAAAAAAAAGAAGTATCCATGTTAAAGGAAGAACTCACCACGATGGAAGCTTTCGAGACCGAGACGAATGAAGTTATAATAGAATGACAGACACTGGGACTGATGCTTGGGGCCGGATATCCTGCCTAAAATCATACTACCGCTTAGCCCACAACCTAATGAAGTGGACTCTGAGCTACCCTTATGGAAAATGCCTGGGGAATGGCTTAATGCCCTGGCCTGCCTGGGAGAAAAGATCATAAGCCTTTCCTGCTTCTTTTGAATCTGCTAACACTGTGTTCTCCCAGGCCTGGTGTTTAACTTACTCCAGCATTTGGGGACTTGCTTTATCTTTCTTCTACCTAGGCTGTTTCTCAAACATACAGTGGAGTCTTACTCTGTACCCCTACAATGCCCTGCATGGGATGGGTCTCAACCACATCTCTGGAATTGTCGACAGACAGACATCACACCCAACCAGGCTGAAGTCAGACCCAAGATAACACATGTCTTCCAGCACCCATTGCTCAACCATTCTACCCAAAAAAGGAATCATACTCAAACCTGTATTGGATCACTCAAAGGTACTGCCTCCAACCTGGTACATTTTGGACCTGAGGGCCTTGGGAAGAGTCAGGGAATGCTTCATGGAAGCTATTGGGAAAGAGGAACTAAAATGAAAGATGTGGGCATGGGGAGAATGGAACATGGATGGGGTGGAAATTATGGGGGCTGATGACTCTTAGGTAAGCCCTCCACCTGGACACAAAGTTCAAAAAAGACACAGCACACACACACACACACACACACACACACACACACACACACCAGATTCTGAAAACACATCTGAGATATTGTTAGATAGGTTTATTTACAGACATTAACTCTCACAATGAGACAGTCCTGGATTTTATGACAATAAAGAAGCTTAGATTAAGAATTATCAAAACATTGCCTCTTTTCTAGGACCACCTATGGAGCATTTCCCCTCCCTCACCCTTGCCTCATCTTATCATTATGATACATGCCAGAAATAATCTCCCAGCTACAGATCACTTTGAAGTCAGAAACATTCCTGGTTGAAATTTTCCCAAAGTCAAGGGCTTAAAAAAAACCTCTTAAGGTCAGAAAAGATCACCAGGGAACTGACAGGATAAAGTGAAGCTCAGCAGGCCCAAAGGCAAAAATCTCCAGGCTCTGTCATTTCAACTTAGCTTGTGAATATATTAAAAATCCTGAGGTCAAAAGCTATTTTACTTTCTCATCACATTACTGCTGTACCCCTGGAGAAAGCATAAAAACTCTATTATTTTCAGATCATGATGCAGGGATTCTCAGACTCAAGCCTGCTGGAAAACCACCTGGGGAGCTGTTTAAATGTAGGTCAGAAGCCCCACCTCCAGAGATTAAGTCAGAGGTGAGTCCCCAAAATCTTTATTTTAATGTGTTTCAGGTGGTCCATGATTAAACTTTTTGAAGTCTTGGCAAAGGGGTTCCCCCCCCATGGAAATGGTTGAGGGTCAAGGGTGGGATGTAAGAAGCGGTTTCTACAAGGTGTCCATGTATCCATGCCTTCCAATGCTCCCCCTCAAGCGTCTAAGTAAAGTTACTAGGAGACTTCTAAGCATTAACAAAGGGTCTTCATATTCAAAAGTTCAGCCCCCTTGGCAGCCATTCTCTTCTTCCCCGTGACTCCTGCCTGCCCTCCCGCCCCTATTTCTCTAGCACCTGGACATCTGCAGCACTAGCCAGACTGCAAGGCCATGCAGCTCAGAGGACCCCAGAGAGCTGAAGAGACGTGGTCTCAGGAAGGTAGATTAAGGAGGAAAGCCAAAAAGTCAGCGTGAAGCAGAAGACCCTAGTCTAAGCTCAGCTTCCCTTAAACTACTAACTGGCAGTGGAGCCTCTAACCAGTTAACCTTACCTCTCGACGCCTCATCTGTTTCCCCATCTGTAAAAGGGGGATAATAATAGTAACTTCCTATGTGATGAATAAATAAATTGATCTACTTAAAGATTGGAAAGATTGATCTACTTAAAGATCGGCGTCTTTGCATAGTAAGCGCCGTCACGTGTATGTCATGTGTTACTATTGTTCCCTAAAAGTCGGGAAGGACATTTTGTTTTGTTTTGTTTTTTTAAAGATTTTATTTATTTATTTGACAGAGAGAGAGAGATCACAAGTAGGCAGAGAGACAGGCAGAGAGAGGGGGTGGGGGAAGCAGGCTCCCACTGAGCAGAGAGCCCCACACGGTGCTCAATCCCAGGAAGCTGGGATCGTGACCTGAGCCTAAGGCAGAGGCTTTAACTCACTGAGCCACCCAGGAGCCCCAGGACATTTGTTTTCATTTTGCACTGGTTTATATTCCTCTTGCCTTCGTGTTGAAGTGTCTGTTTGGGCTTGGGCTCGCTGAGCCTGGACTCGACTGACAGAAGAGGGGAACTGAAAAGCACATCTCTGCACCTGTTGTTCCTACCCAGTCCACTGCCTCTTTCCTTTACAATCATCACGTGCCAGGGAGTATCTAAGCTTTCCACCATTTTCTGGGAAAGCACCTCGATCCAATTTAATTGGTGGGTCTTTTCCTTCCCACTTTGACCTGCAGTGTTTTAAAACATGTCCTTTCTCCTTTGTTTCTGATTTCTAAGGGGTTTGTGTCCTGCGGAGCCTCTCGCTGCTCTTCTGAGTTTACCTTTCTCCTACTTTGGGCCGTGCTGGCTTTTACACTCGGCCCTTCGGACCTTGTCAGGGCCATTACTGGCTGGCGATCGCCCGCCCCTCAGGACAGTGCCAGCCCCACTCGCTTGACCGTGAGCTCGCACCTTCCGTGTTAGATACAGAGCCGCTCTCAGACACCTCCTTTAGGAATGTTCCTGGGGCAGAGGCCCACTGAGAATCTGCAGGGAGCTATTCTCCGTCCTCGTCCCCCACCCCCAGCCTCCCCAGTGACTTAGAAGGTTGCCCAGAGAGGGGAGACAAATGCTGCCTGAAAGAATGTTGCTGTTGCCAGGAGAGGAAGCGGGAGAAATAGCTCCCCTCACAAAGGGCAGCCAGGAGAAAAAGCAGCTCTAAGCTGGACGACAAAGAAGGGGGGACGAATTTCCGTGTCTTGCTGATATTGTGGGTGTGTAGCTACCATTAGCTGCTTCAACCGCAAAGTATGAGATCACTGGAACAGGTTTTTAATAGCTGCGGTTCTTATTTTAACATCTTTGTGGGTTTTTAAGTCAGCCTTTAATGTGGGGAAATTGTTGTGTAAAAAGCAGGGAACAAATTCCGGGTATTGCTCTAACTCTGGCCCCCAGGTAACCCAGCCCCTAACTCTCTGCAGCAATTGTTCACCAGCCTCAGTCCCACAGCAGGTGCGGGGATGGGGATGGCGAATTATTTATTTTTGTCTCCCTGCAGTAACCAGCCTCTTGCACAGAGAGGAGCTCAGTGAAAGGTACACAACCAAGGATTTCAAGAATCCAGCAATGCTGGATGTGGTATATATGAACTCGGTCTTCAAGCACCCGGCCCATCCAGCCAGGCACCCCCCACTGGCTACACCCCAAACATCCAGTCCACTTTCCTGCCTCTACACTTTGCTTATGCTATTCTTACTGTCTGAAAGGATTGCCCTGTCCTGGAGGTGGGAAGATCCTGGGCAGACTTGGAAAAGAGCAAGCTAAGCTATTTGGATTTTCTTTAATGAGCAATGGGGAGCCACAGATGGTTTTTGAGCAGAAGACACTAGTATGGATTCAAGGTAGAACCTGCTTAAGACTGTTACAGACCCTAAGAACGCAGATCATGGCACTCCCCAACCTTCACCTCATACACTTCAGAATGAGAATAGTACCAAACAGTAAAACACAAAACATCAAATATATGGACATTTAGAAAACTTGACTCTACATCTTCTGAATGTAAAATTTTGACTGCAGAAAGAAAACCCTTTTCCACACCTTTCTCTGCTTTTCCTTTCCAGCCAAAACTCTCAGTGATCTCTTCTTTCATTCTCTCAGAAACTTATAGAAGTTTATAAGGCTTGAACATAGAGATCTAACAAAATTAAGTGGCCCACCTATGCATTTTCTTCACACGAAATTAGGCCAGGGTGCAGCCTAATTGATTCAGAATAAATCCTCTCTGGCTGCTGCCTCACAGAATGCACGGAGAATAGCCTCGGAGCACAGCTACAGTACATCCAAAGTTGTCCTTTTATCTTTTAAATTTTTATTATTTTTTTTAATGTACTTTCTACCCCCAACATGAAGTTCAAACTCACAACCCTGACTGAGATCAAAAGTCGTGTGCTCTACCAACTGAGCTAGCCAGGTGCCCCTAAAGTATCTTTCTTGAAACCCTTAAAAGCTGATGAAATTTTAAGGGAATCTTGATTTTGTATATTGAATACATTAGATTAGAGCCCTCCTAAGTCTGGTGGGCAATAATGAAAAAAGTTTGCAAACTACAAAATATAATTATATTCCAGCATTCAATTTCAGAATGAGGATGAGATTATTCCTACAATTGCTGAGCACTGGCACTACATGTAACCGTCAAATCCTTCATTTTGCCTAATCTCGGTTTAAAAGCAAAAGGGTGTGGGTTTCATGAGAGTCCTCCAGCCCTAAGCTTTTTTTTAACAATTAAATTAAATATCAAAAGGAGCTACCTTAAGGTTTCATTGATAAGAAAAATCAAAACTCAACCTGCAATCTGTCACTTTAGATCTCTTTAAAATGGAGAGACCCTCTTTAACATAAAAGTCTTTATCTTGTTGACCACCATGCTTTAATGAAATACAACTCTTTCTGCGTAACTTGTTTCAAAACCCATGTTAAACAAAGGGGAGAAGTTCCATTATCTTTCAGGCTTGACCATCCCAGGATAAATTGTCTATTATTCATCCACCACAGTTAGAGATTAAGTCTTTGTTACTGACAGGGGTAAATCTTAGCTGGGCAGATCAATAGAATTATTTCTCTCCTCAGACAATAGGAGTTAGGAAGATAATGATTAGCAATGTCTTTTTTTTTTTTTTTAATTCTGCCTTTCATTAGCAGTTCATGTTCCAGAAAAGGCTTTTTGAGCTGCAGAACAAAAGATAGCTCCTAAGGTTCAACAGCTTCATACAGGAGGGAAATTTTCTGCAACTTCTGAAACCTCTCCAAGTGCCTGGAGAGAAAGCATATTCTATACGCAGACTAGTCTCAGAACCATAGGAAAGCCCTCATAATTAACACTCTTTGAATCTGTTATCAGTCAGTGCTAAGTCCTGCATTACTTCATGGAAGACGGTCAATAGCCATAAGATCAGAATAAAAAGAAGAAAGCATAGACCAAACAAAATGCTTCAGCAGTAAGAATATAGCAGTTCTGCTCTCAGAAGACAGACTGCTCTGACTGGCTTCTCACTTTGGCCCCACGTGGTTTCTTTGGAAACTACTTGTCATGAAATTTTATGATCTGTTAAAAAAAAAAAAAGTGTTAGAATATATCTTCTTACCTACCTCACAAGGATGTTGGAAAGATTAAAATTAGATAGTTGTGAAAGTGTTTTTAACTCTCTTAGGAAAGACCGGAGAAATGCTTTGTGGATAAGCTTGTTCTTTGGAACTTTAAAACACTCCTAATGATCCCATCTCGCAGCCTTCTCCCATTAAAAGCCCAGAATTCTGCTGACCATGCAGTCAGCTCCCTTGTCTCTGAATAGCTCTTTGCAATCATTCCAACGTGAAACCCAGAACTACTTAATACATGAGTGACAAAGAGAAGAAAGAACGGTACCACCCCTCCAAACCCTTCCTGGATTAGTCAGAAGAGAAATTCCAGCAGCCCTGCCTGGGAAAGCAGTGGAAATATACCCATTACCTTCTCCCTTCCTCTCCTCAAAGCACACTCTCCTTTTGTCTCCATCCAAATGTAAGAACTAACAAATGCATTGCCCACTGTTCACACCCCCCCTTCACATCTCTCCTCTTCCTTACACCCCAACAGGAAAAGGCATGACCCACCTTCAGCAAAATGTATCTTCAACACATCTGTTCTCTACACACCACGCCTTTGTCAACACACACTTCCAACCCCAACAGAAACCTGCTGGATATGGATTTCCCAAACGTTTCCACCTTCTACTCCATATAGTGCTTCCCACCCAAATTCTACATGATCAAAACCAACTCTCAACTAGGATCTGCGTAACATTCCCATTAAGTAGCAAGTCACCAGTCTGTGCTAAGGGAGCTACACCTCCCTAAATATTTTTGTCTCCTATTCCTCTTCTCAGACTCCGATACACCTTCTCTCCCCATCCTGCATGCACGTTCTCCCCCACAAACCTATCATCTCCAAGGAGCAGAACAGAGAGGAAATGCCATTACCGTTAAAAATCATTCTGTATTATAAGAGATGCTCCAACAGGGGTGTGATGCCCACAGAAACACTTTAGAGAGAGACGAGGAAATGAAATCCTAAGAACGGAATTTCATGTGAAATTTAAGGGCCGTAAACTCAGGGAATAGAGGGCATCCCCTTAAGTCGCTCAGCTGGGGTGCTACCTATTCTACCTTAGGCTAACCTAATCCTGATTGCAGGGCTGCATGCTCCCAGGCACTGGGGACTGAGTGATGCAGAACATGGTGATGGCTTCTCAGGCACCAGCCTCGTCAGCACACAGCATTCAGTGGCAGGCGACAGATGCTACCCTTGAGTTAATGGAAGCAGAAAGGTACTTATTCCCAAGTATTATGTGGCTTCCTAAATCATGGAACAATAGAGGAACAGGCGCAGACTGAGCTCCTGAGAACAGCTCACAATGGCCGTCGCCATTGTTGGGAGAGTAGTGGCTGCCATTGCCGTGGGGTGTGGCAGACTCCCGGAAGTGGGAAGTGGCTGATGTTGGGACGTGACGCGTCCGCCGCCATCTGCTCGAGCAGGAGGGGATGTTTCTGGCCCTGCCTCTTTCCACACTTTGCTCTGTTCCAAATCCAAGTTTCCTAGAAATGCAGCAGTCCAAAAGAACCGAAATCACATAAGGAATGCTAACTGTAAGAGAGTCTTGGAAATGGAGGCTTAAGCTTTCAAGATTCTACAGTACAGAAAGGCACATTGTAAGAAGGAATAAGTGTTGAGAATTCTATGACATTGTATTCTGAATGAGTGAGGTTCCAGTAAAACGGAAATACCTTTATTTAAACTACTTTTTGTGAAACTTTTTCTTCTTTTTTTCTAAGATTTTATTTATTTGTCAGACAGAGAGACAGCAAGAGACAGAACATAAGCGGGGCAGAGCGAGAGGGAGAAGCAGGCTTCCCACTGAGCAGGGACCACCATGCGTGGCTCTATCCCTTGACCCTGGGATCATGACCTGAGCCGAAGGCAGACACTTGAACACTGAGCCACCCCAGGACCCCTGAAACATTTCTTTCAAGTGCTTTCTACATTTCCCAGCCTCAGGTAAAGAAATAAAGGACCAAATTCAACTTTTTTTTCTCAATGACCCAAAACCAAAACCACTAAACATTGCTTACTATGCTGCAAATAGCAGTACACACACCTTATTCATAACAACATAGGGAGGAATACTCATAACTACTTCAGTCCGCATTTCTATAACTGGTCACATGGTTGAAGCTAGTATTTATGAGACTTCCTTCTTCCACTGTCCATTCCACACTCCCTTTGCCTTCAGCAAGCACCTCAGCTGGTCATGGTCCTTTACCTGGAGGCTGGGGGGGGGGGGGGAGAGCGCGGTGACCCAAACCTTCGTTCCTGAAGGATCTGGACCATTAACAGTCATGCCTGGATTTGGTTGTTGTACTGCTGACCTTAATCATAGGGAATCATAATAGTGAGATACCCTAAAGGATCTCCTATATGCCACATTATGCCATATGTGTGGCATGCCAAAAGCATGCCATACTTTTCCTTCCATCCCTAGTGGATGACTAGCCCAATTTCCCCTTGGTAGTCAGGATCCATCACCCCAGGGAACACCATAATCCCCGTCTTTGCCTGTTGATTCAGAGGTATTAGGAACCCCAAGTGGTTGGGTGGCAGTCTTTACTTCCAGTTCAAAAAGATCATTGTGTCTCCTGATAGAGTAGTCCTCTTTCTGGAACAAGACTCCTAGACCAGCAGAGGCTAAGCTGTGGGAATAGGAAGCATAAATTTTGCTAGTGGGTCACTAGGGGTAATAGTGAGCAGTGCCATTCCCATTTCGACCCCTTGATTCCTGGATCTGTGAATCCTGACTATGAGAGAAACAGCACCATATACTGGATGCTGATTCAGAAGACAGGACAGCCTTCTGGGAAACTTGCCCCAGCCCTGCGAGGTATTACCACCTACATAGCGCTATAACTGAGTCTTCAAAAGGCCATTCCTCTGCTGTTCCAGGATGAGTGAGGAACATGATAAGAACAGTGAGTTCCATAAGCATGGGCCCATTGCCATGCTTCTTTTGCTGGGAAGTGAGTTCCTTGATCAAAAGCGATGTAGAATAATATGACAGTGGATAAAGCATTCTGTAAGTCCACAGATGGTAGTTTTGGCAGAAGCATTGTGTGCAGTGAAGGCAAATACATATCCAGAGTAAGTGTCTATTTCAGTAAGAACAAAACATGCCCCTTTCAAGATGGAAGTAGTCCAATGTAATCAACCTGCTACCAGGTGGCTGGCTGATCACCCCCAGGCAGGCAGTGGTGTCATATCAGGGACTTAGTGTTGGTCTCTGCTGATGGCAGATCGGACGCGCAGCAGTCACCATAGTCAGGTTGGCCTTGGAAAGTGGAAGTCCATGTTGCTGACCCCGTGCATAACCTCCATCCCTGCCACCATGGCCTCTTATTCATGAGCCCACTGGGAGATGACAGTGGTGGCTAGAGAAAGAAGCACGTTGGTATCCACAGAATAGGTCATCCTATCAACTCAGTTATTAAAATCCTCCTCTGCTGAGGTCACTCTTTGGTGAACATTCACATGGGACACAAATATCTTCACATTTTCTGCCCATTCAGAGAGGTCTATCCACATACCTCTTCCCCAAATCTCTTTGCCACTAATCTTCCAATCATCCTCCAAGTCTCTGGCCGTTCAACCAAACCATTAGCCATAAGTCAGTATATAAGCACACATCTGGCCATTTCTCCTCCCAAGCAAAGTGAACAGCTAGGTAAAGTTCTACCCAATGGGAGGATTTCTCTTCACCACTATTCTTCAGGAATATCCCAGGAAGGGGCTGTAGAGCAGCAGCTATTCACTTTCACACGGTGCTTGTATACCATTCAGAACCATCTGTAAACCAGGCCCAGATCTTCTCTTCCACATGTTGTAAGGACCTCCCCATCAGTCCACAGGTGCGGGCTGGGAAAGAGAAGGCTGTGTGGCAGGAGTGGGCACTACAGGCATTGGGGCCACTTCTTCATGTAACGTAATTATGTCTTCTATACCCAATCACATCCGTTCCACCTACCTTTGATGGTGGAGTACTGCTGTGCAAGCTCAACTTTATAGTTTTGTTGTTCATGTGGGCAGCTCAGGTCACGTGGTAACTTGGTAGGCCACAATTAAGTCTCCAGGCTCTACTAAGGCTTGGTGACAAGCCAAGAGCTGTTCCTCAAAAGGAGAGCATTATCTTCAGAGGATGGCAGGGCTTTGCTCCAAAATTCTAAGGACCTGTGCTGGGATTTACCTAGAAGAGCCTGTCAAAGGTTCCGAAGAGTATCCCTCTGCCACTGACACTTCAAGTACCAATGGGTCTACTGGATTCTATGGCCCAAGTGGCAGAGCAGCTAATAGGGCAACCTGGACCTGTTGCAGAGCCTTCTCTTGTTTTTAGACCCACTCAAAACTAGTAACTCTCCAGGTCACTCAGTAAATGGGCCAGAGTAACACACTGAGGAATGTGTTGAGGAATATATTGCCTCCAAACTCCAAAGAGGCCCACTAGATGGGCCTCATTTTTGTTTGTAAGAGGGGCCAGATGTAATTGTTATCCTTCACCTAGAAGGGATATCTTGACATGCCACATTACTAGACACCTAGAAATTTCATGAAGGTACAGGGTCCCTGAATTTTTGTCAGATTTATACCACCCTCTGACATGCAAAAGTCTTACCAATAAATCTAGAGTAGTTGCTACTCCTTGATCACCAGGTCTGGTCAGCATAATACCATCATTGTAATGGACCAGTATGATGTCTAGTAGAAGGGAAAGGCTCTAAAGATCCCTGAAAATTAAATTATGACATAGGGCTAGAGAGTTGATATACCTCTGAGGAAGGAAAGTGAGGGTGTATTGCTGGTCTTGCCAGTGACAAATAAATTGTTTCTAATAGACCTTGCAGACAGAGACAGAAAAAAGCATTTGCCGGTTCAATAGTTGCATAACAAGTAACAGGGGATGCAGTAATTTGCTAAAATAATGAAACCACATCTGGTACAGCCACTGCAATTGGAACTACCACCTGGATAAGCTTCCAGCAGCCCACTGCCATTCTCCAAGACCTATCCGTCTTCTGTGCAGGACAAATAGGTAAGTTAAATGAGGATATGGTGGGAATCACCATCTTTGCAACTTTCAAGTCCTTGATGGTGGCACTAATCTCTGAAATCCCTCCAGAAATATGATATTGCCTTGGCTTACTATTTTCCTATGCAGAGGCAGTTCCAGTGGCTTTCACTTGACCTTTTCCACCATAATGGCCCTCCACAGATCAGCCAACCAATGTGGGGATTCTGCCAGTTGCTGAGTGGATCTATTCCAATTATGCATGCCAGAACTGGAGAGATAATCATGGGGTGGGCTTGGGGATCTAGTGAGCCCACTGAAAAACAGACCTGCGTTAATATTCCATTGATCTCCTGACCTCCATAAGCCCCGACTCTGACTGGTGGCTCAAATGATTATGAGGGTTGAAAAGCCCCACAGTCTGCACTCTGCAAATTGAAGATCCAAGAAGGCCAGTGGTGTAGCTTGAAGGCCTAAGAGCCAATGGTGTAGATCCCAGTTCCATTCAGTCTGAAGGCCTAAGAACCAGAAGCACCAAGGGTAGAAGACTGATGTCTCAGCTCAAGCAGTTGGGCAGAGAGAGAGAGAGATGGAGGGCAATTCCTCCTCTCCTGTACCTTTTTTGTTCCTTTCAGGCCCCCAGTGGATTGGATGATATCTGCCCATTGGAGAGGTCAATCTACTTCATTGAGACTACTGATTCACATGATAATCTCTTCCAGAAACATCCCTCACAGACACACCCAGATATAATGTTTAACTAGATATCTGGGCATCCCATGATGTTGACTACTAAATTAACTATCACAAGTGGTTACCTTGGAAGGAATGTAAAGTGGGAGGGGCATGAGAGAGCCTTCTGGAGTATTGTAAATATCCTATCTGAGGATCTGAGTGATAATTAAGTGTATGTATAGTTTGTAAACTATACAAGTATGTTTTATACACTTTGCTGTACATAAATTATACCCCAAAAAGGAAGAAAGGAAGGAAGGAGGGAGGGAGAGAGGGGGCAATGAATGTGTATGGGCTTCAGAACCATACTGAAAAACTGGTTCAAATTCTGACCATTTGCTAATTGTGTGACCTTGGACATATTATTTAACCTTTGAACTGCAGTCCCTCCAGGGGTAAAATGGAAGTCTAATATCTCTAACTTGTGAAATGTTAAAGAGATAACACTGGTAAAAAGCACCTAATCTATAGTAGGTGCTCGATAGATGTTAGTTTCTTTCTCTCACCTCAAGTATCTTTTCTTTTTTAAGTTACTTCCTGAGAGATCTCATCAACTACCATAGTTTTAAATATGCTGGTAACTCCCAAATTTATACTTCCATTGTGTCCTGTCCCTGAACTCTAGGCTCATATATCTAACTGCACCCTCAACATCTTCCCCTGGGTGTCTAGTAAGTGTCTCAAATTGAACACGCCCAACATTTCTGTCTATTTGTACCTCGCGCTCTCCAACTAAACCTTCTCCCAAGCACCGAAGTTCCGTTCATCCAGATGCTCAGACCACAAACCTTGGAAGCAACTTTACCTCCTCTTTGACTTTCTCACTCCGTGTCAGATCCACTAGCCAATCCCACAGCTTTCAACACACAGAATCCAAATATGTACAGAATCCAGCCACTTCTTACCCCTTCCACCACCCTCATCCAAGCCACCCTCCTCTTTCCTCAGATCATTGCAGTGCGCCCCCGCCCCAGTACTGTCTTCCTTTTTGCTTTCTTGGCCTTCCATTCAGGTTGTTTTCCACACAGCAACCAGAGTAAAATCGGATCATGTTATTTCCTTATTCTCAACTCTGACAGCTTCCCATTGCACTCAGTGCAAAACTTGAAATCCTTATCATGACCTCCAATCCTAAAGGTTCTGACCTGGGTCTGTATCTCTGACCTAATCTTCTCCCAGCCTCCTTCTTGCTCATTGCCCCCAGGCACGCTGGCCCCCTTGGCTGCTCCTTATGCAGACCAAGCGCACTGCACTTCTTCCACACTCGGCTCAAGACTTGTGCTCTTCCCTCCGCCTGGAATATTCTTCCTCCAGAAATTCACATGGATTGTAATTCCCTCACATTCCTCATGCTTCCATTCAAGTGCCACCTGCTCAGAGAGGCCTAACCACACCACTCTGTATAAAATAGTGGCCTTTGATCCTCCCTGTTTAAACTTTTTTTTCAAAAAAATTAAAAACTTAAAAAATAAATTAAAAAAATTTTTTTCTTCATAGCATGTACATACCTCTGTACATTAAGGTATGTATGTGTGTACTGTCTCTCCCAACTGAATATATAAGTTCCACGAAGACAAGACCTTTGTCTTATTCCCCATTCTTTCTCCTCAGTTTGGGAACAGTACCAACATATTGTAGGCATTTAATAAACAGGCCTTGAATAAATGAATGAATGAACTTGTATAGATTTGGGGCACCATCAATTTAGGGTCACCAATCTCCAAGCATTATGTAGTGACCCGTTTCATGTCTCCACGGTCAGATTTCTTCCAGATGCCTCTTCTAACATTTCCCCCCGTCTTCAAGCTCCTTCCCGGTCCTGCAGTTCCTCCCTTGTTATCAGCAAAAGAATATGCTGCCTGCTTTACAGGGAACCAGCAAGGTCATCGAATGAGAACTCCATACCTACAAATGCTCCTACATCTGCTTCCCCCTTCTGGCTTGCCTTCTGGCTCGGTGGAAGAGGTCTCCCTACCATCCCCCCACCCCCTTCCCCAAGGATCGTCTGCATCAATTAACTCTCTGTGGTTGGCTCTTCGGTTTCTCCCATTCAAGGGCCAGTTTCCTCCAGCATTTGAACATTTTCAAGTCTCCCATTTTAAACATCCCAGGGCTTGGATAAGGGTGGGCCTTGGACATACTATCAGGCTTGGCTTGGTTGAAGGACTGAGTCTGAGGGTCCAGATCAGAGGTCTTTGGGACCTGAGCAGTGTGGGCTAAATTACTATGAGAGGCCAGAGCTCACCTCCCTCTTTTGACCTAGCGCAGTTCTCTGCCCTTCCCATAGGCTCAGACAGCTGGGGGGCTAGCATGTCTGTGCCCAAGCCCAGCCTGTCATAACAGCATGTGCCTGGCATGGCCTTAAGCCTGCTTCTCAGACCTGGCTGTTCATCAAAAAGCTCCCAGATATAATTCTCAAAAATATACATTCCCAGGTCCCACCACCCCTTTCCCTGAGATTCTGATTTATCAGGTCTGGAGTCTATATTTTTAAAAGCTCCCCAGTGATTATGACGTGCAGTTAGTATTGGAAATCTGGATCAGTGTGTCTCAAGCCTGGATGCACATTCAAGTCACCAAGATGAGGGTGGGGGTATTTTTAAAAAACATGGATACCTATTATCCTCACCCAAGAGCTTCTAATTCTGTTGGTCTATGCATAAGCATAGGTATTAAATTTTTGTTTTGTTTCCCATGCACAGTCAGAGTTGAAGACCTCTGGTCCAGACAGCCAAATGGGATTTTTGTTCAGGGAAGTTAACTCTCATCTGAGTGGGTGCAAAAGTAGGAGAGGACCCGACATACTAAAGGGGCCATCAGTGGGCTAGGCGGACAGCAGGACACAGAGCTCAACGTGGGATGGGCCAAGCTGAGACAAGGTATCCAGCTTACCCAGAAGGCTTTCTGCCAATGCAGATTCCTGACACTAGGCCCATGTTTTTTATTTTTCTCTCATTTCTCTCCTAGTAGGAACCCAATCCCAAGCACAACAAGCTGGAGGCTGCAGAGACCACAAAAGCAGGGAAGAGACCTAGCTTTCATCTGTTCTCTTACCAGAGGACACCCTTACATGCCTTCCTGGTCCCAGCCTCGTAGAATAATGCCAGTGGGATGTGCAGGCCTGGATAAGGACACTGATATAATAGCTCTGTTCCGAAGAAAATTTTCTTTGTCCTATGCCTTCTGGCTGCTTAAATCATTCAACTGCCTGAGAATCCAGGCCATGAATGTATTCTCTGTGATATACTCAAGCTGTGAGATATTAGTAGTAGATAGACTGTCACAGTTTTTAAGGAAAATCAATTAGGAAGCCAACAAAAGAGCTTGTTGAACGAGGCTTAGTTTTTGTTTGTTTTTTTTTTTTTTTAATTTAAGCTGGGATAATCTATCTACTAATGGTACATTGATAGTTTACTCACCCAGTGATTCAACAAATGTGTATCGAGGACCAGGCTTGGTGTTTGGAGTTGGATAGAAAATGTTAAATGAATCAGCATGTTCCTGCCCACATGGAGATTATAGTTTAGGGCAGGGCAAACTGTAGCCCTGATGCCAAATCTGGCCCTCTGCCTGTTTTTGTAAATAAAGTTTTATTGGAACGCAGCCATGAACATTTGTTTACAAATTATCTCACTGCTGACTATAGTGGCAGAGTTGAAGAGTTGTGTGGTTGCGTCCAATACTGTATGGTCTGCAAAAGCTAAAATCTTTATTATTAGGCCCTTCACAGAAGCAGTTTGCCAACCCCTAGTCTAGTGGATAGTTTCCCATCTCAAGGATCCACTTGTTTTTTATAAGCTGACTTAGACGAGGGTTTTTGGTTGAAAGGAGAGAATCTATTTAAATGGGCTCAAGGAGAAAGGAGGATTATGATAAAGTATTTCCCCCATGGAATCCATGAACAGGAAATTAAATACAGGCATCACTCCTACAGCATGAGCTTTTGTCATACATATTGGCCATAACTCAAGTCTAGTAATTAAAGAACATAATCTGCATTTCTAAGAACACCATTGGTTACAAAAAGATCTTGACCAGGAACTAATAACATACTCAGAAGCTAGCACTAATATAAGAAAAAATGTTGCCTGAGCAACACAGAGCTTTGTTTGTTTTTTGACTTTGTTTATCCTAAAACAATAGATGATAACAATGGTAAAGGAGATAAGGATATATAAAATGTCCCCTACTGGTAACAAGAATGGATAAGATTTTTAGGCAAAAGCTAAAAGTCACCAAATGCTGGATTTGCCCCATGATGTTTAGATTTTACTCTTATAGCCATAAAAAGTAACCTTCCTATTAAAATTGCTGCAGGAAAAATAACTTCTTTTTGGGGAAAATCTGAAACTCTCCAGCCCCCATCCATTCTCCCTCTTTAATGATTTTTATAGATTTTTTTTTTAAGATTTTATTTATTTATTTGACAGAGAGAGAGAGATCACAAGAAGGCAGAGAGGCAGGCAAAGAGAGAGGGGGGAAGCAGGCTCCCCGCCGAGCAGAGAGTCCGACGCGGGGCTCGATCCCAGGCCCCCGAGACGGTGACCCGAGCCGAAGGCAGAGGCTCCAACCCACTGAGCCACCCAGGCGCCCCCCCTCCTTAATGATTTTTAAAAAGCAGTCTAAAAATGTGAGATTTCCACGGGATGAATGCAGAATTGACTGTCCAGTCAAACCCCACAAGAAGTGGAACTGGGTCAGGACTTGAGGTCATTCTCGATGCTTCCCCAGAAGTACATGACCCCTTGGGCTTCCTCCTCTGCTCTTCTCTGTCTCCTCTCTAGCCTGGCTTCTTCTGTAAAAACCTGAACAGCCCGGACTGTGAGCCCAAGCCTGCACATCTCCAGAGCCTGCCATTACCAGGAAACAGTTTTAGAATCCCTTAGTATAAATTCTGAAAGTCTGGCTGGCTTAAATCAGTTTATAGTTGGATCCTTTTAGCGGAGCCTGCTAAAACCTTAACCTTTACATTGTCACCAAGCCAAAAGACTACATTTTCAGCTTCCCTTGAATCTCAGTGTTAGGCCTGAGGCTAACTCCTATGCACTCAGATAGAAGGAAAGGTGTTGCATGAGTCTTCTGGGATGTTCCCTTGGGGTTAGATGTGATGACATCATGGCCAAGAGCCCAGGAGCCACACCCTTGAAGTAGTAGAATATGAATGCAAAGAGTCTGGGGTACTGATTGAAGTCTCCATACCAGTCCTGAACTGCCTACATCAAACTTCTTTTATGTGAGAGAGAAGTGCACGCCCATCTTGTTCAAGCAACTATTTGGGGGAGTTTCTGTTATTGCAACTGAAGCTAAACTAACTGATCATTTCCTCTAATCCAATAAACTGTGACCACAGACGCAGGGCCTGGGGGATACTGCCCAGATAAACCCCCAGATAGGAGCAGATTTCCCAGGGAAGTGGGCTTGGGCAAAGCAGGCAAATGATTTGGAGTATTTCCAACACTGGCTGAGGTCCATTGCCAGACCACTGAGGTCTGTAAGGAAGAGAAATACTAGGAAACATATAAATTTTGAGGGTAGGCTGACATCCTAGAACTTGCACCAAGGTAAAAATTATAATTCAAAGGAAACAGGCTCTGAGTCGTGGAATTATGGGTAGATGGCTGCAGGCCAGGTAGGCAGGTGCCCTGAGCAGATGGAAGTCAATTGTTCTGCTAATAATTGAAGAAACGTTGGTTACATTCTTTCAGAGATCTGGTTAACTCATTCCCTTTGGCTGCTTAGGGCTGTAATTTATAGGTAGCAAAGTCACTTAGGATAATAAAGCCCCCAGGCCTGGTCGCAAACCGCTGAGATTTTTCAAGAAGAAAGGGACCACTTAAACATCTCAATCCAGAGTGAATGTACCCAGAGGAAACAGGTTTTAAATGTGTCTCCATCATTCACACCCTCAAGAAGAAAGATTAGAGGAACCAAGCAAAAATACTAAAAGTGCTATATTCATTTCAAATATCTGACAAACGAGGAGAGTCCTGGGAACAGGTTTTCCCTGCAGAACTAACTACAACTCCCAGAGGACACAGGTCCCACAATTATTTTCTTTCTTTTCTCTAAAAGCTCTTAATGGATTGAGAAAAAATGGGTTCAAATATCAGCTGGTTTGAATGCATCTATTCAATAAAAAGAATAGATGTCACTGTTAAAAATAGCCTTTCTTCTACACAACCGTGTCCTACTGGGCTATGGTCTTTTTGTTTAACTTCTTTCTAAGTGAAGAAAAGCCTAAAAGTACGTACATCACCTCTGCTTGCTGGAGAAGCGCCTAGCTTGCAATGTCCGCTCCCTCAAAGCCACCGGGTCCCCCTGGGTCACAGGCACAGCAGGTCCGAGCTCACCACAAATGTCAGAACCTTGAAAGCAAAAGATTTAAGAAGGAAATCGGTTGTTCTCCATGTTTGGAAAAAAAATTTCAAATTATCTGTAATAGAAAATGGAGGGGCGGGGAGAAAAGAGAAAGTACTCCATTCTCTGGCCTTAGCACAGATCACCAAGGAAGACAACAACTTACAGAAACAGGAAATCCTTGTGGAAATGAAGACGCTCAAAATGAGAACAACGACGATCGATTCAGTTTGCTAGAGCAAGGGAGTCGGCCACCGTGGCTCCAAGGCAGGCAGAAGAGTGGGGAAGCTTTAGAGTAGCAAACAAGACTTCAGGTATGCTCTAAGTGGGGTCTGTCTGTCCATCTGTTGGCATCGGGAAGCTGTAAGCGAGCTAACTAGAAGCAGGGCATGCCGGGAGACGGATTAGGGGTGCGTGTGGGCTTCCTCTAGTTGCTCCTAGGCTGAACACGGGCCACAAATTAGGGCAGCTGTCAGTTATTAATCAAGTCCTGGCCATGTGGGGCCAATTGTTTCAGAAACGACTGTTTAGCTCTCTGGATTGTTACTAGAGACAGCAGTCTGGCTCCCTGCACGTCTGACGGAGAGCCGACAGGCTCCCTGGGCGCCTTGTTGTAGGCGGGTGTTGGTTTCCTGAGCCGGTTGCCGGGGGTTGTGGGTCAGAGCTGTATTTTTATATATGGTCTGGCCATCATCGGTTTGTCTATTCAGTTTCAAATCTTTCAAAGACAGCTGACTCTAGGCAGCTAACCCAGAGCCAGCAAGGTAATTCCCAGCATTTCTAGGGAGCCACTTAGGGAGATAGCTAATTCCATAGGCCGCCTTGCCCGGAAGTGCCTACGTGAGAAGTGAGCATGTCGCTCCTAGCTCCATGCGGCAAGATGGCGGAGGAGGAAGGGAGGGGTCCTGGTTATGGTAGCTCTGGCGGCCTAGGGGGAGAGGAGGGAAGAGCCTCGGTAGTTCTCAGCTGCCGGCAATTGTAGGTTCGAATTCTGTGGGCAGGTTTGAGCAAATACTGAAGCGGGCTTCAGTACACTTCCCCCCCCTCCCCCCCACTTCCCAAAGATTCTAATTTAACCTAGCGGGCCGGAAATTGGTATTTTTTTAAAAAACTTCCCAGGTGATTCTAGTTGATTCTAGTGTGCAGCCCAGGTTGGCAGCTGTCGACCAAAATGAATAAACCTTTAAGAGACACAAGGAGCAAATATTTAGCAATCAGTGAACATGAAATCAGGGCACGGAGCCATGATCAAGAAGCCTTCGATCTTTCAGTCTTTCAGTTGGACTAGAAAAAAAGAAAAAAGCAGACTGACCTAGAGTAGCAAATAGCGCAGAGTGTGAGCCTATGTACCCCAAATGGAAATTCATGGGCATAAGGGGCAAACCAGCACACTTCAAACCACCGTAAACACAACTGAACAATTGCTACTTTGAGCGGCCCTCTGGATTTTCATTGTAACCCTTAAATGTTTTATTCCCTCTCTTTAAAATGCTGTTTGATCACAACTTGGTATTTCTCACAGACTGTGATAAGTACAGGCACGCGCATGTGTGGTCAACCTAGATAAGTTTGCAGTTTCACAAATACTTTATGCAGAACAATTACCTTCGGGGCATATAAACTCCAAAATCTGAAAAGAATCACATGCTCACTCCACACATCGGGTGTCCATTTTTTTTATTTCTAGTCATTTCTAAATTTTCATATTTACCGATTTATCTGAATTTGATACAATACCACCCCCTGGTGGGAACCTATGGGGAAGAAGCACACTGGAGGAGTTTTAATACTAGAAGGGAAAATAAGAGCATCTAGTACGCTGCTTTTCTCTATCTCTCTCTGTCTCTCTCATTCCCTTCTCTCTCTCTCTCTCTCTCTACTTCTCTCTCCCCCTCGCCCTCTTCCAGCCAAATGTTCTCTTTTTTAAAAAATCATATGCAAAAACTCAGTGAACAAAACAGTAAAATGGAGCTATGCTGGGGGCTTTCTGTTTCCCACCTTCTCACTTCCAACTTCACACCCCCCCCACCCTGCCACAACCCCAGGATGTCCAAAATAGAATTTATTATCACTAAACACAAGCCATCTCCTGCCAAAACTAAAACTAAAATTAAAATTACAGCTATTTCTGCAAAGCATCTTTACCTTACTTAGAGAATGGCACCCCCTTCACCATTCACTAAAGCCAAAACCCTCCTGAACATTCACAATACACAGGAATAGAATAACTGAGCAGACCTGAGTCAAGAAACCAGGTTAGATCAATCAATTTATTATAGCGATTCCCAAGCTCATTTTTATCATGACACATTTCCCCCCATTCCCGGTAGTTTTTTTTTTTTTTTTTAACAACTTGCAGAAAACTCTTTGGATATATTTCATACGGAATGATTGTTCCATCCTAATCAGCAAATTAGCTCTTTGGCTGCACCTGCTACTCAATCTTCAAAAATGCTTAGGCAAAGTCAACCACACAACAAACAAGTGCTTGGTCATTTGTAGTAATGGAGCGTACCATCCTTAGATGACTGACCCCAGACAGCTACTAAGTTGATGCGTGGCCCATGGGTAATTTCATCCCTGTCTTCTAACCATCATGACCAGCTGAGGGAAGGAAGAGGTTGTCACTAGTACTAGGGGGAATCATGCTTTGTCTTCTATTCAGTGAAATAAGCCTGTGTTGCAAGATCTCCGTGTATTTTATTTAAAGGGATTATAATGCTCACTTGAGTACAACCCACAAACATCGTGGGCAGCTCTGTAACTGACAGTGAGTTAAGTGTTGTCCATACATCATGTCTCGCTGTGGATTTATTAACCAAAAGATGTCAAAATCCCTATCCTTCCCAGCATCCATGTAAATTAGCTTTGAACACTGGATCTAAAAGAAATCTTACTCTATAACAAATATTTTTAACAAAAATAGAGTTTTATGCCTTGTGTCTTTAGTTCTAGACTTCAGCCTAGTTCTATGTTGGTCCTAGATAGATTAGTACTAGTCCTAAGGCTAATAGGGCTTCATATTGCATCATTTCTCATTTTGAAAACAAAAATGTCTCATTAAACTTTCATGCAATGGACAAGTTAGTGGAATCAGTTGTAGTGCTTAGATTGTATTTTGATCAGTAGTCTCTCGGCCTATTTACATGTGACCTATAGCTTTGACTTGGAAGTGGGGCTCCCGAGGGCTCGGACACACTCGCCAACCAGCCTGGCGGCCTCCAGAGCGGTGCCCCAGTGCACGGAGATGCCCCCGCTCCCGTGGCCATAGTGGTGGACCACGGGCAGCCTCCTACCGTCCTGGGCTAGGAGCTCTGTCTGCAGCCGCAAGCCCGGCCGGAAGGGCCTTAAGCCCACCTTCTCCCTGATGTCGCGGGCTCCATGGAGGGAGGGCTCAAGAGCACAACAACGGGAAAAAATATCTCTGTTAATTCCTGCATCTGGGGACAGATTCCAGTCTCCTTCCTGCCTCGTTCCACCTAGGATTACGTTGGATATGCCAGGATAAATATATGTCAGCCCACTCCCGTCCCGGATAAAATGCTTCACCCAGGGAGCCCGAACTCTGAGCACTTGGCCCCGCACGGGCAACAGCTTCGAGTCTCCTGCTAGCTGTCTGCTTCCAAGGCCTGAGCAGTTGACCACGATGTCGAAGGATGGATGGAGCTCCCACAGGTCTCCTATTCGTCGGGTGAGTATCAGCACCCCACTTCCTTTTAACCTGGAAAGAACGAGAGAGACCATGGGGGGGGGGGCGGTTCAGCAGCTTCCCGCGCAAGCCCTCACGGGAAATGACGGACCAGACCGCCATGTCCAGGGCCCCAGCGGGCCAAATTCTGGCCATCCGTTGCCTCACATTCTTGGAGACTGACGATTCCTAAACTGGAAGCTAATTGAAAACCCGTTTCAAAGATTCAAAATAAAAGAAATGTCTTGTCCTTCTCATGTTTTGTAAAGTTCTATGTCATACTAGCTGCTAAATAAATATTAAATCAATCTGTATTTTAAATCTCCTAGCCTTTCTTTTTATGCCATTTATTTAGCACGAAAATTTGCAGCCTTAGACATGTTGTCTCATATCGTTAACTCTTGCATGTTCCTTTGCATTGTTCTGGTCTCCCTAACTAGACGTTTGGAACAGGAGTCACGCTCCCCACTTTATGTCTACTAATGCAGGAATGTTAACATGAGACTAATGCAAAGTATTTGCAGCTGATGGACTGACAGTTGTGGTTGATAATGATATTTTGGACCAAGTATAACCAAAACAAAAGGAAATGGTGGAGGGCACCTGGGTGACTCAGTAGGTTGGGCATGGGACTCCTGGTTTCCACTGGGATCATGATCTCAGGGTCCTGGGAATCCAGCCCCCCACACCCCAGAGCTGCTATGCTGCTAAAAAAATGCGATAGGGGTTTGCCTTTTCCCCACACCAATCTATCTATCTCACATTCAATGGTTTAAGAGCCTGTAAGAATGACATTTGGAAAAAAAAAAAAAAAAAGAATGACATTTGGACTTCAGAAAATGTTTTACATTGATTATTATTTGAATATTATCTTGGTTTTGCTTTTAATAGATTATGGATTCCACGTGTTGATAGTTAACCATTGTGCTCTGGGTTCCAACTATTCTAATTAAAGCTCAGAATTAGGGGTGCCTGGGTGGCTCAGTCGTTAAGCATCTGCCTTAGGCTCAGGTCATGATCTCAGGGTCCTGGGATGGAGCCCCGCATCGGGCTCCCTGCTCAGCAGGAAGCCTGCTTCTCCCTCTCCCACTCCCACTGTTTGTGTTCCCTCTCTCGCTGTGTTTCTCTCTGCCAAATAAATAAAAAGTATTTTAAAAAATTAAAAAAAAAACACTCAGAATTATTCTAATTCAGAGAAATAAAAGAATTTTACCAGCCTGGGGACTTGACTGAACTGAACTTGTTTTCTCAACTGTCACCTACAGATAAGAATGTTGTAAGTTCACAAGGTTTTTATAAAGATTATGCATGAATTCAACAAATGCAAATGTCCTTCTCTTCCATTTCAAGGGCCCCCCGCTGGTTGCTACTGATGAAAGTCCACTCCCTACCTGGAGACTTCTGAAATCATCATAGCAATTGAAAGTCTCCCCCACCCGCAGGCTTGTGGTGCTGAGTGCCTCCCTGGCCTTGACCCCAGGAGGGATCTTACCGAATGCTCCAGGGACCCGTCATCCTTGCCCTGTTGCCATACAACCACGTGGTGATGCCCAGTCACTCTTGTTATCCCATGGGCAATGCGTCAGGGGGCAGCAGGGTGTAGGAGGAAACCTTACCCGGAAGCTGTGTGTTGGTTGACCACGCACTTGTACAACCATACGAGGTAGTTATTTTATTCTGGGGGTTTTGAATGACATGGTTGGGGGTATAAGTTTGGTGACTTTCCCTGTAGGGTTTCCTGCAACTGAGCAAGACCTCATTCTAGATAGGGAGAACTCGTTGTCCCAACCTCCCATGAGGAAATGCGAGGACGGGGGACTCAAGAAGTTGTGCTCACTAAAGAGCGTCAGACCAATGTCTCCTGGTCATCATGCTAAAAGCCAAGTGCCCATTTTCACCAAGCCTAAAAGTCAGCCCTCTGAAGGACCATGTCAGCCTGATGCATAAAGTTGGGGGGTGGGGTTCAGCAAGAGGGAAACTGAGCAGGTGTGGCCCTGAGAGGGATGGGGCTCCACTAAGCACTTCTTTACACACACACACACACACACACACACACACACACACACACACTCCACATCCTAGAATCCTAGAAGCAAAGGGGAGTCTGCTGCTCCTCTCCTTTCTCATGGGACTAGAGGCATCCCTGCACCCCACCTCCCATCACCTGCCATAGACTAAGTCGTGTAAGAGAGGAATCCTGGGCAGCATGAAATAAGGAGACGAGTGGGGCATCTGGGTGTCTCAGTCTGTTGAGCTTCTACCTTTGGATCACGTCATGATCCCAGGGTCTTGGGATTGAGCCCCGTGTTGGGCTTCCTGCTCAGTGGGGAGTCTCCTTCTCCCTGTCCCTCTGCCTGCCGCTCTGCCTACTTGTGCTCCCTCTCTTTCTTTGTCGAATAAATAAAATCTAAAAAAAAAAAAGTTCAAAAAAATAAATAGGGCGGTGGGGTTTCAATGTGGAGCCCCACTGGCGGAAAGGGGACACGGGGAAAGACAGGGCCCTGTGAGCTCTAGTAGGAGGGATGAGGCTGCTTTGACCGCAGCCCTGGGCCTCTGGGCTCAGGAGGGAGGAACTGGGGGTTAGAGGTCAGGGCAGGATGTGGGGTGCAGCCTGGCGGGGACAGAATGAGGGGTGCAGCAGAGCCAAGATACTGCCCTGGAAGCCATGTGCACCTGGAATTCACCTGCTGAGACTTAGACCCGAAATTGTTTGGGGCACCTAATGAGTAGAAACTGGGGGAAAACTTGGCTTTTGTCATTTAAAATTTTTGAGCACTTGGCATCTTGCCAAAGGTAGACATTTTAACACCCTTTTGGTAACATTTTAATAGCTTGTACCTTAATTTTGGGAAGACGGTCCAAATAAGTCTGTGGAGTATACAAGACAAAGTAAAAATTCTCTTCTAAAGGATCCAAGATGACTTTGGGGTGAGAGGGTACAGGACAGTCTGCATGAAGGCCAGCATGCTTCTCTGCAAACCAGATTGCTTGTGGAAAGTTGGCGCCCGCCAAGGAGTGTAGGTAGAAGAGGGGATGACATGATATCTTTCCCCAGGTGGCTCCTCACAGTAGCCGGAACTTGCTCCTTAGGGGGCGAGGCCCAGAGCCTGAGGCCCAGAGCCTGAGGGGACTGATTTGAAAAGAACTGGTGAGAGTCAGGCCTGAGCCGTAGAACCCCAGGCATCAGAGCCTAAAAGAGGACAATTCTCCCAACTGTGGCTATAGTTCAAAGTGCGTTGGAATGAGGAAAACAGCACTGAGTTTTTGAGCCACTGAAGTGACGTTAGCTTGGAGTGGAGAGACAGAGTGAAGAGCTAGGAAGCCATCGCTAGAGATGTAGAGAGATGTAAGGAGGCTGAGAGAGGACTGTGGCCAAGAACCTGGGGGTGGGGGGGTAGAAAGGGTGCCTTTGCGAAGCATTTCGTGATGTCTCGTGTATGCGTTATTAGACATAGTCCATTAAAAAATTAATCCTTGCTTCAAGCCTGAAGCATGATACCTTAATAATGGTGATTAAAAAATTAACTATTTGAGTCCAGTCTATTTGAAAATGAGATGAAAAGGAAACCTAATTTAAAAGCTCACTTGGTAAATAGTACTATGCACACAGATTCATAGAAAAAGTCCACTGTTTCCTCAAAAAGTTAAAAATAAAACTACTCTATGACCCAGCAACTGCACTACAAAAATACTAATTCAAAGGGGTACATGTCCCCCAATGTTTATAGCAGCATTATCTACAATAGCCAAACTATGGAGAGAGTCCAAATGTCCATCAACCGATGAATGGATAAAGAAGGGGTGGTATGTACACACACACACACACACACACAGATTATTACTCAGCCATAAAAAAAAAAACGAAATCTTGTCATTTGCAATGACATGGATGGACCTAGAGGGTATAATGCTAAGTGAAATAAGTCACTCAGAGAAAGACAAATACCATATAATTTTACTCATGTGGAATTTAAGAAACAAAACAGACAAACGCAGGGGAAGGGGGAGAAAAAGGGAGAGAGGCAAACAGTAAGAGACTATTAACTCTGGAGAACAAACTGAGGGTTGCTTGAGGGGAGATGGGGGGGATGAGCTAGATGGGGGGTGGGTACGAAGGAGGCCACTTACTGTGATGAGCGCTGAGTGCTACACATAAGTGATGAATCATTAAATTCTACTCCGGAAGCCAATATTATACTACATGTTAACTAACTGGAATTTAAATAAAAACTTGAGGGACACCTGGGTGGCTCAGTTGGTTAAGAGTCTGCCTTTGGCTCACGTCATGATCCCAGGGTCCTGGGATCAAGTCCCATATCAGGTTCCTTGCTCATCGAAGAGCCTGCTTCTCCCTCGGCCTGCCATTCCCCCTGCTTGTGCTCTCTCTCTGACAAATAAATAAATAAAATAATAAACAAACAAACAAACAAACAAATAAATATTTGAAACAAACAAAAGACTAGATCATACAAATAATAAAGAATAAAACATACTTGCAGGGGAAAAAAAAAAGAATAAAAATATAGGGGAAAAAAGAGAAAAAGTCCACTGTTCCTTCATAGTGACACTTAGTGTGGCTATACCGAAAATAGCTTATAATACTTAGATTTTAAATAAACATATATACATTTACATATACATGCATATTTTGGATGAAGTAAATAATTTGTACTCAGAAGGTCAATGGTGATGTTTTTAAAATGTATCCACAAATTCTTTGAACCCTTCAAGGCTGAAGCCTAATTCTCCTCCCTTTGAATGTTGGCTGAGGGTTTTTTTGTTTTGTTTGTTTGTTTTTTGTAGTTGTTGTCGTTTTAAGGCACTGCTGTGAGTCAAGCCAAGTGAGAGAACAGAAGCTACAGGAGATGGGAGACAGGGAAAGTAACCATGATGCTTACTGTTGTACATGGGAAGGAAGTACAGAGAGAAGCTTAGTGCAGTCAGTGCTGTGGTCAGTGCGGACCTTATCAGGGCCACAGTATAAAGCATGGCTTCTGAAAGAAAGCAGTGCACCTAAGTGACAGGGTCCCTAGCACAGAAATGATGCACCCAGCTTTCCAGATATTGTCAGGCAGGATGATCCTGATCCAGCCAGGATGATTTATTTAGGTAGGATGTCTGGCAAAGAGACAGCCTTGGTTGACTTACTGCCTCTATGATTCATTTCCTGGACAGGGCAAGTAAAAAGCAGCAGAATATGACTCCACTGGCTAAGGATATAAAACATGATCTGTATGGCTGATTAAACCTCTGAGGGGTTTTTGTTCTTTTTCTTGTTCTGGATATTATTAGGCATTGCTTCTTTTTTTGAGAGGGAGATGATCCCTTCTGTTCTTTGAAAAAAGCTAAAGATCTCAATTGTGTTTGAAAACATTTTTTTTTGGGTCTTTCCTAGGAGCTTATATTATTTCAGAAGGCTAGAGCTGAGGTCGGAGACATTTTTTGTGTGGCTTGCTGAGTGAAAAGCCTGTTTTTGAGTCAGAACACTGTAGGCTGAAGGCTCACATTGTGTAGAAGCGGTGTGGGAGGCAACACAACAGACCCTGGGTGTGAGGAACATGCAGAGATTGTGTGGCTTCCCAGCTGGGTTTGCCCTGGTGGAGAAGAGCAGGTGGTGGCCCACAGAGTGAGCCCCAGGGGTCCTGCCCCCTCACAATGATGCAGCCCTGCCTCTCGCTTGGCTTGAAATCCTTGCCTGAAAGGCTTGCCTTGGGCATGGAGAGTCCCTGCCCTACAGAGCCTCCCTCAGGAAGATTGGAGATGTGTGGCTCTCTTCCTCCCCCACGTTGGCTTTCTGGCCAGATGTCAGGCCCCGAGGGAAGAGAAGAGAGGACAGCTAATCCCCACAGAGAGGAGGCCCTGTGTGCTGTGCAGGCCTTGCTTTAAGGGGGCAGGAGGAAGAGGAAGGTATCAGGGGCACGAGACGGTGCTGAAAGGATGGAATAAGGGGTTGGTGGGACAAGGGTGTGTGTACTCTCTGTCTGAAGCACCCATGTCCCAGCCCACTGTTATGGCGGACGTGTATATCAAACAAATGGACTGACGGTGACAAAGACCTCCCCAGGACTCTAGGGGGGAAAGAGCAGCCCTGCAGGCCTCTTCTCCCTGACTCTGTCACCTAAAAACAGACAGGAAGCAGCATGCACCAAGGCACGAACCCTACCTAACTGGTCATCAGGCCAATGGCACTGCTGTCAGGAGGTGGTTCCCACAGGCACAAAGTACCACTTGACTCCAGGTTATTTTAAGTAGACTAAAATGCTGACAGCAGGCTTCCGGCTAATGAGAAGGTAGCAGGATTTTTCCCAGGTCTTCATCCCACAGTTAGAGATTAGGCCCGAAAACAAAGTTATTTTGGAAATTAGGGGCCTGTTTTCCAGAAGGTGATACTTTAGAAGCAGGTAGAACAAATCGTTCAGTTAATAGTTGTTTCTGTGTGAAAGTGTGAGGGTGGCCCCCAGAGCTAAGACATTTAGTCTCAGCCAGACTGGGAGGGCAGCTGGGATGGGGGCCACACTGGGGACTGGCCCTCACTCACTGTCAGCCTGGGGTGCCCCTCCCCCACGCAGGGGGAAGCTTCCCACTGCCCAGGGCAACCCCAGGCCAACTGGAAGGCTTAAGAAGACTCCTCAGAGAAGGTATATATACGCTGGGGATGATGCTGGCTTTCCTGCCTCAGCCCCCTCCCATTGCGATGTCACCTGTTCAGGTGGCCCAGGCCCCCATGCGTCCTCTGCCCCACAAAACTCCCCATCTTTCAAGGACCTTATCGACTATTTGTCTCTTAAAGCAAAATGAAAGCAATGCACCCTCTCTTCCAGGAAGAATTTCTGTTTAAGTTTTCTGTCTAGACTTTATAGCCAATCATTCATGGAAAAAGTAGGAGAAACTACACACATGTGTCCACGTGTGCACACACACACACACACAAACACACACACGTGATTACCATAAGCTCAAGACTCTTTCTAGGACTTAGAACTTACCCTAGCTAATCTGAGCTGTGCCTCCCTTCCACTGGGCCACTTAGAGGACCCTACTCTGGATCTTCTCCAGCTGTGCATGAGAAATGTGTATGTGGGGCCAAGGGATGGACCCAGCGAGAGCCCTCCTCCTTCACATCCAGTCCATGAGCTGGGAACCCACGATCCCCATATTTTCTCCCTACTTCCAGGGCCTGCATTGTCTTCCTCTGAGGGTAGATCATGCCATTTTGTGGCCCTTGCCCAACGGGTGGCCAAAGGACAGCTATTGGGACAAAGTTTGAACAGAGCTTGGAAATATGAACTAGGGTATCTCATGGCATGCACCTAGAGTCCCCTGCCACCATGTTACTGTGCAGCACTCTTGAGAATCCCAGATGGCTAGATGTAAAGTTGACCTTTGGGTGGTTGCACATCATAGTTGTTAAAGTAAAGGGATAAATGATGTTTTATTTAATGGTTTGTTAGCTTGATTTGGAACATTTAAATGTACACATACTGTATGGGCTCCTGAATGTATTCTTGTCCCAGGCTGGATGTGGTAGAGGAGGATCGGATGTTGGGTGTGTTCTCTACTTTCCAAAATCACAACAGAAGGAAACTTCAGGATACAAAGGGAATTAGAAACGAGACAGAGTAAAGGCAGTTTATTTCTGCATTGAATATATAAATTTAAAATGTAGCATTGCATCAGGTTTTAAGGAAAAGATGGAAGGATATATTCATGAAAAGAAAATGTTGTTCTTCTTAAAATTGGAGTGTATGGAATGCTGTTGTGCCCAAAAGTAAGAAAGTGCTAAAGAGAGAGAGAGATACAGAAATGTCAAAAAGACATAAGAGCAGCTTGAAGAGGCTCCCACTGGCCAAATCTTAGGCAATTTGAACATCAAAATAAATAATAAGAGTAATAGATTATAAGTCATTGAATAAAATAGGAATCCCTGAGTCCATACTGACATAAATAAATAACTGAATAACAATAGGGAGGAAAAGTTTTTTCTTACAGGAGAAAGCCAACTAAATGTGGAAGGAGTTAGAAATTATCACTTGGCAGGGCACCTGGGTGGCTCAGTCCTTTAAGCCTCTGGCTCTTGGTTTCAGCTCAGGTCATGATCCCATGGGTCTTCAGATCGAGCCCTGCATCCAAGGGAGCCTGCTTAAGATTCTTTCCCCCTCCCTCTCCACACCCCCCTGCTTTCCTCTCTAGTCCCTCCTGCCTCAAGTAAATAAATAAAATCTATTAAAAAAATGAAATTATCACTTGGCAAACATTATAGTAATGATTGAGTCAAGAATCATGAATGAGGGTTAAAGCTAGTCGGTGAAAGTTTGATGAGGAGAAGGTGTACCTTGACAAAGCACTTAGTAATTCCAAAGGGAAAATGTAGTAACTTCACACTGGAGATAACTGGCAGGCCAGGTGATCAAAGTTAATGTCACCAAAAGGGGACAAACTGACAGCATTTGCTTCCTCATATGATTTGCTGAGGAGTCAACATTCTTTCTCAAATCTCAATTTGATCATGAGGAAATCTCTGACAAACCCCAAGTGAGAGACCATCTACAAAGCAGCGGATCTGGTCTGTACTCTTCGAAGTTATAAAGGTCATAAGAGACAGACTACAAACTGAAGAGGCACGACAAGTAAATGTAAGGTGTGACCTTACATTGGATCAGGGACCAGGTGTCTCCATATAAAGGACTTACTGGGTCCTTTTGGGGCAACATATGAATGAGGTCCGTATTTATAGTATCAATATGAATATCTAGATTTTTATCATAGTACTCTATTTATGTAAAAGAATATCCTTGTTCCTACATGGCAATATTTAGAAATCATGGGGCATCATGTCTGCAAAGCACTCTTAAATGGTTCCGGGGTGGGAAAAAAATATATATACATATATATATATCATAAATATATGCAAGAGAGAGTGAAAATGACAAAGAAACTGTTAGGAATCTGGGTAAAGGGTTATACAAATTCATCTACTTCCCTTATCTCTGTGTCCATTACCATCCCTGACCCACACACCCCACCCCACCCTGCCCCCCATTTCCACACAGAGAAGCCAGCCCTTGTCAGTCTCTGTGTTGGGGAACAAACACTCTCCCTTCCCCTCTTCTGCTTGATCTGCTGAAGACCACAGGGATTCAGCCAGGTTTTCTATAGACCTTCCTGAACATGGAAAAAAAAGTCCAAGACCAGGGAGCCAAACAACAGACATGGGAGTAATAATGAAACTTCAGCTCCAAATGTCTCTAATGACACCTCACTTCTTAGACTCAACATTTTATATACATTTCCATTTTTTATCATAATCAAACAAAATTATGTACATAATGACAGTAAAGCTCTGCCCCTTGTGGCATGCCTAATAATTTCCCTTTATCTGAATTTAATTAAGATAAAGTAGATGATACCTCCAACTCAAATCACTGGCATTAACACTTCCTATTTTCTATTTCTGGTCATTTTTGTAATATAAGGACAAAAATGAAATCTGTACAACAATGCCATGGAGGGAAAGACGGTGATGCTGCTGAAAGTTGACTGTTGGCCGATAGGCAACTTGATCGCATGATGGCCCAAAATGTTTATTTATTGGCTGATGGCATGCAAACATGGTTTAAGGCCCAGTGCACAAGGCATGAAAGGGTGGGTTGAATGAAAACTGGAACTTACAAAGGAAAACGTCCCGTATAATTGCTAATAGGTGAAAATGAGAAGAGCACTTATAAAGCTACAAAAATGTATGGTGGTGTTGACATGAGCCTAACACACAGGTTCCCTCCTCTGTGCTCCCAATCCACCCCAAAATCTGTACACCCCTTACCAGGTGAGTTACCATAATTGTTAATTAACATGTATAAACACGCACGTGCGCACACATACACATACATGCATACCATCACCCCTGTCAGACTCTGAATTCCTTAAGAAAAGTGATATTTTATCCTTTTTTTTTTTTTTGGACTGGCTTCTAACACAGTGCCAGGTTCAGACATAGATGTTGAACACAGAATTGTGGGATTCATGAATTGTGGGAATCAATTATCCTATAGGCCACACCTGGGACTGGATCATCGTTGTCACTGCTTATCTTGAGTCGCTTTGCCAACGTTTACACAATAATTCACCTTGTCCCTATTTATCTACCAAATATACAGATTTGGGGACTGAAAGGGCCAATGTTTCATGGCTCTCAATATACTTAAAATTCCCAGACTAAACTAAAGGGAGGTTTATTAATGTGTCTCAAATAAAGAGGCTGTTGATGTGTTTCTTAACTAAATGGCATCCGGATGTCCCGAAAACCAAGCCAAAATGCAAGTTCAAGGTATTTTGGACTGAATTTGGGGAGGAAGCAATTACCTAATCTAGATAAGATAAGACCTCTCAGGTTTAGAGGTCTTAATTATGACAAAGAGAATAAGAGAGCGATTTTCTTTATCCCTAATGAGAACAAAAATTTCAAAAACAATTTATAATAAGCTTAAGAGTCTCCATCTAAAGAACTGGAGCAAATCATGTAGTTCTATAGCCGGAAGCCTAGTCTCCAAACGTCTCCATCTTACAAATGAGGAAATCTCAGATACTGTGTCAATGAGTGGGTTTTACCTACTGGTGGGCAGGGGACCAATAAATCATGAGCCTGAAGAAGATGAATGTGTTACTATGAGTCTAGTGTCCCTTACGGCTCGTGACACAAGCACCGTCTTCAGATCGTTGCACCCAGCCCCGGCCATTGTGAGCAGCAAACAGGACACAGTGCAGAAGAACTCTGGGGGGAATTTTTCATATCTATTTTATGAGTAGCTATGAAATTATTTATGGCTAAGGCAGATAAAGGAAGCAGCAAGGAGCCATTTCAACTGACCTCTTCTCCAACCATGGGAGGTAAGTAGGGCTTTCACATTTCAGAGTCGTGAAAGCGTGACCAAACACATGCTGGGGGAATTTCTTCAGTTCAGCCGCGGTCATCTTTCGAAACCCCAGCACCACATCAGCCCAGAATGGCACTTCCTCCGTAGGAACGCTCCGAAATATCTGCCAACTCAAATACGTAAGTGGGAAAATGTCCTGAAATGTCGTGAAATACGTTTCCCATGAACCCCCACATGACATTCTCTGAAGTATTTTAAAAAACACACTTCCTGGGGCACCCGGGTGGTTCCATCAGCTCAGGTCATGATCCCAGTGTCCTGGGATTGAGCCCTGCATTGGGCTCCCCGCTCAGTGAGGGGCCTGTTTCTCCCTCTCCCCCTCTCCCCCACTTGTGCTCTCTCTCAAATAAATAAATAATATCTTTAAAAATAAATAAATAAATAAAAATAAAAACGTACTTCCTATCCACCTAAAAAGAAAAAGATCTACTTTTCCATTCTCTTGGGTTCAGATAATTCAGCAGCTAAGTTCAGAATGTTCATGACTGGGGGGAATAAGACGTTTAAAAAGTTGTGTTTTAAAAATCGGACTTAACTCTTTTTTTCTAAAAAGCTGTTGCTCAGACTTTCTTTATTGACTTGTGACCATGCACTTTTGAGGAAAGGTTTTGGTGTCTTGTAGAACATTTTACGTAAGTAGCAAGCATCCATCAGAAACTTAAAGGTTGTCCTCAGTTCCAAACAAAATATCTAAATTGGAGTGAGCCATGATGGGTGTACCGGAGACAGAGTGTGAATTATGAGGTAGGTTGTGGGTCATCCCCTCACACTGTCAGTAAGGGAAGCTGAGTCATCAGGAGGAGCCCCGTTACTGTTAGGCCACCAGCACGACCAGGGTGGATGAGGCTGGAATGAAGAGCTGCCAGGCCTGTATTTGGATTTGCAAGTCTTGGGGGTTGTTTTCATCAGTAGGAATAAGGGTTGTAAATCATGGCTCCTTTAAGATACCAAGGAAAATCACTTGAACACTCCTGATGCGCATAGTTGCTCCTGATGTGGTCATTCACACACCAGAATTTCCACATCTCTAAGTAGTCCATTCAAAGGGGCCCCCAGGGAAGGTATGAACGCTGCTTGCTGTAGGGCTCCATGCTGGGCCTTCTTGCTGCCTCACTCTCCACACTCTCCCCGGGCGAGATGGCCCCTTCCCTCTCTTCACCGTCGTCTGCGCGCCGAACACTCAGGGGGCTACGCCTCCAGCCCTCTTCTCTCTCCTGAGCTCCACAACCAGACCCACACCTATGTTGACTTTCTCTCTCCCCCCATCATGCGTGCCATCAATTGCCAAGTCTCAAGTCCCATCAACTCTCTTCTCAGGCATTTCTCAAATCCATCTACTCTCTGTCCCCATGGTCCACACCTAATGGCTTGTACCACCGTCTCTTTCTCTCCACACATCTCTTCTCCACACTACAGGCAGGATATTTTTGACATGTAAACATTATCAGTTACTTCAATGTGTAAAATCTCAATGGCTTCCCATTACCCTGGATGTTTTTTAGTCCCTGCAACACACCACAGTCATCCTAGATACAGGTCTATGCATATGCCTTGCCTTCTACCTGGAATGCTGTCCCTTGTGTTTCTGATTCTGTCTCTGCCCCCTTTCACTTCTGCAATGTCACCAAGACTACACTCATCCAGATGGTCTCTACTGAAACCTCACTTTGTTCCAGGTAGCTTCTCAAACTTCCTAGAACAAGTTTATTCTCCAGTGATACACTTCCATAGTACCCTGTACTCTTCCCTTGGTAACTCAGCTCTTATTTGCAACTAGTTGGACTTAGGACATTCCCTAAAGACCATAAGCTATATGAGGGCAAGACTGTGTCTTTTTTTCTCAAATATTCACTCAGCATACATTTATTGAGCATTTACTATATGCCAAGCACTGTGTATTAAATGGCCCTTTACTCTATCACTAACACCGAAGAGAGTACCTAATATTGGTGAATGCTGAATAAATGGTTTTGAAGAAATGTATAGATGAATAAGGCTACACACCACACTTATGCCAAAGATGCTCAGGACTTTTGTGCCCTTGAATTCACTTGACTGATTCAAATCTTTTTTTTTTTTTTTTTTTGTAAGCAAGTAGGACAAGAATCACTCATGTGAGAGAAATAACTCTCTTTCAGATCAGCTTGAAATATATTCTTCTTAATGTTGTCAATGGCAGCAAAATCTTAGTCTTGAAAGGACATTTGAATTTTAGACACGACTGTTTTCAAAAATTACTTAGAGACAAAGTTGTGGGTTAAATATGGTCACATGGGTTTTGGACTAAAATGAATTGTAGCCATAAATCAAGGAGAACAAATTTTCTATGTGATTCATCAGCTGGATTTGGAGTTAAAGTATCAGTTCATTTTCAGGAGGTAGAGAAGAAGTAAAAGTTGCTGCTTATGTAGACTGTGGGAAATTAGTGACATCAACATCATTCGTAATGGGGAGGGAGGGCAAGAAGAGGATAAGGGTAGAAATCTGCCTGGTACGGGTCTATTTACTGGCAGAAAATGTCAGCTACAGCCTGATCGAAAAGGAGGAGAGAGGACAGGTTTTTCTAAACAGCACAAAAGATGCAGTGGTTTTGAGAACTTAGTAAAAAGCGAGCATCCCTCTGCTCTTCAGAAAACTATGGGATATTACTGTGTTATCACATAGGATATCACAGATGACATATGGGTTATGTCGTAAATTAAAGTCATAAATTAGAAGTGAAAGAATGGTTAGCGATCTCTTTTTAAGAAGCTATAGAAAGATTGGGATGCCTGGGTGGCTCAGTTGGTTAAGCAGCTGCCTTCGGCTCAGGTCATGATCCCAGTGTCCTGGGATCGAGTCCCGCATCGGGCTCCTTGCTCAGCAGGGAGCCTGCTCCTCTCTCTGCCTCTGCCTGCCTCTCTGCCTGCTTGTGTTCTCTGTTAAATGAATAAATAAAATCTTTAAAAAAAAAAAAAAGGGTGCCTGGGTGGCTCAGTTGGTTGGGCGACTGCCTTCGGCTCAGGTCATGATCCTGGAGACCTGGGATCAAGTCTCACATCGGGCTCCCAGCTACAAGGTGAGTCCACTTCTCACTCTGACCTTCTCCCTTCTCATGCTCTCTCTCACTCTCTCTCTTTCTCAAATAAATAAATAAAAATCTTTTTAAAAAATTAAAAAAAAAAGAAGCTATAGAAAGATATTGTCATACTCTAGGTGCTGGTCTATGTTAAAAGTGCCGAATAGGATTTTTTTATCTTTTATTTAATTATGCATGTCTCCTGGAATAATATATTGAGAATCAAATAGAGGGGTGCCTGGGTGGCTCCATCGGTTAAGTGTCCAGCTCTCAGTTTGAGCTCAGGTCATGATCTCAGGATCATGAGATCAAGTCCTGCATTTGACTCCACGCTGGGTGTGGAGTCTGCTTAAGATTCTCTCTCCCTCCCTCTCTGTCCCGCCCCAACCCCCCCACCACTGCTCATGCACTCTCTCTAAAAAAAAAGAAAAAAAAGAATCATATAGAAATGTCCTAACCACTTCAAAAATATGGCTCCTAAATGGTACTTCAAAAGGTAACTTTAGTTACCTACAACATTTCCTTTTTTGGGACATCTCATTCTCCAATATCACACCTGTTGGCTTTCCATCAGCCACATGATCCCCACATAGCCCAAGTTCAGTGTTTACTTGCTATAAGATTTTTTAGCCATATTTGCAAATCACTGCATAATCCCTGAGGAAACCCAAAGTAGTATTTGTGACAAGAAACTATAAAAGTTGTTTAAAAGTCTAATACTATAATACTATAAGGGGCCTGGGTAGCTCAGTCGATTAAGCAACCGACCCTTGATTTCAGCTCAAGTCATGATCTCGGGATCCTAGGATCGGGCCTGGCATTCAGCTCTGTGCTCAGCATAGAGTCTACTTGGGATTCTCTCTCTCCCTCTGCCTCTGTCCCTACCCCTGCTCACTCGCTCACTCACTCTCTCTCTCTCTCAAAATAAATTTTAAAAATCTATTTTTTAGAGGTCTAATGCTATATATACTAATATATAATATATGATTAATGTGCTAATAACTTGTCTTTCTTGAGTTCTTGAGAGAAAAGCCTAGAATATTCTTCGAAATCCTCCCACATCTAGTTCAGCACTCTGCTCACAGCAGAGGCTCAACAATATTTCATGTTGAATTCTCAAGTCTGCTAAGATCATTCTAAATTCTAAAATAACTTCAGATTTCCTCTCTTACCCAGATACCAGGTGAACACCAGCGTCTTCAGCTTCTGCAGAATTGGCAATTGCAAACAGGTGGTCAAAGGTCTCTCTAAACCACTGCTTCTGCTTGGGAATGGGTGTGTCTGTAACCATGGGGGAAAGCAAAGCAGAACAGAAAGGAAGTGGTGATGATGACTATGCTTCCGACAGGCCCCTTCCTAGACACTGGGAGAAAATAAAGAGGCAGGGAGGAACATTTAGATAAGGCACCACATTGTGGTAGAGAATCTACCGCAACCAGAGTGGTGAATGTTGATACCTGCTGTTGACTTCTGTTCATGTAAAGATTAATCATCAGAGAGCAAATTGGCCAGTCAGAACAACATGTGACATAGGAGCCATCTGGAAGGTGTTCTTTGGCCCTAGATATATTCCAGACCTTGATGGCTCCATCGCCAATCTGAGCAGTTGAGCCATACAGTTGAGACAATAGAAGAAAGAACCTGGAACCTCTTTCCTGGGGCCCGAAAACATGGTGGGTAATAAGGGAAGATCTGTGGGGTCCAAGGCAACCAGAACAGAGAACAGACTATACATCAATAGGAAGCCCAAGTTCCTTACCTTCTGATGCAAGGAGACAAGTCAGTCTTGTGGAGCTGAGCTCCTCAGGAAGGACTTGCTGCAGCACCAAGGCTGCCATTGCCTCCATCCCTTTCCACTCCATGGAATCATGCAATAGCTTAGGGTAGCACTCCCCAGGGCACTGGGGCATGCAGGGAACACACTAGGCACCACCTCTCGGGCAGAGTCCTAGGGATCAGTGCTTCCTGTCAGCCAGGCATCCCTGCCAGAACCTAAGAGGCTGGACCCAGATCCTATCAAGAGTCATGATTGAAACCTCAAAATAATAGCATCCACTGTAGACATAGAGAGCAAGCATCATCTGGGGGTGCTGACCAATCCAAATGGGGTGAAGAATTGGGCCACCTGATCCCTAGAGAAGGGTCATGAGGGAGAATACAGGGTCAGGCTAGCGACTGGGGAACAATAATCCTGACAGGCTGCTATGGGGGGAAGCACAGAGTAGGCGAGGGAACTGAGGCAGAGAGAACGCCAGATAGGCTCTGCTTGGAGAGGTGTCCCTAGAGTTCAGATGTAAAGGCCTCTGGAGACATCCTGCTCCCCTAAAGCCTCCTGGTCAATGAGGCCATTTTAGGTAGCAAGGTTTTATAACAATGCACTTGTTAGAGTACCAATAAGTATGTCTTTAATAGCGGATCTGTGCTGTCGTCTTTAAACGCATGCCCATGTGAACTCAACACTGTCTTCCGAAACTGCAGACTGGGCCACTGGCTTAGAAATAGGGGACGAATAATAAGCTGCAAAAAGAGCTAAATTAGACTTCACATGGATTATACCCCGACGGTCTAAACCAGTGTCTGGGGCTGTATTGAAACGCATTCCCTTGTTCCCATTTCAAACCTTAACAACAAAACAGTGGCTGCAACTCGCATGCTATAGGAGTCATCCCCAAAGAACGGACAATTCCAAAGGACAATTCCAATTCTAGCACAGGCCAGCCTGGTGATCTAAGTCAGGTTCAAGGGCTGGTAAGAGAAAACTGTAGCTGGAGAAGTGGTAATAATTGCGATCATTGCTGCAGCACTTGCCAGGCCCTGTTCTAACTGCTTTCTGTGTATGAACTCATTAATCCCCCAGCAACCCTATAGGACATGTGTGACCCCAGATGGTGCTGACACTTATGAGCACAGAAGATATCACTGTTATCACTGGGGCTGGTCTGAAAGAAGCCCGGAGAGAAGACTGAAGTCCTTATCCGGAAGCACCAGAGAGAAGGGCTCTCTGATCCAGCGGCCCCACCCACCCACCCAAATGGTGAGCTCGGGTCTCCATGGCCGGCACGGACTCTCAGACGAGCCTCCTCTACGGATGATTCCATGACTCTCATTCAGCCTTCTGACTGCTCACTCAGGCCTGGTGCAAGCCAAGGGGCTCCTGGATGATGGACACAACAACTCTGGTGACAAGGAATGTGCCCAGAAAGTAGGAACTCGTATTCTGCAAACACTCCAGGTTCCTGAGCTTATTTCCCATGCCTGTGTAACTCTGATTTTAAAAAAATAAAATAGGGGCACCTGGGTGGCTCAGTGGGTTAAAACCTCTGCCTTTCGCTCAGGTCATGATCCCAGGGTCCTGGGATTGAGCCCCACATCAGGCTCTCTGCTCAGCCAGGAGCCTGCTTCCCCCTCTCTCTCTGCCTGCCTCTCTGCCTACTTGTGACTCTCTCTCTCTCTGTCAAATAAATAAATAAAATCTTAAAATATATACATATAAAAAAGTAAAAATAAATAAAATAAAAGCTAAAATTAAAGGGGGGAAGAGTAGAAAGGACGTGAAGACGTGGAGACAGTGAGTATAAACCTCATTGGCTGCAAAATGATTTTGGTTTTTACTTAATGCCATTTCCTTCCTCCTTCTATTTCATGTGAAGAATACAGAATGGAAAGGATATGTGAACATGTTTTTAAAAAACCAAGGCATCTGTAGGCCTGAATACATAAAACGGATTGGCTTAAAAGTGAGGGTAGTTTTAGGGGCACCTGGGTGGCTCAGTCATTAAGTGTCTGCCTTTGGCTCAGGTCATGATCCTGGGGTCCTGGGATCGAGCCCTGCATCGGGCTCCCAGCTCAATGGGAAGCCTGGTTCTCCCTCTCCCACTCCCCCTGCTTGTGTTCCCTCTCTCGCTGTGTCTCTCTCTGTCAAATAAATAAATAAAATTTAAAAAAAGAAGAAGAAGAAGTGAGGGTAGTTTTAGTCCCATTACAAGTAATGTCATGACTGGTAATGGGCGGAACACCTTCGAGTTACCAGTTGCGATAGTCATGAGCGCTCTTTACCAAATACTTCTGGCTGGCTGCCTTCTGGGAGCCTTAGAGAATTGGACTTTCCGGCGGGGTGGGAGCAGGTCACTAGTGCTGGCCAATGACCTGTCATCAGAAGGGATGAAAGTTGCTTCCTGGGCAGAGTCTTTCATTGCCAGGGTGAGACCCTGCCGCCCCCAGAACGGCCTCCCCCAGCCACAGGTCCTGACGACATCCAAGACAGCAGCTACCCACCACTTAGGTCCCCAGGCGATGAGCCGAGCCCTTGTTGATGCTCAGCCAACATGTAGTCCAAGCCAGAGATGAACCTTTGTTTTTTAAGCTGCTAAGATTTAGAGGTTGTGTTCGTCCTGCAGCGTAACCGAGCCTTTCCTAATGGATGAACCAGCAAGATGTTACAATTGAGCGTTACGGGGACATGCTTATCAGCTGTCCTTGTCCGTGGAATTGCACTCAGAGCCTCCTAACGTCTCTCATATCTGACAGAGGCGCTGACAGCCCTCTCTTACCTGCATAGAGATGAGGAATAAGCATGCCGGCTGCCACATCGCTCGTGGTATCAGGAGAGAACTTGTCTGCCATGACCGTAATGGAGCATCCCGGGACCAGTTTGGAAACGCACAGGGCGGTAGAGAGCCCCACCACGCCAGCCCCCACAACTGCGATCCGTACTGGGTCCATGGGCCTGGGAGGAGAGAGTGCGAGCTATAAGCCTTGTTTAAGGGTTCATCCATCCAGTACAAAGCCTGGCCCTGAGGACTCTGCTTAGGTCCACAGCTTCTCAGAATAAGGTCTTTCCTGTCAGCAGTTCTCATGAGATAAAGAGAGCCCCCCCCCCCCCATCAGCTCTCTTTCTGCTAAATAGTGGGGTATTGGGCAACAAAGTCTCGGAGTTTTAGACATTAGCCTGAAGTTGCCTTTAGAGCACACTGTGGGTAAATGCGTTTGCATTTGGGGGGAGATTTCTACTTATTCGACTCCCTTCCTAAGCCACTTTTCCTGTGGGCACAGCTTAGAGAAGGTTGGTGAGGTTGCAAGGTAGACAAGAGCAGCGGCGATGCCCTCTCTACTCACAGAAACCTCCTGAGGAGCGGCCTCTGAGAGAACAGGACCCATAGGGCAAATTTAGAACTCAACTTTTTACAAACTGGTTTTTAGTTATAATGACGAGACAGAAAGTTTGAACAACTGAAACCCTCATTCCCCTCTCCTGCCCCTCTAACTGGAAACCACTCTCCTCTCCCCTTCCCTGCCTCTGTCGCTGCTTTCCCACCTGCCCCCCAACCCCTGTGCCTGAAACCCCACCCTCTGAGAGCAAACTTTCTCAAAAAGGAACCTGGACTCGTTCAGGGGGCAACCCAGGTCCTCCTAGCCTCAACTCCCTCATCAGCAAAACAGGCCATGAGAATTCTTTATCAGCTCCTTTGGGTTGGAAATAAGAAAGACCCACAGACGTTATCTCACAAAGGCAGCTCTGGTATGGAAATGCAGGAGGCAGACATCCAGGAGCCTGAGACAGGCACCCAGCGGGAGAACTAAAAGGTTGATGAGGGCTTAGCACCCTCCTTCCTCCTCACCTCCGAGCAGCAGGGACCTGCTGAGCCTCCCCCAGCTGTCAGCTTCCCCAACCACTGTCACTCTCCTGCTCATCTTTCTACTTCCATTCCCACTCTCTAACTCTGTCGGTCTCAGGCTGAAACTCCAGACAGAGAAAAATGCAATGATTTCAGGTGTTCATTGTCATCTTTATCAACATTCTAGTACCAGGTGAGCTCACTGGGCTAAGCCAGCCTATAAATGTGCCTCTTGGCACAGTTGCCCTTTCCTGTCCAGTCAGCACTCGGCAGGGCATCAGTTCCCATGGTTCAAATCATGGCCACCTGCCCAGAAAAGTCACCTTTCCCCGGGAGGGCGTTGGGCAGTTCTCCTGTGAGTGGGGCCAACATGGCGGGCCTCAGCTGTCAGCGGTTTCCTCCAGCTCTGATGGTCTCTGGCTCCATGATAACGTAAAGTCCTCCAATGAGGTTTAAGGTGTGTTATTTCTATTCCTCAAGCAGTATATGCAATTCTTCAGCCATTAGTTAATCTACTTCCTCCCCAAAGGGCTGGCTAGCTGAGAAGGAAAACGATTGCCAGGACAGAGGGAAGGGTTTGGGACAAGGGAGAAACCGGTGGAGTAGGAGCAAGCTGGAAGAACATAGCCCCACTCGTGTAACCAGGAGGTAGAAGGCACCCACATATCCCCTTGCTGGCTTCTCTATTTCACAGGCTTTCCTGCCCAGCAACTTTCTCAAAATAGCTCTAATAAATTAAGTTGAGAGGAAAAGTAATCTGTGGCTGAGAACAGCCAGCTGCCAGGGAGGAGAAAAGTGAGCCAGCAAGGTGCGTACATCGTGGCCCAATGACTTGGGAATCACAGCGACCTGATCCCATTAAGACAGCCCCAAGCTCCCAGAGTATGTACAGAATGACGCCTGGCTGCAAACAGAAGGATTTAAGTACCTGTCTGTGAGAAAGCGGTCTTGGAATCCACAGAAGGTTCTGGCACCAACATTTGTTTTCCCAGTGAGTGGTTGGTCTAGTGCCCTGAGAGACAGAGGGAAAGTAAAACTGCTTCCCATTGGGGAGTTTATTAAGGACATTCTCTCTAATCTTCCTCTCCATTGGCCCATAACCCCCCCACCCCCGTGTCTCTGTAATTTATTTCCCTGGAGAAGAGGAATTAACTTCATTTTGTAAGCTCCGTGCAACCATGGCTCTGCCGAATCCCTGGGAACTGGTCCACCCTCAGCAACTCTTCTCTTTCTAGTTTACAAATTCCTCTATCTTGCCACCTATCTGGGACTTCTCCAGCTGATTTGCAGGCATGGTAAATAACAGGTGAACCTGTCCAACTTCCAGCAAGTTCTGGCCAGAAGCCACACTGGTTTCCTCATTTGTCCCTTCTGGGTCAGCGGGTTGGGGCAGGAGTGGGGGTAGGGGGAGGGCAGAATAATGTTGTGGATCGTCTAAGAAGACGACCTGATTGCAGTTGGAAAAATTACTCAGGAGATAATCGAGGATAAAAACCAAATGATTCTTTAGCCCACAGATTCAAATATTTGTTGAGTGTCCACCATGTGGTAGACACTTGACGATCAAGAAGCTGTTGACGGGGAACCAGTCGGATGAATCAAAGTCATAATACTGTCATAACTAATATGTGTTTAGCATTAATTATGGGCTACATGCACATATGTCACCGTATAATACAACCACCCTCTGAGGTAGTGAGATACTGTGATCATCCCTATTCTGTAGGTGGGTAGGTTGAGGCTCTAAGAGAATAAGGAAGCACCCAAGGTCTCCTAAGTAGCAAAGCCCAGTCTGAGTGTCAGACTCCAAGGCTCAAGGTCTTAACCAAAGTGCACACTTGGGCATGAAGACCTGTATGTTTTACCTGAGCAAGTCACCTAACTTCTGAATTTCCATTTCCCCTTTTGAAAATTGGGAGTGAGCTAATTCCTCTTACGAGTTATTGTAAGCATCTGCTGAGTTAAAATATGTAACATTCTTTGTGAGTGTGGCATATATATTTTATCAAGCACTTGCTATAAAATCAATGAACATCCATGGAGCACTCACTCTGTCCAAAGCATGCTGCAGGGACTACAAGAGATTTAAGGATTTCTAAACTGATGTTTTCTCTCTCAAGAAGGGAAACGAGGGATAGTAAGACAGTCCTCTAATATGTAGCAGTTATTGTAGGTGCTGTGGGGGCACAGAGAGAGGGGAGTGTGGTGGACCCACTGGCCAGTCCAGGAGGGAGGATGGGAAATGAGGAAGGTTTCAAAGAATCAAAGGGATGTGGATGGATGAAGAAGAGGAGGGAAAGAATTATCAAGAGCGAGGAGAGGGTGAGCAAAGTCACAGAGCCAGAAAGTTTCAAGAGAGCTGAGGAAACAGCATGAGTCTCCATGGGGAGGTGTGTGAGAGCAGAGAATGACATCTAGTCAAGATGGAGGACACCATTTTCGAAGCAATGGGAGCCATGAAAGATACCTGAGAAGGCTCCTTAATCCCTGCCCGGGGCAGGACTCCACTTTCCTCTGAAAGCAAGAAGAGGAAACATTTAGAAATGAAACCAAGAACACAAGCTGTATGTGTAAAGGGCTAATAGGTCTTCTATTTTTTTCTCCACAGAACTCTAACCATGTTGCTTACAAGAGGGGTCATTTAGAAAACTGAAAGGAAAACTGATTTAGGTGTCATTGAGGGTGGGAGTAAAAAGCGGCGTCAGGGGTCCTCTAGTGGGGGGTCTTGTGTTATTTTATGGGCAAGTGGCTGAGGTCCAAAAAGCGGAAGGGACCCCCTGAGACTGCGGGTGAGCTCAGCGTCGCATTTCTCCCGTGATTTTCAGAGACTTTTTACCGCAGGCTCCGGAAGTCCACAAAGCCTCCCCTGTGCTGTGTACTGGAGGCCTCCCTGGTCCCCCAGCCCCTCCGGCTCTGCTCTCCATGGGCATCAGTGGCTTGTGATGTGTTAGCCCTGTTAGGGTGTTCATCCGCCAGTAAATAAAGAGCCTCAAACCAACACAACTTGGATGTTTTAGGACACTATTAAGGAAGCAAGGCCCATGGGGCCGGGGATTCAGCCACATAGGCTACAGGCTGGGGTAAGGAAACAGGGGAGGAGGGATCTCAGGGTGACTTGACTCTCTGATATATTGGCTAGCCCTGACTTGAGACACGGGAGTAGGGCAGAATCTATAAATGAACCCTTTCTTCTTTGTAAAATAATTTGACTTTCAAGATTCACTTACTGGAACATCCATGAAAATCTCCTGAGGGAGTAGGGGAGCCTAGGGAGAGGCAAGGAATGGATGAGGAAGACAAATTTACTTGGGGGAACTAGCAGTTGTCAGTAAATACTGGTGCAATATGGACTTTAGAGATAAAACAAGCAGCTGTTACTGGCTTCTGGCAAATTCAGATAATTCATCTCTTGGGGGAAGTTACCATGGACTCTGGCTTCCAGAATCAGCTGAAACAATCTTGAATAAGAAAATATTCCTCTTCACCATCTATAGGAATTTATGAAGTGCCCCCTTTGGATATGTCATTTTATAGAATGAACCCTTTGTGTTTAGCATGCTTCCAGTAAGTATTTGATAGGCATGAGAGAAAGGCCACAGAATATATTCAGAGTTTATTTTCAGTATGAACTTCCCTAACAGCACAGTGATGGGCGGTGGGACAGACTCAGCCTCTGTGGGGTCTGCAGTTTATACAGTTTGTGTGTGTATGTGTGTGTGTGTGGTTAAGTTTATACAGTTTTCAGAGTCCTCTATAAGATAAAAATCTACAAAATCATGAAAGAAAAAATGCTTCTGGTCACTTTGATATCATCTGACAGAGGGGACATATGACAGGAGGAAAGAGCCAGTGGCCATAACTGATTGCAGTGAACTCACCTTAACTTTTGCAAAATTTACAAAATTTTACAAAAACGTCTGACCAGATGAGCCCATTACGGAGGTCTCTCACAAAAGCCTGTTCAAGGGAGGGAAGCGAACCTGAGGTTCATGCTCTGTTGGCTTCGCGGGAGACGTCCCCTCCAGCTCTCATGGGCCAAAACCAGTCACCAGAACTCTGAATGGCAGAGTCCTCAAGAGAGAAACGACACGTGTTGGAGGGCACAATCAACCCAGGACAGTGCCAGCGTGCCGTAGTACTGACGGAATGGGCCTCCAACGCCCGCTGGCCAAGGCCAAGACCAAGGTGGGGCAGGACACCTGCCACTCTCCCTGACCGAGCGGTGGAATCGTCTACGGAGCCCAAGAGAGACAGCGTCCTACAGCCTCAGAGCTGAATCAGGGTGGATACGTGATGTAGATGTCGTAGCTTATCTTTGCAGTCCCATGAGGGACATCTTATTATCATCCTGAAATTTTCCATGAGAAGGCTGAGCTAAAGAGAGGTTGAGTTGCCTAAGTGGGAGGGCATTTGTCCCCCTACTAGCCTCCACCACCTCTCACAATAACTGCCCTTCGAAGTCAGCTGGCGACAAGGTCACGGGCCTCGAGTTCACCTACTTGTGTGTGGTTGTTCTCTGAGCTTTCCGGTGCTGCGGTAAAGTACCCCCTGAGATATTTACAGCTAGAGACAGATCTGATGTGCCAGGACTCTGTTCCAACTATTAAAGATATCTAACATCACTATTTTTCAAGTATAAAATCAGAAGACTGGGCATATTGAGAAACCCTGGAGGAACAGAGTATCTGTGGCTTCCTGTATGACTAATATTTGTAAACGTTATGATGAAAAACCCAATTTTTCTCCCAGCACAGCTTTTTCTCCCTACTGATTGAAAAACACTGTTTATTGAGATTGTTGGATATAACAACAACAGACCAAAACCCATCACCTTCCTTGATGCTGGTAGAAAATATATTAGAAACTCAGCACTGCTAGTAATAAATATATAAACTCAAGAATAAGTAGAACAAAAAATGTGTGTGACTTGTGGAAACAATTATACTTAACTGAAAGACATTAAAGATAATCCAAGTTGGGGTGCCTGGGTGGCTCAGTTATTGAGCCTTCAGCTCAGGTCATGATCCCAGGGTCCTGGGATTGAGCCCCACATCGGGCTCCCCGCTCAATGGCAGGAAGCCTGCTTCTCCCTCTCCCACTCCCCCTGCTTGTGTTCCCTCTCTCACTGTGTCTGTCAAATAAATAAATAAAAATCTAAATAAATATAAATAAATAAAACCCAAGTAAAGGAAGATACAACTCATGATAATGGATGGAAGACTCAATACCAGGAATAAGGTAAATTTTCCCTAAATTAACCTAAAAATTCGACTCGATTCAAGTTGAAACCATGCCAGGCAGTTTCCATAGCATCAGTGGGAGTGCGGGCTCCTGGGTTCCTGGTCAGCCCCAGAAATGTGATATCGGCATGAACAGTGGAAGCTGAGGGGATAGGCTTGGGGCTCCCAGCCCAGTGGGGCAGTGGCTTCCTGGCCTAGCGAACTTCTCCTTCATTTTGTTCCACCAGCCCTCCCCGCACTTTCATAACTAATTCCCTATATTAAATTCTATGCCCAAAATAGCTCAGAGGGTTCCTGTTTTGCTGACTGGACTCATTAATACAGAAACACCTACATGGGTGCTAGACTGCATGTTTGTAGGGTCCGACGAGGCAGAAAAAGCGGAGCCCCCCCAGGTGGGATTAGTGCCCTTCCGAGACATGAGACACCAGAGAGCTCTCTCCCCGCAGAGACGCACGGAGGAGGTCACGTGAACACATAGCCAGACCCTGGCTGCCCGCAAGCCAAGAGAAGAAGCCTCAGGATGAAATCTACTTTGCAGGCATCCTGATCCTGGACTTCGAGCTTCCAGAACCAGAAATTTCTGGGGTGGAAGCCCCCAGGCCATTCGTATCTTGTGATGACCGCCTGAGCAAACTAATACGGATGGTAAAAAAAGTCAAGAAAATATCAAAGATTAACTAAGAGGAAAAACCTAAATACCAGTAGAAAAACAGGCTGAGGATAAAGGAAAAAAGAAAAAGACACAGTAAGAGGTGAAAGGATAAAGAAATATCTCCCTCTCGTATCCTCTGGTTGTTTTGTTTTCTTTCACGAAGGAAGAGAGGCTTGGGGGTTATTTTTTATTTGCCAAGTGAAGAACTGAGGAATTATCCAGGGGACAGAATTTATATAAAAAGCCCAAATAATTCAAGTCAAATCCCTTTTTCTCTCTTAGTAATGTTTTTTATTTTTTATTGTATTTTTTAAAAGATTTTATTTTTTATTTTTTAAAAGATTTTATTTAGGGGTGCCTGGGTGGCGCAGTGGGTTAAGCCTCTGCCTTCAGCTCAGGTCATGATCTCAGGGTCCTGGGATCGAGCCCCGCATCGGGCTCTCTGCTCAGCAGGGAGCCTGCTACCCCCTCTCTCTCTGCTTGCCACTCTGCCTACTTGTGATCTCTCTCCCTCTGTCAAATAAATAAATAAAATCTTAAAAAAAAAAAGAGTTATTTGAGAGAGCGACACAGAGCAGAGAGGGAGCACAAATAGTGGGGAGAGGCAGAGAGGGAGAGGGAGAAACAGGAACCAAGCTTCCCACTGAGCAGGGAGACTGATGCCAGGGTTGGGGGGGCTCAATCCCAGGATGCCAGGATCATGACCTGAGCCGAAGATAGACGCCTAACCTACTAAGCCACCCAGCTGTTCAATAGTGCTTTTTAAACAATAGCATCTATAGTTGTCTTAATCCTCCTTTTACTTGCCTCTGCTGCTAACACTAATACTTCACCAGTTCTAATATATTAGACATAGGTATAGCCAACAGCTAAATTGCAAGAGCAAAGGAAAAAATAATGAGGAAGCCATAGGAAAGAAAAACCCCAAACCTATGGCAGACTTGTCTGAAATGTGTTTCTCTAACAGGTAAGATTATGCCATGATTTTGCTGTTGAAATATTCAGGATATTAAACTGAACATATGTGCAAAATATGGTGTTAGGGGAAGTTGGGGAAACAAAATTTAGTACTTAAAAAAAAAGAGTGAATCTTCCTGTAAAAAAGATTTTTCAAGGCAAAAATACTTTTTTATTTTTTATATTGGTAACAGATCCAAATGGTACTTAGAATCAATTTTCTGGATGATCAGCAAACAAAAATTTTACGACGCACTAAAATTCCACAGCTTCTCTGTACTGTGCAGGTGACTTAGAGAATTTGGCAAATTTAGGAAAGATAAGAATGTCAGGACAAAAAACTCACGCGTGGCCCAGAGCAGACAGCTGTCCTTTAACTAGACCTGACACAAAACACACGTGTCTGCTCCTAGACTTCTTGCCCTAGGGTGCTGGGAAGCCAGATATCTTCTTCTGTAGCTATTGTTTTTATGGTTAAGTTATGAAGACAAACATTTTTTGACAGGGCATTTTTTTTTAAGATTTACTTAATTGAGAGAGAGAGAATTTCAAGCAGACTCCCCATTGAGCACGGAGCCCAAAGTGGGGCTCGATCCCATGACCCTGAGGTCACGACTGAGCTGCAACTAAGAGTCAGACGTTCAACGGACTGCACCACTCAGGTGTGCCAGCAGGGCATTTCTGAATAAAATCTGAATTCAGAGCTATGATTCTCCTAAGAGGGGAAGGAGTATCAGAAATAGAGTCTTCAAGGGACTTTGTTGAAAGCTCCCATGCCTTCTTTTCCCAGTCCCCAGGGGGCAGGGGGACCCTGGTCCTGATGGGAGGATGTGACATTCCCTCGGGGCCGAGTGGCTGGAGGCAGGGGGACCATTAAGAATCAGTAACGTATAAGAACAAACTGGGAGAAATATTTTATCACAGTAATAAAGCAGTGTAAAAAAAATGAGAATTCTCATCTTAGTTTTATTCCTTTTACTTTTACAAAACAATTGCTTTAAGATTTTGTTACAAAAAAATTTTAAAAGACATACAAATGACATTCAGGAGATGAGAATAATATTCCTCCTAATACAAAGTCGTTAAAGTAAACAATAGTGACAGGTGCTGGACAGCACACGTGGCACATCTATTCACCAAGACCAGAAGCCCCTGAGTCAATGACCTCTACTTTTTCCAACGCAGTATCATTGCTTGTGGGAAATAATCTGCCTGGACTCTCTTTTTCTCTATCCTGTTTGGTGGCCTCCTCCCAAGTCGTCGCCAGAGGCCTCCCCATGGTTTCTGGAAGCATTAGCGATAGCATGCCACTTATGAAGGCCAAAATCCCAACAAGCAGCTAGAAGGAATTAAAAGAACAATAGTAAGTGACATATCAAGAAAGAAATGCACCCTTCAGAGAATAGTAATTTCTGAACCCTTTTCAGAGGGCAATAGCATTAAATTCGATGCAACAGCTGTCATTTTGACTCCCCGGGAAACTTTGGTTACTTATGCTGCCCCGCAGAGTTGGTCAGGTCACTGGTTCATTTATTCGTTGACCACCGTGGAGACCTACTCAATAAATCCCAGTTAGTGCCTACATTAGTGGCCTTGCAGGCACTGTCCTAGGAGCTGCACAGAGAAAAAAGTCCCTGCCCCATCTTCCTGGACCCCAGAGAAACCCAGCAATTGAAACTTGGGTTGGGACTTGATGGTCAGAGACTTAGTCAAAGCTGTCCCTGCCCCCCAAATCAGTACATGATCAATATTCAATAGATGACACAGAATGAATGAATGAATAAATGAATGAATGAATGAATGAACCCACAAATGAATGTTTCAATGAACCCAAACCTACAGAATTTAGGGGGAACCAAACAAAGGCAAATGGAAACTGCTACTTTGGGGGGGGGGTGGTAAGGGTCCATGTGATTTGCTAAAATAACTCAGTATTTTTCTACTTACTAAATTTTCACACCAAAAAGGTAACCTTTTAGGTTAGCACCAAGGTGTTTGCCTTTAAAAATGCAAATTACATTATACCATTTTTACCTCAATTTAAGAAACAGCAAATCACATGAAGAATTAAAGTCTGCCTATCTATTCTCAGTTGATCCTTATGGAGATCCTGGGTGGATTCTAGAACTAAATCTCTACACAGTCTGTAAAAATGAGTCTCATCCTTACATAATTTAAATGCCTCCAGCCAAAATTACTGCCTGGGAAGAGCCCATACAAATAAAAGGCGGCATGGTTCTCCCGACAGGTCTCCGTACTTGGAGGAGAAACCCGCAGCGCACGGTGCCTCCGTGGCGTGAGGCAAGGCCCCGCCAATAACATGCCAGACCCAGGGAAGACTGGTTTTTATTTTGTTTTGCACAACGCGGATAACCTAATTCTTCGAAATACTTGAGCAAGCCTAGAAAGAGTCACAGAATTTTAAGTGACATTCCAAAGGACGCTTAAAGGCGTCTTCTGGTGCCTCCAGACACAGCAGGCGTACCCACTGGATAAGCCTAAACAAGAACTAGAGTCACTGGAAGATCCAAACCAGGACTGGATTTTTCTTTTTTGGCTTGGCAGTGAGAAGGATCCCCAGGCAGGACACAGAGCCACCACCCTGCACCTCCCTCCTCTTTCCTGCCACCCCGGCCAGCTCCCTCCACCCCTCACAAGCCCCTAGGGGGAGAGGGAACGGTGGGGGAGAGGCCCTCTATCAACTGCCCTCCCTCCTCTTCACGTTTTTGACCTTTCCTTTCTCCCAGTTACTTTCCTTCCATAAAAATAACCGTTCTCGAGCCTCTTGTAACCTCTGTGCCCACTCCGCCTGGGAACTTGTTCCTGCTACCCGTGCGAACTTGGTTACTTAAACTTCCTGCTCCTCAGTTTCCTCATCTGTAAAACGGAAATAAGAGTAGTGCCTGCCTCAGAGGATGGGTGAACGAATGAAATTAAGCGACCCATCTAAGGCACTTACAACAGTACCCATCCACGGGAAGCGGTCAGCACGTGGGATCGTATCACTCAACGAAGCCAGAGAGGCCCCCGGCCTCGGCGCACGCCGCCCGAGCCGCCAGCCAGCCTGTCCGCTGGCTCCCTCCCACCAGCCACAGACACCGCTCACAGGCCACAGACCCCCGGCTGCCAATCCCAACAGACGTTTTCCTGTCCTGCTTCTTCTTAGCTGCTGCTGGCCCCTCCTGCCTTCCTCACCTCCTCTCCACCTTTGGGGTCCTGGTCACCTGCCCACCTCCCTGGCTGCACCTGGGCCCTCCCTCCATCACATCGTAAATGCCATTGTTCCCCTGCCCCTCCGTCTGCTACCCCCCTCACCTCTTCATACACTGACTCCCCCCCATCCTCCGGCCCACCTGCGGGGCCTCCCCCTCATCACACACACTTCCAGTGCACTGTCCTTCCCCATGCAACCTGTCCCTCCTCCTGGGTTCTCTCCAGCAGCCAAGAATGGCTCTGGCATCCCTCCCACTCCCTACCTCCAGCACACTCAATGGCTCTCCGGGTCCTGTGGATGTGACTTTTCCAGCTGGTGTCTCTCTCTAAGTCGCCCTTAGCACCAACGCAGTTCCCTTCTGACTTCCTTTGACATCCCTGCCTGTTTTTCTAGATGCTCTCCTGACGGCCATAACCCACCCTGGTGTCAGCAATAAGCGTAACCCCAAACCCAAACTGGCCATGTTTCTTTTTCCCTGTAAGCCTCTGCCTTCTTGTTCCCCCTGCCTAGAATTCCCTCCTCTCTTCCTCCTCTGGCTGACTCCTACCGGCCCTTCCAGAGGTAGACCTTCCAGAGGTAGAACGGAGGACCCCTCCTCCAGGAAGCCCCCCCTCTGGCCCTAGCCCGGGTTGGTAGCACTCTCCTATAACCCGTAACCCTGGCATTCCCCATGTACAGCGCTCATCCGGGGCTCGGGATGGGTTGTTCTTCTGCCTTCCCCACGCACTGGACAGATGTCTCTCAGGACCGAGGCTGTTTCTTTCATCTCTGCTCCATGGCACCTAACGAGGAGGTTAGTTCAAGTACGGCACTCAACAAATCTTTGCCAAACTAACTGAAGAATACACAAGTGAGAGGAATTAGTGTCCCCTTGTTTCTTAGATTACTAGAAAACAATGGTCGACAACAAAAGCATCAGAACGAGTAATTTTCACGTGCTTCTTTTGGAAAGAGAAAACACAAACTTATCTTCTAGATCAGCATTTCCATTCCTCCAAAGGAAAATATCGGCTCCCTAGGCAGTTTGACACCCATAAAGAAGCTTAATGAGAAATTTCATAATTTATTTTCTTCCTCATTAAAAACAACCAGCAACAGCTGTTGTATCCAAAAGAGGCATATTGACAGAGTATCTCTGCAAAGACACACAAGACCCTGCTGACAGAGGTTGTCTTGGGGAAAGGGGACTGGGGCACTGAGGGTCAGGGTGGAGGACTTTATTTCTCCGCATCCCCTTTTGTACTGTTTGTTTAACCTGTGTGAAAGGCAGGGTATTTGGGTTTGAATCCAAGCTCTGTCACCCCGGTGACCTTGGGCTACCAATTACTTTCTAAATATCAGTCACTGCATCTGTAAAATGGGGATAGCAACAAATAGTATCTGCATTCTATGAAGACTCATTTTGTTTTTGTTTTTGTAGTTTTGCATAACAAGTGCTACTTAAGTACCTGGTAAACCAAATTTGAAGTCCCTTTTGATTCCATGGCCCCTAATTGACTATTAGGGATGTCTTTTTTTTTTTTTTAATCTTTATTTGGTTTTAGCATTTTTATAGCAGTTTGCTTTTATAGATGTATCTATCTTCTGTGTGTTTCAGCATTATTGGTTTCAAAAATACCTTTTCCACTTTTATCTATTTATTTAATGAGGAGCACAAAGTGCTAGCACAGAGAAGATGCTTCTAGAAAAGTCCATGCCCTAAGAAGGATGGTAGACTCTCCATAAACACTTCCCGATGTGGGCCAGACAGCACATATCACTTCTCAACCTCAGAGTCAGCCCCTGAGAGATGCTGGCATCCCAGCACCGCAGTTAAGCAAACTTGACTGAGTGCCCGGTCCAGGGACATGAGAGCGATCCAAGCTAAGCCAGCGATCCCCAAAGAGTAGGTGCACACCACCTGTGTGTGCAAGGTGATTTGGGGGAGCACCACACACTTTGTTCTACGGTGAGATTCTCTTACTTTATTTTAGAAAAACATATGACTAGCATAACACCCATGGTTTTGCTGATGATATTGCTGAAGACAAAGCTAATTTTAAGAAGCCAGTCTATTTCATTTAAACTACCAGTTAAGTGATGACATGAGTGGCACACAGAGAGAGGGAAATGCTTTGCTGGATACAGTCCTGGGGATCCAAAGTGCCCTGTCCAGCCTGAGTCCAGCGGTTTAACTAGGGGGACAAAGATACACAGGCAGACCATAAAGCCAGACTTTGGCTCCACGCGGGCTGGGAAAGGAGCACACGTGAAATGCTACGCAGCCTGGGGGAAGGGAGATGTGGGGTCCCGGGATCCTGATGTCTTTTTCAGAGAACTGGGGTTTGCTCTGCATCGTCAAGGATATGGGCAAGTTTAGCAAGGGGAGATGGGAGGAGGCTTCTCTGCAGAGGGGGTGAGGCACAGGAGGAGGGGGTACAGCGGAGAAGGAAGTGGGGGCAATGAAAGAAGATGGGGCGGGAGTGGCGATCTGCAGGGGTCCATCTGGAGAGGACTTCAATATCCAGCAGAGCTCAGATTTTCTTCTACCCTGAAGGTGACGTGGCAGTCAGGCCGGCGCTGTGGTGTAACCCTAACCCTAACTCTTCTGATGGGTGGGGGGAAGCACAGGGAGAGGATCTGGGAGGCAGAAGGTGGAGGCCATTGAACTGGAAGCACGCAAGCTGGGGTGGTTTCGAGAAGGAAGGTGAGGGTTTGGTGTCATGGGCAAGGACGAGAGGGAAGGGGATAGAAGAACAGGGCAAATAAAATGCGGGCACTCAAGTGTCATGTTGCAGGCTGCTGACTTCTACTCCAAAGTGGGGGGCAGAGGAGAAGAGTGTTAAGGCACAGACCCGTCCTGTCCGGGAAAAGCTGACTCTGCTGTGAGACCCCCGGGAGAACATCCATGAGACCAAATCCATGGGTTTGCAGTGGGGAAGGGAAGTCAGACCAGAGAAGAGGTTTTCCATGCAGGGACTGGGGAGGATAGCAGGGATGGCTCTCAGAGAATGAGTCTATTTAAGGGGAAACCAGAAAAAGAATGAGGAGCACTGAAGACAAGAGGGGACAACCTAGAGAGAGCTGTGGCAAAGAAGTTCAGGAGAGGGCACCCTGGAAGAAGGGGGAGAGGGCCAGAGACCCAGGGCCCTTCCATAAGTCTCACAGCGCCCCAGCCACACTCAACCCCCACACCCCCAAGCCCACCCCACCTCCCTAAGCCCACCTCCCCACCTGCTCCCATCTTCCTCCTGACCAGAAGCCTCCCCCAGGAAAAGCCTGTCGAGTTTCAGGTAAGCTGAAAACCAGACCCCTAAACCTCTCCATCAAGCATCATAGAACCCTCCGAGCAGCAGGCAGCCTCCAGAATTCACCTTGACCTTGACCTGGCAGGCACCTGGTGGGAACCCAGAGGCAAGGGCAGGGTCAGAGGTCCTGGGAGGATGGAGACCAGGGCTCTCCCTATGCAGCTTCAGGAGATGGGTGGGCAGAGGTCCTTCCACAGTAACACAATTACAATTACAGGCTCAGCAGAGGCAGAAGGCAATCACAAAACACAAAACAGCAACCACCACTCTCCTTCCTGACTGGTGAGCTGTTAACGAGGTTTCTATGAACCTCCAGAACTGCATTACAAACCGGCTTCCAAGAAGTAAAAATACAGAAGGCAACGAGCTCCTCCGCCTCTGTGCCGTCTCAGTGAGGTTCTCTAAACTGATGCACACCTGCGGTAGGAAGGTCCAGGTGCTGGAGAGAGAAACCCAGAACGGGGCCACGATGCTTCCCAACCGGCTCACCATGCTGCCGCTTCCCACGGCCATCGACCTGCAAACAGGAGGAGAATTAGGACGGCAGTCGGAACCGCAGCCGGAACCGAAGACAGGCGCGGCAGAGGACGAATGGCCTGCAGCCTCCCCCCCCCCCCCCCCGCCCTACTCCCAGCAGAGAACAGATATAATAAAACTTCAACTTGGCCTAATATACCGGAAAATAATTTTACACTAAAGTTTCGAGAACCACTTGAGATTTAGATCCACAGTATGTGAAACAGTGGTGTATAAAAGTATACAGCAGATAATTCAAGACACTTCAAGACCAAAAAACAAACAAACCAACCCATCCTTCCTTTGCTATGCAGATGAGGCCCTTATGTATATTCATTTAGTCTAACACTGAGAATAACATTGGTCTTCTAGAGCAAGAATTTGGTTGGGGTAGGGAATGGACAGGAATGGGGGAGAACAGATTTATATCTGTGGAACATTCTATTTTAATTTTTTCAAGTCAAGCAGTATCTTAATGTGCTTTTCTTTAAAAGCTATTTAAGGTAGCCTTATAGACTATATAGTAGGAAGGAAAGAATGTGCTTTTAAGGTAAGTATAATTAAGCCAAGAAGATAGGCCCCGCACAGGAGAAACCAAATAGGTCAAAACAGCTTGATCTTGGACCTCGAACCCCCAGATGAGTGAGAAAATAGATTTCTGCTGTCTCAGGCACCCAACATCTGGTGTTTTGTCACTTTTAGGGAAGCCCTAAAAGTTAAAATAGACATCAGAGGACACATCAAAGGACACATCCTGAGAAAATTAGCCGTGAGTCATACGGAAAATCAGTGTAAGTCAATTATATTTGAGATTTAAAATGGTTTTAGAATAATAGAGTGTGATTTCACAACAATTTCTTTAGTATCCTTGCTAATGAGGTGTAGACAAAGCCTCAGATTCAAAATTTGCATCATTGTCTGACTTTCCCATATCTCAGAGCTCCAGTAACTGCTATAGAAAGAAAGCATTTCTACTCAAAAGTCAAAAATAACGAAACGACATGTAAGCAAAGGGCAACAAGAAACCAGAAGGAAAATAATTCTTACCTTACCATGGTTGGATACAGCTCTGCTGTGTAAAGGTAAATGAGGCCAAACGAAGCCCCTATGGCAAATTTTCCAGCCAGAGTCACCACCACAGTATAAACAAGGTAATTCTGAAAAAACATATATTAGCAAAATAGACCATCATAAGTAACATTTTTAAAAGAAAAATGTGAAATCTTAAAAATTATTGTTTAAAACTTTCTAATTATCCAGTATTGTTTGGAACAATGAAAAGTTTAATTTCTCTGTTTGAATTTATTTTGTAATCTCTACTTATGGTCTATAAAAGCTTTTCATCTTTCTGAAAGTTAGAGAAAAGTTTAATAGTGCCTCCCCTCAGCCTTGGAGATGTCAAGTGACCAAATTAGAAAAGCTATTCGCAAAGACTGCTAAAGAATGAGCAAGACACGCTCAGACGGTACCGGTTCCCATAGTCATTGACCCACTCCTTCAGGAATGGAGACAAGCAGAATGACTCAAAGAGCCATAAAAACAAACTGGACCCTTTGTGGCAGTAATCCTCTAGCTTATAAATTATCTTCAGAAAATAATTTGAAACTGATAACTGAACTATTAAAACAGAGTCTTTTTTTTTTTTTCTTTTCGTCGATGCATTTCTCAACAGTGACCCTTCTCGGCGCCTCCAACTCGGTTTCTGCTGTCCCTCCACTTCCAGCTGTCGCTCGCAAAGCCCTCCCCCATTCCTTCTTTTCTCTCCTCTCCTGTCTGCCAGCTGGGTATGGAGACCCAGGGGACCCTGGAACTCATGTGTTGAGGATGGTGGTGCCTCTGTCAACTTGAATCCAGGTTAAGTGTTGGTGCCCTGATTCTAGAAATCTCCATCAGATACTCTCCTGTTTTCCCCATTACCACAGGGGCTTAATCATTATAGAACTCAAGGGTTCTGAGGTTCCCCTAAATCTTCACCAGCTAGCTCAAAGGCAGCTGCCATCAACTCAACTAGTATACCTGTAAACTACTTGAAAAAACAAATTAAAAAAAAAGGTATAGATGAAGTTCCCTCCAATTGGCAGCAACCCCTGGTCCTGCATAGTTTTACTGCATTCACGTTAGTTGTGTGTCAATCAGCTGGAAACTTCAGTTACGTAAAACATTTGATTCACCAATCTCAAGAATTAAGTGAGGTATTACTATAAAAAGAAGTCACTGGTTAACTTAGAGTAAATTTCTAACAACATGCAAAACTTAAAATGCCTTGCTCTAAAGGGTGAGATACTATTATTGAATAATTATATAATCCTAGAGAAAATCATAGAAAGTATTTTTTTTAAGATTTTATTTATCATTTGAGAGAGAGACAGAGAGAGCACAAGCAGGGGGAGAGGCAGAGGGAGAAGGAGAAGTAGACTCCCCACTGGGCAGGGAGCCCAACTCGGGGCTTGATCCCAGGACCCTGGGATCATGAACTGAGCTGAAGGCAGATGTTTAAAACTAAGCCACCCAGGTGCCCCTACAGAAAGTATTTTAAAGTATTGTTAGAGTGACCATATTTTCCAAATCAAGAATGAGAACACAAGTTCTGGTAACATTTTGCATGGGGAAGAGGAGGAGCACTTTTGGATGCAAGAGTTATTCTGTGGGGGAGAGAACCTGGGTGGCTCAGTTGTCCCAGGGTCCTGGGATCAAGACCCGCATCGGGCTCCCTGCTCGGCGGGAAGCTTGCCTCTCCCTCTCCCACTCCCCCTGCTTGTGTTCCCTCTCTCGCTGTCTCTCTCTCTCTCTGTCAAACAAACAAACAAATAAAATCTTAAAAAAAAAAAAAAAGAGTTATTCTAGGGGGCAGTGTTTGCCCAACCATAGGAAGGGGAAAGTGGATTCGGTAGTTTATGGCAGTGTTTCTTGGTAGGAAACTGCATTTTTAAGAACAAGCTCCTTGAGGGATTTAGGTACACTCGAAACTGGAAACCACTAAAAAACTGCAATGAAAAATAAGATGATTTAAACTGAAACAGTCCTGAATATAAAACTCATTATACCCTTTAGATGTCTCTGTTGGCTTCCTCCCTCCTTCAGGTTTCTAATGAGCTGTCACCTTCTCTGAGAAGCACACCAGCCTCGATTACCCGGATAAAATAAACACGTCTCTCTCTCTCTCTCTCTCTCTCTCTCTCACACACACACACACACACACACACATTCTCCAACCTTCATCCAGTTTTGGTTTTCTTCATACTTAGAAAAATTTGATTCACTGTGTGCCTTCAGCAACTAGAACAAACTAGAACAACATAAGAGATGCTGGATATATATTTGTTGAATGAATGAGTGTTTAAGATAATAATAATCGCTGGGAGACGTGATCAATTTTCCTCATTCAGGATCACTGTGTTTACAAAATACAACATTGGTCATCCCTGGGAAGTGGGATCATGGGCTTTTTGTTTTGAAACACTTTTTCCTTAATTTTTTTTATAACGAACATGTATAACTCACATCACCGAGAAAGAACGGTTTTTTTTTTTTTTAAATGTTTTAAAATATTATGTATATACTCTGTCCCTATGTCTGAATTGATCTTTGTCCTTACTGTCATAGCATAACTAACCATACCTTCAGTAAAACATGAAAATAACTTACCTTGGGGATCACCATAATCACAGCACAGAGCAGTGCTCCAGAGATAAGACAGAAGGCCAGAATGTTTCTTCTCCCCATCCTGTCCATCCCCCAGCATATGAAGATGTAGGCAGGAATTTCCACTGCACCTGTCATTGAGCGAAAGGGCTCTCTATAAGCCATGGAAACCAACCGCACAAGTGGACCTTGCCTTCTAACCCACCAACCAAAAGGAATGATCAGCAATCTTCCCACTTCCAGGGAACCCTAAGGGCTACCCAATGCCTGCTCTGCAAGCCCAACCCCTTTTAAACTCCCTGGCATGAAGTTGATGTGTCCTCTGAGGTGCACTAATGCTCTCACAGTCTTCCTGGCACTTATCACCTGTCCTGGGGATCTTGCCCCCCACTAGGCTGTAAGTTCAACATGGGGCCCAGAGACAGGCCTGTTGGATGAATACATGAGTAAATTCATAGACAACATTGATCATTTCTAATCTTTGGTTTCTCACACTTGGCAAAAGGAGGGAAAATTCTAGATCAGTGACTTCCAAGTTGGGAACTGAAGTAGAGAATTCAGTGTCGGCTAGGTATACAAACTAACGATAACACACGATGGATTTTTAAATCTAAAAGTAAACATCTAAAAATCTAACATGAATCCCCTATAGAATAGAAACTGCCTCAGGCCTCTTTTTACTGCCCCACCACGAAAGTAAAGAGCTGGAACTCTAAGTCCCTAACTGACTTAAAAGCCCTTCTCTTGAAAAACCGAAGTTTGAATCTGAGATCCAGAGGCAAAAAGCTCTATGCCTAGCAGCCAAAATGAAACAGGGCGCAAGCAAGAAGATCTTTCGGCCAAACTGAGTGACCCCAACGATCTCCTTTAGGAAAACTGCCATCGTCTACCAGGCCAGCTCTTCCCTGTAATTCAGTCTTGGGGTTCTCCCCTCCCTCTGCAGCTTGTCTAATCTCAGGATGCACCCTGACCTGGCTGCTCAGGCATGATCTGCCCTTGTCCACGCACCCGCAGAACGCTGCAAGCACCTGGAGGGGCACGTCGGCCTCTCCGCCTCCCACAGCTTCTGAACCCACCATGGGGGGGGGGGGGCGGGTAGATACCTACACTTCGGGTGAACATTCTCGGTAGTACGTCAGAAACATACACAGCCACCACTGCTCAAAAAAAAAATAAGTGGCTCAGGCAAAGGCCAAAAAGGACATTCCGAGCCGCCTTTGAGAGCTGGTCTGGCTCCCTTTCGTTGACATGGAACACAGTCAGCTCTGAAGGAAATGCTCCTTTCCACAGACCCTGCAGTGGCGAGGTCCGTGCTTTCAGGCCACATCAGGGTGTACATACATCTCTTACTCTACTCTTCTTTTTTTTATTTTTAAGAGTTTATCAAGCACCTTTCAAGTCAAACAAGATAATGACTCTCAAAAGACCCCCATGGGAGTAGGCCCAGCTTCATGTCCCCACTGGACAATGGAGAGTAAATGCTTGAGCCAAATGAGTAAGGAACAGCTCAGGGACCAGAAGCAAGGTCTCCAGGAGCCAAGACTCCCTTCCTGAAGCCTCCCTCTCCCGCTGCCTCCCTCCATGCCTCAGGCCTGGGTGCCAGGCCGCCAACCAACTTCCCAGGGTCTAGCAAAGCAGGTCTGCAACTGTGAAATGGCTGAAGAGACATCGAAAGTATCCTATACTGGTTTTTCTTGAGTTGTCACTTCAAGATACTGATACCATGTCTAATTTTTGCTGTGACTGTGTCTGGGATAGACACAGTACAAACAAGAGGCCCAAGCCTCCTGGGATTCAGACGATCTGCTATTACTTCCTTCACTCTGGAATATAGAATCTCTCCATCTGTCCAGACCCAGTTCTGCTCCTATCCCCACATGACCCCACGGGTATGTCTTGAAGCTACTGAAGAATTTATCACCTGCAAGTGGTACAAAACCTGAGCTGGACTTCCGGGAAGGGTAATAACATGAAAAATCCAAGACAGTAGAGAATAGAAAACCATGTATATTTATCTTAGAAACATTTTTATGTTTATGAGATGTCCCAGTTTCTTGGGAATTTATATCTCCATTAAACGAAGAAACTGTATCATAAAGATCTAAGACTCCAGCTTCCCTAAGCTTCCCCACGTCGCACCCCCGCCCCTGATGTGGTCGTCTTGCCACTTGCTGGTCTGTTCTAGGAATACTCCAACATTTCCCAAACTGACATATAGAATGGGTTTTGGAGCCAACACGGACTCTGTCTGTAAGCTTGTTGGTTTGCCCCAAAGAGAATAACGGATTATTTTTTTCTTAAAATGACTTCCCTGGTAATTCCTACTGAGTGATAATAAACAAAAACAGATGTGTCGTCAGAGCCCCTAAATGAGAAGGGATGCTATCTATGTGTAAAAATGTAAGAGCAAGATTTTTCTGACAATTAGAGCAAACGCAGGAATCTTTGTGAAAATGACCAGTAGTTAAGACTAGATAGACAAATATCGACTTCTAAAGTTTCTCTCATGTTTGGTGTGAATTTGGTTGGCCCTCCGAGTCGTGCCTCAAGACGTCACGGCAATATCTGGGGCCATTTTAACCTGCTACTGAAATGAAAGAAGCATAACAATGAAATTATAGTTGCGTGTATTTAAGTGACCATAATGACTGCAATTTCTAAATTAAGGACTTTTGAAGGTAGAAAGATACCAGAAGATCTCCAGGACATATTAAATGTTAAAAGGAAAGCCACTTACAAAGAACGACAGTTAGTGAATGATCTCTTTATCTGCACAAATGTATGAAAATGCATAGAAGGAGGTCTAAAAGGGTACAAGCCAGATATTATAGACATCACCTCTCAAAGAGAGTTCTGGGATAGCGGTAAGCTTATGGGAAGGAAGCAAGCAAGGAGTAGAGGTAGAAGAGGAAGGAGGGACTCAATTCTTTTGAGTGTTGGCACAGTTTTATTTATTTGTTTGTCTATTTTAAAGTTTTTTGTTTTTTGTTTTTTGGTTTTTTTTGACAGAGGGAGAGAGAGAGCACAAGCAGGGGGAGTGGCAGGCAGAGGGAGAAGCAGGCTCCCCGCAGAGCAGGGAGCCCGATGTGGGACTTGATCCTAGGATCCCAGGATCATGACCTGAGCCGAAGGCAGTTACTTAATTGACTGAGCCACCCAGGCACCATTGGCATTGTTTTAAAAGAGAAATATATACCTGTGCTCCGGCATAGTAACACTAACAGAGAACATAATAATAAAGTGGGCAGTATTGTTCCTGGTAGAGAAAAGACAATAAAAACACACTAAAAACATGGCAGAAACATCACTTCATTGCCACATTTAAATATAATTTAACTACTTACCCATGAGGAAGAGGTTTAAATATTCATTGCCTCCTAAATTAACAGAATTCAAGGAGAAGAAGTAGAATCCCAAACACCCAGTGAACCAAATCAGCCAAACAATAAGTGTCCTTGTTCCAACATTCCAGTCAGAAAACAGATCTACCAGGTTGTGCTTCTTAACTTCAGAGGGTTCATTACCAACAGGACCATTTAGATCCAGGGACAAAAGTTCTGACAGTTTACAGGGGCTTGCCCTATTCCACTTGGCCATCGTATCAACTACTCCTTGTGCTTCTTCATATCTTCCCTCTGAGAGAAGCCAAAAAGGTGTCTCTGGGAGTATCCAACAGCACAGGACAAAGGGGACCGTCACTGTGGAGAGGACTATCTGATAGATCCACCAGGTCCTGACAAAGTAGCCTGTCAAAGCCACCACCATTGTTCCAACGGCAAAAAAGGAATGCATCTGGATGCACGCCCACGTGCGAGACTTCATGCCAATAAATTCCGTCACATAGACAAACACCACCACGAGATAGCCACTTCCAGACTGAAAAACAAAGCAGGGAGGGTGGTCCAGATTTAAGGTCACATTTATGAACTGCTAAGGGGTCTGCTCTCTCGGCATAACACACACAGGCAAGAAAGAAAATGGCAAAAGTTGTTTTCCGAGACCCTTACCACATTTATAAAATGGCGGCTAATCCAATCCATCCTTCTTTAAATGGTTCTTTCCACCCTTCCCCCACCCTCGCCACCCCCAAAGGGCCAAACTCGAGAGGCTACGCATGATATGGATGAGAGGCTATGTACGATGTATGTTAGGCTCTGCCTTTGGTCTCATGTAAGGATTCCTCTGTAGCATGCATTTCTCATTTAACGTAACTAAACGTGCATACCAATTAATTACTCTATATACAAGAGGTCCTTATTATGAAATCCTAAACTGCTAAATGGAGGCAAAAAATTACGACAACTAATGTGAAGGAAAAGATTTGATTGAAACTTTATTTTAGCAAGCACAAAAGAGAAAATAAGCAAACTGGGCCTCATGAAAATTAGAAACTTCTGTGCCTCAAAGGAGGCTACCAACAGAGTGAAAAGGCAACTTATGGAATGACATATTTACCAATCATATATCTGGTAAGAAATTAATATCCAGCATTTATAGAAGACTCCTAAAACTCAACAACAAAACAAGCAATCCAATTCAAAATGAGCAAAGAAATTTGGATTTTTCCAAAAAGATATACGAATGGCCAATAAGCACATGAAAAGATGCTCAACATCACTAACCATTAGGGAAATGCAAATCAAAACCACATTGAGATACGACCTCATAGCCGGGAGGAGGGTTACTATTAAAAAAAAAACAAACAAACCTAGAAAATAACAAGTGTTGAACAAGGATATGGAGAAATTGGAACTCTTGTGTACTATTGGTGGGAATATAAAATGATACAGCTATTATGTGAAACTGCACAGGGAATCCCCTCAAAAAACTAAAAATAGAATTACCATACGATCCAGCAGTCCCACTTTGGATATATACCCAAAATAATTGAAGGCGAGATCTCAAAGAAATATTTGTACACCCATGTTTGTAACAGCATTATTCACACTGGCTAAAACGTGGAACCAACACAAACATCCATGGACAGATGGATAGACAAGCAAAATGTGGTCTATCTAGATAATGACTACTATCTGATAATAATAATAATCAATTATTAATTAATAATAATAATAATAATATAATAGACTATTTTTCAGCCTGAAAATGGAAGGAAATTCTGACACATGTTACAACATGCATGAACTTTAAGGACATTATACTAAGTGAATTAAGCCAATCACAAAAAGATAAAATACTGTATGATTCCACTTGTATGTAGCTGAAATCATAGAGATAGAATGCAGAATGTGGTTGCCCAGGGCTAGGGGGAGGAGGAAATGAGAGTTAGTATTTAATGGGTATATGGTTTCAGTTGTGCAAAATGAAAAGAGTTCTGGAGATGGATGGTGATTATGATTGCACAACAATATGAATGTACTTAATATCACTGAAATGTATATGTAAAAATGGCTAAGATGGTAAATTTTATGTTATGTGTATTTTAACACAATTTTAAAAATTGGGGAGAATAACTTTATTTTGAAAATAAGCCTATCTTTAACAAAATTTAGACTACAATGGCAATAGGTGATCATTCTTGGAATAAACAAAGAATGAATCAAATGATGGATATTTTTTTGTGAGGCAGGAGGATGATGAAAGGATTAAAATTTTTCCTACCAGAGTATTTCACATTTGACTTCTATAACACAAATCATAAAGTTAATTCTTGCAAAATTATTCAAGAGCCAAAGGCATCTCTTAATCCCTTGATATTCAACTCATACTCTTTTGAAGGCTCATCATGTCATTACCCTGTGGATGTTAATTTCTTCAAAAGTTAACTGGTCTCGCTCTGCCACATCCCACCTGGCCAAGGGATTTGGGGTAAGATGATTTGGTTTTCCCCATTGCTCTCAAAGACATTTTGTCATCAACATCTTTTGTAAGACCTGCAATTTCTCCTTGCGTCAGAGAGTCAGAAAGAGGCTAACCTACAAGCGATTTCCTGGGCCAGAGAGGATGACACTAGCAGTAAGTAGGGATGTGTGTGGTGGGCCTCTCCTGCATGAATATTCAGTTTAATATTTTTGTGACAACGGCTTTCATTTCTCCGTACAACCTTGTAATTGCAAGACTCAGATAACGAACCCTGATCATGAGGACTCCCACACCCAAGAATTTAGTTGTTTGGTAAAAGTTTGCTGCTGTTATATATAGCACACAAAGATGGCAATAACTGTCAAATACTACAAATTTCCCCCAGTAAGTTAAGTGGTAACATCAGTGCCTAGCAGGGTTTTTTTTTTTCCATATTAATTCTGAGTCCACTCCCACTTTCTGTTGGTTACTTCTGTCACTGGGTTCAGACAATCTGTACTCGACCTCGTAATTCCAAAACACTCGTTGGAGCCATTCACACCTATCACCTCCACTGATAACACTCTGCTCTTCACATCTCCCCTGAACCCTCCCCCCCCCATAGCAGGCAGAGCAGCCACTTGGCCCCACCTGAACCTCTTCAGGACATTCCCATCGCCTCCAGGAAATCAAGTAAACTCCTGATCATCCTCCAAGGCCCCAGCTAATCATCCCGACACATTCAGCCTCATCGAGGTATTTTACCTCCTCTCTATTCTCCAGACATCTGGACCTTCAATTCCTTCTCATCTTAGGGCCTTCTTACTTGCTGCCTCTGCCCGGAACATTCTCTTACCCATCGCTCAGAACTAAAAAGCCCCTGACTCTCCAGACTCTCCACCTTCCCAGCTTAAGACAGCCCCCCCCAGCCCACTGTCACGCCTCCATTGTCAACATCGTATCTTCCAAGATGGCCCGTGGGTATCTTGCCTTCCCACTACACTATAGGGTAATTGTGAAACAGTCTGGTCTGGTTTACTTAGCACGACACTCTGAGCAAATTCTAATAAATGTGTTGAGTAAATGAGTCTGGCTGCATCTTCCCTACTCAGAATTCAACCCCAACTACATTTCTCATGAAAATCAAAGACAGAAAATTAAGGCCACATTTACAAATATATTCAGTGAGTGGCTGTCTCATTTTCTCGGTTCCGGAAATAAACACATGGTATTTGCAAGACTGAAACAGTTATTTTCAGAATGCATCCTCTTAAGCCTTCTGAAAGAGGACGTTCGTACTCTCTCCATACCTGTGCTTCTACTGAACCATCATTCCCACCAAAGTTCTCATCAAATCTCACTCTGCAAGCTCAGAGCCGTCTCCTTTCATTCTGTCCTCAGTGGACACAGACTGCTGGTTGTTTTCTTTTGTATTAAAAACTCTACATTCCTAAATATATATAATTACTTTTTTTAGAGGTGTTACGCCTCCAATTCTCCTAAATTTTTTCTTTTTGTGCACCATCCCTATCCCAGGCCATGCACGTGGCTTCCTAGGAACCCTGTGCAGCCTCAAGGAGGACCCCAAACCTGAACACACCAGCCTGCTCTGTGAGGGCTGGGACCTCTCCTGAGATCGCAGCCCTTGGCCTCACCCCGGAATCTTGGCTCATACTGGCTCATCCTGGTGAGAGGGAATGCATGCCCAGCCTGAGTTTAGCAAGGTCACAAGCTCCTCCCACAAATAGAAACTTCACTCCACTATCCTTGACCGGGGACCTCCAACAGGATTCACTGCTTCTGTCATTTGGCCATTTGGACCCTGTCTGGATGCCTCACCAAGTGTGGGGGGAACGCTTTGTCACTGGCTGGTCCACTTCCGGTAATAGTGCCCGCCAGAAGGACGGCCTATGTTGCGTCAGGAGCCCTGCTGTGCATGTTAACTTTAATCTCACTGACTCCTGAAAACAACCCAGTAAAGCAGGTAGTATTTTCCACAGTTTACAGCTTAGAAACTAAGGCTCAAAGAGGACACGGTGTTTGCCCAAGGCCACGCAGTGAAAAAGCCAAAATATGACAAAGCTGGTACTCAAACTCATGCCCTTTTCTCTATATTTCCCTGTTCCTCATAACGGAAAAGCCTAAGGCCTTCTAGTGCTCATTCTTACTGCACAGGATACAAAAGACTTTCTTAACAATACACCTTAAGCCTCTGTTTGGCTCCCGCATACGGGCCTGACTCGGCCAATAGAACTGCTCCGAAATGAAATAATGCCTCAGTAATTGTGGAATGTGGGTCACATGCCAGGCGTGCAGTCAAACAAAAAGTCTCTGCCTAGCAAGCAACCATTTTTCATGTTAATGAGTTTTGCTGTAAACACAGGGCACTACTATTCCGCAGAAAGCCAGCCCAGTGGCGTGAACAAAGACAAGGCCTTGCTCTCTCTCTCACCACATTCTAAATGACCCAAACTAAGACAGTTAGGCCTGAGATGAAAATACTGCAGGAGAATTAATGAGGTGTTTTTGTTTTTGTTTTTTAAAGCACACACACAACTCACCATAGCAAGAAGAAAGCGTGCGATCATGAAGCTGTGAAAATCAGACGAGAATGCCACGGCGAGGCCAAACAAAAATATTCCAGCGCTTGTGATCCACAAGACAAGCCGTCTTCCTATCCTGAAAAATAAGAATTGCACAGCGGGACAAGCAAGGTATGGTTAGTAACAGTTCAAGCATCCACTCCAATTCACGAAAGACGAGTACTACCTATGTATTTAACAGCTTATGTATTGGGGCACCTGGGTGGCTCAGTTATTAAGCGTCTGCCTTCAGCTCAGGTCATGGTCCTGGGGTCTTGGGATCGGAGCCCTGCATCAGAGCCCCCCGCATTGGAGCCCCCTGCATCGGAGCCCCCCCCATCAGTACCCGCCCCCCGCATCAGAGCCCCCCCCCTACATCGGAGCCCCCACATCGAGCTCCCTGCTCAGCAGGAAGCCTACCTCTCCCTCTGCACTCCCCCTGCTTATGTTCCCCCTCTCCCTGTCTCTTTCTCTCTGTTAAATAAATAAATAAAATCATTTTTTAAAAAAATAGCTTATGTATTGATTGCTGCTATTCATTCATTTATTTGGGAGAAGTTATGAGTTAACACATGCAAGAGGCCAGTCTTTCAGTGGAGAGGCCTCTTACCCAAGCCACTAGTACATGTACGTGATCACCTTGGGTGATCCCCAGAGGACTTCCCAACCAGGATTGGTAAAGGAGAGGAGGGGGGACTTGTCCTCTCCCTCCCAGGCCTCCTGCTCTCCTACCTGTTGCAGTATCTTTCCTGTCAGGCTGGCTCTGCCCACAAGGGCAAAGCAGCTCTTGCCAAGCCTCTTTTAAAAAAGAGGTCTTGCTACATTTCAGCTCCTAGAACAAGGCGCTTACTTGCGACATATTTTCATAACAGGGAGGGGCATTTCTTCGTCTAAAAAGCAAACAAATTGTGTTCCTGATGGATTTTCAAAAATTGAGATATACTTCACAGACCATAAAATTCAACGTTTTTTAAAGGATGCCCTATAGTGACTTGTAGTGTATTTACAAAGTTGCACCATGCTCGGGACTAATTCTAAGACATTTTCATCGCTGCGAAAAGATACTGCGCGCCCACGAGCCATCCTTCTGCCTTTTCTGCTCCCTCTAGTTCCTGACAAAAACAGTTCTGTCTCTAGAGATTCATCTATTCTGGGACATTTTATATGTACAGAGTCACAGAACATAGGACCTGCTGTGTCTGGCTTCTATCACTTAGCATTATGTCTTCAAGCCTCATCGAGTGTCTATGGATGCGGAGTGTATGATGTATGTACATGGATGATGGAGTGTGTATCAGTACTTCGTTCCTTTTTGGGTCTAAATAAGACTCTGTTGTATGGCTATGCCACGTTTGTTTATCTATTCATCACTTGGTGGACATTTGGATTGTTTCCACTTTTTGGTTCTTGGGAATAATGCCGCCATGAATGCTTTGTAAGCAAAATTTTGTGTGAATTTATGTTTTCCGTTCTCTTGGGTATATACTTGGGAGTGGAATTGCTGAGTCATACGATAACTCTATGTTTAATATTTGGACGAACTGCCAAACTGTTTTCCCAAGTGGCTTCCCCATTTTTATAATCTCATCCACAATGTATGAGGGGACCAATTTCTCCACATCCTTGGCAACACTTGTCTGTTATTGTATGTCTTTTGATGATGGTCATCCTAGTGACTGTGCAGGGGTATCTCATTGTGGTTTTGGTTTACATTTCCTTAATGATTAATGATGGTGAGCATTTTCATATGTGCTTGTTGGCCATTTGTACACATTCCTTAAAGAAATATCTATCCAAACCCTTTTCCCACTTTTGAATTGGGTTCTTTGCCTTTTCATTGTTGAGTTGTAAGGTCCAGGATACTGGACCCTTATTAGATATGATGTAGTTCACAAAGATTTTCTCCCTGTGAGTTGTCCCTGAGAGATCATTTTAAGGTGAAAGAATATAGCCTTGAGATTCCATCCAACACATCTGCCTGGTAAAGCAGAGGATATGGAAACAAATAAAAAACCTATCCTCTGCACACCCTGAGCCTTCTATGCTCCCACACATACTAGTAGGGATGGTTGGCCCTACACATGCATTTTCCAAACTCATCTGAGTCCTGAATACCATTTCATACTTTTTACCCATCCCAGATCAACCTCCTCTGCCACCCATGATGTCTCTACCATTTATCTCCTGCACAGAACACAGACCATCAAAGAGAAGGCCCCACAACTTCCCCCTTTCCCCCTCTGCCCACATGCCAACATGACCTGCGTCTGCCCTCAGCTCTCCCTTCCTCCCTCCTCTCTAGAGACACATACCATTTCTTCTCCAAATATCAGTTTACAATCTTTGTATTGGATCACGCCTCTTCCCATCTCCCCTGAGAACTTTCTCTAACAAATACTTCATTTGCCTCTCTTTCTCCCTCCTCTGACTCCTTCCTTTCTATTTAAGTCTTTTCCAGCCAAAGACAAGAACCTTCTCTGGACCCCGTCACTCCTTCAGCTACATGACATCCTGCCTTTCCTCCACTGATGGCTTATCCATAAAAAAAAATCCTTACTTCCGGGGCGCCTGGATGGCTCCTGGGTTAAAGCCTCTGCCTTCGGCTCAGGTCATGATCTCAGGGTCCTGGGATCGAGGCCCGCATCGGGCTCTCTGCTCAGCAGGGAGCCTGCTTCCCCCTCTCCCTCTGCCTGCCTCTCTGCCTACTTGTGATCTCTCTCTCTCTCTCTGTCAAATAAATCAATAAAATCTTAAAAAAAGAAAAGAAATCCCTACTTCCTCAACTCTTAGGTTTCCTTAGTTGGTGACCACCAGGATCGCCATTGACTTTTCTGAGATAGCTCTCGGGTCCCCAGGGACCTCCAGGCTGTCTTTTTCAGTCCTCGCCTGCCTCTCTTCTCTGGTGCCACTGACTGTGCCTGCTCCTGAAGGCCCATTCCCCATACCGGTTTGCACGTTTGCCCTGAGGGCCCATCTGCCTCAATGCTGGCATTTCCTCAAGTCCTCTCCTGTACGCTCTCTGCCCTTGCAATGTCATCTGCTGCCCTGGCTCGGATTCCTAAAGACATGTGATTAACTGCCCCCTTGCCTTCTGCTCCTAGTGGTTCTTCTCCATTTCTCGGTCCTACACAGCTGCTACCTTTTGTTATTGCTGGTGCTGATGTTTTGATTCTCCCTTTTTTTCTCAATCCAGGGATAGGACAGGCTCATTGGAACACATATCCAAACATGTTTCCCTTTCTTCTAAAGTGACTCTTTCCCTCGTTTTTCCTGAATTGGCTGGTATTCTTCCCCCCAAATCCTCCCCCTCCTGCATAGTGGTCACCAAATTATGTCAGTTTAAAAATGCGTCCTTGGGGCACCGGGGTGGCTCAGTCAGTTAAGCGAATGCCTTTGGCTCAGGTCATGATACCGGGGTCCTGGGATCGAGCCTCACGTCGGGCTCCTTGCTCGGCAGGGAGACTGCTTCTCCCTGGGCCTGCTGCTCCCCTTGCTTGTGTGCTCTCTCTCTTTCAAATAAATAAAATCTTTTTTAAAAATGCCTCCTCAGTATGTGTCCATCTTTCCCTCTCCGTCTCCCCTGCCTTCATTTGGGCCTTCACCATTTCCTACCCCTCTCATCCCAATGGCCTCCCAACCAGCCTTCCTAATGTCGAACAAGTGCACCCCTCTCCCACACTTCCCAGAAATAAAAACAATCCCGGGTGTAGTTTGCCTTCACTTCCTCTATCCATCCTATGCTTCTGCCAAATGGGCCTCCTCACAACTCCCTGCACATGCTCTGTTCTCTCCTGACATGAAATTGTTCCCTCCCCCTAGAAAGCCTTCCCTAGTGAGCATTTAAAACCCAGGTCGAGGGGCGTCTGGGTGGCTCAGTGGGTTAAAGCTTCTGCCTTCGGCTCAGATCATGATCTCAGAGTCCTGGGATCGAGCCCCGCATGGAGCCCCGCATGGAGCCCCGCATCCGGCTCTCTGCTAGGTGGGGAGCCTGCTTCCCCCTCTCTCTCTCTCTGCCTACTTGTGATCTCTCTCTCTCTGTCAAGTAAATAAATAAAATCTTTAAAAAAAAAAAAAACCCAGGTCGAATGTGCAGGCTTTTCTGACCATCCTCTGGGGTCTTGCATCAGACATGAAGAGACAATGCAATGTAGTAACCAAGTGTTCAGACCTGGGTTCAAATCCCAACTCCACTGCTTACTCTTCAAATAAACTCTCTGCGCCTCCTTTTCCACACTGGTACTTAAAATAGGGCCAGTAGTGCCTACCTCCCAGACTTCTTTAAACAATTAAATGAGTTAATACACAAGACATTTAAAATAGTGCTTAGTGCATAGTAAATCGTGTGTAAACGTGAGTTGTTATTTTAAAAGCATTTGTCACATTTCATTGAAATTATCTATTTAAAAGTCTTTCTCCCCCATTGTTAGCTCCATAAGGATGGGATCAGATCTTATTTCCTTGCCTTTTTATTATAAGATATCATACATACCTAAGAACGCATACAAATACATATGTACAATTTGGAGAATAATAAGGATTTCAAACATCTATGAAATCACAACCCAAAGTAAGAAAGAGATCATTGCCCCCCTCCCAAGAACTTCTCACACCTCCCTTGGTGATTCCAAACCCCAAATTCCTTGCCCCTTTTTTGGAGGGACCATTATCTTAATTTTGGTAACCATCAATTCTTTGTTTTTCATTCCATTTTACCATGTTTACAGACAGCCCAAAACAAGATAGGTTACTTTCGCTAGTTTTCGAACTCTCTATCATCGAACAGTACTGTATGTCTTATTTTATGTCTTGCTTCTTTCACTCAATACTATTTTCAGACATTCATCTCTGTTGTTTGAGTGCTGTTTCATTCATTGCATGGCCGCACAACCCACAGCAAGAAATACAGCCGTACATGTGTCTACAGTATGGCTGAAGCATATTTGAGTTCCTTGCATGGTCGGGCTGGTAGCAACAATGCTGTAGGAGACTTCTGACGCACGTACCCATGTAGACACGTGCAAGGGCATCTCCAAGGTCCAAGCCCTGGGACATGTGAGTTGTGCACGTCACCAAATTTTCTGTAAAATGAGAAACAATTCTTCAAAATTTTCCTGATTTGTATTCTCAATCTGCATTCACACCAGCAGGGTGAGAGATCCTATTACCCATTATCCTCACCAACATTTGGCATTACAAGACATTCTGCTTTTCACAACTGGTCAAAAATAAACAGTATAGTTATAGATCATTGGCACCCTTTTCATCTTTCCATTAGCCATCTGCATTTGTCTTTTATGCAGTGACTTTCAAATTTTTTCCCCAGGTTTCTATTGGGTTGTCTATCTTTTTCCTATTGATATAAAGTCCTTCAAGTATTCTGGATTCTAATCTCTTAGTTATATGTAAAGCAAATATTCTCTCTCTCGTTTTCTCTCTGGCTTGTCTTTCTTCCCTTAATGGTGTCTTTTCATGGACATACATTCTAGTGAAGTCAAATTTATCCATTTTTTTCTTCATGGTTAGTGCTTTTGTGTCTTAAAAAGATCTTCCCTTCTTTCATTTAGGTTCTAAAAATATTCTCCCTTATTATCTTTCTAAAGTTATATGGTTTTTCCTTTCACATATGGACCTTTAATCTTTCTGGATTTTATTCCTTCTGAAGTTTGTACTATAAGGTGTGAGGAAGGGACACCAGTTCAATTTTCTTCTATATGGCTATACAGTTGTCCCAGCTCCACTAATTAATCCTTTTCCTGCTGATGTGCGATGCCTTATTTGTTCCATAGTTATATCTATAATTGCACTACTCTATTTGGGGTCCCCTAAGGAATTATCAACTGTTTGTCTAATGATATATCTATTTATCATAATGATTTGATTCTTTAAGTTTGTCATTTTCTCAAAAAAAAGCTTATACACTTTTTGATAGATTTACCCATATATACGTTTTATTTTTAGGGTTTTGCAATGGCAATTTTTTTAAAGATTTTATTTATTTATTTGACAGAGATCACAAGTAGGCAGAGAGAGAGGGGGAAGCGGGCTCCCCAGTGAGCAGAGAGCCCAATGCAGGGCTCCATCCTAGGACCCTGAGATCATGACCTGAGCCAAAGGCAGAGGCTTTAACCCACTGAACCACCCAAGTGCCCTGCAATGGCAATTTTTAAAACTTTTTCTTAATCGAAGTATAGTTGACATCTGTTACATTAGTTTCAATTGCACAATATAGTGATTCAACAACTCTATACATTATGCTCTGCTCATAGGAGGTGTAGCTACCAACCGTCCCCACACAAGGTTATTATGATACCATTGACTATATTCCTTGTATTATATCTTTTTTCCCAATGACTTATTCATTCCATAACTGGAAGCCTGTATCTCCCACTCCCCTTCATTCATTTCACCCACACCCACCACCATCTCCCCAATGGCAACCATCAGTTTGTTTTCTGTATTTATGGGTCTGGTCCTGCTTTTTGTTTATTTTTTGTTCATCTGTTTTGTTTTTTAGATTCCACATACAAGTGAAATCATATGATATTTGACTTTCTATGACTTATTTCACTTAGCACAATATCCTCCAGGTCCATCCATGTCATTGCAAATGGCACATACTTGTTCTTTTTCATGACTGGAATATTATTCAGCCCTATAATATTATATATTATATTATACATTAAACTATTACATTTTATTCTAATTTCCATTACTTTTATTAATATTTATTATTTTATTTAGTATTTCAGTTATTATGTAATATTTATTGTATATTTATATTTATTTATATTTTTATTTGGAATATATGTTTCTATTTATATAATAATTATGTAATTACTAACATTAGGTTATGTTATGTATTATATGTTATTAGCATATTGGTACATTTTATTTCAATTTATTAATATATAACAAATATATTAATATGTAATATATTGATAATAAATAAAATATATTCTATTAATATACTATTTATATATCACAAATTTTTTATCCTGTCATATATCAACGGATCCTTAGTTTGCTTCTATATCTTGACTATTGTAAACAATGCTGCAGTAAACATAGGAACACATATATCTTTTCAAATTAGTGTTTCCATTTTCTCTGGGTAAGCACTCAGTAGTGGATTTACTGGATGATATGGTATTCCTATTTTTAATTTTCTGAGGAACTTCCATACTATTTTTCCACAGTGATTGCACCAACTCACATTCCCACTAACAGTGCATAGGGTGCCTTTTTCTCCACATTTTCACCAACACTTGTTATTTCTTGTGGGTTTTTTTTATTTATTTTAGCCATTCTGACAGGTGTAAGGTGATATCTCATTGTGATTCTGATTTGCATTTAGTGATGTTGAGTGTCTTCTCGTGTCTGTTGGCCATCTGCATGTTTTCTGCCCATTTTTTTCTTCTGCCCATTTTTAATCAGATTATTTTTTTATTTTGAGTTGCATAAGTTCTTTGTAGCTTTCGAATACTAACCCTTCATATATATATCGTTTGCAAATATCATCTCCCATTCAGTAGGCTGCCTTTTCGTTCTGTTGAATGGTTTCCTCCACTGTGTAAGAGCTTTTTATTTGGGGGTAGCCCTAATACTTTATTTTTGTTTTTATTTCCCTTGCCTGAGGAGACATGGCTAGAAAAATGTTACTAAGACCAATGTCAAAGAGATTACTGCCTATGTTTTCTTCTATGCATTTCACGGTTTCAGGTCTCATATTTAGGTTTTTAATCCATTGTGAGTTTATTTTTGTGTATGATGTAAGAAGGTGGTCCAGTTCCATTCTTTTGCATGGAGCTGTCCAGTTTTCCCCACACTACTTATTGAAAAGACTGTCTTTTCCCCATCATATATTCTTGCCCCCTTTGTTATAGATTAGTTGACCTGTGTAAGTGTGACTTTATTTCTAGACTCTGCAATGGCATTTTTTAATTTTTGTATTTATTACTAGTAGATATAAACATAATTAATTTATATGTAATGATAACATATCTAGCAACCTCATTAAATGTTCATTAATTCTAACAATTCATCTGCTGGATTTTCTTCATATAGAATTGTATGCTAAAAATAATGACTTTTTTCTTCTTTCTGCTTATGCATTTCTCCCTCCCTCTGTGTCTCCCTCTTTTTTCTTTCACTGTTTTGTTTTATAGTACTAGAATCTCCAGTACAAAATTAGGCAGAAGCAGTGTTTCATACATCTTTGTACGTTCCTGATTCCAAAGGAAAAGCTTTTGACATTTCACAGTTAAGATGTTCGTGGTAGATCTTTTTGTAGATACTTGTTATCAGGTTAAGGACATTCTTTTACTTTTTTGTCATGCATTAATTTTGAAATTTATCAAATGTTTTTCCTGTATTTATTGAGTTGCAAATATAAGTTTGTCCTCTAATCTGTTAATGTAGTAAATTCCATTGATTAGTTTCTAATACTAAGTATACTTCAGACCTTACTCCTATGCCTTCATGAATTTTAATCTCTCATATTTTCCATCTGTCTCTCCGATGTTTATTATTGATAATTTTTTCTGAGCTCTCATCTATTTTACTCATTCTTTATTTACTTGTATATAACAGGTTGTTAAAACTACCCAGGAATTTGTCAGTTACTTATTTTGGTCTGTATTTCTAGGTGTTCCAGGCAGTTTTTCCTCAATTTATATCACTTTAAAGTACAATTTCCAGGGGGCACCTAACTGACTCAGTTGGTGGAGCACGTGACTCTTGATCTTGGGGTCATGAGTTCAAGCCCCATGTTGGGTGAAGAGCTTATTTTAAATAAACAAACAAACAAATAAATAACAAAAAAAGTTAATTTTTTTTCATTTTTCTAAGATACAATTTTCAGATTTTTATCAATAATTTTAAGCTTTTCATCTATTCCTTTAAGAGCAGTGAACATAGTGGATTTATGACCTATGCCTGACAATTCTAATATTTGAAGTCTTTGTCAAAATGGCTGCTTTTGCTGCCTACTGCTTCTGCTGACTCTCATGGTGCCTTCTAATGTGTTTTGGCTTTGGAAACACTTTGGCTTTGGAAATGACTGACCTCATTTCCACATCTTCCACACAACTACCAGGAAGACAGTTACGGAACAGAAGATTCTTAACCATAGAAACATAACTTCAGCCACAAAATAATAACTAGACTCCACTTCCCTAATTTCATTATTCAAATGGCACCTCACGGGATGGGATGTGAGTTTGAGGTGGGGAGACCTAGGCACTCCTTCTTTAGGCTTCCATAGACTTTGCCTCCATTGGCTTTCACTTGTAGTATGGCCCCCGCTACAATAGAGCCCTATACTTTTATTTTGGACACGTTTGTTGCTGTGGGGACCAAACAAATTCATCTCTGTGCATCAGCACAGGTACTTAAAACATAGTACACGTCCACAAGAGAGGAATTTTTTTTTAAGAGAGGAATTTTGATTTATTTAAATGTTATGTATCCATTTTTATGTGTGTTTTAAGTAAATATGGCTAGTGTATCAATTCCACAATTTCACTGATATTACTGCTTAGAACCAGGCTACCTCTATTAAAAAGCAAGTCTATTTAAACATATACGTATATTTAATATATATATATTCAAGTAATATCCAGTATTTATTGAGTCGTTATATGTCAAAGGTACTTTTTCTGCATTAATTTTGCAATAAACCTTTGAAGTGAGTGCTATTATTTTCATCACCAGCCTACGAACTAGTTTCTGAAACACAGGTTATGCAATTTTCCCAGGGCTCATGGCTAGTAAGTGGTAGAACCAGGATCTGAACCCAGGTTGGCTGTCGTCAGAATCCATGCTGTAACTATTAGGTTTTTTGTGTCTCCCTAAATAATAGATCAGCAAAGAGGTAGGTATCTAGATAGGAGGTGTGAACATAATTAAAATTTTGAACATAATTTCCTGACCTCTAAGAAAACCAGGTAGGAAAACGCCCCCTACACTGATGCAACAAACCGAAGTACTTCATTTTACCTGTCAGAAAAGTGGCCAAAAATCATCGCTCCCAGCAGGACTCCCAACATAAATACGGGCTGGACCATCCTTGCGTACCATTCTCGGTTACAGACCAGATCCCATTCAGTCACCACGGTGCTGTCCCACTTGCTCTTGTCATAGACGTAGCCATCCACACAAGGAAAGCTACTCTTCCGGCCCTTATAATCAGAGTTCAAACCAGACTTGTCATCCCTCCGGAATCGGTGACAACTTGTGAGCTCCCATACCTCACCGTTCTGTAGCTGCACTATAATCTCATTTTCATGGCCTGTGAAAAACAGAATCCAGATGTCCTCCAACCTCCAAATAGATGTATTGCCAAAAAGAACCTGACTCACGTTGCCTGGAGGCCTGCAAGTATGGTAGGGGGACACGGTCAGGAACACAGATGCCAAGTAGTGGATACCACCAGAGATATTCTGGAAGGCACATATAAAATACAGGATTATCTGAAATCTGCAAAGAGAAAAAAAGCAACTTACTATATCTGGCCTATGGGCCCAAAAAGACTGTAAATAAATACAAAGGGTATTCATCACATTTAGCTTAATATATATACAGATGGATAAATACATACAGATGTTTCTATATATATATATATATATATATATATATAATTATTTGTTATCATATATACATAACTCTGTTAGGAGAACCCACAAGCAATGGCATTGAGACAGGGGAACTAAAGGGATCCCACAAAAAACTACTTTTCCTGCTTCTAGTCTTGCTAGGACCTACACCCCCACCTTACACATGTCTTACAGAATAGATAATATATGTCCTCCTTCTAAAGGCCAAGGAGTTCATGATTTCTTTGAAGACTTCCAGCACAGTAGACAGCATCTAAGGAGTGAACAGGTGGGGTCATCATGAATGTTTTCCAAGACCACTAATTCTTCAAGACCCCTGGGCTGCAGGGCATAAGTGACTTATGGAGGACACCTAAATACTCATTTTTGTTCCCGGATACCTGAGAAGACACTGTACCAGACTATAATACCCAATAAAAACCCCAGACTCTAAGCAAAGATGAAACTCACTCTCCTTTCCTTTCCGACTTTTCCAGAGGTTCTGTCTGTATCTGCTCTATGTCTTCAATAAACCCTGCTCTCATTTCCTCTAGGCTCACATTTTATTTCTAGCCCACACAAAGTCAAGGACTCTTCTGGCTGGTCCTACAGGACATCCTTTGGGTTCTCGAACCTGGCCAATCTGCATCCCATGAGCAGCACGCACACCCAGTGCCCAGATTTTGTTTTCTAAATACCATTTCTCTGCTAAAAGGAACCAGGAAAAATGGCTGATTTGAGACCAGGTCAGGGAAAGTTAAAATTATGCCTAAAGAATCTTGTGGAATCAGAAAGTAAAGAAGCATGTAAAAATACAAAAAGTTGGGGGCATGTCAAAGGGACACGGGAATCAATCTAAAAAAACTCCCAGTGGGCAAGGCTGAGCAGCAAAATAAAGAGCATGGTATATCCCAAGGTATAAAATAAATCTACAAGTCTATAATGTTTTGTTTAATTTTCTGTGTCAACAAGAATGGGCTCAGCCCAGATAGCTGGTAAACATTTTTTCTGGATGTGTCTGTGAGATTAACATTTGAATGGGCAGACTGAGTAAAGGAGATTGCCCTCACCGGTGAGTGGGCATCCCAATCCACTGAGGGCCTGACTACAGCAAAAGGTGGAGGAAGAGCAAATTCGCTCTCTCTGCTGGGGCTGAGACAACCATCTTCCCCTGCCCTTGAACACTGGAATTCCTGGTTCTCCAGCTTTTGGACTCAAAATAGGGAAAGTGAGAACTCCCATAAAAACCTGCTTTTTGCTCCTTTTCCTGCTTCTATTCTTGCTAGGGCTTGCACCTCCACTTTATACATGCCTCAGAATGCAAACAGGAGGTCCTCCTTGTAAGGAACACAGAGTTAATGGTTTCTTTAGAATAGATAATATCCAAGGAAAAAGTAGGTGAGAACTACCGGATGAATCTATCGTATACATATTCCAGACTAGACATCTATCTCAACGCCAAGGTCTGCCTCTAAGGAGTAACACCTGGGCTTTCATCTCTGTACTAACTGGTTCCTGGATGCCTGAGAGAACACGTACACCACACCATGAGCCTCAGTAAAGACCCTCAGACCCTGATCAAAGACGAGATTTCCTCCTTTCCTTTCTGAGTCTCCCAGAAGCTCTATCTGTACTCTCTCTATACTTTCAATAAGCTCTGCTTTCCCCTCCTGCTGGCTCAGGTTTGATTTCCATCCTGTGCATAGCCAGGGACTCTCTTGGCTGGTCCTGCAGGACTCCTTCTGTGTCTTGGGACCCAGCCTAGTAGCAACTAGACCACAACTTACATCATCAGCCCCCCGATTTTCAGGCCTTCAGACTTGGACCTCACAAGTACACCACCGGCTGCCCTGGATCCCAGCCTCCAGACAGCACACTGTGCAACTCCGTAACTGTGTGAGTCAATTCTTATAATACATCTCTCATCTGTATCTCTCTACATATCCTATTTGTCCTGTTTCTCTAGGGGATCTTAATGAATACAGATTTTGGTACTAAACATAGTTCTAAACAGAACAGAACTTTAAGAATGAACTTTCTGGGGGTGCCTGGGTGGCTCAGTTGGTTAAGCAACTGCCTTTGGCTCAGGTAATGATCCTAGAATAGAGTCCTGCATAGGGCTCCTTGCTCAGCAGGGAGTCTGCTTCTCCTTTGCCTCTCCTCCCACGCGCTCTCTAAGAAAGAAAGACAAAAAGACAGAAAGAACTTTCTGATTAGTTCTGGGGTTTCTGGAATTGGTTGTCTAATCTGATTAGATTTAAAAGCACTAATGACTCCCTTTAACCCCTGTAACCACCATCCCAGTCTTTAATTTTTATGAATTCTACTATCTTAGATACCTCCTATGAGTGGAATCATGAAATACTTATTCTTTTTGTGTATGGCTTATTTTACTTAGCAAAATGTCCACAAGGTTCATCCATATTGCTGTGTATTGCAGAATTTCTTTCTTTTTTTTAAGGCTGACTAGTATTCCACTGTAGGGTACACACCACATTTTCTTTATCCATTCATTTGTGGATACACACTGAGGTTGTTTCCACATCTTAACTATTGCGACTAGGACTGCCCACAGAATACCCATAACCATGGAAGGGCTAATATTTCTTTGAGAACCATGTTTTCCATTCTTTTAAACATATACCCAGAAGTGGGATTGCTGGATCATACGGTGGTTCTATTTTTTTAATTTTTTGTGGAATCTCTATACTGTTTTCCTTAATGGCTATGCCAGTTTGCATTCCCACTGGCAGTACACAAGTGTCCCAATTTCTCCACATCCTCACAACATGTGTTGTCCTTTGTTTTTGTTTTTGTTTTATAACAGCCACCCTCACAGGTATAAGGCAGTATCTCATTGTGCTTTTGATTTGCATTTTCCTGGTGATTAATTACAATAGTAATTTTTTCATACACCTATTGACCATTTACATATTTTCCTTGAAGAAGTGTCTATTCAAGTCATAGGCCCATTTTTTTTAAAATCAGGTTATTAATTATTTGGTTTGGAGTTGTAGCCATTCCTTATTTTTTGGAAATTTGCTCCCTATCATATATATGGTTTGCAAAAATTTTCTCCCATTTTGTAGGTGGCCTTTTTACTCCATTGACTGTTTCCTTTGCTGTGAAAAAGCTTTCTGGTTTGATGTAGCCCCACTGGTTTATTTTTGTTTTTTTTGTTGCCTGTGCTTTTGATGTCATATCTATGAAATCAGTGCCAAAAGCAGTGTCAGGAAGCTTTCCCGTTTTCTACTAGGAGTTTTACTGCTTCGGGTCTCACGTTTGTCTTTAAACACAGCCTTCTCTCTCCCAGCTTGAACTAATGGCCTCACGGGAGTTCCTACAGTCAGATGACGGAGTAAAAGACTTGGGCCTGATTTTACAGATAGTTTCACACGATACACAGGCACCACCTGAAAGTGGACACTTGAAGCATTATACTCCCTCTCTGGGGCAGGCCTGAAGGATAGTCGTGAAGGGAAATCCTCCCAGCGAACAGAACTTCGAGCAAAGCACCTAGTTGTACACTTTGTTTGGAAGGAGAAATAGCCAGACATGTGATCATATATCAACACATAAGCTGTGGCCGATGGCTTAGCTGGATAAGCAGGACTTGGAAGGCACATGATCAGAAAATGGGCGTCAAAGAAATTTGAAGAAGAGGTATGTGGATAGACCTCTGGGAATAGGCAAGAAATGTGAAATATTTGTGTCCCATGTGAATGCTCACCGAAGAGTGACCTCAGCAGAGGAGGATTTTAATAATCAAGGGGATAGGATGATCCATTCTATGAATACTAGCTGGCTCCTTTCCCAAGCCATCCTGTCATTGCCATTGGGCTCATGAATGCAGTGGTTATGGTGGCAGGGACAGAGCTTATGCATGGGCTTAGCATCTTGGTAAGCTGATCTGGCTACAGACACCACTGAGGACCCAATCTGCCAGCAGTAGAGACCAACATCGAGCCCCAATATGGCACCACTCCTGGGCTGGGTGTCTGCTTATTGTGCAGAACCATTTGGGCAGCATTTTGTCCTTACTAGAATAGACACTGGATATAGACTTGCCTTCCCTGCACAAGGCTTCTGCCAAAACTACCATACTTACAGAATGCTTTATCCACCATTGGGGTACTCCATATTGCATTACTTATGATGAAGAAACTCACTTCACAGCAAAAGAAATAGGGCAGTGGGCCCCTGCTCATAACACTTACTGATCTTACCATGTTCTCTACTATCCTGAAGCAGTTGATTTGAGAAAATCGTGGACTCACCTACAAATTGAAGACTCACTTACAAAGCCAGCTAGCTGGCAATACCATGCAGGGCTAGGACGAGATTCTCTACAAAGCTGTGTATGCTCTGAATCAGAGTCCAGTATATGCTTCTATTTTCTCCTAGTCAGCACTCATGAGTTTAGAAATCAAGGGGTGGAAATGGGAGTTACACCACTCACCGTTACACCTAAGGACCCATTAACCAAATTGTTGCTAGCTGTTCCCACATCCTTACCCTCTGCTGGCCAAAGATCTTAGTTCCAGAGGGAAGAATGTTTCCACCAGGAGACACAACGATTCCACTGAACTAGAAATAAAGACTGCTGCCGTCAGAGCACACCGATGCCAAATTGGCTGTTGACACACGTGATCTTCATCCCCCTGCCTACTTCTCAGAGCTGCCCGCCCACCAGGTCCTGGCGCTCCCCCTCCCTGGAAGGCGCTTCCAGCCATCCTTTAGCTCCCGTGTTCTCAAACTTTTTGTTTTCCAGGAACCTTTATATTCTTAGAAATCTTGAGGATCCCAAGGGCCTTGTCTCTATGTGAGTTGTCAGAGTGTATTAGAATTTAAAATGGAGAACATTTTAAATATTTATTCATCCACTTAAACATATTAATAAGCCCATTGCGTGTTAACATTAAAGAACATATAGCTATACAGTTTTCAAAACAAAATGAAACAAAATTAGTAATAAGCATGGTGGTGCTTTGCATTTAAAATTTAGAAGAATCGGGGCCCCTGGGTGCTTCAGTGGGTTAAAGTCCCTGCCTTCGGCTCAGGTCATGATCTCAGGGTCTTGGGATCAAGCCGCATTGGGCTCTCTGCTCAGCAGGGAGCCTGCTTTCTCCCTCTCTCTGCCTCCCTCTCTGCCTACTTGTGATCTCTCTCTCTGTCAAATAAATAAATAAAATCTTTAAAAAAAAAAACCTTAGGGGGCGCCTGGGTGGCTCAGTTGGTTGAGCAACTGCCTTCGGCTCAGGTCATGATCCCGAAGTCCCGGGATCGAGTCCCATATCGGACTCCCGGCTCTGCGGGAGGTCTGCTTCTCCCTCTGACCTTCTCCCCTCTCATTCTCAGTCTCTCGCTCTCTAATAAATAAATAAAAATATTTTAAAATAAATAAATAAATAAAAATTTTAAAAAAAACCT
>CM052802.1:44846651-45011381 GCA_028533885.1 Nasua narica | reverse complement strand
TCACCCTTCACTGCCTGCTTTTCCTGGTCCAGCCTTCCTATTTGCTTCCCCTGCTCCGCCATCATTCACTTACTCATGTTCTCTCCCATTGCTTTCTTTCTCTTCTCTGGCCACAATAGACAGTTCGAGCAACCTCCTGTTCTTTATGTTGAGTTTTTAGAGAGCAGGAGGTGAACATTTTCTATTTCTCTACCAAATCAACAACAACAAAAGGCCCATGAGAGGTTGAATGAAAGTCCCACAAAGGTGGAAACTGTAACACAGCCACTTTCGCATCTCCTGTAACACCTTGCTTGGCGTGTAGCACAGTGTCTGTAGAATGTCCCAGAATCCCTCAGGGTTCAAGTGAACAGCACTGAGATTAACAAGTCCTCAGTGCCTCTGGTAAAGAAAGGTGCTCAAGAGGCCAGTGTATAAAGAATTTTGAAAAAGTATTTTTTTGACTGGATTCTCCATCAGCAAAAAAAAAAAAAAAAGAATGTGTATGTGTGTGTGTGTGTGTGTGCAGAGATGTAGAAAATGAGCATATATGGATATATAATATTTATATACTGAATTAACATCTTGTGCATACTGAAATAAAAATTCACAAATATATTTACTTATATACACACATTCATACGTAAAATAGGTGTTTTTGGTGGTACTCCAAAAGATCATCTTGGCCCACCATGGGGGAACACACCCACTTTGAAGGCTATCACAAGTTGGCAAGGCTAAGCAAAGTAGCAGAAGTGACATGAAGTTATCAAGCAGGCAAGCCCCCCAAGTCCCCAGAGATGACTGCCAAGATGGTACGTGGCCCCCATTCCTCACTTCTCATAGAACCCTGCGTAGATAAAAAAAAAAAAAAGTAAAATGGAAAACAACTTAGTGGGTTGTAGCTATCGGACACCACACGCCGGAGCTGGCCACGGTTTCAAAATTCAGCTCCAGATCTGGCACTGGCCCCAGCAGCTAGTTCAGAAGAGAAAAACACAAAGCTAAAGGAAAGCAAGAATCAAGTGACTTTTTTCTAGCAACAGAAAAGGAGGGAGAACACACAGATACCGTTCTCAGGGTCTTTTAGGGGATGGGCAACCAAGAGAAGAGCCCTGAAGCTTGAGTCCTTAGGGCTAAAGGTGAGTCGACTCTGTTTTTCCAGAAAAGTTGCCCCTGCCCAAAGAAAGACTATCAGAAATCTGCCTCAGCGGAGTCCACACAGAGGGGTTGGACAGGAACAGCAGGCTAAGAACACAAACCTGACTTGCTGTGACTCAAAAGATCCCGAGAGGCCAAGACCACAGCTCGGAAGGGTGGCGCAGGAGCCCCTCAGCCCTCCAGGTCACTAACCCCCAGGCACAGGCTGCTAGATGTCACGGTAGAGCCCCAAGGTCAAGGCTCTGCCCTTGGCCTGCACACACTGAGCTTCCCGTGAGCACCTGGCAAGGCTGGTGGGTCACTGGCCCCTAGGCAACAGGCTTGTGAATTCAGGATTTTCCTCCCTCCCTGGCAATCTCTCAGGAAGCATTTCCCAGCCTGTAAGGATGATCACTAGCTAGAAGGGCCCTTTTCGAGAATTCCATCTCAGCGGTTCTGCTTCCATCAGGCAGATTCTAGATGGGCCTGTTCTTGCACAGCAGAGGTTTCCTGGTTCCCTCACCCAGGTTACACCTGTTGCTTGTGCTGTACATAACACCTTATTTGGCCTTGTCCTGGCCACTGTGTGTTGGATCATGCGCTTTAGCACCTGGGTTGGTACCAAAGTAGTTTGATCCCCTGGAATGGCTCCACCACTGAAAAGTTCACATTCTGCTGACCATCACCTCCCACCCTCCCAGCTCCTCCAGTCCTTCCCATTGACCCCAACCCCAGCACCAACCAGGTGCCCCATCATCGGATCCCACCAGCTTCTAGTTCACTGCTGCCTTCCTGGCTTGAATTCCTTCCCCAGGCAGCCTGAACCCTACAGTCAACACTAGAACTACCTACACACACACACACACACACACACGCCACCAGAACACCCACCCTGGCAGGCTTCTGAAGCTAGGATTTGTCGTCTCCCACCCCTAGTGACTGTGTTTCAGGAGGCCTGAGGTAGGATCCAGAACTCTATACAAGATTAAGAAGTTTCCTAAGAGATTCTGATATGGATGAGAAACACTACCCTAGGAAACCGAATTCTCTGGCTGAACAATCGGTTAATACAAGGTTTGACATTCGAAATAGTTAACAATTTTTGTGGAGCAACTGGAACTCTCATAAATGGCTTGTGAGGGCGTAATGCGCCACAGCCACTTGGCAATGCTGTCTGGCAGCTGACCGCAGGCACACTCAGCAACAGTGACTCCCGTCCCCCGTATGCCCCAACAGCATGTGGGTACAAAACTCCCGCCCTTCCAACGCACCTCCCATTCTGCAAACTGACCTTCCTAATATCTGAACTCCCTGGCATGCCAGAAAAAAACCATTCTTGGGGATGCTGGTAAGCTTACCTCTCCCCTTCCTTCTCTCACCCTCATACTACACCTTAGAAGATGTAGACAAGACAGACTACGCATGATAAGCCCAACCTGGAGACAAGCTAAATGTCTATTAACAGCAGATGAATAAATTGTGGAATATTCATGCCATGACATACTGCCCACCAGTGGAAATCAGCAAAGTACTGCGACATACAATATGGGTGAATCTCCCATATATGATGTTGAACAAAGGAAGCCAGACCAAAAGCACCTGATTTTTCACTGTTTATATAAAGTTTACAAACAGGTAAAATTAGGGGCACCTGGGTGGCTTAGTTGGCTAAGCATCTGCCTTCGGCTCAGGTCATGAACCCAGGGTTCTGGGATCGAGCTCCACATCAGGCTCCCTGCCTCTCCCTCTCCCTGTCTGTGCTCGTGCTCACACTCTCTCTCTCTCTCTCAAGTAAATAAATAAAATCTTTAGAATCAGGCAAAACTTACCTATGGCAGTAGATATGAGGACAGCAGGGTGGGGTGGGGGGAGGGAGATAGTGCTTAGGAGAGGGCATGAGAATGGGTGGTCCGGCAGTGGTACTTTATGATAATTCATTAGGTTGTAGATTATGATGCATACTTTTCTGTGTATACGTAATATATCAATTTAAACGCTTTATTTTATCTATAAGCCCCAGAGAGCGGGAAAAGGAGTGACCAGTGCCCTGCTGAAGCATGACTGGAATGGGTACCAAGTCACACCAGTCTGTCCACCTGGTGCCTACCAGTTGGATTGCAGCCCTGAATGGCCACCCCATCCATGCTGACAAGGAGGCATCTTGCTGAGCAATACACTATTTATCCAAATGCCTTTTGAATGTCTCAACCTAGAATTCCCATGAGCAACTCAGAACACTCTCAAATTGATCCCAGCCCCAAGCCTGCCCCACCTGGAGCATGACTGTTTCTGAGTTTTGGGGTCCATCACCTACACAAAGCAGAAATATTGGGCGTGGGGTGAAAGGCCGAGAGGTCCTTCCCATCTCTCCTTCATAACCAGGCGGTCCCATCAATTCCACCTGTTAAAACTGTCCAGTCCTCCCTGCTCACACTCACACGCCCCCCCCCCCCACCTCGGTCCAGACCCTCCTTATCTCCCACCTGGGCTCCTCCCTAGGTCTTCTCTGGACTCTGCCCTTCCAACGCACCTTCCATTCTGCAAGGTGACCTTCCTAATACCTGAACTCCTTAGCATGCCACACAAAAACATTCCTGGGATGATCACGAGCTTACCTCTCACCTTCCTTCTCTCACCCTCATATTTCGTACTCCAGGAAGAATAAAACCACCTATCAGTCTCTGAACAATCCAAGCTAGTTCACATAACTATGCTTTCTATGTGCCAGAAAGGACCAGAGTATCCTTTCAATTAAACTTCCCTTTCCCTGTTGCAAGGATAACTTCTTAAAAAACAAGACCCTACTTCCCTAGGCATCTAGCATTGGGACATATCACTCTCACCCTTACAAAGACTGTTGTCTATCAGGAATTATCCATGGGCCCTACTGAAGGCCCCTCCAGGATAATACTAATAGATACAACACACCACTGTGTTCACTGCTACAGACACACACTAATGGAAAAAGAATCATACAGACACAATAGGCAGAAAATCTAGAGGCAAAGGAAAACAAAGATGACCAGAACCCCCAGAAAATGGACTCATGTAATTTGGGTGACAGATGAAGAAATGACTTTCAGTCCTAGATTTATATTATTCCATATAAAGAAGCCTAACGGGTAGCATCCCACTGTGCTTAAGAGCATAGACTCCAGAGCCAGACTGCTAAGGTTTGAATCTTGTGTCTGTTACTTACAGACTCCTTAAACTTACTCCTTAAACTTTCTGTGCCTCAGTTTCCTTATCTGAAAAATGGGTTGTTGTGGGACTGTAAAAAGTTCGTGCATGTACAGCACTATGGCACATTGTAAGTGCACAGAAGAGCTAGCTATTATGATGCTCCTGCGGTGAAGTCAAAAGGGAAGAACCTAAACAGCTTCATATATTGGGGGGAAAAAAAAAGCAAAACAAAACTACCTATGTCCACAGGTGTAAATCAGCTATAGGCTTCACATCCCAACTCTGATATTTCAAATCATTTCTCTTCTTAAACTGAGACAACTTGGAGATCCAGATTCTTAGATTATCTCAGCATAGATGCCTGAATGTGTTTCCTCAATTCCCTCTCACCGGGGCCATAAGCCGAAATTTATGGCTCCAGGACAAGATCTGGAATGGCTTTTTAATTCTTAAGTGTCCTGCTTTCCTCTCTTAAAGGTGATTAGGACAGGGCTTCCTCATCCTAGAAATGACTAATGAGAAATGAAAGATAATTAGGGTTCTCTACTTAACACTGTCACTAGGTTTCCTTAAAAGAAGGCTAATAACAAAACACAGTGACCTCCCTTTCTATTTATAAATAATAAAGAGCACAATTAGAACAAATACTAGAGAAAACTGGGGGTCCTGTGCTCTGGTCACACTGTTTTTCACCTTCTTCTGTAAGCATTAGCTTGTTACCCTTACCTTGCTACGTGCTGCTTTCACAAGCCTTCTATTCCTCCCAGGATGAGGACCCAGGTAACAGTAACAGCCATGCCTTATTGAGAACTTCCTGAATGTTAAGACTTTTGCATACATCACCATAGCTGGCTAATAGTTGTCTCCTCCAATCCATTCTCCTCTTCTCCCACCATGGAGAGCTTCATTTGACCAATGTGGGTGAGGACAATGGGGACAGATGCTTCAAGCACAGAGAGAGCGCCCCATGCTGTGGATGGTGGACCTGCCTCACCCACTTGGGTCCCTGGATGATCCCACGGGCCTGGACCTACCCTGAATAGTTACTGGAGAGGGACAAACTTCCAACTGTGGGGTCTCTTTGGTAGCCAAACACCAACTGATATAATGACCCGAGTTAATCCCTAAAATACAGAGGGAAAGAATGGTATTAGTTCCTCTTACCTCATAGGGCTACTATAAGGATGTAATGAGAGGCTGCATGTGGAGTCCTTATAATAAATATCTAGGGTACTATTATTATCCCCATTGTACAGATGAGGATGTAGTAAGTAAAACGAGTAAAACGCTCACAACCATAGAGTTAGCATGTGGGAGAGAGCCAGGCCTGGAATTCAGACATCCAACCCCAGAGCTGATCTTGTAATTCCCCTGCTATTCTGCCTCAAGAAAGATAAAACAAGATAATGTATAAAGACCCTGTAGAGTCCTGGGTTGGTACCTGTTGTGGTCAGGAGAGCATCAGGGTTGACAGCGTGGGCTGTGGAAGCCGGTGGACATCCAGCGACATCCAATCCCACCCTCCCATTACTAGATCCATGAGGGAGGCACAAGCCCTGGTTTTCTCTTGTGTAACATGAGGGATACCACCAATCTCATGGGGAGCTGTCGTGGAGACTACAGCTAACAGGTACAAAGAGCTTCTGACACCGCATAACAGGAGGAAGCAGGAGAGAGCTGGGGCCTCTTGCCCCTCCTCTGAGCACTCAACCTCCTTTTTGGGGGTTGAACACAGAATAACAACCAACTTCTGCGCAACCTTCCAACTCGGAGAGCAGCACCCCATCATCTCTTCACTACAAGCCCGGGAGGGAGGTAAGGCAGGAACGACTGTGATTCCCATTCTGTGGATAGGAAACTGAGGCACAATATTCCCAGAATCATATTAGAAATAAGAGGCGGGCCAGGATTCAGACTGGGCTCCAATCTCTGATGGTCAAGCTGTATGGCGGCCCAGCGGGCTTCCTCTCCTCCCAAAAACGTTCTGGGTCAGACAGAGGAGCGTTTCTCCATGAAAGAGTGAATGAAATAGTTTAATGTCTTAATTAATTTAACAAATGAAAGGAGGGTGTCAAGTGGCTCCATCGGGGTCCCAGTGTAGGGTGCCTCAGTTTCCCAATCATTAGACCACAAACACTTCCTCTGCAAGGGCATCAAACGAAGCACCCGACACAATGTAAGTGGCACTTGTTAGGTTTCTATAAATGGCAACAAAATCTGACTAACGGTTGTTCCCGGGGCACTCCCTGCCAGGCACAGAGGGAGACCCGAGGGGGTCGAGCTGGACAGCCGTCGTCTGGGAAAGTGAAAGAGGAGCCGGTTTGGCAGACCAGAGAAACAGGCCGCCAGGGACAGGCACTCCTTTACTAGGGTGACCTGGTGTCCCAGTCGGGCCCGGGGACTTCGGCTTCCGCAGAGGACGCGCCTCGGGTCCCACCTGTCGCAGCCGGCAGGGCGGCCGGCCGCACACACCACCCCCAAGGCCAGCTTCGGGGCCCTTCTGCTCGCTGTAGGGGAGATCCCGGCACCAGAGCCCGAGAGGACAAGGCCAGGTCGGAGCCAGGAGTCTGGACGCCGGTCTTCTGACTTCCCCACGAGAGCAGCGGGAGAGGTTTTCGGATCGCTAGCGCCGCGCGAGAACCCCACCGCAACGGAAAGAAACAGACCCCACCGGCGCCACCTCCACGTGGCTCCCGCTCCCCTCGGCTACTCCTCTCTCTTCCTCCACACCCCTAACTCCCTACCTGCCGAAGTGCCCCACGTGGTCAAAGATCAGCTCCAAATTGTGGGACCGCATGGTGCTACCGTGCACTGCACTCCCAAGCCGGACACGCCGAGCTCCCCGAGCGCCCGGGGCCGCGGGCACCGCGCCCCGCTCCGCCCCTCCCCGCCCCGCCCCGGCCAGCCGCGCCCCGGGGGGCCAGCCCGGCTGTCTGTGTCCCCCGCGGGCCACAGGGCGCGGGCTGCGTGCGCGGGGCCCGGCTGGCTTCCTCCTTCCGAGGCGCCGTCTCTCCCCACCGTCACGGCTGCCTCTTCCCGGGAGCGCTGTGGTCCCGGGAGCCGCCGTCGCGCCCCCTCCCTCCCCGCCCTCCTGTCCTACCCTCCATACACACACACCGTCATGTGGTCGCCTCTCTTTCGAGGTCGACGCAGTGCCTTGGGACAGTCCAAGGCAGAAACGCTGAGGCCCAGGTTAGGTTTGGGGGCTACGAGGACCTAGCATCTTTGAAAAGACGCGCCTTGTAAGCGTGGCTCTCAAACCAGCGGGCTGAAGGGTGTACTGCAGAATTTGGTTTTTCTATGAACGTTTCTGGACTACACTCTTAACTAGGACAAATACCAACTTCTCAGAGAAGGCCAACAGTTTGAGGGCCAGGAGAGGGTCTCCAAGAGCAGACCCTAAGGAATGGATTCTGATGACCCTGAGAAGTGACAGGATCTGGCAAGACCGTGCTCAAGCTTTTATGTTACCCAAAGAGCAAAGGAACTCTCTGGGTAGAGACTCAAGCAGAATAGTAGCACTAAGAAACTTGTCCTTGAACAGGATTTGAAAAACAGAGGAAAGCCCACTCCCAAAGTACTTCCCTCACCTACCGGTATATTCTAGAAACCTCTCCTCTGTCAGTTAAGGGTTATGAGAAATTGTATTTTCAATCTATTTATGATGTTTTTCAATGATCAGAAGTAGTATTTTTTTATGTTGATGAAGTCAAATTCATAAATATTTTCCTTTAGAACTTGTGATTTTGTAATTTGTTTAAAAAAGTCTGCTTTAGGGGCCCCTGGGTGGCTCAGTGGGTTAAAGCCTCTGCCTTCAGCTCAGGTCATGATCTCAGGGTCCTGAGATCAAGCCCCACATTGGGCTCTCTGCTCAGTGGGAGCCTGCTTCCCCCTCCCTCTCTGCCTGCCTCTCTGCCTGCTTGTGATCTCTCTCTGTCAAATAAGTGAATAAAATCTTTAAAAATAAATAATTAATTAATTAAAAGTCTGTTTTATCATGAGGTCACAAAAATATTCTGTTATATTTTCTTCTAAAAGTTTTAGCTTTCGGTTTTTCTCATTTAGGTCTTAAATGCATCGGAAGAGATTGTTTGGTTTAAGATGGCAATCCAAGGCTGCCTGGGTGGCTCAGTTGGTTAAGCGACTGCCTTCCACTCAGGTCATGATCCTGGAGTCCCAGGATCAAGTCCTGCAGCAGTTTCCCTGCTCAGAGGGGAGTCTGCTTCTCCCTCTGACCCTCCCTCCTCTTGTATTCTCTTTCAAAGAAATAAATAGATAGATCTAAAAAAAAAATGGAGATCCAATTTAGGTTTTTTTGCATGCATATAAAAAATTGTCCCAACCCCATTTATTGAATACGTCATCCTTTTCTCTGCATTGCCACTTCATCATCAATAAAGTTTCTATTTATGTGTGGGTTTGTTCTGGGCTCTCTAAATCTGTTCCATTGATCTATTTCTCTTTTCCTGTGCCCATGTGTCTTTATTATTATAGTTTTATACAATCTGCTCCAATCAATCTTTTACTACTACTCCAAAATAGCTCTTATCAAAGTCACCATGATCTCCATGTTGCCAAATCCAATGGTCAATTCTCAATCCTTACTTTATTTAATGCCCACTGTTAAAGAAAAATTATTTTAAAAGGTATAATCATGACTCACATAGAAATATAAAATGAACAAGTCAATAACTTTACTCATTAATTAGTAAGGGAACCAATAGGATATTACATTGTGTTCAAAGAAGAATTTAATGACTCTGCTATATGAAAACAATAAGAAATGCCAGTACGAATCTACAAATAGATGCAGAAATGGTCTATCCACCAGGCAATTGCATTTGACCAATTCTACCAATGCATCAATTGCATTCCACTACACAATTCATTTCTTTTTTTTTTTTAACTTTTTATTAACATCTAATGTATTATTTGCCCCAGTGTACATGTCTGTGAATCATCAGGCTTACACATTTCACAGCATTTGCCATAGCACATACCCTCCCCCATGCCCATAACCCTACCCCTCCACCTCCCAGCCACCCTTAGTTTGTTTCGTGAGTTTAAGAGTCTCTTATGGTTTGTCTCCTTCCCCATCCCATCTTGTTTCATTTCTCTTCCCCACCTCCCCACGACTCCCTGCCCTGCCTCTCAAATTCTTCATATCAGACCAATCATTACATAATTCAATTCTATGGACAAGAATCATTTGCATTATTGTCATTTTTCCACAACTTGCAAAGTTGTAAAATAGTTCAAAAATAATGAAAGATGAAGATAACCCCAAAGAGCATTCCAAAAATTTTTTTCCCATCTCAAAGTGTTTCACAATGTTTCCTGGTACCACAATATCAGTTTGTCTTTTTTTTTTTAAGATTCTATTCATTTATTTGACAGAGAGAGAGAGAGAGAGTAGGCAGAGAGAGAGGGGGGAAGCAGGCTTCCTGCTAAGCAGAGAGCCTGAGGCGGGGCTCGATCCCACGACCCTGAGATCATGACCTGAGCCGAAGGCAGAGGCTTTAACCCAGTGAGCCACCCAGGTGCCCCTCAGTTTGTCTTTCTTAAAACATCTTCCTTGGCGCCTGTACTTCCCCAGTCTCATGATTTCCCTCTTGTTTTCATGCTTGCTGTTGTTATCTTAGTCACTTCGATCCTCCCCTTTTCCCATTTTCTCTAAATGCCCAGGGCTCTGAGCTCTTCTTTTTTTACATTCTCCCTCCTTAGCGTAAGGTAGTCCAGGAGTTGGCCAACTACAGTCTGTGAGCCAAATCTGGTTGCTACTGCTCTAGAAAATAAAGTTTTATTGAAACAGTCATGTTCATTCCTTCCCATATTGTCTATGGCTGCCTTCATACCATAATGCCAGACTTGAGTAGTTGTGACAGACTGTATGGTCTACAAAGCCTCAAATATTTACTATCTGGTGCTTTACAGAAAAAGTTTGCCAACCCATGATCTACTCCTATGACTTTCATAGGTTAATGACTCCCAGATCCACATGTCCAAGCTGACCTCAGCCCAGGACTTCAGACTTGTAAATACCACCACCTTCTCCACACTTTGTCCACAGATCTAAAAGCCACCTCAAACTTACCATGGCTATCTTCATTCCCACTCCTCCCAGGCATTTCCCATCTCAGTAAATGGCACCTCTTGCATCAGTTGCTTTGGGCCAAAACCCCTGGTGTCTCCTTTTAACCCTCTCTTGTTTTCATACTCCACACCTTTCTCCATCAGAAAATTCTGGTTGTTCTGCCTTTATGATAGAGCCTGATTCTGAACAACTTCTCTCTACCTCCACTGCTAACCTTCTTGTCCAAACCATCATCTCCAGCCTGGATTAGGCAGCATCCTTCTAACTGGTCTCCATGCTTCCTCCCTTGCCCCACACAGCTCCTTATAACAATTCAGAATAAGATGCTCCTTTGCTTGGCAGCTTTCTGTCACTGTTAGAATAAAACCGTTAGTCCTGACATGGCCCTGTCTGCTCGTCTGATTCACCTCCCACCTTCTTCTCAACCACTACTCCACTCCCGCCTCCTGGGTCATCCTAAACCACACCCTGGTCCCCACTTTTATACTTACTGTCCCCTCTACTTGAAACTTTTTTTTTCCACTTTGACTTTCCATTTATTTCTCAACTTAAAAATATGCCCCCCCACCCAAATAAAACAGCTGCAAAACTAAAGCAAACCAATCATCCCCACCAACAGTCTAGGTAAAACATTGTGGTGGTTCAAGGTGTACAATTCGTCTTATCACTGGAAGTCTATACCCTTTGACCACCTTCACCCATTTCTCCCAAACTCATCCCAACCCCTGGAAACCACCAATCTACTTTCTGTTTCTATGAGTTGTGTTTCCTCTACTTCAGATTCTGTCTCCAGGGAGCCACAGGGCTCATTTTCTTACTTCAGTCAGGTCACTATTCAAATGTTGACTCTTCTGGGATATTTCTCTGCTCCTCCTACAACATCAGTCCTCATCACTCTCTAGCCCCTTACTATGCTACCCTGCTTTATTTTTCTTCAGCCTGAGATACACACACACACACACACACACACACATAAAATATGATATCACTGCTATAAAATATAAACTCCACAAGGACAAGGACTTTGGCATATAGTAGATGCTCAATAAGTACATGTTGAATGAATGAATGAACATAATCCAAATGGGGGATTAATGAAACAAAATTTAAGCAATTTCCTAAGAGCACCAGTTTCTCCACATATGAATGGAAGAAGACAAAGGGCCTAGCTCAAATCCTACCAACAGCTTAGGCAAGTCTTGGGATTTCCTAGAGAGGAGCCCGCTAATGACACACTTATCCTCTTAGAAATCCAGTGAGATCGTTTTAACACAAACGTGTGGTGTGGTGGAGGACAGGCAGCAGCCCACAGAGCTCCTGCCAGAGGAGGTTTACAAGGCAATTCCCGCAGGCTCTGTCCCACGTGTCCTCCCCATGCTCTAGACAGACTGCCACATGCTACGGAACTGAAGTCCTTCCTCAGCAGAACCCCAGCAGAGTGCACCTGAGGGGAAATTCGGAGTAAAGCTTGTCTTGTCACCCTCCCATTTCCCTGACTGCACTTCCCTCTAACTTCAGGGACTCCATCGCCTCTGTCCCCAGGGGTTCCAGGCTGGAACTGGTCTCCAGGTGCCACTCCCACTCCCACCCCTACCTCACTCTGGGTCCCCTCCACATGAAGCCTCCCAGGGAAAACTTCCTCCTCTTACCTAGGGCTGGGGGAGCTCACTCAGATCACCACATCTCTTCCCTTGCTGCTACTTTAGACTGGAAATCTGTCCTTGCCTCACTTACTGGCTAAATCCACTCATTCTTTTTTTTTTTTTTTTTTTTTAAGATTTTATTTATTTATTTGACAGAGAGAGACACAGCGAGAGGGAACACAAGCAGGGGGAGTGGGAGAGGGAAAAGCAGGCTTCCTGCTGAGCAGGGAGCCGGATGCAGGGCTAAATCCCAAGACCCTGGGATCATGACCCAAGCAGAAGGTAGACGCCCAATGACTGAGCCACCCAGGTGCCCCTAAATCCACTAATTCTTCAGGCCCCAGTTCAGGTGCGGCTTGATGCCTCATCCTTGTTGACAACCGAATGAAGTTCCAACTCCTTTCTCCAGTTTAAAAGGTGGACTCAGAACCACCACTTACCTCCTATGTGATCTAGGGCAAGTTATTTCACCTTTCCAAGTTTTCCTTTAATCACTCTAAGTTTTCTCTTAAAGGTACTAATAGTGCCTACCTGATCATGAGTATTAAATAAGATCAGTGTCTCCCCAACTTTAGCGTCTAGCCATTGGGGATCACCTTCATGGTAATTCCCGTATCTATATATATTTATAAGTGCATTTTAAAAAATATTTTATTTATTTATTTGACAGAGAGAGAGATCACAAGTAGGCAGAGAGGCAGGCGGTGTGGGGGGGGGGCAGGGAGCAGGCTCCCTGCTGAGGAGAGAGCCGGATGTGGGGCTTGATCCCAAGACCCTGAGATCATGACCTGAGCAGAAGGCAGAGGCTTTAACCCACTGAGCCACCTAGGTGCCCCATGAGTGCATTTTTAAATGAACTTCAAATCAACTCACATTTTTGAAAAAGATTTTATTTATTTATTTGAGAGAGAGAGAACACAGGTGAGCACGAGCAGGGGTGGGGAGAAGCAGAGGGAGAGGAACACGAAGCCTGATGGAATTCTCCAAGAGAATAAGCAGTCTGCTTAAGGTTGCCCACGCTGGAGCTGCAGAGGCAGATTCCAACCCAGTTCTGTCGGGCTCCAAAACTATTGCTCTTAACCATGACACTGGCACTGTGTTAAAAAAGTGCAGAATTGTGCAGAGTTACCCTTAAAATGGTGTGGAAATCTGGTGACTTCAAACCATCAGTTTCCCCAACCTCCTTAAGAACACCTACACCTTAGTGTGCTATTAGCCCTCAAAGACACCCATCTGCCCAGGTGTTCAAGTCCAAGCTGTTAAAACTCAAAGAAGGAAGTAATTGCTCCAGGGTGAGGTAACCTTGAAGGCTTTCAGAAGAATCTGATATTTGATTCAATATTTGAAGGATAAGTAAATATTGCCAGGCAGAGGCAAGGTAGAAAGCATGTTTGGGTGGAGAAAATGGCCTGAGGAAAAGCCCAGAAGTAAAAATCCACGCACATGTAAAGCCACAGTGTGCGGCCAGTACACCCGATGGGATGAGAGCAGGCGTGTTTGGTGATTCGCCTCCTGCCTGGCACACAGAAAATAATGGGTACATTTCCCGGAACGGCCTTGGAAGACACCGATAAGAGCTCACGCTCTGCAATTGACAACCTGGTGGTAAATTCTACCTTCATCACTTAAAAACCTTAACACCCCGCCTAATTCACATCTCTCTGGGATCACTACCTGGTCAAAAGGGTTGAATTCAAGGGTGAGGTCAAATGAGCCTCAAGTCTCTGGCCACCTTTTCAGTTGCAAATAGCAGCACACCACACTCAAACTAAAGTAAGAACAGCATTTCTTTTACTCACTGCGGGAGAAGTCCAGAGGAAGAGCTAGCAGCATGTGTGATGGGATCCAGAGGAACAATGTCTCGGGTTTCCCTTTCTCTCATTCTCCAACTCTTCTCTCTGCTCTTCTCTGCTTTTTTGTGTAGATCTCAATCCCAGATAAGAGAAATCCACTCCGAGCCACACCTACAAGTCAGTTTTTCACAGCCAAGGGTGGAGGTGGGAGAAACTAGAGTGCATTGATCCACCAGAGGGTGGCTGGGACAGGGAATTCTGATTGACTGGCCTATCGCAGGGCAGGGAACTCTGACTGGATGGCCTGTGGCAAGGCGGGGAACTCTGATTGGCTGGCCTGTGGCAAGGCGGGGAACTCTGATTGGCTGGCCTGTGGCAAGGTGGGGAACTCTGATTGGCTGGCCTGTGGCAAGGTGGGGAACTCTGATTGGCTGGCCTGTGGCAGGGCAGGGAATCCTCTGATTGGCTGGCCTATGTCACATGTTCAATTCTCATCAGAAACTGCTAAACAGTACCTCAGGAAATAGGGGATGCACAGCTTCCTGGAAAGGGATTCTAGATGAATAACCTTTAGAAACTTTAGCAGTGTGCTTAACCCGTGGTAAGTGTTTAATAAAAGCTAATGCTATGAAGATACGCCAAGAAGGATAAGTAAATTAAGGCCACAGTGCTTAGAGCCTTGAATTCCAGGATGCGACTATTGAGCTTTAGTTAACTGGCAGTAAGGAGCCAGGGAAGGCTTTGTCCCATGTGATGAACAAGGTATGTTTTGTGAAAATTGGTCTGATAATGGGAATGTGACAGAGGAGGAGGAAGATGGGGAAGGTGGTGGTAGAAAAGTCAGTTGGGAGGGTGATACACTTGGAGCCCAGTGTTGATGCAAATTAAAGAAGTGATAGTAGAGAAAAAAAAAAAAAAAGAAGTGATAGTAGAGGGACGCCTGGGTGGCTCAGTTGGTTAAGCAGCTGCCTTTGGCTCAGGTCATGATCCCAGTGTCCTGGGATCGAGTCCCGCATCGGGCTCCTTGCTCCGCAGAGAGCCTGCTCCTCTCTCTGCCTCTGCCTTCCTCTCTGCCTGCTTGTGTTCTCTCTCTGTTAAAATAAATAAATAAAATCTTTAAAAAAAAAAAAAAAGAAGTGATAGTAGAAACAGAATGAAGGGGATTCTCATTCAAGTGGCAGAGAAGGAAGGAGGGCCAGCTCTGGCAACTGGCTGCCTGGAGAGGGCACCTACGTTGACGAGGTGAGGAGTCCCGGAGTTTACAAGCCTGAGCGACTGGGGCTGATGGCCTGACCGTTTGGGCTCCTCTCTTTCCTCCCTCTTTCCATCCTCCTCCTCCTTCCCTACTCTTTTGGGAAAGATGCAAGTTTCTCTCATCCTAGAAAGCACAGGCTTTGGTGCATTTCACTGGCATACCCACCAGGGCTCTAGCGGAAACAGCTTTGAAAGATTTGGTTCATAAACAAATACAATATGTTAAAGATTCAAGTGAGTGAAGTGTTTTCCCTCTCACCATAAAAGATAAACAGGGACGCCTGGGTGGCTCAGTTGGTTGAGCGGCTGCCTTTGGCTTGGGTCATGGTCCCAGCGTCCTGGGATCGAGTCCCACATCGGGCTCCTTGCTCAGCGGGGAGCCTGCTCCTCTCTCTCTGCCTCTGCCTGCCTGTGTTCTCTCTCTGTTAAAATAAAATAAATAAAATCTTTAAAAAAAAAAAGATAAACAAAAGGGATCTGTAGAATGTGCAAAAGATTTGGAATAACCATTGTAGGTCTCTTTTAAAGGTATTAAATGAATAAAAGTTTTGGCTAAGAACCGTGAGTGTTATACTAGATCCGTGTTAGAAATGTAGGTGCACCTGGGTGGCTCAGTCGGTTAGGCATGGGACTCTTCAGTTCGGCTCAGGTCATGATCTCAAGGTGGTGAAATCCAGCCCCCTCATGGCCTGGCCCTCAGGTTGCAGTCTGAGATTCTCTTACTGGCTCCCTCTGCCCCTCCCTGCCTCTCTAAAATAAATAAATAAATCGGTTTTTAAAAAAAGAAAAAAGAAATGATGAGCATAGCAGAAGATGTTTTTCTCCAACTTCAGGAGAAAGTTGCAAGGGGTGTGTATGTGTGTGTGTTGTTTGTATTTCCAAGTCTGTGAGTGAGCTGAAGAACAGGGGACACGCTAGAAGCAGCTGGATGTCACAGCGATACTGACAAAAGTAGTCAAAAAGTGAGGAGCAAGTCAGAGGAAGAAAAGAGAGAGATTTTCTTAGTCCTACGTCTAAACTGTGTTCCTTATGAGGCTGGAATGCTAAGAGGAGGGTTGCAGGGTAAGGTACACTGGAATCATCTGGAAGAACCAGTTATTTAAGCCACCCACTCTATAGTATTTTGTTATGGCCGACCAAGCTAAGATACTTGGGTGTCTTTTCAGAAATAGTTTATGCATAAACAAACAAAAATAAATATATTCATTACCATCCTTTTTCCACACAAATGGTTCTGCAAATTGCCATATTGTATCTTGGAGAATAGTTCAAGTCACTACATTTCTTTTTCAAATAGCTGCATGATATTTCTCCATTGTAGTCCATTTGTCCAAACTTCTATTGCTGAACATGATGCTACTATGAACACAGAGGTTCATATAGCTTTTCGTGTTAATGTTTTCCAGTTAGTGGAATTGCTGGATCAGATGGTATTTCTATTTTTAATTTTTTGAGGAACCTTTCCATAGTGGCTGCACCAATTTACATTCCCACCAACAATGCACAAAGGTCCCCTTTTCTCCACATCGTCACCAACACTTGTTACTATCTTTTTGATACCAGTCATTCTAACAAGTATGAGATGATATCTCATTGTGGTTTTAATTTGTATTTCCCTGATGATTAGTAGCATCGGACATCTTTTCATGTAGCTTAAGCTTTTCTTTAATCAGAACTTCCATATTTTGTTTATTTTTTCAGTTACAATGTAGTCTTCCACTACATCTTCTGATTGATTTTTATCATCAATAACCAATAATTTTATATTAAAAAGGCTGCTTATTCTGTGTGTATGTGTTTTTTTTAAGCAAGCCAAATTACTTCTCATATTGTTTGACATCGTTTTTCAGGTGACTCCCTTAAACTTTCAAAGGATAACATTACCTCGTTTACAAGTAACGGTTATGCTATCCTCTTCTTTTTTTTAAATATACCTCTAATTCTTCTTTTATCTAATTGAATTAGGTAATACCTGCAGAATGATGTTAAATAACTTTAGTATTTCTAGACATCCTTGCCTCATTTCTAATTTTAATAGGAACATATAATTTTTCCATTAAACTCAATGCTGGCTTTTGAGATAGATCTATTTAGTCATGTTAAGAAAGTATCCAACTATTGCTAAGTTTACTACATCTTACCAGGAATAGATATTGAATTTTATCAGATGCCTACCTAGTGCCTATTGGACAGATAATACTAATTTGCTCCTATCATAATAATAGATTTCCTAATACTGAATAGCCCTTGCATTCCCAGAATTCCTAATTGTTAATGTTAGTATTCTTTTAATATGCTACTGAAGTTTGATTGTTAATATTTATGGTGGATTGTTGGATTGATATTTGTAAGTGAGATTTAGAGTACTTTAGGATATATATATATCCTATAGTAGGATCCTAGAATAACAGACTGTCTTAGCTGCTTGAACCTTGGAGATCATTCTGGAATAACCCATGGTTTTTACAAATAAAAACACTGTGCTGAGAGAGGCGACTTGGCAAACAGTAAAGTACAAACAAGGTAGAAGCTCATTTGTTTGGATTTGTTCCCATTAGACCACAAGAGGCCCCAAACTATGGTTACTTAATAATGTACTGAAGTGTCACCCATACTGCCAAATGGAGAAGTTCTGGAAGAAGCCAACGATTCTATGAGAGTAAGATCTTCACCACCTTTCAGACCAATGACAACAATCTCTAGACAAACCTGACCAAATTCATTCTCACAAGCTTTCTCACTGAGAATGAATTTCAATTATTGACAAAACCGACCATGAAGCCCAACCTTTCCCAGAAAGGCCAGGGTGAGCAGTCTCATTCAAATATTTTCCTCCCAAGTAATTTCACATTAACTCTTTATGAAAATACATTTTCTATATTAACCTTTAAAATAAACACATGCTCTTCAAGAATGATAGAAAACACTGAGTTACATTTAGTAATTCCTAAAATAATAACAATCTTATATTAGGCAAGATTTTTTACTTTGGTTAAAGATCTGTTTCAACAAATACGAGGGAATAGATAATACAAGTCAACAGATAATTATTTGAAATAAGTGAATCGGTGGCCAAGGCTTGGGTCATTGTTTTGTTCTAGAAACATGTTTTGCTGTTTTTATAATAGTATTTCTGTAAAGGGTCCTTTGAGTTTATGATTGAACTCCTCTGTGGAATTTGGACTCCTCCATGAAATTTTTGTGTATGGTCAAATAAAAAGAAAGTATGGAATCATTCTTGGAAAGAAGCATTAGTAAATTACTGTTTTTACACACAAACGACGTTGCTGATCACTGGGGGCATAATCAGAAAAGTTTAACACATAGTGCCTGTCTTAAATAGCTTCATTACCAACAAAACTATTCATCAGACCCATACAGGCAGAATTGAAAGCTAAGAAAGTTCAAAACAAGTTTAAAACCTAGTGGTCATGTCTCATTTATGTCACTAGATGTCCTTTCACCCTCATTTTTATAAAATATCTTCTTCTGGGAGCAACTTTCTCACCCTCTCTTCAACGGGGATAGATCCGGGTTTTGTGAAGTTTGAAGTTTATGCAATTTAAAGAAACCACTACAGAGGATAAAAAAATTATTTAGAATAAGAAAAAAAAATCTGATACATTTTGCATTACAAATTTCAAAAAACTAACAAATACAAAAAAAAATCACAAAATCTTAAAAACTAACCTAGTATTTTTATTACTGAATGCTCTGACACTCTTTATAATCCTTTTATCCGCCATAACATTGTGTGGTGGATCAAACCTTACCTGAATGTAACCACCTCTGGACTTCTCTGTTATATAAGCCAATGTTTCTCTTTGTCATCTAAGCTACTTGGAATTATTTGCAACAAAGGATACTAACATACTAACTGATACAAAGATAATGAAAAACTGAATAAATGTTAAGAATAAGTGGATCTCCATGCACAAAGAAAAGCACTTGCAAAGCACAGCTTACAAAATATAGAGTGATTTGTGCAATCACACAATAGTTGCCTCCAATAGCAGAAAGAACTTAGAATCACTTCATTTTTAGCATTGTGCAATAAATATAATTAAATCACACAAGGATATATGAGAGAATAAAAAACACTTGTAAGATCAGAACAATAAAACAAAAAGATTGTTATTGCCTTCACTAAGTACTTATTAAGTAGCCCTTAATGAGAAATGGTTAAATGGCACCTTTGATGTGGTTGCCTAGAATTAATCATTGCCTAATACTGTTTTGTTTCCAGTGGAATAGAGAAATAATCGATCTGTGTAAAGATGGGGGAAAAAGTGGGGAAAAGTTTAATTGGCTAAAAATTATTTACTTGAAATCCATTAAGTGAGAACATTTGAAAGCAGCAAGCAGAAATCATAACATGCAAACAGGCATTAGGTAATATGGCTTTGAGACATAAATGTGCTGTGGGAAAACAACAGCTCTGAATAGAAAACTCTACAACTTTTTGCAGCATGGGGAAACAAATGGTCATTTTGAAAGTGTGTGAGCTCAGCATGGGTCTGTTTGGAATCATGAAAGAAAGGAACCAAAACAATAATTGCAGAATATGATGGAATCGAATCCTCCTGGGATTCATGGCTTAATTACTGTCTGTGAAACAGCAGAGAAGGCAAAGCACACTAAGTTTTAGCATGTCTTTTACAATTATGGTTCATTTAATGTTGACCTTCTTGGATTTGCCTGAAACCTTAAAAGGAGAAAAGGACAGGATAACTTGAGAGGTCTGCAAAAACACTTAATATTGGGGATGAATTTTCTTTACAGAAACTTGGCAAAACAACTTCTCCAGTTACTGCTCATAATGGAAAAATAGGTTCCTTGGCAGAATCACAGCACCGGGGGGTGGGGCCTCAGAGAGCACCTCATCTAGAATGTACTTTGCCCATAAATTAAAGGACTTGTTGAAGACCATGCTGTCAGTTGGTAGCCCAGTGGGCAGTAACTAACTCTGTGTAACTGTGGTCAAAGGGATAGTTGAACTTAAGGAGAAATGTTCCAAGTTATAAAATGTGTGCCTCCCATCCCTCTGCAAATTATCTATCAGTTCTTCCACTTTCCTTCTCCCCACCTACCCTCAGCAGATACCTGAGAATATCCCCTTTTCCCCAGTTACTTCACTTACAAAATTGGGATTTATTCTTACAGGGAAATATACCTCCATAGAGCATGTGTTCCAGGAGGGATCTCATCCACCATCACGTCTTGACCTCCTAGCCTGGTGGTGGCCCTCAGTCAATGTTTGTGGAATGACTGCCGTGCCATGAAAGGTAAGCTGAGTGAAAGATTTTTACTGAGTACAAGCTGAGTAAAAGACTTGCTGAGTAAAAGATCCTCCTGTTAGCTGGCCTTCAGTTTCTTGGGTTTCCTAAGACAGCTCACCAGCCTGCCTTGCCAGTAGACATGATGGTCTTTACTTGCCAATTCACTTATCTTTGACCAGCTGTCCTCCGTCATAGGCGAAACTTTTCCCTCACCCCTGGTGTGACTGCCTTCAATCACCCAGCCCCTCAGTCTCAGCTGACACTTCTTTTTTTTAAAAAAAAGATTTTATTTATTTATTTGACAGAGAGAGATCACAAGTAGGCAGAGAGGCAGGCAGAGAGAGAGAGAGAGGGAAGCAGGCTCCCTGCCGAGCAGAGAGCCCGATGCGGGGCTCGATCCCAGGACCCTGAGATCATGACCTGAGCTGAAGGCAGAGGCTTTAACCCACTGAGCCACCCAGGCTCCCCTCAACTGACACTTCTTATTGCAACAAGGACATAGTAGAGAAAAATTAGTAAAGATCTTGTACACACTCCCAGCACCACATCTAACCTCTCTCCTGCCTTATGCCTACATACTCTGCTTTCTCACCACTGTGAAGGACAGACTCTGTTCTAATTCAGGCCAGCCCTGCAACTTGTAAGCTGGGTCCCCATCTCCTCTCTCCTACTCAAGGTCATCAGTCATGCAGTTACCTCGTCTCTCGCCCGCATTCCCCCCTCTGCTTGGGATCTCTCATCTGCATACAAGAATGTCCCAATATCTTGATCGTAGCATCCTCACTCACTGTTCTCCTGTATTGATATCTATTCCTTCTCAGTGTCCTTTCCTGAATCTTTTCCTCTTTCCAATTTCTAAATGTTAGATTGCTTTAAGAGTCCATGGACCTCATCTCACTCCGCACTCACTCTCTCACAGGTCTCATAGTTTTAAATACAATCTGTACACCCGTGACTCCCAAATCAAGATCTTCAGCCCTGAGCTCTTCTCTGAACTCCAATTTCTTGACATGCCACTGGAAAATCTGATGGGCATTGAACCTTGATTTTTCTAAAACAAAATTTGTGACCATTGATCTCCCTAAAGCTGCTCGTCTCAGTGTCCTGTATTTTAGTGAATGGTACCTTCAATCCCTTAATTACTTAGACCTCAAACTTTGGAATCCCTTTGACTCTTTTTTCCTCTCACATGCTACAATTAAGCAGCAGCAAACCATGTTACCTCTACCTCCCAGATGTACCCCATTCCAACCACTTGGAATGTCACCACCATCCTTGCCACTTCCCTGGGCTACTGAAGTGGCCTCTCAACCAATTTCCCCACTTGTTCCCTGTTCTTGTTCACTGACCCTAGTCGATTTACAACACAACAACCAGAGTGATTCTTTGGAAATACGGGAACTGCTACCTTAAAGAAATTCTCACAAGAGACATGTACTGGAAATGTTATTGTTTGTGATAGAGGAAAATTAAGAACAACCTGTCAGTGGAGAAATACAGAAGAATACCATGCAAGAGGGGAAAAATGAGGGAGATCCATACAGGAGATATAGGAAGATCTTGAAAACACATTGCTATTTAAAAAAGGCAATTTAGGGGCGCCTGGGTACTTCAGTGGGTTAAAACCTCTGCCTTCAGCTCAGGTCGTGATACCAGGGTCCTGGGATCGAGCCCCACATCAGGCTCTCTGCTCAACAGGGAGCCTGCTTCCCCCTCTTTCTCTGCCTGCCTAACTGCCTACTTGTGATCTCTCTCTCTGTCAAATAAATAAATAATTTTAAAAAAAAAAAAAAGACAATTTAGGAAAGTGTTTAAATAATTTATGGTGCATCCATACAATGATGATGAGTAGGTAGAACAATATGTACTAAATGGAAAGATGTTGGGGCACCTGGGTGGCTCAGTCTGTTGAGTGTTCTACTCTTGGTTTCAGCTCAGGTCATGATCTCATGAGTTGTGAGATCGAGCCCCACATCAGGCTCCACACTCATTGGGGAGTCTGCTTAAGAATCTCTCTACCTCTAACTATCCCCCTACTCTCACATGTGCATGCTTATGCTCCGTGCTCTCTCTCTCACTCTCTCTCTCTCTAAAATAAATAAATCTTTTTTAAAAAAATAATAAAATAATAAAAAATCAATGAAAAGATGTTCAGGATATATTGTGAAAAGGTAAACAGAAGGATCCTTTTTGCCTAGTAGAAGTGTCCTTTAAGAAAAGGAATATATGTATATGCTTAAATATATACAGAGTATCTCTGGAAGGATGCACAAAGGATGGATAAATTGGTATCTTCTGGGGAATAGAACACAGGGGTTAGATGAAGAGGAGGACCTTTATTTTTCACTTTACACTTGGGTTCTGCAAACTTTTTACCATGAGTGTGTGTGTTCTTTTATAGCCATATTCTTAATCCTGAGAAACTATGCCCACTGTGCTTCTTGTCTGCTTATGTGCTTTCAGTCCAACTCTGTGGGTGCATAACTGTGTGTTTAACAAGTATTCACCTCGATTTATAGTGTCATTTTGCAGGAAACTGCCTTCAAACCAGCATGTGGTTAGGACCGTTCATCTCCCTTTTAAATGCTGCCGCATAACACTCCCAGCTGCCAGGTGGGCCTAGAGCTCACAGGAGCTGATTTCAGTGTTAAAAAGACTTGGAAAATTTCAGCTTTTACTGGGTTCCAATCACTTATTTTTTTTCCAGTATATTCAAAAGGCAAAATCCTGCTCTATTTCTTCTGCCCCTCCAAACAGGTAAGTTCTGTCTGTGTTCTACGGTGTGATCGCACTGCAGAGAAACGCTCTGTACATTCCATACAATTAATCTGTCGCTATAATGGTAGTGGGAAAAGAATAGCAGCAATCACGCAGCAGAAAATGAGTGCAGACTTCTGTATTACAGATTCAGTTCTCTGGACAACCCTTCCCCTACAAACCAACTAAAAATGCTAGATGAAATTATTCGAGTGGTTTAATTTACCTAAATTTAAATATATAACAAAATGTTAAATTGGGAGTTTTGAGTGAGACACCAAAATGCAATCAATATCAGGCACAAAACCAATTATGAGACAGACCAAGACGGAGACGTTCATCACAGGCAGCCAAGAATACAAGCCACTGAAGACACAAAATAGTGCAGTGACTTTCCACCTGGAACCCCACTGCGGTGGGCTTGTGGGAAGAGTTCCTTGGTGAGAGCCACATTATGCTGTGAGGCACCTCTCCCAAGTCTAGTAAGAGGAGCTTCCAGGAAATCTCTTAGCTTGATATGTGTTTCCAGAAATTGTGAGACACAGGGGACAGGTGACTCATGGGTGAGGAAGCTAAAGGTAGAGGCCTGGGGCAGCAGGGCAAAAAAAGCGGGATGTTTTTGCATCACAATGAATCTGCATTCTAAAATTTATATGAAAATAAAAAACACTAGAATGGCCAAAAATCTTTGGGGAAAAAAAAACAAAGTTGGAAGACTTATATTATGTGATTTCAAGATTTATTATAAAGCTATAAGTAATTAAGAGAGTGCATGTTGGCATAAAGGTAGACATATAGAGTGACTGAGCAGAAAGTCCTGAAATAGATTTACATTTATACAGTCAATCATCTTTTGACAAATACCCCAAAGCAGTTCAATGGAAAAAGGATAATGTTTTCTCCTATTAGTGCTTGAATAATTGGATGGTCCTATGCAAAAAAAATAAATAAATAATAAAGGAGAAAAAGATGATCTATAAAAAATTAACTTGAAATGGATCAAAGACATACACATAAGAGTTAGAAATATATAAATTCTAAAAGACAACTGTACTAGCTAACTATTGCTAAGTAACAATATTACTGTTACCTTAGTGGCTTCAAACAACACACATTTGTTATCTCACAGTTTCTGTGGGTCAGAAGTCCAGGCATGGGTAATGAGTCCTCTGCTTAGGGTCTTATAAGACTGCAGTCATAACGTCAGCCAGGCTGCAATCTCATTCAAGGTTCCGCTATGGACAGTTACTGGCAGAAGTCAGTGCAGTTGTAGGACTGAGGACCTCCATATATCGCTGGCTATTGGCCAGGGGCTGCCATTAGCAACTAGACGCCCCCCCCCCAACAGTTCTTTACAATGTGAGGTTCCCTAAGTGAATACTTGCTTCCTCAAAACCAGAGAGAAAGAGACCCCAGCAAAGTGGATGTTAAAATCTTGTCACATAATCATGTAATCATATACTTCTCATCAGTTTTGCCATATCCTGTTGATTAGAAACAAGCCACAGGTCCTGCCTACACCCAAAGCCAAAAGCAACTGATTAAAGAAAGTATATAGCTTCTCTGGACTAATAGGGGAAATAATGTACATGACCTACAAGTCCTGTGTTTAAAAAATAGTTCTACATTGCTATTTCTTCTATACTGAACTGTATGGTGATATCTTTTCTATGTGTGCTTTTTTTTGAGGCACAATTGACATACAACATTATATTAGTTTCAGGTGTACAACATAATGATGCAATATCGTATATATTAGGAAATGATCACCACAATAAGTCTAGTTAATATCCATTGCCGCACATACTTACAGAATTATTTTCTTGTGATGAGAACTTTTAAGATTTACTCTCTTAGCAACTTTCAAATATGCAATACAGCATTATCAACTGGAGTCACCATGCTGTAAATTACATCCGTGTGACTTATTTATTTGATAAATCTAAGTTTGTACCTTTGACTCCCTTCACCCATTTTCTCCCAACCCCCATCCATTGCACCTCTGGCACCAATTTGTCCCCTGCATCTATAAACTTAGTTTTCTTCTTTTTAGATTCCATATAAAAGTGAGATCATACGGTATTTGTCTTTCACTGTCTGACTTATCTCACTTAGCATAAGACCTTCAAGTTCCATCCATATTGTCACAAATGGTAAGATTTTGCTCTTTTTATGGTTGAATAATATTCCAGTGTGTGTACACACAACACACTTACACATTTTTTTAAAGTTAGCTCCACGCCCAAGTGGGGCTTGAACGCATGACCCCAAGATCAAGAGTCACATGTTCTACTGACTGAGCCAGCCAGGTGTCCCCTATACAATTTACACAATTTTTTTTACCCATTTCATCCATCAATGGACACTTAGGCTGTTTTCATGTTCAGCTATTGTAAATAATGCAACCATGAATATGGTGGTGCATATTAGATCTTTTCTGAGTTAGTGTTTTTTGTCTTCTCTGGATAGATACCCAGATTGGAATTACTGCATCACATGGTAGCTCCATTTTTAACTTTTTGAGGAAACTCCATACTGTTTTCCACAGTGGCTGCACCTATTTACATTCTCACCAACAGTGCATGAGTGTTCCCTTTTCTCCACATTCTCACCAGCATTTGTTACTGCTTTTCTTTTTGAAAACAGGCATTCTAACAGGTGTGAGATAATACCTTACAATGATTTTGATTTGCATTTCCCTCAAAATCAGTAATGTTGAGCATCTTTTCATGTACCCATTGGCTATCTGTGTTTCTTATTTGGACAAATGTCTATTCAGATCCTCTGCCCATTTTTCAATTGGATAGTTTGGTTTTTTGCTATTGAATTATATGAGTTCTTTATGTATTTTGGATATTAACCCCTTATTGGATGTATTATTTGCAAATATTTTCTCCCATCCAGTGGATTGCCTTTTCATTTTGTTGATGGTTTCCTTGGCTGTGCAGATGCTTTTTAGTTTGATGTAGTTTACTTTTGCTTTTGTTGCCTTTGCTTTTTGTGTCAAATCCAAAAAATCACCAAGTTCAATGTCAAGGAACTTACCCTTATGTTTTCTTCTAGGAGTTTTATGGTTTAAAGTCTTGCATTCAAATCTAATCCATCTTGAGTTAATTGTTCTGTGTGGTGTAAGACAGTGGTCCAATTTCATTCTTTTGCATGTGGCTGTCCAGTTTTCTCAATACCATTTATTGTAAGGATTGTCCTCCATTGTATGTTCTTGCCTCCTGTCATATATTAATTTTCCGTATATGCATAGGTTTATATCTTGGCTTTCTGTTCTGTTCCAGATCTATGTGTCTCTTTTCATGCCAGTACCCTCCTGTCTTGATTACTGTTCCTTTTTAATATAGTTTGAAACCAGGCATAGTGATGTCTTGAGTTTTGTTCTTCTCAGACTGCTTTGGCCATTCAGGGTCTTTTGTGGGTCTATACAAATTTTAAGATTATTTGTTATATTTCTCTGACAAATGCCATTGGAATTTTGATAGAGATTGCACTGAACATAGTGCTTTGGATAGTACGGACATTTTAACAATATTCATCCAATCAATGAACATGAATATATTTCCATTTATTTGTGTTGTCTTCTATTTCTTTTATCAGTGTCTTGTTCTTTTCAGAGTAAAGATCATTCATCTCCTTGGTTAAATTTATTCCTAGGTATTTTGTTATTTTTGATGCAATTATAAATGGAATTGTTGTTTTCTTAATTTCTCAGCTGATAGTTCATTATTTGTGTATAGAAATGCAACAGATTTCTTCAGAGCATGTGGCTGGCTCAGCAGTGACCCTTTTCTGCAAGCCATCTTTTCCCTTGAATAAACTTTCCCAAAAATAAATCCGATGAATAACTAAAATAGACCAAAACATCTTCTGAATTCTAATTATAATATTTCTGCCACAAGAGGGCACAGTGTGACTGTATATACTGTATGAAAGAGCGGTTGGTATTCCACAACAGAGAACTCTGTGCCTCAGTAACTGTTTTCATTTGAAGATTGTTTTTATATACTTGCATTAATTTTATTCTTTAAAGGAGGAATAATTGAAAGGAGCTTATTTCCACCACTTCCTTCTGAAACATCTTTTCTCAGGCTCTAACTGGTTAAGTACAAATTTAGCATCATTCTCTGTTTAAAATAGTGAATTCATCTCTTTTCCTGGAGTCATTTCCTGTAGGGCCTTAAGAGGCCTTCTAGCTCCAAATTACTGTATATTCCCAGTTCTTGTTATGTTTCCTGCAGGCCACCAAGTTCATGGGTTTTATTATAGCCTTGCAAATTAGCAGGAAAAAATTTACTAGCCCATAAACATTTTATCAGCTTCATCTTGTTCCTGGGGGCAGATTGGTCACAAAACAGCTGAAAGCACTGTTATGCATAACTTACTCAGCTATGAAACTAATGATTGTTATGCAACCCGTTTCTAACTTTTTATTTCCTCCTTGCAAAGGGTGTCAATGGACAGTAGCTATGGGCATGAATGTAACCAAATAAACCCATGACCCAACACTATGCAATCTATGGATGCCAGTTCCCTCCTCCTCCTCCTGTCCCTCTGCTCCCCCTACCCTGCACCCAGATGCCCACAGGGCGAGTGGGCAGAACCTTGGCACACTATTTTACAAAGGTTTCTGATCTCCGGGCTGAGATGGATGTTTCTACACTCAAGAAACTGGCACCTGGGTGGTGTGGTGCCCTGGCCTAAGTCACTGTCTACTCTATCCCTTTGCAAAGTCACATGTATTTCTTTGTGGCTATGACTCCCCATTTCAACTTAGACTTCATGTTGGCCAGCCTTAACATGGCTGAGGATAAATAGCCTTACCCCTATATTTTGGGAAGGCCTGCCCCTTTCTGTAAGAGTAGTTGTGGTTCTACATCTTTTTCACACCACCTATGGCTCTGCCCCCAGGACCATACCAGTCCACCACGTAGCACCGAGTGGCAGTTGAAACCACACAATAATTAATAATGCATGCAGGTGTATCACAAAAGAGAAACAGTTTCCTGTAGGCAAGAGGGCAGGTGAGGACAACCATGGAGAAGAGGCCAGTTCTCTTTCAACCATTAGGACTTCTTCCCTCTTAGGTCAAGGCTCTGAGTAAGTAAGTCAGTGGGAGTCCAACTGGCCTCATTATTGGGCATTGGCTCCTGATTTGAAATCTGCCCCATAAGCAGAAGGAGTTGGTAAGGAAAGTGGAGAGCTGGCGGCAATAAGAGAGGGTGGTTGAAAGTAGGATTCCCATTGGTTCCTGGTCCTGGGCCGCCGAGAAGAATGTGAGGTTGTTGACAACATGAATTTCAAGACAGACTTCAGGACCCCTTTTTTCCCAATGAACGTACTGAGAGAGGTGAATTTGGGCCTGTGAAAATGGAGTTCCACAAAGTTTCTCCACCACAGGATTTCTCAGAGTCTTTCATAGGTCAAAATTTATATTTCCCAAAGGGAGAGATTATTTTACCACAAAACCTGTTTTTGAAATAATGTCATACAAATCTAGTGTTTTAAGTTGCACACAAGGGAACTGTTTTTCTAATCATCCAATTTGGACCGATTATCTAAAAGAAAAAAATGTGGACAGCCGCATGTAAAAGAATGAAACTGGACCACTTTCTTACACCATACACAAAAATTAAATCAAAATCAATTAAAGACCTAAATGTGAGACCTGAAACAATAAAAATCCTAGAAGAGAGCAGAGGTAGTAATTTCTCTGACAGCAGCCATTTTTGTGGAAAAAAATAAACATTTCTTAGATGTCTCCTATGGCAAGGGAAATAGCAAAAATAAACTGTTGAGACTGCAACAAAATAAACAGTCCACAAAATGTAAAGACTACTGAATAGAAGATATTTGCAAATAACATATCTGATAAAGGGATAGTATCTAAAATATATAAAGAACTTATACAACTCAACACGAAAAAAGCAAATCATCCGAATAAAAATGGGCAGAAGACATGAACAGACATTTCTCCAAAAAAGACACACAGATAGCCAAAAGACACATGAAAAGATGCTAAACATCACTCATTATCAGGGAAATACAAATCAAAACCATGATGAGCTATCACCTTATACCTGTTAGAATGACTAAAATCAAAAACACAAGAAAGAAGTGTTGGTGAGAATGTGGAGAAAAAGGAACCCTTGTGCACTGTTGGTGGGAATGCAAACTGGGGCAGCCACTGTGGAAAATGGTATGGAGGTTCCTCAAAAAATTAAAGATAGAATTACCATATGATCCAGTAATTCCACTACTGGGTATTTACCCAGAGAATATGAAAACATTAATTCAAAAAGATATATGCACCCCTATGTTTATTGTAGCATTATTTACAGTAGCCAATTTACAGAAGCAGCCCAAGTGTCAATGACAGATGAATGGGTAAAGAAGATGTGGTGTATATATACAGTGGAATATTATTCAGACATAAAAAAGAATGAAATCTTGCCATTTGCAGTGACATGGATGGATCTAGAGGGTATAATACTAAGTGAAGTAAGTCAGTCAGAGAAAGACAAATACCATATGGTTTCACTCATATGTGAAATTTAAGGAACAAAACAAACCAAAAAAGGTTCTTTAATATAGAGAACAAACTGGTGGTTACCAGAAGAGAAGTGGGTGGGGGGATGAGGGAAATAGGTGAGGGGATTAAGAACAAACTTATCATCATGAACACTGAGTAGTCTATAGAACTGTTGAATCACTATACTGTACCCCTGAAACTAATATAACACTACGTTAATTATACTGGAATTAAAATTAAAATAAATTTAATTTAAAAACGACAATGTGCTGTTTCTTATTAAATAAGAGCAAAAATGGTTTTTCATGTGTGACCAAAAATTAAGACTGAGGAATACCTCTGGGATGTTTTTAGGGGGTTTGAGGTGGCATTATCACTATACATTTGCAAATACCCAGGGTCCTAGTGAAGGGTACAAAAATTGCTTTTCATGCAGCTGCATCTTTATCTCAGCAAGCTCTTAATGCTTCTCAGATGTCACCTTGTAAGAATCCCCAACTTCTAAAAACTGGTTTAGAGGTTGCCTGGCTCATAATGCATTAAACTGATAAATGAAGAGGCTCGATGTTCTTTAGACAGGCTCTGACTGCCTGATATCAGGAAAACCTGAAATAACATGTAACTTGGTGTTGATACCATTGTCTTCGATAATTGCCATGGTAACACAGGAGATGAGAATGCAAGAAAACATTTTGGCTGGGTTGTTTTGCAGGTTAGGGAGTGCTCCCTACCCATCCACGAGGCTTCCGTGAGTCCTCCTGATCTTGTTGTGCTCTGCTCTGTGAGGGCAATGATGAAGAATGTTGTCCTTAGAGCATGTCTGAGGAAGTGGAGAGTGCCAAGGGTTACTGTCTGAATTCCAAATGGAGGAAACCAACCATTAGTGTTCACGGCTCAAGAATAAATGACAATAGATGAATGGATAAAGAAGATGTGGTATATATATACAATGGAATACTATGCAGCCATCAAGAGAAACGAAATCTTGCCATTTGGAATGATGTGGATGGAACTAGAGGGTATTATGCTAAGCGAAATAAGTCAGTCAGCGAAAGACGAATATCATATGATCTCTCTGATATGAAGAATTTGAGAGGCAGGGTAGGGGGTCGTGGTGGGTGGGGAAGAGAAATGAAACAAGATGGGATGGGGAAGGAGACAAACCATAAGAGACTCCTAAACTCACAAAACAAACTAAGGGTGGCTGGGAGGTGGGGGGGGTAGTGTTATGGACACTGGGGAGGGTATGTGCTATGGCAAATACTGTGAAATGTGTAAGCCTGATGATTCACAGACATGTACCCTGGGGCAAATAATACATTATAAATTAATAAAAAATTAAAAAAAGAAAAGAATAAATGACAATAGCTGAGTACTTGTTGAATTGGGTTCATGTGATCTAGCCATAAACCTATAGACACTTTGCACCTATAGAAACATCCTCTAGAGTGTCTTATATGAGTACCTGTGTCAAATTGGCCCAAAAGGTCAACGACAGAGTTCTGACCTGCTATGAAACTCAACCATCTATTCTGAGAAACCAAAGTCTGACTTTGAGATGAAAAAAATAGAAACTGGAGAGAGAGAAGGAAGGAAGGAAGGAAGGAAGGAAGGAAGGAAGGAAGGAAGGAAGGAAGGAAGGGAAAGGAAGAAAGAGGAAGGAAGGGAAGAGAAGAGAAGAGAAGAAAAGAAAAGAAAGGAAAAGAAAGAAGAGAGAGAGAAAAGAATCCTTAATTTCCTCCAGAAACCCAGGGAGAGGGAGGAGGTACATACCAATACTTGTGGCCACACGGAGAGAGGACTTAAATGGCCCGAGAAAAAATGTGTCATTCTAAGTGGAGAAGAAAACGGCTATTGTCTAACACTTAAATCAGAAATACTGTATAAACAACTAACAGCTGTTTTCCAGCCTCTGCTTTTTAGAGCAAAAGCCAATAAAAGAAAAGACATACTCTTTCAAATGTGGTTTTTGTTCAGAGCCCAGATTTTCTACAGCTAATTTCCAAACTGGAAGTAGGTTCTGTTTTGGATGGTCTTGTTTTGAAGACTAGAGAAAAGAACAAAGTTTAGTGAGACATCGCAGATCTGGATGGAAGCTGAGCCAAACGGGCTTGCCGTACCACGGGGAAGGCATATACGTGTCCGAGGGGATTTTAATATTAAAAACCAGAAGCCAGGGGCGCCTGGGTGGCTCAGTGGGTTGAGGCCTCTGGCTTCGGCTCGGGTCATAATCCCAGGGTCCTGGTATCGAGCCCCATATCAGGCTCTCTGCTCGGCGGGGAGCCTGCTTCCCCCCCTCTCTCTGCCTGCCTCTCTGCCTGCTTGTGATCTCTCTCTCTTTCTCTGTCAGATAAATAAATAAAATCTTTAAAAACAAAAAAAAACAAAAAACAAAACCAGAAGCCAGTCCTCTCATCCTCAGTAAGTACATACTGTAAGGAAGGGAGGTTCACTTCGCACGTGGAAGTAGGAAACAAGATGCATGTCTGTGAGCTATTGTTTGATTTCAGGACCCCGAATTACGAAATCATCAAGGAGAGTAAATGACATGGTTTGTTCTTTTGCTGTCCACATGTGAGAGCCACCTGATAAGACCAAGAGGGCTCTAATGAGCACCTATCTTGTAAATAAGGAAATTACAGGGGACTTTTAAAAGGGATATTCATATGAAAAATTACTAGCTAAGTCTTATAATTATGAAACCAGAGGAATAAAATAACAGTGAAGCAAGGCCTGGTTTATAAACAGGGACTCAAAGATAAGGCCTTAATTTATTCCCTCTCGGTGCCTCTGTTAATGCTGTTTACCCCACACTGAATACTCGGTCCCTTAAAGGAAATATTATACCTACTTTGAGTATCAGCTCTTCACTCATCTCTAATTTTTCTATTATAAAAGCGTAATGTATGTATACACACACATACATGTATATGACAAGTGACAGAGAGAGCTTTGAAATGTTCTCTTTCTCATATCTTTATCTTAAAATGTCGACGTGCAGGCTGTGTTTGCTTCTGCTTCTGTGTCCATATGACCTGAGTATTATAAACACATGATACCCCTTCCCAGTATCATGGCAGAGCCAACCCTCCTGCTACAATTCTATTAGATCCTAAACACAATGTCATTTTTACTGTGGGCTTGCGGAGAGCAAAGGAACCCTCTAGAGTCCAAAGAAATGAGCAGCAAGCTGAAAGCCAAGCAGGGGTGGTAGGTAAGTCCATGACCACATCCATCACTAAGTCCTGGGTCCATTGCAAGGTGCAAAAGCCAAACTCAACTCCTGCTTTAAACTCTGACCCTCGATGGGGCTAGATCAGTTGTCTGGGTCCTGGAGGAACCAAACGAAAAACTCTTTTGAAGTAACTCTGATGTAGGCCCTTGGCACTCCCACAGATCAAGCAAAATGAGTTCAGAATCAAACAGCACCAAACAGCAAGAAAATAAGCCACAATAGGTAAGAGAAAGCAAAAGCACAAACAAATTCATACTTCCAAGACTTTTGTACTGGAATTACCAAATGCACATTTTTAAATACTATATATGAACTATGACCAGGCAGATTTGGAAAAGAGCTAAGTAAAAGATTTTTAAATAAAAAATATAATTGTTGAAATTAACAACTCAATGGCTGGAGTAAAGAGTACCTAAAATACAATTGAAAAGAGAATCAGGGAACTAGTGTGTGTGAAGAAATTACCCAGAATACAGTACAGAGAGACAGGAAGCATATGAAAGAGGGGTGAAGACATGGAGGATGGAATGAGAAGTTCTAACATGCTGATCATAAGAGTCCCAGAAAAGACTAGGGACAATAGGTGAAAGGCATTATTCAAAGAGATAATGAATGAGAAATTCCAGCACTGATAAGTGATATGAATCCACAGATAGGGGAGCACCACAGAGACCACGCAAGATTAAAAAGAAAAAAAATTAAATCTATACCAAGACATAGTCAAACTGCAGAATGCTAAACTCAAAAAGAAGATCTTAAAGGCAACAAGCAGGAAAAAAGGCAGATCACCGACATAGAAATCTATAAAGGTGTCAACAGAAATGGAAACCAGAAAACAGGTAGAATTATATCTTCAAAGCGATAAGAGGAAAGAAACCAGAAATGCATGTGCGGCAAAAACTGCTTGTAAGAATGAGTGTGGAATAAATCATTTTTAGATAAAGATGATATGTGAACGAAGAAAAGAACAATACGAAGGGTGCTATGCTTAAGCCTCTTTCTGGGCATCATACCAGGAATGCTTTTTTGTGGGGGGAAAAAAAAGATTTAAGCAGGAGTTTAACATTTATTTAGTTGAGTGACAAAGAGGGTTTTTGGTGTTCCCTGACTCTCTGGGAATTCAGGAAACAATTGAGTTATTGGTGGCTTAAAATGTCAGAGAGCAGTAATCACAATGCGCTTCCCACTCAATTACTTCAAGTATTGTCTGATTTTGAGGCTATTCTTGAGAACTAAAATGTTTTTCTAGCATATATTGTGCAGTTTCCACGTGCTCAGTATGACTAATGCCTTAGTCACAAGTTACAATATGAGAGACTCAAGAAAAGACAAGTCTTGGTGTCTGGAATGACTTTCTTCACAATACTTATTCCCCCCTCCCGTCCAACCAATTATTGTCCCCTTCCTCTGAGACCCACTCTATTCTGGACAAAAGGTGCCTCCAGAGTACGACCTGTTGCTTCTTGAAGACTTTACTTCAGTAAAAGCCTCCATCATCCCTCTTGGGCAGACGTTCTCCCTGTATTTCTCATTCCCTTCCCTATAATCTCTTGTCTACCAGTGGGGAAATGTGTGAGCCCAGCTGTTAAGAGAAAGGGGGAGACAAGAGAAAAACTTAGCTGGGGTTGACACAAGTTCAACAAAGATATTTTAAGCTGTAGTTTTTGTAATATGGAAAAGCAGGGACCAACCCAAGTCTCCACCAATTAGGAACTGGCTAAGCAAATTTTAGCAAACTTTAGCATCTGAAAAAAATGGAATATGATCTTGCCATGGCTGATGACAAATGCAAGCCTGTGTGGACTCTGGCTCCATGTGGCTTATGGGATCGCATCCAACTGCTTATGTAAACTAACGTCAAACTGATAAACATAGATCACAGACTCAGTTATGAGCCAGGGTTACAACTAGTCATGCAGATAGAGAGCTAAGAATTAGGAAAAGATACGGAGTTTTCTGACTTACTAATTTGTTACTTATTTGTAAATTTATAGCGAAAGAGTTATCTTGTTTCCAATGCTCCCTTGAATTTTTACATGTTTTTCCATAGAAGAGGTATATCTTTATTTAAAATGGCAGACTAAAAAAATATATATATATGGTAAATATTTTAGAATCTAACCAGGAGACAGAAACCACACAGTAATCTGCAAGGGAAGTTAACTATAAGGAATTATCAACAGGGAACTGGAGTAACAAGAGATTGGCTAGTAGGAAGTAAAGACTGCTCTGAAGAATACAGTGATAACTGACACAGAGCATAGCTATTGCCCTTATGGCTGAGGTAGAACATTCGGGAAGAGGTCACCTCTTCCTAAGACTGAGAGCTAGACCTTATTGGAGAGGGTATAGCCATGGCACTCCGGAAGAGTTCATGAGGGGCTGCACTGGTGGGACTTTCCAGAGATCTGATGTCTGGGGTACCGAGGCAGCCATCCATTGAGTGAGCTACCATGCCCCAGAAATCATGACAAAGCTCTCCAGTGAGGTGCCAAGGAAGCCATCCAATGAGAGTTAGCCCACCTTTGGCACTCTCTTGTGACCCTCCTGTGGTTCCAGCAGGAATCATTCACAGGGAGGGGCCCAGGGAATCTGCCCACAGGAAAGCCCCATTGTGGCCAACCAGCTGGCAGGGCAGAAAGAGCTGTGCAGGCCATAGGAGCGTGTCGAGGCAAGCCCACCGGAACCAGAGAAGCCTCAGCCTCTCACGACATCCCTGTCTACTGACAGAACTGCACACCACACTAGCTGGCAAAACAGAACCGCAAAGAGGGTCCTGGTCCATTATTGCAGAGCAAGATGAAGGGTGAATTGGGACGTGAAAGCAACAATTTGGCAACTTTCGCAAGGAATGAAGCTGATGGCTCTCCCTTTGTTCATTCTAGATCAGAAGGCCTGGATTTTCCCATCAGAGAGCCAAGCCCATGCCGGGAGCCTGGGCCGCTGAGCAGACAGCTGAGTGAGCTGGTCCTCAGCCTCCCCATGTGCAAGAGCTTTTATGAAAGCCCGCTGGCTTTCCTTATGAATCATTTCTGCTCTACCCTAGGCAGGCTGGACTGAACGGGTCTCCCAGTCTCGTTATTTAAATACATATCTAGCAATATAAATAGGTCTCTTAGTTGTGTCAAGGAAAATAATGAAGTGAGAGTACCATAAGGATTAATTAAGAATAATGAACAATGAATATGAATCGTGGTTAAATAAATATGCCACTCATAGTGTGAAATTTCTGCAACGTACTCTGGGACAATGTCATGGAAAAGAGCCTCGGCTCGGAGCTACTTACTGATTGCGTCAACTGGGGCAAATTACATCACCTCTCTGTGCCTCGGTTTTCCCATCCAAAAGTGGGGATAATGACAGTACCTGCTTCAGAGGATTGTTGGGGGGACTAAGTGAGTTCATGGTAAAGCTCTGCAGACCAGGTAGCACAGAGCCCCCAGGGACCCCTTTATTTGCCAGGTATCATTATTAATATTTGAGAACAGATACACCCAGACTGATGGACGCGAGGCCCCTCGCAAGTCCCCTACGATCTCTCCCGCTCTCCTCCTGTAGAATGTTGCCCTTCCTCCCTGGCGCTGTTCCCCGGGGGGGACGCAGGCACCGGGCAACCATGGAATCATGGTGCCTAGCCCGTCCGTTGCAGCGGTCACACAGGACCACTGGCTTAGCGCTCTTCTGTCATCGACGCTGGACAAAGAGGCCGAAAGCCAAAACAAGTACACTGCCCCCCACAGAACTGATCCAAACGGCCTGGGACCTGGCAGTGCCAGTGGAAGGGCTCGAGAAGAAAAACAACCGAAAACAACACACAGGCTTGTCTTTGTCATGACTGACCCAGCTCGCAGCCAGGCATGGAAACAGAGCAGCTTTATGAGCAAATGCCTCTCTTTCCTCGCAGTAATTGAATCCAGTTGTGGCTTGAGATTGTACATCAGTGGGGTTTAAGAAAGGTTTGCTTCTTAGATGCATCTCCTCCCGCAGAACAGTCTTCTTTCTATTGAATTCTCCTTAAGCAGGGTGTTAAAGCTTCCGCGGACAATAGGATGCTTTGGGATCTGCTTCTCACGCATACCCTAGAGATGACTGGCCACCCCCTAGGCGCTTCAAAAACTAAACTCGCGGTCTTTCTGCATCCTGGACCCGCCTTTGTAGCAAACAGTGTTTGGGGCAGTTTGGGGGGCAGCTGAATGACCAGAACACCATCCTGCCCCTGGAAAACTCCCCACGGGGGAAGGGGGTTGAGGCTAAGACAGGATGTTTCAGAGTCAGATTTGGTTGTGTCTTGTCCCTGGCCACTGCTGCCCGCTGACAGCATGCTTTGCTCTGTTAATGAAACGAAACAGTCCCTGTTCTAGCAACTGCCACCCACGTGAGGACAGCAAGTCTTCCACCGCCCAGCTGGCATCCTGCCCTGGAGCCCTTGGGGCACACATTCAGAGGTCTTAGCCAGAAGATCCTCAGTAAGGCATGTTTTTTAAAAAAATTTAATTATTTTGGTAGTCTCGCCATGATAAAATGCTCCATGTGGGAAGTAGAGTGGGATAGGAGTTAATCTAGAAAGAGCACATTTCCTTTATAAACATAAAAGCAAAAGAGGGTATTGGGCATCCACTCCGTGCGCTAGAGTCTGATGGGCAGAGCTCACACCATGTGGCAGTTTCTCTTGTCCTCAGACTGCCAGCTGCTGTCTTCCAGCTTCCCCTGGGAAAGGCTTTCCACCCGGATAGGTCAGGGTGCAGACACCTGGAGGGCACGGACTGCAGGGACCACCCACAGAGATGTGGGCGGAGCGTGCGGAAGCCACTGGGATGGATGGTGCCATGGCGTGGGGCCAGTGACAGTGGGCACTGTTACCACCCCTTGTTCCGGGATTGAATTCAACCAACCGTTACTAGATCCAGAGAGAAAAAGCAGTGACACGCCTATGAGGGCAACTCCACAGCAAGCAGCTGGGGGAGCAAGACCCCTCCAACACAGAGTTCTGCTCTCCTGCAGGGGGTCCCCACCAGCAGAGCCTGCCAGAAGGTGGGGTGCGAGGGGGCCTATAGATGGCCCCGTAAAGGTCAGCCTCTCAGGCATAAGCAGGGCAGAGGAGTGTGGAAGAACCAGTGGGAGACCCCCAGCACACACACCAATACCGAAGCTCCTAGAAGGCAGGGCCTAGCTTTTACTCCTCGTTATATTCAAAGGCCTGGCACAGAGTTGGTACGTGGTATACTTGTTTCAGAACAAATGCATGAAGGAGAGAATGAGAGCGTACACACATCCATAAAAATTATCAGTGCCAGATGAAAAGTGAGTAGGAATGGGGACAACAGTACTAGAAATTTTCACGGGAAAGAGAAGGTACTATGGACCACTTGACTGGAAAGGGTTCATGGAAAAAGGAGGAAAGCCGGATCTTAAAGGCACAGATCAGCGGGAACATCATTCCAGGTAGAGGAAACGGGACAAGCAAGAATCCAGAGCCACATTTTGAGGAAACAATAGCCCAGGGTGGGGGGTTTGCCCAGAGACCAGGAGCTGTCAGGGGGACCAAGTTCCAGAGCGCACAGAGCGGTGGCCCAGGAGACTGTGCGTGCCGTGCCCACGCTCGAAGACCCGGAGAGCAGAGCATGCAGTGGTCAGACGGTGGCGGGCGGGGACGGGGGGGAGGGTCGGACAAATGCCAGAGGTTCCAGATAGGGACACCTGAGCAAACAGAATGAGAAGGAAAGGAGAGAGATGCACCAAGTGAGAGAGAAGAGAAGGACTCAGTGCCTTGCTGGGGGGGAGGGGGGCGGGTAACGGGGGTCGACTGTGACCACAAGAGGCTGAGAGGCTGGGGAATGACTGCACTGGTGGTGGAGGACCCCATCAGAGCTGCGCTCTCCCCGAGGGCCACCCTACCCACCAGTCATGTCTGTGGCCACCTGTCGCCGTCACCACAAGAAAACTGAGGCAGCTGCCACATGACCCTCCCCAGCTCTGCTCCTGAAGTCCTCTCCTCAAACTCTGAAAGCTCCCTATGCCAGACTTCCAGGAGGTGTGGGAAGCAGGCAAGCTCCGGGGTCTGGTGGGGGGGGGGAGGGCAGCGTGTCAGCCCCGCCCACCTCCTTCAGGCCATAGTACCCAAGCTCTGGCCTGAAGGGGTTTCCCGGCCCACACTCATCTCCCCATCTCCTCAAGGATGACGCAGAGGGTTGGGTGGGAAGGCAGAAATCTCTGGCCCCGGGGAGCCTGGCCCCCCAGGAAGGCCCACCGGTGCTGGAATTCGGAAGGACAGGCGTGGTTGAAATCAACCCAGTGTGCATCCCATTTGTGAGAGGCAGGCCCATCTCCAGACCTCCCCGGAGCTTCTCCCTTTGCCACCCGATGCCCGGCTTGGTCACAGACTCCCAGTCCCCTGCCTGTGTGGATGAGCACCAAGTGTGAGCTCGCAGGGAAGATTTCCCCCAGACACGTCTGGGGCTCACCCTGGCTCTACTGCCATACCTTCAAAGACACAGAGTAAAAGGGAAAGACCTCAGCACCGCAATCTTTGTTGATTTTCAAACATTGGGTGGGAAAGAGGAAAAAAATGAAGGCAAAGGGAAATTATGTCTGTGAGTGAAATGCTGCAATTTCTGTTTATTTGAGGCCAGAATTTCTAAACTGATAACCAAGCATCTGGTTGTGCTGGCCCAGGGCTGGGCACAGAGCACGAGACGCCCAGGATACAGCCCCAGGTCTGTTTCAGGACCTCAGGCTGGCCAAATACCCCCCACCTCCCCCTGCATTCATGTCCTAGACTGCTGGAACAAATGCCCACCAACATGGCGGCTTAAAACAACCATCATATGCTCTCACTCATATACGGAACATAAGCAGTAGCACAGAGGACCACAGGGGAAGGGAGGGAAATCCAAAAGGGGAGAAATCAGAGAGGGAGACAAACCATGAGAGACTATGGACCCCGGGAAACGAACTGAGGGTCTCAGAGGGGAAGGGGTAACAGGGTGATGGATATTAAGGAGGGCACGCATGGGGATGAGCACTGGGGGTTCTACGTAGCTAATGAATCATTGAACACTACATCAAAACCTAATGATGTACTATACAGTGGCTAACAACATAATTAAAAAAACCCAAAACAATAGGAATGTACTCTCTCACAGTTCTGGAGGGCAGAAGTCTGAAATCGAAGTGTTGGCAGGGTCACGCTCCCTCCAGGGGCTTTGGGGAAGATTCCTTCCTTGCCCCTTCCAGCTTCTGGTGACACCAGGCATCCCTGCCTTGTGGCTACACCTCTCCCATCTCTGTCTTTATCCTCCTATGGCCTCCTCCTACTCTCTCTGTGTCTTCTCTTGTGTCTCTTGCCTTGTACTTGTCATTGGATTTCCAGCCCACTGGAGAATCCAGATGATCTCATCTCAGGATCCTTTACTTACACCTGGAAAGATCCTCTTTCCAAATAAGGTCACGTTCGGAGTTCCAGGGGTTACAATGTGGGCACACCTTTTTAGGTACCATCATTCACTACACACCCCCCATCTTCATTCTCCCCCTGCCTTTGGATCCTTACACTCAACCTAGAAACATGGTCAAGTCGCCTTATCAAAAGAAAAACAAATTCTATCCTGTTGCCCTTTCAAGCTGAGCCATCCTTCCTCTTGCTCCTACACTCAGCTACTGATCTCTCTAAAGAGTAATCTGTAATTGTTACCTCCGTTTCTGAATGACCACTTAATTTTTTCCCCTGGTTACTTTTTAAATCAGTTTCTTTCGAGCATAGAGAGAGGTGTAGAGAATAGTATGACTTTTTTTTTTTTCATGTATTTTATGCAGAATTTACTCTGGGGCCCTAAGTTTTTGTTTCTTTGCTTTCTTCAGAGATAGCTTTTTCTTCTCTGCAACCTCCTGTTCTGATTTAGGAACGGTCTGCGCTTTTTCAGTAAGGACCAGCTCCATGTGGCAGAGAGAGCTCACATATGGGTTAATCCCACCACGATCGTTATAAGTTCTATGCCTCACCTCGGGGGCTTTGTTCACCTGGATGTGCTCGAGGACCAGAGAATCTACATCTAGTCTCTTAAGTTCAGCAGCACTCTCTGTATTTTTAAGCATGTGCGGTAAAAATTCAGCACTCTCTTTGGGCCACTGACCCTGTGTCCGGTCCCACTGTTTGGCTGGGCACACCTTACCAACTCCACCATTGTAGCGATGGAATGGCACACACTGCTTCCGCTAAGTGACGTCCTTCAGAGATGCGGTGGCTTTTTGGATACGCATACTCTCAATGGCCTGGGCAGTTTCACATATGTTCTTTTTTTTTTTTTTTTTTTTTAAGATTTTATTTATTTATTTATGAGGAAAGAGAGAGAGTGAGAGAGAGCAGGTCAGAGTGAGAAGCGGATTCCCCATGGAGCTAGGAGCCCGATGTGGGACTCGATCCCAGGACTCCGGGATCATGACCTGAGCCGAAGGCAGTCGCTCAACCAACTGCGCCACCCAGGGGCCCTTCACATATGTTCTTAAAGTGAACACAAAGATTTGAACTTCTTGGTTTGCATGATTTTGTAGGGTTTTCTGGGTCAAGTGAACAGAGAGCCATTTTCAGAGATCATCTCAGGCCACTCACAGGAAGAGAAGATTTTTTCAATGTTTACATTTTACCCACTTACGTGTTTTTTTGTGTGTGTGGTAAAAGGTGACACGAAGTTTGCCATTTTAATCATTTTTAAATGTGAGATTCAGGGGTACCTGGGTGACTCAGTCAGTTAAGCAAATGCCCTCAGCTCAGGTCATGGTCCCAGGGTCCTGGGATTGAGCCCCACATGGGGCTCCCTGCTCAGCAGGGAGCCTGCTTCTCCCTCTCCTTCCGCCTGCTACCTCCCCCTTCCCCCCACCTTGCTTGTGCTCTGTCTCTCTCTTTCTCTGTCAAATAAATAAAATCTTTTAAAAAAATAAATGTACAATTCAGTGGCATCAATTACAGCCACTTACTTTTCAGTGTTCTGTAATTTGGTTTCGACCCACACCACTATCCTGTAAGCATTCTCTCAAGGAGAGCAGCTCCCACCCTGAACCCTCTCTTCCGCTTTACCAAATTGGATATTAAGCAATATCCAATTACCACCCCCCTTCTTAAAACTCTTCCCTCAGCTTCACAGACTCCTGTTCTTTTCCAGTTGGACTATTTCTCTAACCCCTTCCTCCCATTCCCTAAACCAATATTCTTCAATGACCTGCCCCGTTCCCCTTAGATTCCCCCAAGATTGCTCCCTTGGAAACCTCTCATAGTCTCACCTGATGTTATGGCTCCGGCCAACCCCTCAGTGCAGGTGACATGGGCTGAAAGCTTAGCTAATAATTTAATAGGGTACTTGGGTAGCTCAGCTGGTTAAGCTTCCAACTCTTTTTTTCCCCCAAAGATTTTGTTTATTTGACAGAGAAAACACAGTGAAAGAGGGAAACACAAGCAGAGGGAATGGGAGAGGGAGAAGCAAGCTTCCCGCCGAGCAGGGAGCCCGATGCTGGGCTCCATGCTGGGCTCGATCCTAGGACCCTGGGATCATGACCTGAGCCAAAGGCAGATGCTTAATGACTGAGCCACCCCGGCGCCTCAAGCTTCCAACTCTTGATTTAGGTTCAGATGGCGATGTCGGGTCGTGAGATGAGCCCCACATCAGGCTCCGTGCGCAGCAGGGAGTCTGCTCGAGAGTCTTTCTCTCCCTCTCTCCCCACGCATACACTCTCTCTCAAATAAATAAATAAATAAATAAATAAATAAATCTTTAAAAAATAAAATAAAAACTGAGCTAATAGTTTGAGCCTCCAAGTTGTAGGTGCACACATTCATTTGCTTTCTAAGCAACCCCACTTATATATCCCATTGATACCCCAAACTTAGTACGTCCAAAAGGGGTTTTATGGTCTCTCCTTTTAAACTTGTGCTTCGTAGAGGGCAAAATGGAGTCTCTGATGTCAAGCAGGGGCCTGTGTCCAGCAATGACACAAGCAGTTAAGGTACTGCAGCTAGGGGATATCGTCGGCACCCACGTCAGCTGACGCCCCGGAACTGATAAGGAGCAGAACCAGAGGAGGTCTGCAGAGACCCCAAACTGATTCCATCCCTTTAAAAAGGAGAGGATTTGGGCAGCAAATTGGCAGACTCTCCAGACCTGACCCCTCCATGTCTGACCACTTCAAAAAGCCAACTGCCACCAAAGGCTCCGCCCGATGGATCTCCGAACAGAACTGAGAGCCTTCCCTGCTTGAACATAGGAAGCAGTGAGTGCCGAGAGCTGACCCGGACTCGACCGAGACCTCATCTCAACTGCGCGCCCCCGGAACCGACTTCGCGTTTGGTTCATTCACTCCCCGTGCCCTTCTGTTAGCTGGTGTGTTGTGTGGCTTGTCTTCTGTCCTGCTCTGTGTGCCGCGTAAGAGGCCAAGTTCAATCACATGGCGAGTTGTCCTTGAGCTTGGAATCCTGAACCTGCTTTAGAATTGTGATTTAACTTTGCTTTATGATTGAATACAGCTGACGTTGCGGAAAGACACGGCTCCTGTGCGCGCCTTCATAGCGTGCCCAGGACATGCTGCCTCCGTGTTGTTCCCGCCTCCATAAACGGCGCTCTCACCCTCCCGAGGCGGAAGTCTTGGCACCGCCTTTGGCTTCCATTTGCCCTCTGATCCTGTAACTTCTGCCCCCGTGCCATCTTTTCTATCCTGACACTCTCCAAATGCTAATGCCTGCCTTCCTGCTTCAGCCTGGCAGACTCTAGCAGACTTCTCTTGGGTCTCCCTGCCTCCCCTCACTCTATATTCTGTTTCCCATATTGTTAATAAATTGTTCTCCCCGAAATACAGTTCTGATCCGCCTCCCTAAAAGCCCTTGGTTGCTCCCGCTGCTTTGAAAATAAAGCTTAAATCCCTCAGATGAACCTGCAGTGCCATCCCTGAAAACTGGCCCTGACCTCCTCCTGACTGCCACACCCCCTTCGCTCCAGCCACACAGATGACAGGTCTGTCCTCTGGACACAGCCCACGCTTCCTTCCTTACCTTACCCCATTCAAAATATGGGTTTCACGGTCTTCTAAAAGACCTCTTTTCTTCCTGATAAAATATGAGTAACAAAATAAGAGATACTGATGAAAGAGAAGACTGCCAAACTCCACCAAATGGGACCGCCCACCTCTTATTTCCTGTACTGAACAGAGAACACATCCCAGATTATTCTTATCTGACAGAGTCACAAACAGAGCTTTGTTTGCTCATGGAATTCACCAGCTTGGAGTGGAACCATCACCTTCTGAGGACTCAAACATTTTCTTGGTGACTCACCTGTCAGGAAAAGCATCAACTTTCCTGCTCTGAATTTCTGTCACAGAAAGGGGACTCTGGGAGCAGATAAGATAGTAACAGAAACTATCACTGCAAACCTGAAATCCTGTGACTGAGAGTTTCGGGAAGCCAAATAACATTAGAGATGTGATGCAAAAATTAAAGAAAACCAGCGCACAGAAATGCGTGGAGGCACAAAGAGAAGAGACTCGAAGAGGCTCCCCTGGGTGCTCCCTTCTCCTGCACTTCAGTTCCCAAGCCCTTGGCCTGACCAAGAGATGACATCAGAATGCTTTCACGAAGCCCACGCACATCTCACTAGTCCAGGCACACCTAAAGGAAAGAGGTTCTTTCCGAAAACCTAGGTGTGGCATCCTTTAATCCATATTAAAAGACCCAAGTCGTGCATCTTTTGGTCTATACAATATCTGAAATTTTAGATTCTTCTTTTAAATCTCTTGTCCATGTAGTGCTATTTCTGTCCCTGAGGACTTTGAGATGTTCAAAAGCAACTGAAGCTTTGGCTTCTGAAGCTGCAAAAGCACTTGGAGTACTAAAATCCCTCCGAAATCCAACCAAACACAAGTTTAGGGAATGGGATATTTTCTTAGCAGAGAACAATACTCTGGCCTACTCTGGCCTATACAACCTGGGCTTGAATCCCGTAGTGGGAGCTACTAGTTGTGTTGCTCTGGAAAAATTATTCACCCTCCCTCGGCCTCAGTTTCCTTATCCCTGATATGGGATGATTACTCTGCAGAGTCCTAGTAGGATTAAAAATAACATGTCAAGGGTGTAGGGTGGGACCTGGCACTGAAAAAGTTCTCTTTAATAGTGAAATTATTTTTAACAGTGAGAATTTGGTTGGAAAAGAAGACTAGGTTAAGACACATGAGGGTTTTTTCTTAAAAAACAAAACAAAACAAAAAAAAAACAAAAAAAAAACCCTGTGGTATTAAATAAACTAAGGTATGCCCTTCAGATTTGTGTCCATTTGATATGATTGATTTAATTTAATCACACCTCCAGTATGATTCTGGCACCTACTACACTCGAAAGCAAAATCTTCCCATAATCTGTTTTGTCATATTTCTTTTGCTCTATGCAAGAGATAGAGATTCCCAGGATATTATTCCCAGAAGAGAGCCCAATTTTCAGGTGAGGATCTACCTCTCCTTGTCCTCCTCCTCCCACCACCTGCCTGTTTAGCTCCTGTGGTCTGGATGAGGCTTCACCCTCACCTCTAGGACTTGGAAAGTGGCCCAGAGGTAGCCAATCAAAACATTGTATTCTCCCGCCAGTCATTGGTTCAGAGATGAGCACGTGACCTAAATCAGAGTCACTGGGGAATTGTGGGAACCACTAGAAAAGACACTCTTCTGCACCACAGGTAGGCAAATCCCTGAAGGTGTGAAGCAGAGGCCTCTGCAGCGGTGTTATCATCACACCGCAGTTAGGAAGTAGCACGAAGGCGGGCAGGGCAATGGAGAGAGGGTTCAAAGCCCCATGACAGAATGGGATTTGAGCACGGAGGGAATAATCCAGAGTTAAAATAGCAGAAGAGGCAAAGAACGAAAACATTAAAGGGTGAAAGAGAAGAGGTAACAGGAGATTAGAAAAAGAGGAAGGAGCCTGGGTGGCTCAGTTAGTTGGTTAAGTGGCTGCCTTCTGCTGGGGTCATGATCTCAGGGTCTTGGGATCTAGTCCCACATCAGGCTCCCTGCTCAGCGGGGAGCTTGCTTCTCCCTCTGCCTCTCCCCTGCCCGACTTGTGCTCACTCGCTTTCATGCTCTCTCTCAAATAAATAAATAAAATCTTTAAAAAGAAAAAAGGAGTAGATGAAACAGGTAAACAGAAGGAAGACAAGGACAAGAGTGGCTTCTCCAGGCTTCTCTGAGGTCCCGCCCTTTCAGTTCCTCTACCTCTTCTCCTCACTTACCTGTATTCGTTTATTCAACTAAGAATGTGAATTACTTGCAGAGTAAAAAGGAGATAAACTGACCAAGTGTGGAGGCTTCAAGTGGGGTGGAGCTCAGCTGCTGCTCACCTGGTGTGAAGGGCTCTTCCCAGGAGAGCCAGACACCCACCCTATCTTCAGGCAGAGGCATTAGCTGGAGCTTTCCTGTGGCACCAACCTGGACAGCAGCTGCCCGAGCCTAGGGATGGTCCGGAAGCTGAGCTTGGACTCAGAAAGCACCCCTGTGCTGAAAAGGGACACATGCCATATGAGGCCTTTCCTTGCTGGACCAGGTCACTCTCTCCTGTTTTCCATCCGAGCAGACAGGCCAGGCACTAAAGAACAGCCAGCTGCAGAAAAAAGGCACCATTCCAAGAGCCAGGCATGCTGGGAGTTCCCCAGGAGCAGGGCAGAGAGGGTGGATGGTCTCATGAGCCCATTTCTGGCCTCATTAGCACCTCCCCACTGCTGGGAACAAGCACACTAAGATGAAAAGTCTTCACAAAGGTAATTGTGCCCTTGGGAGGAAGACAGTTTTTGTTTGTTTATTTGTTTTCAAGGCATTAAAGCTTTTATTTCTTTATTGTCCCAAATGCACTATACCAAGTCTACCTTCTCCAGTGGGTAGTAGGTCTCTTAATGGCATCATCAGCAGATCCATAATTTTCCAGTTGTTTTCAGATATTAAACCTCAGTAGAATTTAAAACATCCATTCCAAACTCAGTTCCATTCTCACAATCTTAGCTCCCCTACTCCGTGCAAGCTGGAACCTGATTGACTGAATGTCTAATTCTGGGCCACTTCCTGCCCTTGCTTTCTCCTTCCAGATCAAGTTCCTCTAGTGTGTTGGGCTAAGAGTTAGGACAGGGGACAAGCATTTTATACAAACAGACCACTGCTGTAGTCTAGACTGACGGTTGATGCCCTCTGGGAGTTGGACACCCAAACACTGGCTTCCTCTGGGGAATACATGTGAGTCCTTCAGAGAGACTTAGGGGTATTGGTAAACCCAGGTTCAGTCCTTCCGTGCTCTTCAGCTCCTATCACTGAATATACACCTACAGACTCTTTGAGCTCAAGCTCCCTAGGGAATAGGAGAGACCTATCTTAGGATGGAAATGCAACAAATCCAACGACTTTCTAAGTAACCAGCACATGAGCCACATAGAACTCATTCCCCACCCTTGGCAAACTGGGTGTGTTCCAACTTCTCCCTGCAACCCTTCGATGTGCCTTCTCTTCTTTCTCCAAGACTCTTCTCTGCTCCTAACGATGTACTGATAAATCAGCAAATCCTTTTCTTTCTCAATTGTCCAGCTGGAGAACTACTTTCTACCCCAATTTTTATTAATGATTTTCTTAGAACCCCCTTAATGGAGAGAAAATATATCTACCTCTATTTCTCATCCCCATAGGGAGGGGAGGAATTGCCTCTCCTCATACCCACTATACTCCAGTGACTCTTAGATTGACTTCTCTCTCTCTTTCCTCATCTCTTTACATAGAAGATGGTGGTTGGTGGTAACAGGGCCACATCTATCTCCTCTTAGGAATCCTTGGTTCTCTGGATCCTACAGATGTTGGCTTGAGTATTGAGTAATTCTCTTTTCTCACTCTTGGGTCCTGGTACCCAGGTCAACAGAGGAGTCCCACCTAAGAGCTTGTTACATGTGTAAACTAAATGAAGTCCCATCTCCAGAGTTCTCCATCCCTTTGTGTAGAAGCAGATTTTTATCCTGTTTCATTTTCCTTCTGCCCAAAGAACTTCTTTAACATTTCTTCCAGTACAGGTTTGCTGGGGCTCAATTATTTCAGGTTTTATGTGTCTAAAAAGTCTTCCTTTTGCATTCATTTCTTGAGAGATATTTTTGTTGGGTATAGAATTCTAGGTTGACAATTTTTTTCTTTCAGACCTTCAAAGATTATTGCTCCTTTTTCTTGCAACTTGCTTTATTTCTGACAAGAACTGAGTTGGAACTCTGCTTTCATCCTTACCTGTGTTCCTCTGTTCATAACTTTTTTCTCTGACTACTTTTAAGATTCTCTCTTTTTCACTGGTTTTGAGCAATTTGATTATCTTATGCCTTGATAGAATGTTCTTCATGTTTCTCTTGCTTGAATTTCACTCTACTAAGTGCTAGATATTCTTTTATTTTTAATATATTATTGGGTGTTGTTCTGGGACACAGTTACTTGGAAATAGTTTGGGCCTTTCAAGGCTTGCTGTTAAGCCTTGTTAGGAAGGATCAGAACAGCATTTAGTCTTGGGCTAATTAGGCCCATTCCTCAGATAATATCCTTCTGAGTACTCTACTCAATGCCCCATGAATTACAAGGTTTTCAACTCTGGCTTGTGGGGTTACAGAATATTCCTTGTCCTAAGGGAGCTCTAGGGATTGTTCCCTCTAATCCCCGTGCATGCTTCTTTCCCTGGTCTCTTGGAGTTCCCTCACATGCCATGTGCTAATCAGCACTCAGCTGAAGACTTGAAGACAATGCTCTGCAGAACTCTGCAGTGTTCTCTGTGTACAGTTACCCCCCTCTCCAGTATTCTGTCCCATGAAATCTAGCTTTGTTGGTCTCCCTGGGATGCCAGCTCCATCTCGTCTACTCAGGGATACTGCTGGGCCCCACCCATATTCCCTTTCCCTGCATTATGGCCTGGAAATTCTCTGAAGGTAGTCCACTGGGGACAATTACAGGATTCGTCTCATTTGTTTCCACTTTCCCAGGAATCAGTGTCATGCACTGCTGGCAGTCCAATGTCTGAAAATCATTAGTTCAATCATTTTTCTGGTTTTTCACTTGTCAGAATGCTGATTTGAGTGTGCATGTCCTGGAATTCCTTGAATCCAAATGTTAGCTCTTAGATGGGCTTTAGAAATCAGCTAACCCCATACCTCCCATTCACCAGTGAAGAAACTGAGGCAGGGAAAGGTCCTGCCTGAGTTTGTGGCAGACTCGGAACTGGGCCAGTTCTCCTGACTTCAGATGAAAGTTGTTTTGAAAGAAATGAGCCCCCAGGAGAAAAGAAGGAGCTTGAGGAACTTCAAATCAAGGCTCTTGCGTGTCAAAGAGTAGAGTCAGTTGTTCTCACTGCCCTCATTTCAACATTTACTATGGGTTTAGCACCCTCAATGACGTTGGCCCCTTACCTCGATTTCTGCATTAATGAAGAGGCTTTCATTCCTTCCCTCCATCCTCTACCACCTCAGTCTCCTAGAAGGATATTGTGAAATCTCAGAATCAGGAAGAGCCAAATGGTAGAACTGGAATTTGAGCTCATACCCCCGAGACCTCCCAAGGGAGCCTGAAGATCTCTGAGCAAATGCATTATTGTATAGAAAAGGAAACTGGTACCAGACAGGTTCACTAGTGCATCCAAGCAGGGCAAAGATCTCTGTTTTGCATTCAGATGCCCATGTCTGAGAGACAGTGTGTTTAAGCAGTAAACAGCTCTTAATGATGCTGTATTTTCAATATACGTTCAGCTCAACTCATTTCCCTGCAAGAACCACTTCACACCCAACTGGGTTTCTGTGTTGGAAACTTTTCCAAGTCTTTTTGTCCATGTTTTCAAGGCCGATGAGTTCCATGTTGTCCAAGTTCAAGACAGACTTATAACTGTCTGTTTTGCTTGTTTATCCATGCAGTGGGGTAAAAACTCCTGACAGAAACCTGGGGTCACTGTGAAAGGAAGTTTTGGAGAGGAGGACCAATGCCAGAGAGGAGGAGGAGGAAGTGGAGGAGGAAGGAAGGAAGCAATGAAAGCAATAAGCCCATTTCTCAGGTCACTTCAAAAGCCTCCAATTCAAGATACTGAGCAGATAAGCATCTATTTTTCTTTGCTTTAGGAACTGCCCCTCCCCATTTACTTTAATACAATACTAATCACACATTTCTCAGCACGTAAAAAGTCAGGGACGGTCCAGGTTTTGATGCAAGGGGCAAACTTTGCTTTGCCTTGTTGACTAGTCAGCACAATGGGGCCTTTCAGTGTAAAAGCACATGGTTCCGGGCAACGTGACCCAAGATCTGGCAAACGCTCCGGGCAGCACAAAGGAACGGAACTTGTCTTTGTGCTGTGAGTGCAGTGGGTTTGGATTGCCCCGCAGTTCAGAGCTCCGTTCAGGGCTCAGGCAATGGTCAGTGCCACTCACTTGCACTTCCTGGCCCCTTTCCTACACCTCTGCAGCCCAGCCCATGGGGAGCCCACAGCAGGCCAGGCTCCTGGAGCAGGAGGTGGGGCCAGGGTGAAATGCGCCCTGGGAAACACACCTGTGTGTATATGGAATCATTTTTGTCGTGATCAGAAAACACCCCTCTGTACACACTGTGGTCATTCTTTTCACTTCTTTGGTGAATGTGTAAATTTTCACGGAGCATTCATTTTTTTTTTTGTAAGATTGTATTGATTTATTTGAGAGACAGAGAGTGAGCGAGAGAGAGCACGAGCTGGAGGAGGATTCGGGGCTCAATCCCAGGACCCCCGGGATCACGCCCTGAGCTGAAGGCATACACTTAACCAGCTGTTCAGAGAGTCAGGGAGCACCCCCAGAGAGCATTAAATTAAGCAACGTCTGAAAGTGGAGAATTTTCACATAGATAAAAGTGGGGAAGTAAAATTGAGTCATCAGGAAGAGCCTCATGGCAAACTACATCTTATATCCAACTGAAGGAAGAACTATTTCAAACATTGTCCTTAAGGCAGTTTAATGGGTGCTACTTAACACCCCCCATATGGCCCCTACGGCATGAGGTAGGGTCTCCGGGGACTTTTTATCTCAACCCACAGGATGAGGAGGAGGGAGCACAGGGGACGGCTGGGCTGGAGTGGCATTCTGTTCACTGACCGATCTTCAACTCTTCCTTCAGGCAGCAAAATACTAACCGGGCCTTCTTAAAACAGCAACCCCCAAACCTAAGGAGGTCCTGATGTGCTTTCTAAACATCAATTCAGCATGTTCAGCACAGTTTGGGGGATTCACTAGAAATGGTACTCGGCATATGGCATTTACTGAACATCTACTATGTGTACTCTGAACCTGCTACCATCCTCCTTGATCACTGTTTCACTGAGGACTGACTGGTCACCAAGAAAATCTAGAAAGCCACGAGACTACTAATGACAAGATAAAGGATGTTTATCGAACCCTGTAGGACTTTGGACCATGCTCTTCCATGCGGTATCTCATTTAATGCTCAAAACAATACCACGAGGAGAGGACCAGGCTCTCCCATCTTCCAGAGGAGGAAACCGGTTCAGAGAGTTGAAGTGGCCCCAAAATCACAGAACTAGAGCCCGGACCCGCAGACCGGGCACTTACCCGCCAACTATTGTGGGAGCCGGGGAGCAAGGAGCAGGAGGCAGAAGAAAGGAGGAGGCAGGAAGGTGGGGTTGTGATGCAGGTGGGGTTCAGATGACACCCCCTGGGAATCTCCCAGAGCTGAAATGGAGAATTCCTCTCTACTCCACCAGACGGAGAGACCTTAGAGAGAAGGCAGGAAAAAAACAAAAGACAAAAACAAAACAAAACATCACCCCAGCTCCCAATGAGGAGCCAGCAGCGGAGCATTGATGGCAAAGTACGGGTGAGACACTGTGGTTTATGCTCTTTGTTCCTTCTCGGGCTCCCCTAGCAACGGAGCAGTAGCAGCCGCTAACGCAGAGCACAGCGCGCTTACTCCGCTGTCGCTGTCGCTTCAGGCAGCAGGACTGCTAAATAGAACCGCTTGCTGATTTCTGCTCCGTTAAGCAAGAGAACCATCACCAGGGTCTGCCTGGTGGAAAAGGACCGGAAGCAGATGGAAAGATGCTTAAATTTCAAGGTGACGCGAGAACAAAGAAGAACAGGTTGCAAATTGTTTTTTGAAATATTGAGCGATGAGCAAAACCCTGACACTCCCCGAGACAGACAGCAGAGGAAGTAAAATGGGGGGCGGGATGCGGGGGGAGTCATGACTGAGGCTGCTTTGGCACAACATCTTGTCACTGCCACGTTTTTCTAGAGTGTCTGAAAATCTCAGTCTTTAAAATACATACGCATTATTATTTTTTTTTTTTGAGTCCTGTGCATCTATAGCCTCAGGGCTGAAAAACAAACAACTGTATCACCATGAGCTCATGCTGGAGTCGGTGTAAATTGTTTCCCTCCTATGTATAATGTTTCTAATTAGGACTATTATGGAGGATGAGCTTTGTGGGCTGGTGAATTGGCTCTTTGTGCTAATTGCAAACAGAGGGCTCTGTGCCGGCCTATACGGGGCTGACCTGCTTCTTAGATGCATCACTAGGTGGGGCGACCCCTCCAACCCTGCTCCCCATGTCCCGCATCAGGGAAGATGCCGAGGGGACATGCTCTCTCCCCCTCATCACGCTGGCCATTGAAAACAAGACCGTGAGAAGAGATGATGATCCCGGCTTCTAGCCAGCCCTTTGACTCTGATAAAATACCTTTCATTCACAGAAGTCCTGGGCGAGGCCATTTCTCTGAGAGGGAACTATTTCCTTAAAAGGAGGAGGGTGAACAATACACACAGGCTCCTTCCTCTGCATCAAGAATTTTGGAAAGGAAAAAAAAAAAAAAGAATTTTGGAAAGATCGCACTTGGACATCTGTGAAATGAAAACTGGAGAAGGCCTCCGCTTCCCTGACCCGCTGAGGCCTCAGAGGAGGAGGTTATCTGGAGGATTTGAGTCTCCCTGGCTCGGACTCCACAGTTCCCCACTTCCCTGGGTCAGTCAGAAACACTTAAGAAATCAATCCTCAACCACCTGAGCAGCTGACTAAGCTCAGGTAATTGCTTTCTGCAGGTAAAAACCTCGGTTATTCTTTTAAGAACCATCTTATTAATTACTACCTCCCAGGTCTGGCTGAGGTATGCAAGGCCTAGAAACGCAAAGTTGGCTTGGCTTGGAGGTCTCTGCGTTCTTGGTCACAGAGGCCCTTGGAAAGGTCCCTTGTTGATGGAGCAAAACAGTTCCATCGTGGGACTCCACGAGGCTCCAGAGTCCAGGAGAGGGGCCAGAATTTTAAGGTGAGTGGAAGCTGGCACGGAAAAGCCTCCCCCAGGGATCCTGATAGGCTCAGATGGGGTGATGGCAGTGGTCTTGACTTCCCGTTGCCTCCGGCCAAATGTATCAGTGCCTCGTCCAGGCCTGCAGAGTCAGGATAGCCCAGTTCACAAAGCCAAAGCCCCATGGAAAGGAGCTCAAACTGTGGCTGGAGAGCCTGACGCTGCCAGAAAAAAGCCCCATCCTTGCCACCCCAAGGTAAACCCTAGACAAGCGGCAGATCCTTCCACCTATAGGCCCATTGGCAGCTCCGTGGACCCAGAAACGAGCAGGGTGGTGAGTCCCCAGACCCAGCAGGACATGGGGTTCTGGAGAGTCTAGCTGCAAACCAGGCCGAGGGGGTAGAAGCAGACTGCTGCTCTGAAGCCCAGAGGCATTCATGCCTAATGCCTGCTGGTCTGTCTAGATGCCCTACCCGTGACTGAGTTTTTTTACTTGGCTTAAAAGGAGAAAAACTAGTATAGCATAGTGTATTTTTAATGAAGTTTAATTTGTTCAGTTTTGGAGAACTACCATTCATTCTGGGACAATGTCCTTTCTATTTTTTTGGTAGGAAAAAAAGTGTTTATTATTTCAGAAACAGATGGGCTAATGTAATAGATGATAACAGTTTTTGGCTCTGTTTTTTCATATTCTTATTTATCAAAATAAGCTATGACAATACTGTGTTAGTCTTCCCTTTTGTTTGTGAGTGTTTCTGTTGATGTGTGTAGTAGCTTGAAGATGCTCACAAATTTTTTGGCACTTCTCTCATGGAGAGGGCATCTAATTTGTCTCCCCTTGAATCTGGGCTGGCCTTATTGACTTACTTGGCTGATAAAATATAGGGGACATACCAGTCGAGATCTGCAACTAGGTCATAGGAAGCCTTGCAGCTTCCTCCTAGGCCTTCTGGAACACTTACTCTCGGAACCCAACTGCCATGCTGTTGGAATGCCCCAGAAGCCATGAAGAGAAGCCCATAGAGAACGAAAGCAAGGCCCCTGGCCAATACTGGATGAGCTCCTCCCTGACAGCCACCTCCAGCTGGCCAGACATTGAGTGAGCCCTTTTGGAAGAGGATCCTTCCGCTCCAGCTGACCTGTCACAACTGATACTACATGGACCAGACATGAATTCCACCAGTGCTGCCCAAATTGCAGCTTCGTGAGGACAATAAATGACTTTTGTTGCTTTCAACCACTAAGTTTGGGAGTGACTTGGTACACAGAAATAGATAACCAAAACAGCTTGTTTGTGAAATTCAAAAGTCAGAGAACTGCTGTTCGTGTTGTTAGTTAAACATCTATATCAGGTCGAATCATGCCCCCATTCCCCCAAAGATGTCCATGACCTCATCTCCGGCATCTGTGAATACGTTCTATATATGGCAAAAGGGAATAAAGATTACAGATAGAATTAAGATTGCCAATCAGCTGACCTTAAAATGGGGAGACTTTTCTAGATTATTTGGATGGACCCAATATAATCATAAGGGTCTTTCAGTGTGGAAGAGGGAGCCAGAAGAGGAGGTCAGAATGATGCGGAACTTGACCTCTGTGGCTGGCTTTGAAGATAGAGGAAGGAATGTGGATAGACCCTCAAAGCTAGAAGAGGAAAGAAAAGAGATTCTCCCATAAAATATCCAGAAAGGAACACAGACCAGCCAATCCCTTGATTTTAGCCCATTGAGGACCTATGGCAGATTTCTGACCTCCAGACTATAAGAACATACATCTGTGTTGTCTTAAGGCACTAAATTTGTTGTAATTTGTTACAAAACCATAGAGAATTAATACAGTGCCTAATCTGTGCTACTATGTACCATTGACCTCTTAGAGTCAGAATAGATGGCTAAATATGCTTGAAGATCTTGTACAGCCCCTATTTTAAAGATGGGACTATAGAAACATTCAGACTTTAAGGTCAAACAGCAATGTGTAATATAGCCAGAACTAGAACTCAGGTGCTCTCAAATTTAAACTCCTCGAGGAAAGAAAATTTGGGGGATGATGGAGAGTTCTCTTTGGTTCAGCATTCTATCCCCCGTGTCTACAACAGTGCCTGGCACATGGCAGGTATTTTTGAAAGAAAGTAAAAATTAATTCCTACATGCTGTTGTCACCTGCTTCAGTAAAGTCACCAATGGACAAAATCCATAGCTTTGTCAAAGACAAAAATTCTCCATCATATCTTCTATTTTATATCAGATTATCTATTTTACATTAGGCCTTTAACAATGTTCTGTCTTCAATCTCGCCATTTGCTCAATGTCAATTATAAATTATATATTTTTATATAGATACATGACACAACATTTTAAAAATATGAAAGAATACAATGAAAATAAATCTCATTTTTCATTCCACTCTCTACATGTCACCACAATTATCACTTTCTCGTGCGTTCTCCCAAAGATATTGAGTCATATCTTTGAGACTTGAGGCTGAACAGTTTTAAGTATGTCTACTGTAATCATAGGATTTTTACCTTCTCAGCACCTCTGTTGTCATTTGTCACTTTGGCTCTGAAAGAGTCTGAGTTACTCCCTATAACTGGACAAGACTCACGCAACAAGGCGCCCCCTGCCAGAGGTGGAAGTCAGGGGTCTTCCCCGGTGCCAGGGCTTACACAGACCTTGGGGAATACCGGTTATGGTGGGTGGTTACTTAGCTCCAGGGCTGGTTAGTTGAGGCCCAGGAAAATCTGACACTATGTTCCATGTCCCACAGCTGGTGCAAGAGACCTGAAGATCTCTGTCATTCTTTCCAGACACACTCTATGAAGGCTGATGTATATAGTTTCCTGATTTAACCACTGGTTACTGATATAGTTCAAAAGAGGAACTGGCTCCTTTTCCTGAACCAGTCCAACGGGTAGCTGGTAGATGCTATGTGAAAGGGGAGGAGCAAGGAACTGTCATACCTGTTCGCCTTCCCCAGATGTTCCAACCCCAGCCCAGGTGAGAGTCCTCATTATACCCTCCTTGCGCTGCCCACACCACCCTCTTGCAGCTCGGTCTCTCCTTATTTACATTTACAATACCACTACACAAAAAAGTTTGTAACAAGCACAACTGATTACAGTGTAATTATTTGATTAAAGTCTAAAGACACTTCATTTAGACTAGAAGCTTCCAGAAGGCAAGGACAGTGCTTCTTTGCCTCCTGATTGTATCTCCATCACCTAAGGCAGTTTGTGGCAAGTGGGTACACAATACAAAGGTGTTGAGTGAATAAACAAATGAGCTGAGAGCCAACCTTTGTGCCAAATGCTAGGCATTCACGAGTGCCCGATATGTACTTATTCTTTCAATTGTTCCGACAGCCTTCTGAAAACAGGCTGTATTATTATCCCCCTTTCCATAGAGGGAAACTAAGGCAGAAAGTGCTTGAGTAATTTGCACAGTGAATAGCAGCATGGCCCAGAGCCTAGCTGCTTAACCCCGGCATGAGGTTGCCTTTCAACGACATTTTGGGCAGGTGCCCAACAATGGAGGCTCAAACGCCATGTAAAGCAACAAGGGCTTGCAGAGCCCAAGGAAGCAAAAGCGTGTGCAAGATCAGGGACACTGGAAGGACAGGAGAGCCGCAGACCAGTCGTCGGCCTGTCAACAGCGACTCTGGGGCTGGGCCTCACCGGTGGGAATAGGAAGGCTTGGCCTTCAAGCTGAGGGGTTCCTGCTCAGATTCCTCCCGTGCGTCCTGGCCGGGCCAAATGCCAGCACAGCAGATTCGAGGTGAAGCGGAGCGGAGGTGGGATTTAGGGTTTGCGGGAGAGGACAGAGGGACGGGTCTACCCCCTCAAGGGAGTCAAGCCGTCACCAGCTGTCAGCCTCAGGGAAAACTACTGACACCCGGCCCTGGCTTCGGTGGGCCCCTGCAGCCTCTTCTGCCCGTCCTGGGCCGCCCTGGGAGCCCTGTGCACTTTCCCGAGCCCCAGGCCCCTCATGCCTCAGACTCATCCAGAAAAGGGCTATTGTCACTCTCAGTTTCTGTCTCGCAGCCTCTTCCCCCTCAGCCACCCGCCAGCCTCTCGCGGTGCTGGTCTGAAGCTGCTGGGCCAGCAGCCCAGGCCCTCCCGTTACCTCTCCTGCCGGTAACTCAGACTTGGCGCCTCCCGACCTTCAGTGAGGGATGTACCATGCCGCTTGTCATGCTGTCATGAGATGGCTTCCGCGTGTGGACCCGATCCTGTAGGAAGCCCCCTTGCGGGGATCGCGAACTCTCCGCCGTTGGTTCCCTGAACCGGCTCTGTAATCACTGCGCATGTCAGTTTGAAAACCGGCGCCTTGTGGGTCATACAGTTATGAGCACTGGGGACACGTAAGTAAATGCCGTTTTGTTAAAGGAAGATTGGTTATTGTCAAGCAGGCGGGGAGGCATTTGGGGCGCAGGTAGAGAGGGACCCCACACATCGCAGGCCCGCGCATGCCGAAACCCGCACCCCACTCATCGTGGCATCAGCACCCCTCTGTGGCCTGCCTCCACTGTCTCAAGATTTAGTTTCTAAATGAGCCCGCTCTGGTCTAGGGGGCACCTGGGGGGGGCTCAGTCGTCAAGCATCTGCCTTCAGCTCAGGTCATGATCCCAGGGTCCTCGTACTGACCCCCATGACGGGCTTTCTGCTCTGCGGGGAACCTGCGTGTCTCTCTCTCTCTCTCTCTAATAAATAAATAAAAATCTTTAAAATATATAGAAAATAATAAAAAATAAATGAACCCGCTCTGGTCCAAAGCGAGGAGCGAGCGAGAAGTTGTGGCACCAGAGCTGCGAGCCAGAGTTTCAGGGAACGTAGGAGATTGGTAAGGAGAGAAACTCTTCTCTTTGTCAATGGCATTTCCTTCTCCAAGCTGCAATAGAAAACGTAAAGTAAGATATGAAATAAAATAAAATTTAAAATCCTTCCACGTGCGTTCAGAGATAGACCAGTCCTGGCCTCTCCCCAGCAGATACTAATAACCTCTTTCGGTTTTGATGCAAGAGCAACTGTCTATTTGTAATAACGTTCAAGGTCCCTGCTAAGAACAGGGGATGAATAAATACTTGGGAATTTCTCCTCTCTGCAAGTGCCCTGACATTTAAAAAAAAGCTGCCATTTTGATGATTCACATTTCCCTCAAAGAGGAGATAAGCACCTTGATTCATATCCATGTGCAAACTCCCCCATCATGCAGGGAAAGCGCTTCCTCTGAAGGGCTGGGGGTGCCGTGAAGCCCCTGGTTTTCTCTAAGGACTCAGACCGTTGCTGGTTTGCGGGAAAGAGGAGAGGCCCTGTGCTCACATTCACCCGCTCCTAATTCTTCATTCCATGCTTTCATTTTAGCTTTTACTTTGTAGGAAGTGAGCAGTGTTTTGTCTTTGTGAATCTTTTGCCCCAATCAGTATTTCTTCTACTCTCTTATCTACTCCAGAAAATACTGCAAGAAAATTCTTCGTTGATCTTTTAGATAATATTCAACTTTTTTTTAGATTTATTTATTTGATAGAGAGATCAGAGGCAGGCAGAAGGAGAGGGGGAAGCAGGCTCCCTGCTGAGCAAAGAGCCTGATGCAGGTGATCCCAGGACCCTGAGATCATGACCTGAGCCTAAAGCAGAGGCTTTAACCCACTGAGTCACCAAGGCGCCCCAATATTCAACTTCTTGTTGAAGAAGTAAGCCATGTTCATTATCAGAAATTTAGAGGAAAACAAACTGCCCATAATGCCAGGATCCAGAGACAGTCATTATTTATCATTTGGATGACCAAAATAAGCCTGTCTAGGTCCTGATGTGTTACCTTTTTTCATATTGCTGGATGTGATTTGCTAGTTTTTGTTAAGGATTTTTCCGTGTATGTTCATGAGGAATTTGGGTCTATAGTTAGTGTGTGTTTGTGTGTGTGTGTGTGTGTGTGTGTGTGGTATTTTGTCTGGTTTTGGTATCAGGGTTATGCTTTCCTAATAAATGGAGTTGGAATGTGTTTCTCCACTTCTTTATTCTGGAAGAGGTTGTGTAGAATTGGTATTAAATGTAGTAGAATTCCTTAAATGTAGTAGAATTTGCTGGTGAAAACATTTAGACCTAAAGTTTATTTTATTGAAAGTTTTAAACTACAAATTCAGTTTCTTTACTTATTATAGATTTATACAGAATTTCTCTTTCTTCTTGAGTCAGTTTTGGTAATTTGTGTCTTTTCATGATATTCCTCTAAAATCCTTTCATTTTTATCAGGGGTACCTGGCTGCCTCGGTCAGGAGGGCATGTGATCCTTGATCTTAGGGTTTTGAGTTCAAGCCCCACATTGGGTGTAGAGATTACTTAAAATAAATAAACTTGAAATAAAATAATAAATAAAATTTTAAAAATACTTTTATCAGATTGGTAGTGATAGCCCCTCTTTCGTTATTGATTTTGATGATTTGTGTCTTCCCTCTTGTTGTTCCCTAATTGTTTGACTCTAACCAAAGGTTTATCTTTTTTCTTAAAATCTTTTCAAAGAACATAGTTTTGGTTTCATTGAATTGATTTCTTTATTATTTTTCTGTTTTTGATTTTATTGTTCCCTTCATTGATCTTTATTTTTTCCTTTCTTCTGCTTCCTTAAGGTTTCATTTTCATTTTATAATATCTTAAGCTGAATGTTGAGGTAACTGGCTCATAATATTTCTTCTTTTTTAAAGATTTATTTTATTTATTTTAGAGAGTGCATGCAAGTGAGCATGGTGTAGAGGAGCAGAGAGGTCGGGAGAGGAAATCTCAAGCCGACTCAGCGCTGAGCTGAGCCTAATCCAGGGCTTGATCCCATGACCCTGAGATCATGACTGTGAGCTGAAACCAAGAGTCAGATGCTTAACCCGACTGCACCACCCAGGTGGCCCCATATCTCTTCTTTTTTAATAGAAGTATTTGGTGTTATGAATTCCTCCCAACCACTGCTTTAGCGGCAGTTCATAAATTTTAATATGTTCTGTTTTATTTTAAATTCATTATGTTTTGAATTTTCCTTTTAAAAAAGGAAATCTTTTAAAAATCTTTTTAAATCCTTAAAAAAAAAAAAGATTTTATCTATTTATTTATCTTAGAGAGAGAGAGAGAGAGGAGGGGAAGAGGAGAGGGAGAAAATCTCAAGCAGACTCCACCCTGAGCACAGAGCCCAAGTGGGGCTTGATCTCACAACTCTGAGATCATGACCTGAGCCAAAAATCAAGAGTCAGACATTTACCTGACTATGCCACCCAGGTGTCCCTCCTGGTTTTTGTTTTTTAAGTAGTCTTCACACCCAGCATGGAGCCCAACTCAGGCCTCTGAACTCATGATCCTGAGATCATGACCTGAGCTGAAATCAAGAGTTGGATGCTTAACTGCCTGAGCCACCCAGGCACCCCTGAAATTTCCTTCTTGATATCTTCTTTTGTGCATGGGTTATTTAGAAGTGCATTATTGAACATCCAAATATTTGGATATTTCCCAAGTCTCTTAACTGTTGATGATCTTTAATTTAACTCCACTGTGGTCAGAGAACATCTTTTGAGTAATTTCAGTCATTTTAAATTTATTTAGCTTTGTTTTAGGACCCTAGTATATGATCTGTCCTGGAGAATACTTCATGTGCAGTCTAAAAGGACATATATTCTGGCTGAATATTCTGACCCAGCTGGCTCAGTCAGGAGAGCATGTGAGTCTTGATTTTAGGATTGTAAATCCAAGCTCCATGTTGAGTGTAGAGATTACTCAAAAAGAAATCTTTAAAAAAAAAAAATAAAAGGATGTATATTCTGCTGCTATTAGAGTTTTTAAGTCTCCTCTACCCTTATTCATTTTCTGTCCAGTTATTCTGTCAATTATCAAAAGGTGGGTATTGGAATCTCTAACGATAGTCATGGAATGGTCAATTTCTTCCTTCAATTCTGTCAGTTTTTGTTAAAGGACAGTTTTACTGGATATAAAATTCTTGGCTGAGAGTGTTTCTTTTTCCCTGAGCAATCTGAATATCTAATTCTATTGTGTTTTGGCTTCCATGGTTTCTGACAAGAAGTCAACCATTATTGTTCCTTTGCACATAGTGAGACATTTTCTCTCACTGGTTTTTAAAATTTTCTCTTGTATTTGGCTACCAATAGTTTGACTCAGATGTGTCTAGATGTGGAACTCTTTTTATCTATTCTGCTTGGAGTTTGTTAAGTTTCTGGGTCTGTAGATTACTGCTTTCATCAAATTTGAAAACTTTTAGCCATTATGTCATGAAATGTTTTTCTGTTGCTTTCTCTTTTAGCCTTCTGGGACACCAGTTACATGTATGTTGGTATGCCTGGTGTTATCTCACCAGTCTCTGAGGCTCTACTTTTCTTTAGTATTTTTCTTTGCTGTTCCTCAAATTGAGTAATTTCTAATGATTTGTATTCAAGTTCACTGATTTTTTTCTTCTGTGACATCTTCTAGTAAATTTTTTTTAAAAGATTTTATTTATTTATTTATTAGGAAAGAGAGAGAGTGAGAGAGAGCAGGTCAGAGTGAGAAGCGGACTCCCCATGGAGCTGGGAGCCCGATGTGGGACTCGATCCCGGGACTCCGGGATCATGACCTGAGCCGAAGGCAGTCGCTCAACCAACTGCGCCACCCAGGGGCCCCTCTTCTAGTAAATTTTTAAATTTGTTTTTATATATTTCAACTCAAAATTCCCATTAGATTCTTTTTTAAAATGACTACTTCTTTGTTGTGATTCTCTACTTGTCAAGTCATTGTCACTGAACTGTTCTTTAAGTGGTAAGTGCAGTTTCCTCTAGTTCTTTAGACATATTTATAATAGCTATTTTGACATTTTTTTCTGCTAAATCTAGTTTCTGGGCCTACTCAGAAAGTTTCTATTATTTTGTTTTGTTTTGAGTATGGGTCACATTTTTTTAGAGTATGAATCAGATTTCTTGTTTCTTCTTATGTCTCATCATTTTTCTTGAAAATTTGACATTTTAGAAAATATTCTATAGCAACTCTGGACTCTAATTTCTTTTTTGGAGGTGGTTATGTTATTTTATTGACTTGTCTGGACTTAATCTGTGGAATCTGTGTCTCCTTCAGTGTGTGGCCATGAATGTTTCTGCCCAGTTCTTTGTCTTTAATTCTTATGTTTAGCTTTTAGCCTAGTTCCCAAAGCATTGACCCTGGGTCTGCATGTTTAGTGGTCAGCTGATGATTGGGCATAGTTTATGCTCAAGTACCTTAAGCCTGTAAGATCCATCCTCTGCTGATGGATCTGTGTGTGGGTTGAGGAATGCATTCAAAGGTTAGTCAGTTTTCAAGTCGGCCTGACTTGTACTTTCTTCCAGGCTTTCTTGGGTCTTCTCTGCACATATGCATAGTTTCTTGGTCAACTAGGGGTGCAGGGAGAGCTTATATAGCTTTTTTATGGCTCTTTTATTTCTAGGGTTCCCCATTAAATGTGTGACTGGCCAGCCACTCACTCCAATCAGGACTGCAATGTCCAGGCTCACAGTACTTCAAGGTTTCCTTTTTAAATCCTACTGAGTTTGCTGCTTGTACTGACAATACTGCCGTGTGTGGATTTTCACCTTTCATTCCAAATCAACTCTACCCCCGTCTGACAGTGAGGCTGTTGGTTTTCACAGCCAATATGGTGCTGGTAAAATGACCAGGCTGGATATGCTGGGGGCACAGAGAAGGGAGCCCATGAAGGCCTTAGATTCTCATTTTTACATAAAAGGTTAGCAGCTTCTCAAGACTAAATGCTTCTCAATTTGTTTTCTCCCTTTGCTTGATTTCCCAAACCCTGAAATTGTTTTTGCCATTTTGCTTAGTTTTATATTTTATTTTTTGGGGTGAGAATTTGTCAACCTTCTCACTCTACCATAGCCGGAAGTCCCACCCAATATATATTTTCAAAATACGGTCACACTGCACATTCTGTTTTCTATGCTGAAAAGTCTGTCTATTCTAGATTTTCAGTTTCATTTGTGAATTTGATAAGTTGTCTTCTTTTTTTTTAAAAGATTTTATTTATTTATTTGACAGAGAGAGAGAGAGAGATCACAAGTAGGCAGAGAGGCAGGCAGAGAGAGAGGGGGAAGCAGGCTCCCTGCTGAGCGGAGAGAGCCTGATGCGGGGGTCAGTCCCAGGACCCTGAGATCATCACCTGAGCCAAAGGCAGAGGCTTTAACCCACTGAGCCACCCAGGCATCCTGATAAGTTGTCTTCTTTTAGTTGCTTTTCTGAATTCCCAAATTGAACTCTGAGAATCTTTACCTCCTTCAACCTAGGATAACTTGAAAAACTCAAAAAAATTTTAAATGACCATGTAGTTAGGAGACTCCTAACCTGGACCCCTTAAACCTTGGGAGTAGGAGAAAGTAGTGACAGGGACAGGGAGTGGCGATTAATAAGATAATTTCCATATTTGAAAAAAACACCACATGAACATTGTACAATTACCAGAGACAAGGCAAAGCTTATCACAGTGTCTCATTTCTAAGTTTGGGGCTAGAATTACTTCAACTCAGTGTAAGGATTCTGGTAATCTTATGCTGATCAGAGGTTTTCGCTGATAGTTATAAATAGTGCCAATTAACAAAAGTGGGAGAGTAAGCCAATTATTACCTAATAAAGCGGTTTATTTTAAACATGGGTGTGGGTCCAAGGGAACAAAGTTAACAAAGGGACCTTAGAGATAAAATAGATAGAAACCTCTGATGTGGCCCACACCTCCCCGGTACAGATGAGGAAACAAGAAGCCAGTCCAGTAGGCCACATGGCAAGTTAATAGTAGGACCTAAACCTATATCAACGGGCAACTCAACTAAGCCTAGAAACATATTACAGCACAGAGGACACAGTCACTATCAATTAGGTCCTGTGATTTAAATAATATAAAATACAGATTGATACTAACAGAACTTTCTGCAATGAAGGAAATATTCATATTTGTACTTTCCAAAATGGTAGCCACTAGCCACATGTGGCTATTGAGTACTTGAAACATGGCCAGTGAAACTGAGGAACTGAACTGAATTCTTTATTTAATTTATAGTGGCTAATATTTTGGAGAATGAAGATATAAACAATTGAGTCATTCATAAAATTAAATTTCCTCCTCTGAGCTACTCAAAACATAAGGCAACTCTTTTCAAACTTTATTTTTTATTTTTTTTAAGATTTATTTATTTATGAGAGAGAGAGAGAGGGAGGAAGAGAGGGAGCGTGAGCAGGGGGAGGGGCCGAGAGAGAGGGAGGCAAGCAGACTTCTGTGCTGAGCTGGGAGCCCAACGTGAGGCTCGATCCCAGGACCCTGAGATCATGACCTGAGCCAAAGTCAAACCCTGAACCCACTGAGCCACCGAGGTGCCCTTCAAACTTTAAATCACCGAATCTATTCTTTTAAAAAAGAAAATATTGTTCCCAAACTAATAATACCTAAGTCAGCAGAGCGAACACAAGGGTGTTCATGGTGCCAAACTGTCCCTCCTCCGCTTGCCACCTTTACTGACCTCACCTGCCCGGCCCATCTGGGCCCTTGGACATCTCCTCACACTGAAGCCCTCAGACTGCACTGAGCATAGTGTGACAATCACCAGCAAAAAGTGCAAGAGAATAGAGCAGCAGCAGGTAACTCCCCCAACAGTATTTACTGAGCAGCAGCTGGGAACTAGACACTGGTCTAGATCCTCTAGGAATTACGCGGGAAATATGGCCCCTGCGACGAAGAGAGAGGAAAAGGCCATAATGCTTACCAATAATATCTTATCCAGATGCTATCCATACTTTATCTCATTTTATCATCGTGTTAGCTCTGTGACCGTGTTAGAATCCTCATTTCACAGCTAGTACAGTACCGAGGCTCTGGGAGAGAAATAGCTCCGGCCAAGAACACACCCACCGCTGATCCGGAGGCACTGTCAGACCCAAAGCTGTGTTGTGCCCCCATCAGGGCTCACCATCCAACGGCGAGTTGTCCGTACCTGAGGGCTCAAGTACGCTCCCTTGGGAACTGGAATGAGAGAAATAATATTCTTCCGAGGGTTAAACTGTCGTTGGATCAAAGAGGACAGTCACAAGTCGCTCCCAGAAGCTTGTGCTGTCACCAGATGGAGCTAAGGGTAGGTCAGCCATAAGAACAGGAAAAGAGAGGCTGAGACTGATAAAGACAGAGCAGAATCACAGTCAGGGCACTGGAATTTGGCCAAGGAGCTGAGTATTTCTAGCCCTTACATAGCTTTCCAGGGCATCCAACTGCAAGAGGAAGACCCCAGTGTGATAATGTGATATAATAAGAAATATATATTTGATCTTTGTTCTCAGTCCCTAGCACATAGCTCCTAAGCCCCCGGTAATTTTCTGAATGATAGGGGTAATAGGAGCATCTTCCGTTATCATATTTGGTCTTAGCCTCTGTTTCCTGATACAAAAGCTTCCAAGACCGGGGCGCCTGGGTGGCTCAGTGGGTTAAAGCCTCTGCCTTCGGCTCAGGTCATGATCTCAGGGTCCTGGGATTGAGCCCCAGAGCCTGCTTCCCCTTCTCTCTGCCTGCCTCTCTGCCTACTTGTGCTCTCTCTCTCTCTCTGTCAAATAAATAAATAAAAATCTTTAAAAACAAAACAAAAGCTTCCAAGACTCTTGCAATCCTCTGAGTGATGAGGGTGTCTTTTCATATGCTAATGAGATGATGGGTGGCTAGGCCACTAGGTAGCTTCAGGATAGAGGGCTGGTCACCAGAAAGTCAAAGGCATGATATCAGCCCCACTCCCCAACCTCCAGGGATAGGAGAGATTAAACTTAGTCTGGAGACTGAATTAATCACCAAAGGTCAGTGATTTAATCAATCATGCCTCCATAAAGGACCCTCCATAAAAACTCTGAACAATGGGGTTGGGAGAACTTTCAGGATGGGGAACACATCTGGGAGAGTGATGTGCTCAGAAAGGGCAAGGAAGCTCCATGGCCTCCCATTCCCCACCATACCTTGCTCTATGCATCTTTTCCATTTGGCTGTTCTTGAGTTCTATCCATTATAATAAACTGGTAGTAGTAAGTAAACTATCTGAGTTCAATGAGCTGTCCTAGCAAATTATTGAACCTGAGGTGGGAGTTGTAGGAATCCCTAATTAATAGCCAGTCAGTCAGAAGTATAAGAGGCCCAGACACATGACTGGTTCTGAAGTGGGGGAAGTCTTATGGAACTGAACCCTTAAACTGTGGGGTCTTCACTAAATCCAGGTAATTAGTGTCTGAATTGAATTAAATTATTAGACACCCAGTTGGTGTCTACAGAGAATTGAAGAATTCTTGGTGTAGAAAACCCACATGTTTGGTGTCACAAGTGTTTTGAGTTACAAAGGATCATATTTTTAACCAGCATCTTGAGCTTAGAACCAGAGAATCCTCTGATGCTCCAGCTCCCCACGTTCTGTGCCCAGGCTCCCCGTGCCCTCTCTCAGGGGTCGTCTGCAAGAGAGGGATGTGCCGGCTGAAGGACACTCTCTTTGGTGATGCCTGTCATTGTAGTTCTTCCAGAAGGCCGTGACCTCTGAGCCAGGCCACCCAGCCCCAGTTCACGCTTCTTTCTCATCCTACAGCCCTCTATGCTTAGCCCTTCCAAGCCCAGAGGAGGGTGGGCTTGCAAGCAAGTTCACAGCCTGAGAAGTTCCTGTCACAGGGATTTCTCATGGTTTTCTTCAAAGCCGTGACCATAGGAAGTGAATGTATTGATTGAATATTGAGATGCAAGGTTCAGAGTTGAGTGACCAGCAGAGCTCACGGACTCTGCTTAGGGCCAGAAATTATATGAAGCAAAGACTTCAAAGCAGCTATTATAAATACATTCAAAGAATTAACTAAAACTATGATGACAAAGATTGAAATACATACAGAGTCTTGACAGAGAAGTAGAAACTACTAAAATGAACCAAAGGGACATTCATTTATGGCGCTATGGGCTGAGGAGGTCAGCACTTCCTCTCACAGAAAATAGAAATCTGAACAAAACTGTCAAAACATATATAACATTTACTTCTTGAAACTGAAGATCCTTTGCTCCAACAGAAGTACAGATGGGAGCGCATCTGGGAAATGGGACAAATGAAAACACCTGCCGATAAGCAGACCACCCTCCACGGCCAGCTGAACTTGCAGCTTCCTTTGGTTCATCCGCGACACCCGCTTCGGAGCCCGAGCAGTGGGCGGGTACACTGACATTTGGGAGCTCACCTCCGGTTCTTAAGGCCTTTAAGGCTGAGGGTCAGGTTCTGGATTGTGTGGCAGTAATCCCACCCCAGCCTTGGTTTAGCTCAGTGGATGTCATTAGAACCAGCTCCCCCAGAGGTCTTTTTAGAAATTTGTGGGGACTCTTGGGGGTAATCTAATGACCGGAGAGTACTGCTGGCCTGCACTGAGGGAGGGCCAGAGTTGCTAAGCGCACTGAAACTGTGCAGGACTGTGCCCCACAGTGAAGAATTGTCCTGCATCCATTTCAACTTTTGAATGTCCTTTCAGTCATTCATTAGGTGAATTTTATTTTTGGAGAGAAAAAGAGTGTATAAGTTGGGGAGGGGGTAGTGTGGGGAATGTGATGGGGGGAGGGAAGAGGGAGAGGGAGAAAATCTTAAGCAGCACAGAACCCAAGGTGGGGCTCCATCTCACAACCCTGAGATCATGACCTAAGCTGAAATCAAGAGTCAGATGCTTAACCAACTGGGCCACCCAGGTGCCCAGGTGAAAATTTTGTTTATAATTATTTGAACCTAGAACCAAACTTACCTTATATATAAACAAAAAAGTATTTTTTTGTATAGTGTTAATATACACTGAATTGCTAGGAATGAGACTATGATATAAATCAAGGTAAGTTGTACTTTTTTGCTTATCATTAAGATTGTTTATCATTCATTTATAATTTCAGAAAGTCCCATCACTAATGGCACCATGGCTTGTTACATTCGAGCTGGCCAGACTACACATTGCATCAGTATGCATTGTCTCAGTAATCCACTGTGGCTTCTCTTGCAATCGTGACATTTAGTATCGAGATACACACACACACACACACACACACACACACACACACACACATATATATATTACTTTATCCTAAGTTCCCTTTCCTTTTCTTCTCTTTTATACTACAGCTAGAGTGATGAATTGATAAACAGTTGACCTTGAACACCACGGTCACTTATATGCAGGGGGCCACTTATATGCTGGTTTTTTTAATGCAGTACAGAACTGCAAATGTATTTTCTCTTCTTTATGATTCTCTTAACAACATTTTCTTTTCTGTAGCTCCATCATAAGAATACAGAATATAATACATGTAACATACAAAGCATATGTTAATTGACTGTATCTTTTTTATTTAATATATAATGTATTATTGGTATCAGGGGTACAGGTCAGTGATTCATTACATCATGTGCCCTCCTTAGTGTCCATCACCCAGTTACCCCATCCCTCCACCCACCTCTCCTCCAGCAACCCCCTCAGTTTGTTACCTATGAGTAAGAGTGTCTTATGCTTTCTCTCTCCCTCTGGTTTCATCTTGTTTTATTTTTCCCTGTCTTCCCTTATGATCCTCTGTTTTGGTTCTTAAATTCTGCATATCAGTGAGATCACATGATAATTGTCTTTCTCTGACTGACTTATTTCGCTTAGCACAATACCCTCTAGTTCCATCTACACTGTCGCAAATGGCAAGATTTCTTTCTTTTTTTTTTTGGTGGCTGAGTAATATTCCATTATGTATATATATCTCACATCTTCTTTATCCATTCATCTGAATCAACTAAGTATATTATTGGCAAAGCTGCCAGTTGACAGTAGGCTATTAATGGTTAAGTTTTAGGGTATTATAGAGGATTTTCAGCTGGGGGATTTGTACCCCCAAGCCCCATGCTGTTCAAGGGTCAACCGTATTTTGAAGTTATATATATAGGCCAGTTGCCTTATCTATGAATTTCATGCTAGATAAGGGGGTGTCACAAAAGTATTTCTTATAGGGGCGCCTGTGTGACTTAGTTGGTCAGGTGCTGTACTCTTGATTTCGGCTCAGGTCATGATCTCAGGGTCATGAGTTGGAGCCTCGTGCTCAGGGGAGTCTCCCTGAGATTCTCTCTCTCTCTCTCTCTCCCTCTGCCCCACGCCTTGTGCCCCACCCCCGCTCCTGCGCACTTGAAGTAAATAAATAACCAAATAAATAAGGAAAATCTAAAAAAAAAAAAAAAAGGATATTTCTTATAAAATGAGTTTGTTGAACAGGACAGAGTTGAGCCACTGACCTGGACAATACTCTTATCATGTCCACCTTCCCTCCACTCATTTCGTCCAACAGGGGGCCTAGACGAAACACAAACAAGTAAGAGAAAATGTAGGGTGTTTCAGTTAAATGCCAGAGTGAGTGATTCAGACTGGGTAGCTAGGAAGAATCCTTCCAAAATACTGTTTCATGGAGACTGGAGTAACTGGGGAGGTTCCTTACAGATGGAACTTCAGCAGGACTGTGATGGGGAGTAGACTTGGAGGAAGGGGAGGGGACCTCGCCCAAGCTTTGCACACAGGGAGACCTCAGTGCAAAGGAGAAAACAGTCTGAGCCCTGACAAGGTGTGGCAGATGCCGGGCAACCACAGGGGGACACAGGGCTGTTGTGTGCGTCCTGCTTCCTACATCCAGCTCCGGCTCCAGGGCTTGTGGTGAGTTATGGATTTCACCGTGACAGCACTCTGATGGTTGTTTATCATCTCAACCTGCCCCTGCTGGGAAGGAATATATGTTTCATTTTCTAATTTAGAGCCACTAAAAATGGTAATATTGGAGTCATTCATTTAAATATAAAGGCTGAAGATCCTGGTGATAATTGTAGTAGACACTCAGTTTGCAACAAGCTACTGCTTAGTAACAATTAACATTTCAAAAAAATTTAACATTTCCAGAAACAATGCTTTGAATGTTCTGTACTTGTGTCAATGGTATTGAGGCTCTGACTGATGAGAACCTCATATGATTTTGTCTGCAAAAATAAAAATAAATGAATAAATAAGTTGATGTTTAAAGTAAGGACTATTTATAATGTCCCAGAAGAGAACTCCAGAGATAGGGCAGTTCCAGGGCTGGCAAAATGTGTGATTCAATGCAGTTCTCAAGACTACAGGCTCTTTCCACTTCTCTTTTCAGTGATCCTTGATATTTCTCTGCAGCCTCCAAGGCTGGCTCCCTTCGTGGTCTTGAGATGGCCACCACAGCGCATATTTAGAAGTCCAGAAATAGAAAATGGAATGTTGGTATCTTGGTTATCTTTTTAAGTTTAAAACAAATTCTCCTAAAAACCCTCCCTGAAAGTTTTCCCTCAAATTTTATTGGCCAGGATTACATTACATGCCCATGCTTGAACCAGTGGCTTAGCAAAGGGAATGAGACCATGAGTTGGGTTTGGTCCAATGACTCTTCACCCTCTGGAGTTGAGGAGGGACCCAGCCTCCATGGGAGGAGAAAGCCACCCTGGACATAGTAAATCAAATAGGGCTTCTGACAGCAAGGGGGAAGCAGTGAAAGGCCAGGGAGGAAGCAGCACCATTGTCTGCCACAACCAGAGATTTCTAAATTGGTTTCCACAGAGCATTCTTCGGAGGTACAAGAAATAGTTCTTTGGTCAATTAAGTGTGGAAAAGGGTGCACTACCTCATCCCCCTGGAAATTCACAATGTCATCACCATATTAAAGGCTCTGAGAAAACTTGTACTTCATGTTAAACCCAGACTTTTCCAGATGCGTATAAACTTTTGTTTGTGAAAACCTGTGAACAACCCAACAGGAGTAGTGTTTCGTGAAACGTCTATTTGTGAGACACCGGGTTGCTTATTGGATCTTTGTTCAACTTTTGTAATATTTTAAGTTGGATTTAGGTGTTAATAAGTTTTATGTGTCAATGCATTTATAAGAAAATTTTAGATAGTTTTATTTTAGAATGTTTTGCTACTTTTTTGAAAGACCTTAAAAATGTTACAGAATTCATTTGTTCCCTTCTCCAAATTAGAAGGGGTGTGGTGGCAGTGGTAGGCTGGAGACCAACTTGTTTGCTGAAACTAGATCTGGTGTAAAGATCTAGATTCTAGATCTATTGTTTTCATTACTTAGCCTTTGGAGCAAACAAAAGTTAATTCTGTTGGCCAGGGTAAGCTCCAGATAAGCTGTCCAGCCTTTCTATTATTTTGTTTTCCCACAGAACACAGGGTCAGGAACAATCCAAAGAGACTATCCAAGTCACATGGTACATAACCCACTCCAAGGGCAAAATAATGGTTAATAGTTTCCAAAATGAGGGTATGCGGCCTCGCTTAGGTTCACCAACAAATTAGAACGGTTTCAACTTAGGAAGTTGCTCTATATGCTCAACCTGAATCTTCTTTATAGCTCACTCACAGATGCAATTGAATGTTCACTATGTGTGTAAGGCCTTGGGAATTTCAAAGTTGAACAAAACCAGAAGCATGGTCCTTGCTTTAACAAGTGCACTATCAGGGTGTCTGGGTGGCTCAGTCAGTTAAGCATCTGACTCTTGGCTTCAGCTCAGGTCATGATCTCTTGGTCCTGAGATCGAGCCCCATGTGGGGCTTTGAGCTCAGCACAGATTCTGCTTGAAATTCTCTCTCCCCCACCACCCTTCCCACTTGTGCTCTCTCTCTTTCTCTCTCTCTCTGAAATAAATGACTAAATCTTCAAAACAAGAACAAAACAACAAACAAATGCACTGTTTAGTTGGTGTCAAGATACAAGTCCAAATGTTAAAATGATTCCAGGATAGTTAAATGATGCAGGGAAACTTCACCAGAGGATATTAATTAATACTACATGAGACACACCCTGAATTTATGCCTAAAAACTTATTTTCCTTTGTCCAATTCTCACTGGAAATAAAGAACATGTTACAACAAATTGTGCAAGAAATTTTCACATAATTTCATTGTCGGAAGCCCCCACTTAACTAGTTCTTTGGATCATTTTCCTATGAAAGTTCTTATAAATTACAAATAAGTAATTATATATGAAAACTATGTACACACATATAATCAATGCTAAGCTCTTTGTTCATAGTATGGTTGGGGAAGCAAACATAAACCTATTCCTTCTTTATATGGAAAAAAGTACATGGGATTTGTTTTAAGTCACGGGAAAAATCAAGAAAGTGGTTTTTGAAAAGATTTTTAGATGCATGTGTAGAATTGAAGTGCTCATGATTAAAAGAGCTTAGTACATTTCTGCAAATACCTTAGGGGGAAAATGCCTTTGGATTTTCTGAACCCATCTCCTCTGCTCCATCATCTATTTTCATCTGGACCTTCTCTTTCCTTTTGCCCGGTAGCCTAGGCCCTGCTCAATTTAGATGTCGATGGCTTTCTGGAAGGGAACTTTGTTTTATTGGTTCGGAGTCTGGGCTCAGACTGCTCCAACTCCAGCAGGCCTTTCCTCCATGGCACTCCCCAGCAGACTGGAGGCTCTGAGTCTCCCAGACTGGGAGTCTCACCTGCTAAGGGCTGCTCTTCTCAGGGGGACCACTCATGTTGTCTGTGCACGGAGAGAAGATCTCTTTCTCCTTCTCTCTTCCCTCCTGTCCCTTGAGTGGCACAGATCTATTAAACTCAGCCTATAAGGGGTAAAAAGCAAAACTCAAGAGCTATTTTTATTCCTGGCGATCTTTCTCCAATGAATGATACAAAAGTATTGGTAGCAGAGTTTTGCTAATCTCTGGACTGCGTCTTTGTGACACGTGATGACTCAGGAGTTGGAAGTACAGATGGTAACTTATGAGGACCGCAGTGAGAAACTGGAGGAACTATGTTCTCTTTGGACCTAGATTTTGTGGGTGGCTTCTGCTTCATGTTGCAATTTCATATTCAGAAAAGATAGTTGCTCTCCTTGGTGCAATCATAGCTACAGATGGTATAGAAATAGTATCTAATGCATTTATTCTCTCTTAAGTTTTTATTTTCTTTCTTTTTTTCAAGATTTATTTATTTTAGAGAGTGTGTGTGTGTTTAAGAAGGGGGAGGGGATGAGGGAGAGGGAGAGAGAGAATCCTCAAGCAGACTCCCTGCTGAGCACGGAGCAGGTCACAGGGCTTGGTCCCTGGACTCCAAGATTAGGACCTGAGCCAAAACCAACTGAGCCACCCAGGCATCCCTAAAGTTTTTAGTTCAATTCCAGTTAGTTAACATAGAGTATAATATGAATTTAAGGTGCATACTATAGGGAAATTTGGGAAAGCAAGAGAAAAGGTGATGGGTAATGCCACCAAAACACAGAGAAAGAGTCCCTCATTTTTCGATAGTGGTTCCTTAAAGAAGGAACCCAGATGCTTGTTGTATAGCCTCCTGCTTATAAGAGTGCTCCTTGGCACAATAGGTGGTGTCTTCGGCATTCAATGGCTGACCAGTAATCTGTGCAGATATAGATGTCATTCTCTGTACAAAAAGAGAGCATCAAATAAAGGAGATAAAGGATAGTAAACTTCCTATTTATACTAGAAACACATTCAAGTGCATAGAAATTTCAGAGGGAGGAGAAAACCAATGGAATCCACATTTACTGAGAGCCTACTATGGGGCAGGTATTGGGCACAACACATATTAAATGATTTAATCCTTAAACTCTATGAGGTAGATGATTTTTTTGCATCTAGGATCAGAGAGGTTCAGTAACTTATTCAAGGCCACATAGCTCAGAAGAAGAAGTGCTGGGTTGAAGCCTAAATTTGTCTCCAAAACTCATGTTCTTTCTGTCATGCCATGTTGATATGTATGATTATCATAACTCAATAATTATTAGAGAATATAAATGGAAATTATCCCAGTGATTTTTTTTAAGTACGCTTTATGCCCAACATGAGGCTCAAACTCATGCCTCCGAGATCGAGAGTCCCATGCTCTACCAATGGAGCCACACAGGTGCCCTAGCCCTGTGATATGTAATCATCTCGGTTTTTATGGGGGTGTTTCTGCAATATGGTGAAAATATAATGGGAAACATCATGAAATCAAATCATGGGGACCTTTGGTCAATCAAGGTTTTTCTGTTCTTGGACATGAGAAAGGTACTCCCTCTCCCTGAAATGTCAAGATCATGGATTAGGTTCCCCCAAACACTTCTGAAGTTATCACTTGGGGTGACTATGAATCTCTTTGCTCCTGTAACTATTGTCCTCATTGATACTCAGTACACTGGCACCACAATGCCAAGAGGTACACAGAATTTCAAGGAAAGTACACATTTTAGAAAAGGATTGTCATTAACAAAAGCTGAAGAAGACATTGTATTTCATGCTCAGGAAACAAAGATTTTTATATTTATATAAGATAATCTATTTGCTTCTCCCTACTCCTAAAGAATCAGATTCATTTAGCACTCAAGCACTACATGGTGCCCGGCAAGGTTAGAAGTGTTAGACTTGAGAACCCACCCCCCAAAAAAGGAAGGTCAATGGAGTCAAAGGCCATGCAGAAGACAGGAGGCCCAAGCAGAGCAGGAAAGGGGATAGAAACTGACTCTCACTGAAAGGAGAACCAAAATATATTTTTTTAAGGAAGAAGACGGGTGCCTGGGTGGCTCAGTCATTTAAGTGTTCAACTCTTGATTTTGGCTCAGGTCATGATCTCAGGGTCCACGCTTAGTGGGGAGTCTGTTTGAGGATTCCCACGCTCTGCCCTTCCCTCCATGCTCTTTCTCTCAAATATATATATATTTGTAAAAGGGGTCAAGACATTACTCTTTGCCTATCAGATTGGTACATAATTTAAAGATGTGAATTTTGGTAAGGCTAAGGGACATGGGCACTCTCATATACTACTGGTGAAAGTAAATTAATCTAACCTTTTTAGAAGGTAATTCGGGAGTATATTTAAGAAGAATATGGTACAAGTCCGGAGTTCGCAAACTTTAGCAGGCATCAGAATCACCTGGGTGATTAAAACACAAATTGCTGGGCTCCACCCCCAGATTCTGTAGTATTGGGGGAGAGTTGGAGAATTCGCATTTCTAACAAGTTCCCCAATGATGCTAATGCGGCTGGTCTAGGGAATACAGCTTGAGAACTACTGGTGTCAATGGCTGGGAATTTGGTTCTGATGCTTGGCGGTTGTGTGACATACACAAGTTACTTAACCTCTCTCAGTTTTGTTTTGTTTTGTTTCCATTTATTAAAAATGGGGACAACGGGGGACCTGGCTGGCTCAGTCATGGAGAGTGCAACTCTTGATCTTGGGATTGTGATTTCAAGCTCCACGTTGGGTGTGGAGATTACTTAAAAATAAAATCTTAAAAAAAAAAAAAAAAACTGGGGATAATAATGTCTACCTCAGACAGTTGTTTTAAGAATTAAAAGTTAATAAATGTAAAGTGCATGTGGGAAGTACTCATACTAAAAGTTAGCTCAATAAATGTTTTAATTTTTTTTTAAGATTTTATTTATTTGAGAGAGACAGAGGGCAGGAGCGTACAGGTGCACAAGCAGGGGGGAGGGGCAGAGGGAGACTCCCTGCTGAGCAGGGAGCCTGCTGTGGGATTCTATTCCAGGATTATGATATCAAGACCTGAGCCAAAGGCAGACACTTAGCTGACTGAGCCACCCAGGCACTCCTCAATCTATGCCTTCATAATTTAAAATGCTCATTCTTTTTGATTTGACAATTCCATGTCTAAGTATATATCTCCAGAGAAATATTTATATTAGAACCTAGATGAAATAAATTCATTTAAAAATATAGCTTAATAAAATATTTTTGACTCAAGAATAGAAAATCTGTATAGCTCTATAAGCTTTAAAGTAATCCAACGTATAATTAAAATATTTCTCATAGAAACAAAATCTTGCCATTTGCAATGACGTGGATGGAACTAGAGGGTATTATGCTAAGCGAAATAAGTCAGTCCAGTCAGAGAAAGACAATTATCACATGATCTCTCTGAAATGAAGAATTTGAGAGGCAGGTCAGGGGGTTATGGCGGGGGGGGGGGGTGGAGAGAAATGAAACAAGATGGGATGGGGAAGGAGACAAACCATAAGAGACTCCTAAACTCAGAAAGCAAACTGAGGGTGGCTGGGGGGTAGGGGGTTAGGGATAGGGTGGCTGGGTTATGGGCATTGGGGAGGGTATGTGCTATGGCAAATGCTGTGAAATGTGTAAGCCTGATGATTCACAGACCTGTACCCTGGGGCAAATAATACATTATATGTTAATAAAAAAAGACTATTCATATTTTAAATTTATTAGATTTCTTTGGTAAGTTGAGTTTTCAGAAGACTTTTCCATTTCATTCAAATTATCAAATTTATTGCCTGAAATTTTTTCATATTTAATCAATATGGTCTTAATATTTGTATATGTGTTGCTGAAGCGAGCACATTATGGTCTTAATATTTGGATGATTTATACTGATGCCTTCTCTTATATTCCTGATATAGGTAATTTTTATTTTTTCTTTTTGTTTTAATTAGGCTTGCTAAGGGTTTTCAATTTTATTAAAAGTTAATAAAACAACTTTTGGTAGAAAATGCCAGAAGTCCTCACTGGTGTCTTCTACCAACCTGTTTAAGGAAGAAATAATACAAGTATTGTACAAACTCTCTCAGACAACAGAAGAGGATAAAAGATTTCCCAAATCATTTTATGAGTCCTATGTGAACTTGACACTAAACTTGACCAGGACATCACAAGAAAATTAGAGGCCAATATCCTTCATGAATACAGATACAAAAATTATTTCTTTTTCTTTTGATACAAAAATTCTTAACAAAATATTAGCAAATCTGTTGCCAAAAACCGACCTCTGTGCTCCAGAGCCAAAATAAGTAATGCAAAAACAGAGTTTGGGTATAAAGAGGAACAATAGCTTTATTGCTTTGCCAGGCAAAGGAGGCTGCCTCCAAAACTGCAAATGGGCCCAGAGGAAGGGGCTGGGAGTTTTATAGGGAAATACAGGATTTAGCCAGTTTGGGCAGGAATTGTGTACGTGCCCGCCAGCCTCCTTTGCCGTGTCTTCAGGGTGGGATCAGTTTCCTGAAACAAAAGGCTAAGATGGGAGGGGAGGTTTGCTGATGAGAGGGAAAAGGTTATTTAAAGATTTATGCATTTATTTGAGAGAGAGAGAGAGCGAGAGAGAGAGAGAGAGAGAGCGAGAGAGAGAGCACACGTGTGCGTGGGCATACGACTGGTGGGAGGAGCAGAATCTTTCAAGCAGACTCACCAGTGAGTGGGGAGCCTCACTCTGGGCACCTAATGTCACTACCCTAAGATCATGATCCTGAGATCCTGACCTGAGCCGATACCAAGAGTAGGATGCTTAACCGACTGAGCCTCCGCCCACGCCCCCCCCCTCGCCAAGTGCCTGAGGTGACTTAGTTTAAAATCAAGCTTTGCTGAAGCATGAGTGCAGCCATTTTGATTTTGTTCCACTTTATGCTTTTAAGCAGTTTCAAATCAAACCTAGCAAATTAGAAAAATGGTAATACACCATGACCAAAATCTATATTGGTTTCCAATGCTTGTTGTGACAAATTACCACAAACTGGTAATCTCTCTAGTTCTAGAGGCGAGAAGTCTGAAATCAGTGACAGCAAGCCCATATTCCCTCCAAAGGCTAAAGGAAAATCATCCTTATCTCCTCTAGTTTCTCGTGACTGACAGGATTCCTTGGCTTGTGGCTGCATCACTCCAGTCTCTGCTTCCATCTTCACATCACCTTCTCTTTGTGTCGATCCCAGGAATGCAAGGCTGTTTTAACATCCCAAAACCAGTCAATGTACACATCCTACATTATCCCTCTCATTTGAGCAGGACTTGCGGATAGGATGGAATAGTCCCATCAGTGACTACGTCACACTATATAAAACTCCACTGTAACAGACTAAAGAGGAATTTTCTTGGCAGCTCTGAGGAGCCGACCACCATGTTGTCAAGGTCACATAGCAAAGTACAGTCTCGAGGAGCTAAGAATGGCTCTCCACAGACAGCAAACAGATCCTACAACCATAGGAGCTGAATTCTGCCAAAAACAAGTGATCTTAGAAGAGAACCTCAAGCCTTAGGTGAGCTCAAAGTCCCAGTTGCCACCTTAAAAACTGGTGAGACCCTGAGCAAAAGGACCCAGTCAATACATGACCACACTCCTGACCCAGAGAAACAGTAAGATCATACATTTGTGTTGTGCTAAGCCAAAAAAAAATTTTTTTTTATTTAACTAATCACTAGGCTCAACACGGGGCTCAAACTCACAACCCTAAGATCAAGAGTCGCATGCTCTTCTGACTGAGCCAGCCAGGCACCCTTGGCCAAAAATATTTTTTAATGTAATTCATCATATTAACAGCATAAAGGAGAAAAATCATATAATCATCTCGATGCAGGAAAGGCATTTAAGAAAATGCAGCCCCTGTTTGTGATTAAAACTCTTGTAAAAATAGAAGGAAACTTCCTCCATTTGATTTAGGGCATCTATGAGAAACCTTTATCTGACATCATACCTAGTGGTGAAATATAGAATAATTTCTAAGACTGAGAACGTTACAAGGTGTTCACTCATACCAGTGCCAGTCAACTTTGTATGGGACCTGCTAGCCCATGCATTTAGGCAAGAAAAATAAAAGTCATTTAAATCAGAAAGGAAGAAGCACAACTGTCTTTATTCACAGAGGACATGATGGTATATGTAGAAAATCTAAGGGAATCCTCTCATATTAGAACAGTGAGTTTGGCAATGTTGCAGGATATAAAGGCAATATGCAAAAACCAAGTGTATTTCTATATACAGCAACAAGTGATTACAAAATGGAACTCAGCCCTCAAAAATTCTAACTTCCAGGGGCACCTGGATGGCTCAGTGGGTTAAAGCCTCTGCCTTCGGCTCAGGTCATGATCTCAGGGTCCTGGGATCGAGCCCCGCATCAGGCTCTCTCCTCAGCAGGGAGCCTGCTTCCCCCTCTCTCTCTGCCTGCCTCTCTGCCTACTTGTGATCTCTCTCTCTGTGTCAAATAAATAAGTGGAATCTTAAAAAAAAAAAAAAAAATTCTACCTTCCATAAAACACTAGAGAACGATTCCGCCATGTTCTTTGCAACTTTGTAACAAGGATTGCCTTTTCTCCAGTTTCCAATTACCTGTTCCTCATTTCCATCTGAGGCCTCATCAGAATGGCCTTTCTGTCCGTAGCTCTACCAACATTCTGTTCATGTGTACTCATGTGTTCTCTAAGATGGAAGCTCTCTCTCCAGCTCTCTTCTTTTCTGAGCCCTCACCTGAACTGCCTCTAAAATTTCACATTTCCAGCATGCACCTCAGACTCCTCCAGCAGCACCCCATTTCTTGGTACCAAAATCTGTATTAGTCTGTATGAGTTGCTGTGACAAAATATCATGGACTGGGTGACTTCAGCAACAGAAAGTTGTTTTCTCACAGTTCTGGAGGCTGGGAAGTCCAAGATCAAGGTCTGGCGGGGTTTGGTTTCTGGTGAAGGCTGTCTTCCTGGCTGACAGCCCTCTTGCTGTGTCTTCACATGGTAGGGAGAGAAGACTGTGGGGAGAAAGAAGAGAAAGTCGGGGAAGGGGGGGGTGCAAGGTAAAAAGGAGAGGGAAGAGAGCTCTCTGGTGTCTCATCCTACAAGGAAATTAATATGATTCGATCAGGGTTCTATCCTTTTTTTTTTTTTTCCCTCATCACAGTCTTATCCTTATGACCTCATTTACCTCTAATTACTTTGATATATCAAAGGCCTCATTCCAAATGCAGCCACAAATACAGGGGATTAGGGCTTCAACATAAGAATTTTGAAGGGACACCTTCGGTTCATAATAGCACCTTTATGGGAAAAAATTCAGCGGTACTTTCTGAAAAAATCTAAGCAGCAGAAAAAGTCTGAAAAAGCAGAATGTACTTAATACATCTTACTGTCTTAAGTCAATATTTTCATCTTTTTCCCTTATATTCTCTCATTTACAACAAATGAACAAATGTTCCTGTTAGGCTTGTGCTTTGCTGGTCCAAGCTGGCTTTCTACTGCCTGCGAGATAAAATGATGCTATTTGAGGCATTAAAATGCCCACCAGGAATATGATCCAGGAATTCTATGCCAAGGTAAAAAAAAAAAAAAATGATGCAAATGACTTGCCCTATTAATTGTCTGTCCCGTGTTGGGTATCATGACAGATGCTGGGAGTGCAGGAGAACTAAAACCCTGGGGGGGCTGTCCACAAAGAACTTACAGTCGGCCAAGGACACAGACCCGTCCTTTCAAAGTGATGTTCCCAGGAGTGGTAAGGGGCTTGTACAGTCCTCCACATTCTCTTATCCAGGTGGCTGGTTAGAAAAGCACCTATGGTCTAAAGACTGAAGAATAGGCTTCCAAGGGAAGCTCTACTCTCCAAAGAGCACCGTATTGAATATACATACGGTCTGTGCCAAGCAGTGGAGCAAGTGGACGTGTGCGGTCTCTATTTTAAATAGAAATGCGAGTTTCGTGTTTGTGCCCCTTAAACATTCTTCAGTTCACTCCATGATGCCCTTGACTGTTGGAGTAACCGTATTAGGTTCATCAAGTAAATTGTAAGGGGCAGCCAGGTAAAACAGAGCATTCTTATAAAAAGGAGTAGAACCCACTGCCACTCTACCCACAAAATGCTGCCTATTTGTTTTTTCTAAAACGTCATTCTCATCTTCGTTTTTTTAATAAAAAGGATGTTTTCCACAGAAATGTTTTAGAAACTGTGATTTTGCTTTGGAGGCGTATGTAAGCAGTGTGTCTGTGGTTTTGTGACATCACGAGCATCCTGAATAAAATAACATATTGCAACTCACAGGGAGGTTTCACATCTCTGCAGGACGAGTGTCATCTGAAAAGCTTCTGGGCACGCAGATAAAATTTTGACACTAAAACTTACTAACAGGAGTTTTCCTAGACTTAAAAAATCCACCAAGAAACAAAGTCAATTAGATTTTATTACAACCAAGAATATAAAATAAATGCAATGTAATTTATTTTAGCTTTAACAGTCATTTCAAGAAGGGTGTCAGGACAACTCAAATGCAGGGAAACCACTCTGGGCTCCAAAGTGGGTGCTCTCCTGCCCCCCATGGAGCTCGCCTTGCTGGGGGGACAGCGGGCTCTGAGCGCCCACCTCGCCGCAGAGTGTGGGAAGCGTACGTGGTCATCTCTATAATCATAGAAAAGAAGGGTGCGTGCAGAAAATGGCTGAAAGAAGAGACAAAGACAGGTACACTTCACAAATAGGAATTATGAGTTACAAACTAGGCAGTTGAGAAAGGATATACTACATAACATATATAAAAAGTACTTTAAATTGTTGTTAAAAAGGACATCTTCAGTCCAGATTTTGTGTAATACTTTTAGTGTCTACACAGACAAATCTTTAAAAAAATTAAATAGTATTAATTTACTAAATATTTAGGAGATAACAGTGCATTAAGGATTTTTTTCAATATAATACATACATATCACTCCTTTGCAGTGATAGCATAGAAGAGTAAGTATGGCCTTAGGTACAACACAATTTTTAAAAAGTCCTAAAACAATGAACTTTGCTTTATGGTATCTGTGACTACTCTTGAAGATGATGGGGCCTAAACTGCTAGGTTTGATATAAAACATTCCTTATACTTGAATCCTTTGAGCCTCCGTCAGGCTAACTGCTATCTTACTGCCTTTCTCCATTCCCTCGAAAGATATCACCAGAGAGTTTAGGATTTGCAGTTTTTCTAGAATTTTTCCTTCATTGTACAGTTTCTGCCACATCGTTTGATTCAAAAGCAGATTAAGCTGCAAATCTCATCGTCTGACGATTTTTCCTTTTCCCTGGAGCAGAGAAAACAGCTTCGTTTCAGAGGCATACACCCAGCAGTGGCTTCAACCAGGAGTGAGGCAGTGAACGTGTAGGTAAACGTCGTCCCTTTCCATTCTTCGATGTCAATTAGGTTTATAAGAGCGAAAGAGTAGTGCAGAAGGCCAGGGTTCTAAGTACTAAAGTTTTAAAACCACACAGATATAAAAATATACATGCCCTTGCTTTTCGTATGTACTGCATGACCTACTTTCATCATAAGGATTGCTTCAGCCTCAAAGAAACAGCCCTGCCCCCAGGCTACCTTACCCTGGAGCTCGGCTCTCCTGAAACTCTAGACTCCCTCTTCCCAGACCCACACCTCGCCAGAAAGCTAATTTGAAAACTGATTTGTAATATGGGGGGTGGGGGTGGGGGCAGAGAACTTTCCCTGGTATTCCTTCCTTCCTTTCAAACAACCTCCCTCGGTTTGGGTGTTCTCATGGGCTGGGGGCGGGGGTGGCCCTCCCTGCATTCTCAGGGAACAAGACAGTAATACGTTTTCAGAGAGAAACGAGGTCATTTGGGGACCACAAAATTTTAACCTCAAAAGGCGTCACAGAGCTCCCTGGAGGTCCCACAGTTTAGGGTCCATAAGAATGTTAAAGGCTTTGTTCCCCTTCACAGGGAAAAGGAAATCACGAGCCTGAATTAGTTCAAGGATACTGGGCCAGACTGGGGATCCCCAACTCCGAGGCAAGAACAAGAAGAAAAGGGCCAGATCCAGCACAGTGACCAGAATAATGTATCCAGGCTGTATCCTGGAGGACACCGTGGATTAGGGAAAACGGGTGGAACCCCCTCACGGTTTCTCTATCAGTCCTACCAATAAAATTAGCTATCTGCAAGGAAAGAAGGGTACTCCTGGGATTACAGAAGCGCGTAGCAAAAGAACAGTATATCAAAGTTGCTTATGAGGCATTAAGGGGCACGGTATTTTGGTCTACGCCCATAGGTGGGCTTTCCTCTTATTACCTGTAAGTGCCCCCCCAGGGCAGCCACGGAGCTTCTGTTTTCCCTGTAATTTCCCACGACCACTTCAGTACATTCTGCTCATGAGGGCCACCAACTGTTGTTGAGAGGCTGCTGTGAACATTTCAAATCTGCATTAGTGCCTGTTGTGATATTTAATCGCTGGTCTTCTCGAAGGTCGATAGAAACCTCTCGGTAACACTGTTTATCACACAGCAGCTTTGGGAACAATAACTCTATCCGAGTGAGTTTAGAAATAAACAAAAAGGATCCTCCTACTCTTATAAGCCACTCCTCTCATCCCAGGAGAACTTACAGGTCCGTCGTGGAATGGATCCTAAGCTCCTAAAGGACAGGAAGGATGTCTTGCTTTTGCCTTTGAGTCTTCCAGCCAGCATGGCCCTGGGCACGTGGTGACGGAGCAGTGAGCAGCCGATGGCCAATAACTCTGGACAGTGAGGCTTCAGGGCACAGACAGAACTTTATACAGGCAGCTACGTTATGCAAAGGGCTATCAGTTTCCCATTAAAAAAAAAAAAAAAAGGAAGGGGTGAATTACCATTGAGACGATCAGAATTTCCTTCCACTGGAGCATGTCAACTGTTTCATCTTCCGTGTTCATGAGTGTCACTGTATAGCTTCTAGTATTAATAAGCATTATTATGCTGAGATCAGTAAGGTCCTTGCTGGCTACAGTATCACATTAATAGTGCAAAATGTATACTGGCTTCTGTCTAAAATCTTATTTGACTTGTGTATGGACCCAGAGTATCATAACCAGGTAGATAAGTTCACAAAGAACAGTTTTTTTTTTTTTTAAATGCATATAACTTGCATATACAACAATCAGCTATTTCTTCTAGCTCAAGAAAACATTTAAAACAAGGCTGGTGCTGCTAGTAGCATTCAGAAGAACACAAATTTCTTGCCCCTTACATTACAATGGGAGCTCTAAGTCTTTACATTTCCTGTGACTCTGGGGAGTGAGGGGCTCCTTTCACTGGCTGAGAAAGAACTCAGCCTCTAATTCATAGATCGTGGAAATGCAACTATGCACTTTATCTAGTAGAGTCGTCTATACTATCTGCCCATAGTTTTTTAGGCACAATTATTAAGTTTTCTCCTAGGGGCAAAGAAAGCATTCAGTGCAATGAAAGGATTCTTGATAGAATTAAGTTTCAGGAACAACAGCAAAATTATGCATACATAATACATACTCGAAACATGAATAAAACCTAAATTTTTAACATGCTTTAAAAATAGTCATTCTATGTCTAATGCAAATATGAATGGGGAACACTGCTCTTTATTTTAAAAGCAGATTAATTTGCAAATTAATTTGCCGGCTTCTATTTGAGCACTCTTGATTATGTAAGAAAGTTACTCAAGCTAACCCCGACGTGAAGAAACCAACAGTTCTTTAGAGAAGCCAACTTTATGTACAATATACACTAAAAGCTCTTCCTTCAAAGGTAAGTAACACATCCTTTAATCAACGTTACTCCTTAAGAAACTCTAGTGCAGTTAATACTCTCTTCTGCTTTCTGGTGTGGAGCACCAGAGGGCTGCAGTTCCTCAAAGCTCTTGAAACCCTTTTTAAGGTAGACTTAGCTACATGAAGGTTAAATGAGAATTCTTCAGTACTGAATACTCTTCAGAACAAGACGATTCTGGGAACTACGTTCCATATGAATGATTGATTATATAAAAACTAGCACATACTTCAGTTCTCCGTAGCATAAAGCATAGTTAACTGTAAAGACCTAGGCTGTTTTTGGTTGTAGGTTCCCTCTGTCCCACCGTTTGTCTTTTTTTAGACCTTCCCTGAAACTAGATAAATAAACATGTAATAGTAAAGTACTTTGGGACAGTAACAGTTTCTGTTTAAGACTTCCATGAGCAAAACAGTCATATTCTGTGAAAACAACGTAGTGCTTTAAAAGGTGCATTTTTACCTGTGTTGCTAGATCAGTTCGTGAAGTATAAAACTATACACCGCTGGAGTCCTGTTTCTAAAACATTAAAATCCTATTAAAAGAGCTTTGAAAAGATAAATCATAGTGATTGCTACAGCATGAGAAAGGTGCACCAGGAAATCCTTCCAAAAAATGCTGAAGGTTACAGAAGTGAAGTGCTGGGATTAGATCAGACGCTGGATCAAAGTCACAATGGAGCACATGCAGGAAAAGGGTGTTGGGGAAACTTCACAAAAATCTTCTTTAAGTCCGTAAAGAAGAGACATCAGGCAGTCTTGCAAAACGCTCAGGATGGAGTCTTCCTCCTAAGTGGAGGAGTTTGAAACGGCATCATCGTTTGCATTTTTTGGTTCTTTTCAATGCGGACATCATATTGCTGGAGTCTGCGCCCTGGGCCGCGGTCAGTAGCGGTGGCCCTGGTGAGACGGGTGGTACTGTGCGCTCTGCTGGGACGAGGACGAGTAGCCGAGGGTGCTCTGGGACTGAGAGGATCCCTGAACGCTGCTTTGGTAATTCAGGCGAGAACTGGAGTGCTGGGGGAAGGAAAGGGAGAAAGGGAATCACTGGGGCAGGCAGAGAATGGCTCAGCGTGGTCATCGCGACAGGGCGGGCTCCTGGTTCAGATCCACGGTAGTGGGCCGTGGATAGTCGCCGATGGCTGACGGAAGCGCGTTAATACATTTTGCACATATGAACCCACGACCTGCCACCACTGTGACATGTTTCGGCAGGCACGAAGCGTGGCTGGATTTCTCAGGGGTGTAAGCTGCAGTGGCAAAGAAAGGCAGAGAGGAAAAGCAGGCTGGCCCTCTGCTCTTGATACCGACTGACTCTGCTTAGCTGTTCTTTGTGTAACTGAGATTTGCAAACAAGAATGACCAATTTGGGGGCGCCTGGGTGGCTCAGTGGGTTAATGAGCCTCTGCCTTCGGCTCAGGTCATGACCTCAGGGTCCTGGGATCGAGCAGGGAACTCGCTTCTCCCCATCTCTCTGCCTGCCTCTCTGCCTACTTGTGATTTCTCTGTCAAATAAATAAATAAAATCTTAAAAAAAAAAAAAAGAATGACCAATTTGGCACTCAATCAGTGGTACTGTAATGTATCTGGATGTGCTGTTAACTTCCTCATAAGAAATAACAAAGCAATGCTTAAGAAGTCATTTCTAGGGGCACCTGGGTGGCTCAGTCTTTAGGCTTCAGCTCAGGTAGTAATCTCAGGTCCTGGGATGGAGCCCCATGTCAGGTTCCCTGCTCTCAGGCTCCCTGCTAGGTGGGAAGCCTGCTTCCCCCTCTCCCTCTGCCTGCCGCTTTGCCTACTTGTGCTCTCTTATCTCTCTGTCAAATAAATAAGTTAAAATCTTTTTTTTTTTAGTTAAAATCTTTAAAATAAAAAATCATTTATAGGGTAAGAACATGGTGCCTAGTTAAAGATAAGCATAGCTGGAACCGGTGTCTTTGGTTAAGCTCGGAAGGCTGGTTTTTCCCATGAGCAAAGTGGGAAAGAGCTTACTAATAAAACCATTACTCAGAGTAAAAAATATCAATGACCTTGAGGTGGCACTGGGGGTTTAAGGAAGGACAAATCAGCAGGGTCCCCCCACTTAGTGTGCAAAGCTGCCAAACCGAATTCACAACATCTGGTCTAAGACAGCAGGGCCAGAAGATAGTCTTGATGAAAAACAGCTCTGCCTCGCTCCTTCCCCATTACAGAACTCTGGCTAGTTGCAGAGAACAAGATGGAGTCACTCATGTCAAGCGGCCGCTAAGGGGCCTGCAGCTACCAGATATTCCTGAGACCAGCACCAGCTGATGACACTGCAGAACTCATCATCAGCAGACGCAGGGGAGGCTGGCAGGGGCCCAAGACTGATTAAATCCCTCTAAAAAGGGAGAATTTCTGCAGCACACTGTCCTACTCCTCAGACACTGACCCCTCTATGTCCGATCAATTCAAAAGGACACTTATAGCCGAAGGCTCTGCCCGACTGACCTCTGAATAGAACTGAGAGCCTTCCCTGCTTGGCCATCAGAAGCAGTGAGTGCCGAGAGCTGACCCGGACCGGACTGCGACCTCATCTCAACTGCGCGCCCCCGGAACTGACTCCTCATTTGGTTCGGTAACTTCCTACCCTCCATTCTACCACGTTTGTTGTGTGACTTGTCTTGTGTTCTGCTCTGTGTGCCACGTAAGGAGCCAAGGTAATCATGTGGTGAAAAGTCACCGAGTTTGAATCCTGCATCTGCTTTAAAATGATGTCAGTCTTGCTTTATGAGTGAATAAAGCCGAAATTGTGGAAAGATGCAACTTGCGTTTGCGCCCTCACGGCACACTCATCACATTAGATGTGATGGTGTAAGAAGCCTTTCAGGCTTCCAGATTCCCATGTTTTATTTTTAACTTTATTATGAAAAACATGTTCTTTCTACTTTCCACAATTGTTAGGCTGGCTATGATTACTTTACTTTAGCAGATTAGATTCAGCACGAAAGTTCCTCCATACTCTGCAAAGAACAAACACGTTGAAATGTGAGTCACACGTAGGTGCAGTGGGGCTCTCCCACCTCCACATCGCACGATCTCTCCAACTATGTAGCTGAAATATCCACTCATTCCATAGATAACGCTGTTTTATTTTTAAGTAGATAGCACAGTATGGAACAAAGAAAAGCATTTTGAAGAATTCTTGGATTTGAAAGGAATACGGTAGGGAAGTAATCTGTCCATAATGGACTATACTCAGATTAATATAATACAGTCAGAGACACAAAAAAGAACCAGTTTATAATAAAAGTTTGGTGCTCATGTTGGGGGAAGAAACGGAGTTCATAAGAAAATTCAAGTATGTTCATGACTCCTGCCCAAATAGCAAGCTGTTTTTAGTAGGTCAAAATGAAGCCTTGATTAGTTTCATTATGTTTAGAGAAGAAAACCACAGACCCCAAATGGTGTCACTTATGCCAAATCACTAAACCGGGCCTTCATACCTAATCTAATTGCAGTTTCAATTTTCCCCAGAAATGTAGTTTACCAGGTCAGTCAGGAAATTTTCTGATGGGTCCCAAAGAGTCTGCCACCTGGGTCCTCTCCATTCCCCCAAAGGAAGAGGAGGTAATTTGCATGATAAGACTCCTGTTCTTTCCCCCTAAGGGAAAACGACCCAGCCTGGAACAATCTTTTCTTCTCTTTTGCTACTCACTTTCTTGCCCCGCCCTCCTTCCTATAAAAACCTTCCAGTTTGTACAACTCCTGGGAGCTCCCCTCTACTTGCTAGATGGGACGCTGCCAAATTCACAGATCATTTAATAAAGCCAATTTGATCTTCAAATTTACTCTGTGGAATTTTGTTTTTTAGCTCGTGGAACCTAAGTTAGTGCTAGTGTGTACTCCCCTACTTGCAAGGACTCTTCCAAGAGAAGTTTTCAGAGGAGAGGTTGTGTGAAAACACATTCCTTTGTAGATATATTCCAAATGTAAAGCCAGTTGAGGGAGCTATTTATTATGTCTTTCTCGTTAATTTTTTCTCTTGATTCCCATTCCTTATCAGTGAGTTTATGGCTCCCTTGCCTGTGGTTCTGTTTTTTATTATCTCCATCCTCTTGCTCCTCTTCCGCCAGCACCCTGAGGTTCTACATCTTTTATTTTTGTAAGGGTGTTTTTCTCTCCCTGCCCCCTTTCTTAGATCTTAGCTGGTTACTTTCCTTGAAAATGAGGATTAAAAAAAGAAAGAAAGAAAGAAAATTGGGTTTTTTGGGTTTTTTGTTTTTGCAGTATTCCCTATGGTTTTCACAGGTATTTTTACCTCTCTCTTCCCAAATACTAATAATCCTTAGACTTTTTTCCCTTTAATTTCCCAAATTAGTACAATCTATAGAGGCCACTTTTAGATAATAGGCTTGAGCAATGGAAACTTGATCAAGGCAAAAGGGCCCACAGCGAGCCCCTGGCTGAACACAGGCCCCTCAGGGGACCCACCTCAAGATATCCATAGACCCAAACTGATCAATGGGCTACTTCCAACCGGGCACAGTTAGCAAAAAAAAGGAGAATTCCGTAGGCATTATACTTCCTCACCTTCCCGCTTTTAACTACAGCCCCTGACCCATGGCCTCCTGGCACACAGCCTGTCCTGCCGGTGGCTCCCTTGTGGTATATTCGATAAACTTCTATCTCCTTTGTTACCCTTTCAAGCCTGGACCACCAGCTGCCTCTGGCTTCCACCCATCCTCGCCCCATACTTGGGAGGCCCCTCCCATCAAGAGAGACACCACATTTAGACAGATACCACAAAACTGTAGGGTTTTCTTTTTATCTTAATAATAAAAAGTATCTTCTAGTCTCAAAAATACTTCCAGTGAGACTTAACAGTGATTTCTGAAAAGTCTCAGTCTTAATCCCTTTCTACGTTTACATGGCTACTTACTGATTATTTCCTCTCAGTGACAGCAAATCTTTCTCAAGTGTGCAGCTTATTTTGTCCAAAATAAGCGCCCCTCCTCTCTCTTTTTCAGTTTCTTATCCGGTTATCTTTTTCTGACCCAAAGCTGACAGGCAGCTGGAAGGGTAATAGGAGAAATTTTCTTTGAGGAGGGAGATGTCTGCCTCACCTTCCCTCCTCAGCAAGTCAGGAAAAACAGGTCATTTTCATTCACAAGAATGAAATGTTTTCCAATTACATGAAATAGAACCAAATCTTCATTTTCATATAGTGACCTAGAAATAGGATTGTAGCATTTGTACAAACTTTAGAGTTAAGTACTACTTAAGTCCAAAAGGATCTATTATAAAATTGACTTCGGGGTTGCCTGGGTGGCTCAGTCGGCTGAGCGTCAACCTTGGTCTCAGGTCCTGAGGTCCTGGGATCAAGCCCCTCTGTGGGGCTGCCCGCTCAGCCGTGCATCTGCTTCTCCCTCTCCCTCTGCCCCGCCCCACTGCTCACGGTCTCCCTTGTGCTCTTTCTCTCTTCAAAAATACATACATACATACATACATACATACATACATACATACATACATACAAATCCTACTTCCCATTTCATAAAACCTATGGCCGTTAACAAGAACAAAAGCGAGGGGAGTACCTGATAATCTGATGGCATAACAGGCCCGCCCGAGTTTGCACCCGAGGGCCCCAGGCGGGGCTTCTTGTTCGGGGGCACCTGATTGAGGCCCGAGTCCTGACTGTGCTGCAGGCCGGCCCCCGCACCCCCGGCGCCCGCCCCGGCCCCGCCCGCAGTCCCGTTGGTCTGCGTGCTGTTCTGCGGCGGCGGGGGCGCCTGCGGGGGAGCTGCCGCCTGCTGGGGGGGCGCTGTGGGCTGCTGATGTTGGTTCTGCTGCTGCTGCTGATTCTTGGAAGAAAAAGAAAAAGGCCAACTCGGTATGGAACCACATTACAGGACAGTGCTTCCTCTTTCTTCTTCCTTTTTTCTTTGTAACAGGCCATCACTCTGCTTACTTGATAGGCACACGTGACTGCGACCCAGGTGGGGCAGTGACTGCAGCCGGGGAAGGCGGCACCCCCCCAACTCCCCAGGTCAGAGCACTGAGTCCCAAACGGGATTCATTCTCTGAAGTTCATTTTGGATTACGCAGTCATCCTCCACCCCGGTCCCAGGCACCCCGCTGGAGAGCATGCGGCACCCAGGAAGTAGTGCCGCATGCTCTCCAGCGGGGTGAGAGGTACTCACTCCTGAAGCGGTAATGGTCTCCACCATGAGTTTGGAAAAGCAGGGGGACACGGGGAGGGCCTGATATATTCAATTACGAGCAAAGAAGAGAAAGATGCTTTGAAAGCAGGCGGCACGTAGTGATGGTGATGACACCCAACAAGCAAAACGCAACAACTGAGAATCAGGGAAGAAAATAGGCCCCCAAACAAATCAGATGTTCATTTATCTGTAAACTTACTATATTTCAAATTACAAAGTATGCAATCACATCAGTTACAAAGCTGCAATCACATCAATACATAATTAAAGGCAGTTAAATACATAGGAATCATTACATTGTATTTCCCTAAATTCTCTTTTGCCTCCCTCACTCTCTGGACGTGAAGTAGGTCATGTAGCTTATACCTTGTCACCTTTCTCTTCAGGTTCATCTTCATTAAGGAATTCTCGTTTGGGGTATGGAATCTGGCAGCCAGCAAACACACTACAAAATAATTAAAAAAAAAAAAAAAAGAATATACATCATGACCTAAAGTCTACAATATCATTGATCTTGTTAACTTGAAATTCCACTTTTTTTTTTTTTTACATATTTCCCACTCTTCACCTATAGCTACTATTTGCTAGATACCTCCCAAGACAACTTAATTCAAGCAAATAAGAAAAGAATTTGTGGGGTGCCTGGGTGGTACAGCTAAGCATCCGACTTTTCATTTTGGCTCAGGTCATGATCTCAGGGTCGTGGGATCAAGCCCTGCATTGGGCTCCGACCATGCTGGGCACGGAACCTGCTTAAGATTTTCTCTCTCTTCCTCTGCCCCTCGCCCCCCTCTCTCCCTCTCTAAAAAAACAAAACAAAATAAAAAAAGAATTTGTTGTCTAGGTTGGTTGTTTTTTTTTTTTTAATATTTTATTTATTTATTTGAGAGAGGGAGAGATAGCGAGAGAGAGCACAAGCCAGAGGAGGGGGAAGCAGGCTCCACACCGAGCAAGGAGCCGGATATGGGGCTAGATCCCAGGACCCCTGGGTCACAAACCGATCCGAAGGCAGATGCTTAACTGACTGAGCCACCCAGGTGCCCCTGTTGTCTAAGTTTTATACCAACTGTATAAACTCATCTGACTGAACTCATCTGGCTGACTGACCTAAAAGTCCCACCTGTTCCCAGCTTTAGTTTTTTTTCTGTAATACTGAATAACGGTGATTCCTAAAACACTTGTTTTCATTCACACCTCTCTATAGCTTTGCCTGTTTCAGAACACAGGCCCTTTCTCTTAAGTACTTTTTCTCCAAGGTAGAATTCATGGAGAACATCAGTAATGCTGCAGTAAAGTGCTTCTCTTACTTTTAGCCACCACCCGACACCCTCCACCTGGAGCAGAGCGCACAGAAAACGTAGGATACATACTCTAATGTTGGCAAGGGGTCCTCCTGAAAATAGGGATCCTGCAGAGCCTGCTCCGAGGTAATTCTCTTGGTTGGATCCATAGTAAGGAGTTTCTGAAGCTAGAGTAACACATAAGAAATTGATAGCATGTGGAAAGATCGCGTATAAGTCAACATTTTGACTTTTGTATAAATGTCTAGCAGGATTAACGCCATTTAGTAGAGCTCACCGCACTATCAGTACATTACACGAGTTTATGTGAAATGGGCAGAAATCATTAGCATTAAAGCCCTTTAATGTAATTTTTTTTTCCGGCTGATAAATCACCGGGAAAAATTAAGTGTAGAAGTCAAGGGTGACATCTCAAAAGAAAAATAATTTAATTTTGCCTCAGCATCCACCAATTTCTTTGCTTTCTAAAGAAGAGGAATAGCTAAGACAATTCCGTGGTGAATGGAACGAGGTGGGCCTGTGCCACAGACCCGACGTCCCCGTCTGGAAGCCAGGCACCTACCAAGAGGAACACTTTGCTGTCAGGCTTGACCTTGTGTTTCTCCATGTACTTTATGAGGCTACTGTTGGCGTACCTGCAAGGACATGACAATCACACATCACTGGGAACACGCACACTTTTTTTTTCCATAAAATGTTTATTTACTGAAGTACAGTTTACACAATTTGTATTTTTTAATGGAAAGCTCCCAGATTGGTCTTCCTATAAGCTACATGTTTAGGGCATTGTTTTTTCCTGATTAATAAAAGAACACATAACCAAACATTGGTTATGTGTGAAGAAGTAGAAATTGTTAAACACCACAGGTAAGAGTTTCTATTGTTGAAAATGAGTTGAAAATGTCAACAATCTAAAATCTAGCAGTTCCTTTCCTAGGTACATACTCTAAGAGATTCCTTTGTGCATGTATATCACCGAATACATGAAGAAGAATGTTCTTTGCAGAATATCTATAGTAGAAAACACTGTAAACAACACAAATGTCTATCAACTAAAGAATGGTGACATTGTTATATATTCATAGAATGGAATGTTACACAATAGTAAAGATGAATACAGAGGTTGAGTGGGGAAAGCAGACTATAATATAATTTATATAAAGTTCAAAGATATCTTAAACGAGAATAATAATCCATTTAGAGCTACAAACACCTGTAGCAAAACCAGAATAAAAAACATGGAATGATAAATACAAATTCAGAGTAACATTTACCCATTGGGAGGGACATGAACATGTACCCTTCCTAGGCAGGGTACAGGGTACACAGAGCATTTTGGTAAACTTAGTCATGTTCTGTTTCTTCTGTTGAGGGGTGAGTAGAGGGGTATTCGTTTTATTATTCTAAAAAGACTACGTATTTTTGTCATATATGTCTTTCCTATATATGAAATATTTCACAGTAAAAAGTCAAAAAATAAGTAATATATATGTTTATGGTAGAAAATTTAGAGAACACAGAAAAGTATAGAGAAGAAAACTTAAATCACACTCATAGTCCAGCCATTCAGTGATTAAAACAAACAAACACCAAAACACTGTTGAGATTTTGCTAATTTTCCTCTGTTATTTTTGCTATGTATCTATGTATGATACAAACACAGAAGGGTTTTTTGTTTTGTTTTGCTTTTATAAAGTTGGTATCATACCAAACAGATTGTACTACCTCTTTTCACTTGATAATAATAATAATAATGTTTCACAAACATTTTTCCTTGTCTAACACTATCTAAACTACTAACTTGCAGTGATTGTATATTCCTAATGTTACTGATGTTTCATAATAGTTAAGAAATATGGGTCCTTGCAGATTAATCTGATCTGCATGGGAAGGAGACAGTGCTGCACTGTGAGTGGGTGAGAATCCGAGACCCCTGCCAGACCCTGACTCTGGCATCTACCAGCTGTGTGGTCTTGGGCAGTTCGTTAACCCCTGTGAAAGCCTTAGGTTCCTCCTCTGGAAACTGAGGATTATAATCATACCTATCATGTAGGGTTGTTGTGAGGACCATATGAGAAAATGCAGGTAATGGCTTAGCACCAAGCCTGACACATAATAAGGACTTAGTGAGCCGTGAGTGGCTGCTCTGATTGCTTCCATAGGAAAAATTCTCGGATTTATTAGGTCTAAGGATATGCATATTTCAAAGCCATTTCTATGTGTTCTAGAACCTTGCTACACAAAGCTGGCCCTCAGCTCAGCAGCATGGGCCCCTGAGAGCCTTCATTTTGAACAAGGTCTCCAGATGATTTGCATGTACATTGAAGTTGAGAAACACTGAGAAACAAGGAAGAGTTTTTATCATACCCTTGCCAACCCTAGGTATGTTCGTTTTTAAAATCTTTGCCATATGTATTAGTTTAAAATTTTCTAAGAGTGCCCGGCTGGCTCAGTCAGTAGAGCACGTGACTCTTGTTCTCAAGGTTGTAAGTTCGAGCTCCACTGATCATTATGGAGACTGCTTAAAAATAAAATCGAAGAAAAAAAATTTTTTTTACATTTTTGCCTCCAACACCAGGAATATTTTTATTAGCAAGGTAGCCTCTAAGCTTGTTAATGGGAAGAAATTTTAAAGTTTCTTTTTTTTTTTTTTTTTTTTAAAGATTTTATTTATTTATCCATTAGGAAAGAGAGAGAGTGAGAGAGAGCAGGTCAGAGTGAGAAGCGGACTCCCCATGGAACTGGGAGCCCGATGTGGGACTCGATCCCGGGACTCCGGGACCACGACCTGAGCCGAAGGCAGTCGCTCAACCAACTGCGCCACCCAGGGGCCCGAAATTTTAAAGTTTCTATAGAAATGAATTACATACACGTCTTTGGACTTTTTGTTAAATCAACTGATTTTGTGGGTTCACTCCAGAGTCTAAGTTATTTGTTTCGATCATAATATCAGGCCATGCTTCTTGGAACATTCAATATGAAAGTCAACTTGGAGACTTCCTTTTAATTCCACTTTCACCTTGCCTTCTACTGAGCTAATAACCCTGCAAAGATTATAGAAAGTTCTACTCACTATCCTTCCCAATTCACTGACGAGTAATTTTTTTGGTTCTTTTCATCTGATATAATGAAAGCAAGTTATTTTACTTTTTATGTCATTTCAAATCATGTTATCTGGAATTTTTAAATTATATTTTACTTTAGTGACTTGTATGTACTCCATTAGATTTAGCTAATTTTAAATACATTCCTTTCATTTTATGTATCAATAGCCTGCTTTCACTGGGGTAGAACCATTTGCATAAGACATATGGACTCTTATTGCTGAGTTTTTCTTATTATTTTTCCAACTGAATTTCATTTATCTTTTAAAACTTGTCTCCTTTTATTTCTGGTTACTGTAAACACTATCATTTTATGTGAAATTATTGGTCTTTAAACACTACAATAAATGTTGAGTGCTTACATTAATTTTCTCCATCTTTGATGCTATTAGCATGTCTTCAGTTACCTGTGCCACTTTCATTAACACCCATTTGACAAATAACTAATGAGCATGTACTAGGTACCAGGCCCTGGGGATACATATAACAGTGGATAGCGCAGACATAACCCATACCATCTAGAGGGAAAGGCAGGTAAGCATTCAAAAGTGAACTGTAGGGGCGCCTGGGTGGCTCAGTGGGTTAAAGCCTCTGCCTTTGGCTCAGGTCATGATCTCAGGGTTATGGGATCGAGCCCCATATCGGGCTCTCTGCTCAGTGGAGAGCCTGCTTTCCCCCTTCTCTCTGCCTGCCTCTACCTACCTGTGATCTCTCTCTCTCTGTCAAATAAATAAATAAATAAATAATAAAATCTTAAAACAACAACAACAACAACAAAAAAACAAAACAAAAAAACCCAAAAGTGAACTGTAGGGGAAAGTCATCAGTGCTGAGAGACGCAGCAAGGATGCTACGGGACTATCGAGGAGGAGTACCTAACTCAGACAAAGAAGGTCAAGGGAGACCTCCACAGGCAAGTGATGCCTAAACCCAAGACCTAAAGGATAGTAGAAAGGAAAAAATAGGAGTGAATCTCAGGAGTTAAAATGAGTGGGAGGTAAGTACATCCTAGACTGAAGGAACAGCATGTATAAAAACCCAGGGGTCGAAAAAAGCTCTGGGTTTTTCAGATTCTTACAGAAATTCATGATGTCTAGGTTACAGAATACAAAGTGGACAGTGGTTTAGTCGATGACTTTGGTGATGTAGAAGCCAAAACTCTATAAGCCACCCTAAAGAATCGAGAGCAGCAGTGAATTAAGAGCAACTAGGAGACCAACATGATCCAATTTGCTTTTGGCAATGACTGCAGTGTAGACAGTGAGTTGCAACAAAGACTGGAGGTAGAAATACCACTTGTAAGGCAACTGCAGGATCCTAAGTGAGAGACAGTGGTGGTCTGTAATAGTGGCAGAATAGATGGAGAGAAATACAAAGAACTGGCTAGACTTACTTGCTGTTACTACCCCGCAAGGTAAATTGGGAGAGAATGGGATAAAAGAAGGAGCAGGGATATCTCAGGTCTTGGGCTTGAACAACTGGGTGAATCATGGAGTCACTTCCTAAGATAGGAAATACAGCGGGAGGATGGTGTGGGAGGATAGATGATGAGTTCAATTTTGGACATGTAACTTGAAGTATTTATGGAACATTCAAGTTGGGATTCCATAAGGCAATTAGACAAGTGGGTCTGAAACTTGGAAAAGAGATCTGACTCGGATGTATACACTGGGAGTTATCAGCATAATCAATGGTAAACTGTGGCCAATAAAATCAAAGAAACTGCCCAAGGAAAACATCCAGAGTGAGAAGAGAGCCCAAGACAGAACCTTGCAATAGGAGTGTTATCTTTAGGAGACAGAGGAAAAACACCCTACCGGGGACCGTGTACAAGATGGGCCAAAAATGAGGACTGCCATTTCCTACTTCTCTGTATCAGGTCTCCTTTTGTTCCTACAAGCCATCCTGTCCAGAAGTTTTCTGTTTAGTTGCCTGAAAGAGAACCTCTTTTGCCTTTTCCTCTAGGTGTGCGCATTTGTAACAAAATCCTCTCGTGCTGTCACCTTTATTCTCTCATTGCTGCTCAGTATACCTCAGTGTGTTTTCCTCAGCTTCTGGGCCATGCGTTCGTCCTTCTGCTATCCTTCCTGGTTGCCTAACCCAGCATTTCGGTCACTAGTCATTATTCACAATAAAGATAAAATCACTGTTGCGGCCTCTGCCCTCATCACGCTAAAATAGGAGAGATGTTTAAACACTATATTGACCCTTAAAATTCTTTTTTTAAAATTAACATATAATGTATTATTTGCCCCAGGGTACATGCCTGCGAATCATCAGGCTTACACATTTCACAGCATTTGCCATAGCACATACCCTCCCCAATGTCCATAACCCTACCCCCCCCCCCACCTCCCAGCCACCCTTAGTTTGTTTCGTGAGTTTAGGAGTCTCTTATGGTTTGTCTCCTTCCCCATCCCATCTTGTTTCATTTCTCTTCTCCATCCCTCCACAACCCCTGCCCTGCCTCTCAAATTCTTCATATCAGAGAGATCATGTTGACCCTTAAAATTCTTAAAGGTTTGTAAAATTCTACAGCCTAAGCCTGACGTGTACGTTAGCAACATCTGGAATATCGTCTTTAAATCATAAGCATAATTAATATATTAAAATCTAAATTTCTGGTTTCAATGCTAACCTATATCTGGTTTTTAAAAGGATTAATTTAAATGTTCCCATTGAAGTTACTACTTATATTTAATATGAAATTACTTACGTTGTTCTTCTAAAGTCTTTCTGAAGTGTGGGGTATTCTGGCATCTTTCTAATATCTTCCCAATCTTTATCTTACAAAAAAATATCGAATATTGTTAAATAAGGTTACTTATATAAAAAAATCTACTTATGTTAGCTTAAAAATACACATAAAAATACCCAAAATATGCTTTTGAAAAGGAATTACTTTTGAAATATGACTTCGATATTATTTTGAAAAGAAAAATAAATTACCTGCAGGAAACCCCATGACACTAAATATTCGATCTAGTTGATCGTGATGAAAGGGATTGCTTGTTTTTATATCTTCCTGACGACAGTGAAAAATAGGTTCTGAAGTCAACAATTCAGCAAATATGCAACCTATTGCCCATATATCTATGAAGGAAGAAAAACAAGTTTTTGTACACATTTATTATATTTCTTGGGTTATAATTCCTGAGTAGAATCACAACCTACATATAAAAATACTTTTCAGTGATGGAATATACAAAGTGCATGACAAGTATACGAAGAAAAAAAATATATCTATATATATGATATGAAATAGCTGTATTATCACATAACAGATTAAAAGCCAAATAAAAAAACATTTACTTACAAATTTCCTAATGAAGATATACTTCATTAGACTATATATTATAATTATATATAATTATATAAATATAATATAAATATATATTATATAAATATATAAAATATACATATAAATCTATAATATATAAATATATAATTTGGCATGCAATGAATTTACAGTTAAGCAAAAGCCTTTCTAACCAGTATTAACAATGTAGTCACTAAGGCATTCAGTTGATAATCTAATGCAGGGTTAAATACTCATGACCGGATAGACTAAAACAATATCATCATCAGGTATAGTGATATATTCCATATATATATATATATATATATATATATATATATTCCTTTAAAGCAATCAAATGCATAATCACAGAGCATAATTTCTGACTTGTGAGTATAGACAGTATAGACCATATGAAATGGTTTGGAAAAACTCAACTTTTGTATGAAAGACTACCAACTTCAATTTTTTCAACAACTGTAAGGTCTAGAAGCTGATAAGTACAAGTATGTACAGGTACAGCATGACACCCATAGGGATTGATGTTATTTGAATATATTCACTTGGATTAAGCTGCTCCAACCCTCCAGCACTCGAGGAGAAAGTTAGGCATCTTTAAAAGTTTTATTAACTATTTTAAATCACCAGTTATAGGTTATTCTATTTGGATTTTACACGTGGAAAAACTGTAATTTTGATTCTGATTGTAATATTATATTCACAATGTTTTGCCAAAAGTACAAGGGAATTAGTTTTTGTAAGATATATATTCATACTTGCCCAGTTAAATAAATGCTATTTAATATTTTTTAAAAGTGCCCAGACCACAGTATAGGATAGAAAAGCATAGTGTTCAGTAGCCTACTGAATGTGGGAATCACATTCTGTATACAAGCTAAAGAAAAAAGTCTGATGATATCCATTAGCTAGAATTAAAGTTGGTTGGCTATTTCATAAAGCAAACTGCCAAATGAAAAAAAGAAACCCACTGAGTAATGTCTTACACAGCTGACTCCATTCAGGAGTGGTTTCCTTTCATGTAAGGTAGCCTTTTGGATAATGGAAACATATCCCTTCGTTTTTTATTATACCATTACCTGCCATCGTAAGAGGCTATAAAATATAATTTAATCTTTCTTAATGGCTCAGAAGAGTCCTCCTAAACATCCATCATGAAAGAGTAATAATACTCTTCAGTGTCTACTTTTAAATTGTTCTCTCTCTCCCACATCGTGTTGTTGTCACCCTTGCCCCTGCTGTAACTGCCCCGACACAGTCCCATCTCTCTTCCTGCTGGCTGCCTCTGCTATGCAGTCAACTGCGACTGAGACTGCATATTCCTGTCATGCCAGTTCCTGGTCTGCCTTCCATTTTAAGGACGGAAGCCAGGATCTAGAGTCCCCTGAGAACTGCTAAGAGAAGGAACCTCCATGTAGCAGGTAATATTAAGTTCTAGGGTTTCGTGCTTCATATTAGTCTCTAATTTTAAATGGTCATCTGACTCTTATATCATCTATACCATTTCTCAGCTCTCCTTCCTCTGGCAGTGACTTGTTCCTCCCTCCCTCTACACACACACACACACACACGCACGCACAACACACAACTGCTGTCACTCTCCATTTAGAGGGGGGCTCTAAATGTTACTCCATAAAACTTCACTGATATCAAACCATCAAACTCTTCTTTTATAGGCTCTGAATAGAAATAATATTCATTTCTGACATGAACTAGGTATGGAGGATAGGAAGAATGAGTGAATGTGTACATATTTATTATATTTATAATGTCTGCTATGAATATATTTGAAGGCTAAAAATAACTGATTTGGGGATTATTCTTTTTCTGTGTCTTTTTTTCCTAATTTCTATCCAGAATGGATAATTGCAACCTGGCTAAAATTGGAAATTAGTGATTATATTTTTATCTTTATCTTTAAGTTGCAAACTGGTTTAAATTCAATTTTGGTTGTCCTTGCCCTGAGGAAACAGGAAATACAGTTGATTTCCAATTCATATCCAATTATCTTTATTTCCCCCAAAACATCTAGTTTTATTTTGTAGTAGAACAGTTAATCAGGAAATATTCATAAAACTGTGCTCCTCAAAGTGTGGACAAAGTGTGTGGACCACATACACAGAATCATATAATGGCACGTATCAAAAATGGGACTTAGTACCATGGATTTGCTCTGTAAGAATCTCCGAGAGTAGGGGTGCCTGGGTGGCTCAGTGGGTTAAAGTCTCTGCCTTCGGCTCAGGTCATGATCTCGGGGTCCTGGGATCGAGCCCCACATCGGGCTTTCTGCTCAGCAGGGAGCCTGCTTCCCACCCCCCTGCCTGCCTCTCTGCCTACTTGTGATCTCTCTCCTCTCTGTCAAAAAAATAAATAAATCTTAAAAAAAAAGAAAGAATCTCTGAGAGTAGGACAGATTTTGGTGGGGAGTCATTTAGTTCAGTGGAAGGTTTTGGCTGAATGTGCCTTTTCTTACTGGAAATCTCCCTTCTAGATATAGACTGTGTGGAGCTTGGTAGGAGCCCAGTGCGTGCAGATTTCTACTGTTACCGTGTCCTCTACTCGCTGCCCTGTGTCCTGGGTTATCTCGTCATCGAGTCTGCTCTGAGGCACCACCTGTTACTTCCCAGCTAACACCCCCCTTCTCTGGCAGACCTCCAGTCTCTTCCTGTCCCCTTGGTGCCTTCTGAGATTGTCTAAGAGACTTTACCATTCATGACTGAAAGATCTAATAGAAAATACAGACATAATTCTAAAAGTTGCAAAGATACAGCTCCCCAGTAAAAATCACTCACTGGAATGTAAGTAGAACCAGGCTCTGATTTTAATTAAAATTAAATTAATTTTAATTTTAATTAAAATTAAATTTTAATTAGAATTAAATTTTTTAATTCTGAGAGCACTGCATTCCTTCGGTCTGCTTGTGTAGTCCTCCCTCCCGCAGCCGTCACAGACAGCTGCCATGGTCCAGCCTGATGCCGAGAGCGTGACCTCAGCAGCCTGTGAATGGGGCCTTACTCTGGACTCAGCTGCTCGCAGAAGGGTCGAGGGTCGGTCTCACACTCCCCTACTGTCAAACGCTCACAGGCCTCTTCATGAATTTAACAAAATTTTTCAGCAATACTCATAAAGTATTACAAAATTCCAGCAGCACTGTCTTGGCATCTCAACCCTTGGACAAAGGATAAATGTGTACTGGGTGTCAGAATTTTGCAGAAATTGATCTCCTGATCAACAATGCCATTACTATAGTTTAATCATTTCTCCTTTTGCCCTTTACAAATAGGTTAATTAGCAGTCTAATCTTTTCAAACATAGGAACTACCTTTGTAGTTCTTTGCATGCCATCAGGTTTTTTATAAATTTAACAGAGAGAGGCTTGTGCTCATCTATTTTTCATCATTTTATACGTTCAGTGCCTTTATTCAATAGAACTTAACCAAAGCAGCTAAACGTAGTAAAAATGGTATTAGTCTAATACTAGTAAATGGAAAATTCAACAAAAGGAAAATTTCAAGAAATACATCTGGCAGACTTTGGTACCTTATAGAACTAGCCCATCATAGTGAGAGGACTATCTACCCTTCTTCTCTATCCTCTCTTTTTACCTCATTTAAAGAAATCTCGAGGTTTGAGGAGAGCCCTCTCTTCCTGATTTCCCCCAATTCACAGCTGGGCCCTCTGCGGACAGCAGAGTGATCAGGTAGCAAAATCTCTGCTGTGTTCGGAAGCAGACTTTAAATCCTACAGAGAGTGTGTTTGTAACAGGTTTTCTTACTCCGTTTTTTCACTTAGTGAAATGGCAAGATGCTGAGCACAGCTAATCCACCCAGACTCTATTTCCTACTGTAATGGGGAAACCGCCATTCTGCTAACAGTAATGGCAGGAGAGAAAAATTAGTCACATTATTTCTTGTTGAGGAAAGGACTGACTGACTGACTTTTCCCCAGATAGAAGGGGCTCTCTTCAACACCACACTCTGCCTGGTTTCTGTTTTTTTTTTCCTGTGGAGAAAACAATTCTAAACCTCTCTCCAGTTCTTCTGATCAATGGTAGGTAAGTGCAAAATAAAATTTTCACATTATCATCTCCATAGCAACTCAATAGGCTCAGATAACTCTGTTCTCTAATAGAAAATGTTTTCTTCTTTTTAAAGAACCATATTCTCCTATAAAGTTAAAAATCTTAATCTACCAGAATATAATATCTAGGAATACAGAGGATGACAGGACTTTTGAAAGAGATATAAAAGTGGTTTTTACAAAGCATCTTCGTTATTATTATACCATTTGGTGTTTATGATAATCCGATGCTATGACAGTACATCATTTTAGACTAACTTACCAATGGCCTTTGTATAATGCCTTGCACCAAGCAGAAGTTCGGGGGCCCGATACCAAAAAGTCACAACTACTGGATCCAAATCTGCCAGTGGCTTTAGAGGGGAATTAAATAATCTGGCAAAACCCATGTCAGCTAAAAAAAAAAAAGAAATGAAATAAATTAAGATAAAACTCAGTTTGGCATGCTACTAGAATGATGCAAGGTTGATGACAATAGCCCCTAGCCTTATAATGCAATCCTTTTCCTCTCTTTTCAACCAGGGGTCTGCACCAGGCACCAGATTCCCCCTTCAGAGGTAGATATTATTACTGGGCTTATTTTACTGATGAGGAAACTGAGGCTTAAAGATATTTTGACTTGCCCAAGGTCATAGAGCTGGTAAACAACACAGAGCCATAATGAGAATCCAGGTCTGACCTCAGACCCCTGGCTTTCAGAAACACTGCAATGATCATAATCATAATCATAATAATCTTAAATGTTTTATAAGACTGAAATAGTCTATAAGTTTCCATGATTAATTATGACCTCTGTATGCCTGTGCATCTAAAAACTGACTGCCCCTTAGTTTGGTGTGAACTGGAGTTGCCTCATGGACACATGAGAGCCAATTTGTACACATTTCTTCCCAATTCTGAATTCAGTGATGTCGTGCTGGTGACTGGAAATTGGCTATGATGGGAATATCTGCATCCTGAAAAACAGCAAACGCTACAAATTGGGGCTTTTTAACCCCAGAGAGTCACTGCTGTATAATTACCAGCACATCATAAACATGTTTCCAAGAACATGTATAGAATATGCAAGAGAAAATTTGTTATAATTCAGGATTTAACAAAGGTCTATACCAAAGCTAACTGATTTAGATTAGAGATGTACACAAGTAATAAAAAGGATAGTTATTACTATAATAAGTTCCTGGAGACTATCTGATTTTCTTAAGATTTCTAAATAACAAACACCTTTTATCTACCAAGCACTTTAGAATTTACAGATGGTTTTCACATATACCATCTAACACTTCATCTGATCCTCATACGAATGCTGGCTTAGTAAGTATTTTGTTTGCTACCTCTGAGATGAAGACTCTAAAGCTTACGGCAATTAAATGACTTGCCCAGGGTCATGGGGATAGAAAGTAATAATGCCAGTACTCAAACAAACCATGTTATAATTTAGCAGCTATATTCTTAATCAATGATCTGACATCCAACAGAGATACGCCCATGTCACAAAGGTAAAATCATGAGAATAAAAAACCTCTATCATTTGCAATATATAATATACACATAAGTATTTATATATACTTATTATATAATAAGTATTTATATATACTTATTTAGTAAGTATTTATATATACTTATTATAGTAAGTATATTTATATATACTTATTATAAGTATTTATATATACTTATTATAGTAAGTATATTATAAGTGGTTAATATTATAATATTAATATTATATTAATGTATATTATAATAAGTATATTATATTCTGTGTATATAATATATACACAAAATATACACAGTATATTTTGATTGCGTAAGGAATAATGTACGTTATGTAATAGCACATTAAGGTTTCAACTATAGAGAATCATTTAATCTAAAACTAACTGTGGTATACATTAAAATTTTAATTTATAGTGATTTTCTTTCTTTGGGGTTTGAATAATTTACAAGGCTTTCTGAGAATGCTTTGGAGAATGCAAGTCATAAAACATAAAGCTATCCAAGGAACACTGTGCTATGCCTACTCTTTCTTAACTAAATTGCCCTAGAGCAAACAAAAACATTCAAAATCATTCTACCAATATTACGCCTACTTCAAAGCACTGCTTTATGTATTTAATAGATGCTGATTGTTACTGATGGCAAAGTAATATGATGCAATGCTATTTCATCCACTGAAAAGCATGTTATTTTTAAGTAAAAGCAGTATTTCTCCCCTTATTCTCTACCTTCTTAGTTTTGTATAAGCCTCATCTATTCACTGTCAGATGAAATCACATCCAAAGGAAACAATAAACATTCTTCAAAATAATTCTTGTCTATTGTTTGAACTTTAAAGGAGATTCAAACCCTTTCTCAAATATTATCAGTACTTTAGACATAAGGTAACCAGCCTAAACATTACTAACAGTTGTTTTCCTAAAACTAGATATGAGTGAAACTGTCCAATTCAATGGACCGCAGAAATAACATTCTGGTGTGAGTGCTAATTAGATTGTATCAAATGACGGAGAAAAACTGGAAAAGGCGGCGTCTACCACTAAGGGACTTACATGAAGGTGAGGTGACAAAATACAGAGAGTAGATAAAAACAAAAAAGGGTAAGAGCTGTAAAGCTAAAGGCAAGGTGCCTGTATCTTCTACTAGACTTGACGTCCTTTGAGGGGAGGGCTTAGGTCTCCTTCCTGGCTTTAACTGGAACAGTGTTTGGCAAACCTGCTCAGCACTGGACTAAATTGAATGTGGGACTTGAGCTGTATTTCTGCAGGGTGAATCGCTGTGAACAGGAAAGGGAGCAAGCAAGCATTTCAGGTGAGGCCTAAAGTCTTCAGGCTGCTGGGACAGGAGAGGTTCAGGTGCAGCGAAGGGCCCAATACATTTTCCATTTGCTCTTTTCTTTTCAAGTCCTTTTCAAAAAAGGACTGTATTAAAGTGTTAAGCATAGGCATAGGAGCATTACTAATTTTTAAAAAGTAATGTGCTAATAAAACAACATTTAAAAATAATGTAATCAACGAGATTGTTGATTAGACTGTTGGCATTGCTTCTTGCTTTTAACTTTGACTTTATCCCTAATCTTAGGGATAGGGATTATCCTTTAACAAAAGTACTTTGTTAAAACAAGTACTTTTAACCTTGACTTTATCCCTAATCTTAGATAGAATTACAATCCTAAAACTCTTAACAGGAGGGCAACTAAGGGGCCTGGCTGGAATATAGAATTTATGCTGCGGAGTACTAAAGATATCTGGGAGGGGTGAGAAGACAATAAGTGTGGGTGACCAGGATAAACGTGATGATTGGTACAAAAAAGGGAGAGTACAGGATGGTGACGATGAATTTGGTCTGAAACAAGGGAGGAGAGGTTTCCAGCAACAAATAAAAGTAAAGATAAAATCAAAGTAAAGATTTCGGCTAAGGTGAGAGAAGAGAATCTGAGATTCCCCCATCGTAAAATCATTTTTATAGAATCCATGATTTTAAGGCCACAACTTATCAGTTCCTTAAAGAAGTAATTGTAGAGGGAGGCCATGCGCCAAGCCAGTGCCTAGGGGATCTTGAAACAAAGGCTAGTAGGAATAAAAGCCAATAACGAATAAAATGCAGAAGAAAGAGCAAAAGTGGTAAATAGAAAAAGAGAATTCTGTGATGCCATACAGATCAAGGGAAAAGACAGTCCTGAAGTCAGACGAGGCAGAGGAAGGAATGACTAAGGCAATAAAAGGAAACGGTGACTAACTACAGGCCACCGGCTCTGGTGAGACAGAGGTCATAGGTGACTGTTGGGAGAGCAGTTTCGATACAGGGATAGAATTAGAGGACAGATGATACCAAATTAGGGTGAGTGGAACCCATGGGTGAACACTATGTGTTCTGGAAGTAGAGAAACAAGGGGGGGAAAACATGAACACATGATCGGGAAAACACAATGGGTACAAGAAGAGTTGTTCTAGCATTGGGAAGAGGGTTATGGACGTTGAAAAGTGAAGAGGAGAAACCCGGGAAGCAGATAGCGGAGACACAGCAGGTGAGAGCTTCACTACAGCAGGAAGATATTTAGAAGCTGGGGGTGGGGAAGGGGAGTCACCAGCCCACAGTCAGGAGGGGAGAGTCACTCTTTGTCAGAGACCCTTTCGAAGGCAGCGTGGTGCTGACAGAACATGGTCGGTGAGGGTACAGCTCTGATATCGCTGGGCAGCAATGCTGGTAGGGAAAGAGACTCCAGATGTGGACCTCAAGTTCTCCCTCGGGGAGACCATGTAAGCTGCAACCTCTCTAAAGCCGGCTCCCCTCCTCACTCACGTCCACCGGGCAGGGCCAGGGCGGTTGAGTAAAGTAAGTGAGGTAACATGTGATGGCATCTACCACAGTGGATGGTGAACTGTCTACGACACTGTCCCTCACAGGGAAGCCCACCTGTCACTACCCTTTCCCTTTCACCAATGTCTAGCAAAAGGTAGGGACTTGAGTGCCTCCAAGAAAAAGTGGGAGCGTGAAACAGTGAGGAGTAGCGGAAAAGGTGTGGGAGTGGGTTGAAGGGGGGAAGGGAAGGAAAGCGGCTGCTTGGTTCTTCGTGACTATCGGCAATATGTTTTAGGACTCTGAATCTCAGTAAACTCAGTGTAGAGGTATAGAGAAAGAGAAGTTGGCTTAAAACAGGTTGCTCTGGAACCAGGCTAGCAAACTAGTTGAAGAAGTAGAAAACAGCAGCAGGAGGACTCAGTTACAGTAGGACAGAAAGGATGGGTAGCTGGTCAAGTTAGCATGATTTCACATCATCCCTGGTATGATATATTCTAACAGCAAAGAAAGGTGGTTGATGAAACAAAATTTCTTTTAATCTTTCTAAAAACCATTGATCATTTAACAAATGTAATTTCTAATACAAACAAAATTGGAATAAAGCATTTCTTTAGCTCATTTTCTTCCCCAATATGTCATGGTTATAAATGATGCCAATTTCTTTTAGGACAACCGTCAAGGTTGCAAAGGAAATTTTAATATATAGATAAGATTCCTGCTGGTGCCTTAACCTAAGACCACCAAGTAAGAGAGTCTATAAATATATGTATTCATTGAGAAAAACTATGTTGGTACCTGGCCCAGGCATGCAGGGGGCGGGGGACAGGTATCTGGGAAGATGTATGTATTAGGTCAGGTGGGAGAAAGGCATTCAGGGAAAGAACATTGGTGAAGCTGAGACAAAAGCAAGACTTAGCAGATTATGTTTACGGTAATGTGCAGGACAGTAATCACAGCATGGACACATGTTTGGGTACTGTATGGGAATGAAGTTTTCGTGGGTTTGCTTGCTTCAGCTTAGAATCACAGAACCTTCTTTGGGGAATAAATCTAAGGAGTTTTATAAACTATTTATCTATGCTCCCCAACATATTTTCTAAAAATTTGACGAGGAAGTCATGTGAAAATTAGCTACTTAAATAAGAGTCTTAAAAAGAGGATACCACCTGTGCAGTCATTTCAGTTTCTTAATAAATTATTTTAGAAATAATTACCTACCTATTTTGACTCTCCCCCTTTCGGGACCTTCTCCCATTACTAGGATATTTGCTGGTTTCTAGAAATAAAAATAGAGCATTCAAATTACTATGTTTATTCTTTTGACATGCTCTAAATGGAAAGAAGTTCTTAAAATATGAAGATATCATTTCTGTATTTGCATTAAAACCATAATAGAATATTAAGTACCCTCTATATAAAAGCATTTGACATACTTGAAGTTAGCACTAAACTTCTATAAACATCTTTGCTTGGAAACATCTTATTTTCAAAATTATATCATACAAGTAATTATAAAGAAATTAAAGCTACCATTTCTGTTTACCCCACAGAAGCAACAATAATAACTTGTTAAAAAACCTGCACATATTATAAACTGTCCACTTGCTGCCCATAACAAAGAGTTTTTGTGGTTGGAAATTTTTATGTAAAATTTCCAACCACAACATCACTTCCTTTATTTAAATATGAATCAAATGGAATATTCCTTGCTCAATAGTTCTTAACTACTGTAGGAAAGCATGATCAACATTCACCAGACTCCATTAAAATCCATATGCATTTTCAGCTATCGTTCATGCAAAAGTGAGAAATTCCAAATAGAATTTCAAGATGTAGGAAAATAAAAACAGGGCTAATACAGAGCTATATAAAGAAAAGAATATGCTGCAAATGTATCCACTGTTTTTTAAGTCAACCTCATTTGTGATATTTGGAGACTGAGGAACTGTGGAAACAGACTTTTGGGCAAGTCAGTCTCCTCTGTAAACTATTTAGGGAGAGAATTTATGATTCATTTATTCAATCAATGAATATATTTTTAGTGTCTTCTAGGGACAAAAAACATATTAACAATTAAGAGGAAACACAAGCGCATGATGAACCAAATTCCTAACCTCCAGATGCTCATTACGTAAGTAGAAAGAAAAAACAGGAGCTTTGTATCTTAAAAGCTAATGCCCTTTGTGAGTGACGGAGAGGAGTGAGGTCTCGGGTTAGAGGTTAAACCAGATTACTTTTAGATCCCCTCCAAATTGCTGGCTTTTTTTAGTTTCAGTGAAAACAATAACCACTTTACAAAAAAAAAAAAAAGGCAGTTCAAAGGAAGAAGTGATTAACCAGAGTTTCCATTGTTGAGGGAAATATTCATTGGAGGTGAGGGTAAGGGTGGCGTCCATGATGAAGATCCTGAAAAATGAACAGGAACTAGCATGGTGGAGTAGAAGGGCAAGAGAATGATAAGAGGTGAAAAAGACTACAAATGAGGTAGGCTTAGGAGACAGTAACCTGGACAGAACTGTGGACAGAAACCAGAGGATTCATGTTGGGGGTAGTAAAGTGAACCTAGACTTGGGATAGTCTTAAATGCCAGGTGAAGTAATCTGGCCTTTATATGACAGGCTGTGAGATGATAGGAAAGGGGGCAGTACCAGAACTAGGCTCTGTCCAAGGTCTCCTAGGCTGAAACGGAGTGGGAGGTATGGAGCTGAGTAGTAACACTATGAAGGAGAAGTTAACAGGGCTTTGTGATTAGTCGAAGTCAGAAGACTAAGACAAAGGGTGATAAAAAAATTTCAGCAAGGTTTTGAGTTTTTGCAACTGGAAGAATGATGGTGGCTTTATTATGGAAAAGTTATGAGAGGTTCTGGTTAGGGAGGGGGGAACAATGTGAGATGCGTAAGGCCCACTAGCCAGGGGAATGGAAATAGGAAAAACTGGATTTGAAAGTCATTGTCACTGGAGTATGATGACTGAAGAAGACACGAGACAAAATTAGTTTATCACAGCCCAAAGAGAAAATAGCACTAGACGAAACCCAACCGGCAAGGTACAGGTTTGACAACAATTTATCAATGATCCATTATAGATAAAACACCATTCTGCAGACTTTCTGGAAAAAAAAAAGAAAAATGAAACATGAAGCTCTTAATTTCAAAGAGGTTTCAAATCTGTAGGGAAAGACAAACTACTTTTTGGAATATCAGGTAGGTTATGAAAAGTGCCAAAATAAACCAAAAGAAAGTAGAAGTAAAAAGATAACGGTAAGGGCAGAAATCTATGAATGAGATGGTATTTGTGAAGACTCTAGGACAACTACCACAAGAGAAGAGAAGGTAAAAATAAACACTATGAATTACAGAAATGGCCATAAAAACAAGTTCAATGGAGGTTAGAGGAATAAAAGAACCCCATAAAGAACTTTGGATCAATTAATTTAAAAATGTAAACAAAATAGACAAAGTGAAGAAAATGTAACCAACAAATCGACTCAAAACGAATTATAAAAGCTTAAGAAACCAATATGTGCTAAATAAATTAAAGTTGAAAATCTTCCTACCAAGAAAACACTGGACCTCAAATCATCACAAAAGCAAGTTCTCCAAATTTTCCATGAACAGATTGTTCGATCTTATTCAAACATTTGCAGAGAATAGAAGAAGAGTTGGAATGCTCCCAAAACATTCTAGAAGGCCAGTATAATCTTGGTAGCAAACCCAAAGTATGAGAAAGAAAAATTTCAGGCCAGCCTCATAAATATAGATAGTAAAATACTCATGAGTATAGATGTAGAAATATTAAACAAAATATTATTAAGTCAAAAGCCACTAACAGGAATTCCAGGATGGCTTAACACGAGAAAGTCCATTTATGTCCATCACCCTATGAACATATTAAAAAAGAAAAAGATATATTTATCTTGATAGAGGCTCAAAAAGCAGTTGACAAAACTTAACACCCACTCATGATAAAAATCTCTCAGCAAGTTAAACTAAAAAAGTACCTCCTTAACCTGATAATGGGTATGTATCAAAAGTAAGATTACAGTAACATGGGAAACATTCCTTTAAAATTGGGACTAATGCAGGGATACCCACCATTACCACTTCTAAAATCAACATTGCAATGTAAATCTAGGGCTATAAAACAATAAGGCAGAAACAAAATTATTATTTGCAGATGATATAATTATTTACAGAAAAAACTCAAAGTATTTACAGACAAATTATTAGCAATAGTAAGAGAGTTGAGTAGGATGTTTGTCTAAACGAACAATATGAAAAAGTCAACCATATTTCTATATATCAGCAAAAACAACAGGTAGGAAATAAAATTTTTGAAAGGCAGCACTTCTATAGCAATAAAAAAAACTATAGGTTCCTAAGAATAAATACACTAAAGAAGGTACAAGAGTTTTATACAGAAAATCCTGAAACTTGTTCTTAAATGACATTAATAAGTCCTAAATAAATTAAGAAGCTATGTTTATAGATAAGAGGACTCTATAAAGACATCAATTTTCCCCATACTTGTCTGTAAATTCAATGCAATTTCAATCAAACTTGCATCAAAGTTGTGTGTGTGTGTGTGTGTGTAAACTTGAAAAGCTGATTTTACTTATTTATCTTTAAAAAGATTTAATTTATTTATTTATGTGACAGAGAGATAAGAGAGCACAAGTAGGCAGAGAGGCAGGCAGAGGAAAAGAGAGAAGCAGACTCCCCGCTGAGCAGGGAGCCCGATGTAGGGGGCTACATCCCTACCCCCAAGACCAAGACCCCGGGATCACGATCCGAGCCGAAGGCAGCGGCTTAACTAACTGAGCCACTCAGGTGCCCCGAAAAGCTGATTTTAAAATGTGGAAAATAAAATGTACGTGTAAGAGCAAAGACCTAAGGATAGCTAAGATACTCATGAGTGCTACGGGTAGGGGATAAGGAGAGGCATCTGGCTCAAAACAAGACAGTAATTAAGATAGTGTTATACTAGTAGAGAGAGTGATATATAGATCAATGGGATAGAATGGAGAGCCCAGATAGAACCATGATACTGGGAAAAGAGGAACTTCAGGTCAGTGGATAAAAGAGGAACTATTTACTAAATGATGTTGGCACAACAGGTCATCCAAGTGGGGAAAAAATAAATAAAATGAATGTTTGCCTCATATCGTTTGCACAATTTCAGGCAGATTAAGGATTTAAACATGAAAAGCAAAACTTTAAAATTGTGGAGGGGAAGAGAGAATGCAGAGAATATCTTTCTGACCCTCATGTAGGAAAGAATTCCTTAAGATAAAAAAATAATCATAAAAGAAAAGACTGATAAATCTGGCTATTAAAAATAACTTTCAGCCATCAAAAATAAAGACAATAATAAGACAAAGTACAAACCAGCAGAAGTATTTGCAATACACATAAGTAACAAAGATTTTGGGGCACCTGGGTGGCTCAGTTGTTAAGCGTCTGCCTTCAGCTCAGGTCATGATCCCAGGGTCTTGGGATCAAGTCCAACATCAGGCTCCCTGCTCAGTGGGGAGTCTCCTCCCTCTGCCCCTTGTCCCACTTGTTCTCTCTCTCTCTCTCTCTCTCTCTCTCTCTCTCGCACAGAACAGAAGAAGAGGGAATGCTCCCAAAACATTCTAGAAGGCCAGTATAATCTTGGTAGCAAACCCAATCTCAATCTCTCAATCTCAAATAAATAAAATCTCAATCTCAAATAAATAAAATCTTTAAAAAAGCAAAAAAGATTTTGTATCCAGAATAAAGAACTCCCACAAGTCAATACAAAAACAACCTAATAGAAAAATGGGCAAAATGTCCAAACATGCATTCGACACAAGAAGAAACATTTAACCACTAAGCATATGAAGACCCTCAACTTCATCAATAATGAGGGAAATGTAATTAAAATCACAGTGACAGGGGCGCCTAGGTGGCTCAGTGGGTTAAAGCCTTTGCCTTCAGCTCAGGTCATGATCTCAGGGTCCTGGGATTGAGCCCCGCATCGCATCTCGTATCATATCTCGGGCGCTCTGCTCAGCAGGGAGTCTGCATCCTCCTCTCTCTCTCTGCCTGCCTCTCTGCCTACTTTTGATCTCTCTGTCAAATAAATAAAATCTTTAAAAAAAATCACAGTGAGATGCCATTTTACACATAATATATGGGTTAGAAATTAAGAACTGTTGAGTAGGAAGTAGGTCAGGGGGAACTCCAATACATTGTTGGTAAGAGAATAACTTGGTACAACTTTGGAAAGCAATTTGGCATCATCTTGCAAACCTGAACAATTACATACCCTTTGACTCAGTAATTCCATTTTTAGACACACCAGAGAATGTTCATAGCAGCATCGTGTTTGTAACACACACACACACACACACATTTGGACACAATGCAAATTTCTAGCTAACAGAAAAATGAAGAAATTAATTTTCGTAGAATCTCACAATGAATTTTTAAATAGCAGTAAAAATTTGGGGGTTACTAATAAAGGTTTAAAAAAGTTTGAATCTTGGAAGCATTATGTTGAGTAAAAAAAGGAAGTTTAAAAGACTATATACAGCAGAATGTCATTTTCATAAACCTTAAAAACCAAGCAAATCTAAAAAATATACTGTTTAGGCATACATACAAATGTGATAAACCTATTTTTATTTATTTATTTATTTTTAAAGATTCTATTTATTTATCTGACAGAGAGATCACAAGCATGCAGAGAGAGAGGGAGAAGCAGGCTCCCCGCCGAGCAGAGAGCCCGATGCGGGGCTCGATCCCAGGACCCCAAAACCACAACCCGAGCCGAAGGCAGAGGCCCCAACCCACTGAGCCACCCAGGTGCCCCAGATAAACCTGTTTTTAAAAAGGAGTGAATAATGGATTAAAAACTTAGGATATTTGCTACTTCTTGAAGAGGCAGGAGGTTGGGATGGGGGGGAAGCATAAACAGAAGCAAGCTATCAGTAATGTTCCAGTTACTGGGGTAAGTGACAGGTTCTTGACTGTTTTTGTTTTGTTTGGTTTTTTTAATTTAATTTTATTTTTCCAGTGTTCCAAGATTCATTGTTTATATACCACACCCAGTGCTCCATGCAATATGTGTCTTCCTCAATACCCACCACCAGGCTCATCCAACCCCCCACTCGTCTCCCCTCCAAAACCCTCAGTTTGTTTCTCAGAGTCCACAGTCGCTCATGCTTTGTTTCCCCCTCCAATTTCTCCCAATTCACTTTTCCTTTCCTTCTCCCAATGTCCTCCATGTTTTTCCTTATGCTCTACATGTAAGTGAAACCATATGATAATTGAGTCTCACTACTTGGCTTATTGCACTCGGCATAATCTCTTCCAGTCCCGTCCATGTTGATAAAAAAGTTGTGGAAAGAACCAAAATGCCCTTCAACAGACAAATGGATAAAGAAGATATGATGCCTCCATCAGAAAGGCTCTTGACTGTCACGCTTTGTAAGGTACATAATGTTTCAAATACTCTTTTGTATATATCATATATTAAGACAATAAAAACAAAAAACAAAGAATGGGGATATGCATTGTTGGGAGGGTGTCATTTTCAAGAGTAATAAACACTATTTTAAACGGCTCAGAGAATGCCTCCTTTTGAGAAGGTAACTTTTGGGCTAAGACCTGAAGAAAGTAAAGTAAGAAGTTGCTGGAATTGAAGGGAAGGGCCGTCTAGGCAAAGGGAAGGGGAAACTGAAAGGTTTGAGACAGGAGTTTGTCTGGTGAACTGGAGACCTGCTAGGGAGAACAGTGAGCATCAGGAAGCACAGAGTAAGGCGCTAGTGATTCTAGAAAAATCTGGAAAGCCAACAGAGGGCTTGCTTGCTGTTCCCCATGGTTCTGCTTTTGGCACAAGTCTTTTGAGTACCAGAACTGGGTAAGTTCTTGAGCACCACCTGGCATGCACTCTGAGGGTAGGTGAGGGCTCCCACAAGATTTAGGAGGGCAAGGCCATGGTGTGGAGCAGTGAGGTGAAGCCTTGGTGAGCTAGCAGGCTGGCTAACTGGAGAAGGAGCAAGGAGGTCAATGTGGCTGGAGTCAATGAGACAGGAGGGCAGTTAGCACAGGAGAGCAGTGGGGGTGAAGCAGGTAAGGTGAAGCTGGGGGGGGGGGGCTGCCCATCATACAGAATGACGTAGGAACTTGGAATAGACTAGGTTTTACATGACTAGAATTCACATCATTCTATTATATATTACCTTTTAGTCTTACCCATAATTCTTATAGGTTGTACAATATGGATTTTTGCCATTTTGCCAAATCTCTGATAGAAGGATATGGAGAGACTATCATTTTCTGCATTATATATTTCTATAATGTTTGACTTTGCATTTTTGGGTATGGCTTCTCATTACAGAGATAAAATTTTTTAGTAAAAAAATAAATAATGCTGAGAGAAATAAAAGGTGTTTCAAGGAAAACGAGCCAATGAAAAACCCTGTGAAGGAGCAACCAAGGTAAGAAAACAGCATAGGGTTCTAGAAGCTAAGAGTTTTAAAAAGGAAGAGATGGTCTTTAGGTGCAATAGAATGAAAGATGGGAAGAGGCAACTTGTGTCCATTTACAGACACAGTAAATGAGACCCAAGTAAGTAGAAAGAAGGTAAAGGCAGAATTAGAGTATACTGTTTAAGGCCTTAGTAAGAATAGACGCTCCGGGATATAACAATTCTTGCAGCGGGGGCTGGGTGGCTCAGTCAGAAGGGCATGCTTTTGATCTTGATCTTGGAGTCATGAATTCGAGCCCCACATTGGGTATAAAGTGTACTTAAATTAATAAAACTTAGAAATTATCAAATTATCAAATAAACCACCTTACATACCCTTTGCTAAATTATTCGTAATTCCTAAATTTTGAGCTTAAACTCTTTCAAAATAAATCTGTAAGATAAAAACACAAAGCACGTGATGCAGGAGCAAAGTTGCTTCACATAAGAAATGAAAATAGATTATGAGTCTTTGAATGGGAGAAAAGCAGGAAGCTGGTCTCAGATCACTGTTGGCTAACCCTCAGAAGTTTGTGCAGTCATGCTCTATAGAAACGGAGAATATGAGCACCACAATGGAATGAGGTTACAGAGAGAGAGAGAAAGAGGATTCTAGCTGGTACTGAAGTTTGTAAGGAATACCTTTTATATAAGATATCCGAAGCCTATGGAAGCTCTAAGTGTGGGCTCCCCCTGTAAAGCCCGAGTTGAAGGCAGAGGCAATGACGTGGTTGGGGAAGCAGTGGCTATAAGCTCTTTTGTATGACCTAAGAAAGGAACCCAAGGCTTGGGCAGTATCCATAGAGAAGGGCTGCTGTACTCAAGTTAAGATCCAGAATTGCACAGGAAGTCATTTTTAAATATACACCCCTTAACTGGGATTACATGTCTTCCCCAGAACAAGTAAATAATCAGGTCACAAAATGTTTGAAAATAACAACGATAACAACAAAATAATTGTTATAAGGACCATTAAAATGCGTTTACATTTTCGGAGCATTTTCATAGCAATCATTTCCTTGAAAATACTCAAGGGGCTCCAGGTCTGGGGCAAGTCTCAGAACTCCACCTGAACCTCAAGGTTCCAAACCAAGTCATATTTACAGATATTATGCTTAATTTTCAAAAGACTAATAGTGACTACTTTAAGTGAAAGTATAAGCTTAAAAAAATTAAGCCAACTGCAGCTCAAGCACACGCACCCACACCCACGCACACCTGAAAGAACGAAGAGAGGATACCAAAGTTGTTCTGACCTACTTACATCCCAATTAACACGGACTACGCTTTACTAAAACTCCTCTTACTGTGAACACAAAATGCCAGCTGTGAAAGAAAGTGATACTGCTGGGTTTGCACACTTTGGTTACCATAGCAACAGCAGAAATGGCAGGAGTTGGATGCTTCCCATTTAAGTTATCAGCAATAAAACCGGATAGACAAATCAAGGCTGCAGGGTTCATTTCAGCTAAATTGGACTTTAAAGGCAAAAGTCAGGGAACACATGTGACAAACAATGTGATTACTTAGAAACTATTCTTGAAATAATCTGCATTTTAGCGAAATTTAGCTCATTCTTGAAGTTACATTCAGGATGCTTTACATGTACTTCAGATTTGCTTTTTCCTTCTACAGAATCAATTTTTCCCCCCCACAGGTTTAAATTTATTTTAGTTAATTGGCACCTCATAAAACAACAGCCTAAAGATATACAATTATCCTCTACTACATTTCCTTTGCACTCCCCACCCCAGGACATTCGCAACAAAAATAGGAAGCCACAGGATGACTCTTATCAGCACCAATAAAGAAAATAGGAAAACACAAACACAATTGTCTACAATCCTGAATAATAGGGCCAAAGCCAATCAGAATATCAATCAGACTCAGTTCTGGACAATGAATAGCGCTGGTCTCATATTGATGGCTACAACTATTCTTTTACTTCAATATAGAAGTGGCACAACTCTTACATTTGATACGGAAGTACATATCCCCAGGAAAAAAATCCTCCACTTATGTTCCTTTCTTTATACCGTTCTCCATTGTTCACCCTGAACAAAAAAGATTCTGTGTTGTAACAAATTGCACAAAGAAGGATCAGTGAGATGTATGTGCTTTGTTTCCTTAGCAAAGACAACAGTCATTTGCTAAGAGCATCAGTTTATCATAACTGTTTATGCCTTAAAATAACCTCCTTGATAGCAAAGGATTTAAAAATATGACGAATCTGGTCATTGTGATTGGAGCCTCCCAAAGGGCAAGGAAGATACTGCTGTCACTACTTTCGGTATCTGCTGAAATCCAGGGACGCGGTATTTCATAAATATTTACTGGATGAATGAATAAAGATTGTCAATGGTTAGTACTCCTGGTCCTTTGACAGGCAAGTTTTCAATTTTAAAAGAAATTGCAGGGTCACCTGGCTGGTTCAGTCGGTGGAGCATGTGACTCCTGATCGCGAGGTTGTGGGTTTGAGACCCACGCTGGGTGTGGAGATTATTTAAAAATAAAATCTTTAAGAAAAAAAAAAAAGAAAAGAAGTTGCCAGAAACTAGAGTCAGCACTTACCCTAAAATATGCCAAGCTCCTTTCTGAATATAGGCCTCCCCTGCTTTCCAAAAAGTTCAGTCACACCAGTTTACTTTTACAAAAGACTTGTATTAATACCTTTTTCTTTTCTTTTTCTTTTTTTAAGATTCTATTTATTTATTTGACAGAGACAGATACAGCGAGAGAGGGAACACAAGCCGGGGGAGTGGGAGGATTCCCACTGAGCAGGGAACTCGAAGTAGGGGTCAATCCCAGGACCCCTGGACCATGGCCTGAGCTGAAGGCAGACGCCTAACAACTGAGTCACCCCGGCGCCCCAATACCTGCTTTTTCTAAATGAAAAAAATACGAAGTAGATTTTGCTTTTACAAAAAAAGGTGAGAAGTGAAGATCGCGATCGGATCAGCTTTGTTGCGCAGCCATAATGGTGGCCGTGGGTCCCTCGCAGGGAGAGTGGCTTGCCAGCTCCTTCCCCCACACCACACTCAGCATTGACCTGCCATCGCTTGCAACTATGAGCATCTGGGCTTTCTCTGGATTTATTGTGTGCATCTGGTAGCAAGATGTGTCCTAAGGCATCAGAAACGCCTGAGAGAGGTTACTTTTTGGGTCTAAGAAAGCTCAAAAACTTCCATAGAAATTAATGGTTACCATTTCTTTACTCCATTTCAGTCTACAAAAGATTGCATAGGAATGTTCTATTTTGGGATACTGGTAAAAACCCCAGAGGTTTTTTTAAAAAAAAAAATCCCGATTTTTGTTTATTCTAGAGTTTCAGCAACCACTCCTATGCTAATGATGCTCAAATCTATAACCACAGGTCTCTAAACTTCGATATAGCTTAGAGTTATGTCAATGGTAGGCTGGCTGTCTCCACAATCATCTTCACTTGTTTAAACTGATTTTCTTACTACCTCCTTTTCTGGTATTCCTTTTTTAGTCAGTCAACAAAAAGAGAAGTCCGAACCCCTGTCCTTTATCCCTCAAAACAAATCCTCAGATCTGATTATCTTACTTTCTAAATATTTAGCTACTATTTCCCCTCCTGTCTATCTTGATGACCTCTGCCAGGTCTTCATCACTTATCCACCACCTGATTATATATCTGCTATCCTGGCACCCTCAAACCAATTCTCCATATCCCTGTCTGAGTGGTCTCTCCTAAGCAAAAACCTGACCAGCTCAGCTCCAAGTGGCCACAGGAGAAGTCCACGCTTCTGAACATGACAGTGAAGGATCACCACAGTCAGGTCCTTACTCTTCTCTTCTGCTTTGTCGTTCACAACTTCTTGCTTTGTTCCAGTGATATCAACGTGCTTCCAGTTTCTTACCCCAAGCCCTTACTCCTGCTGTCTCCTCTACCTGGAATGCTGCCCCACCTCTCCCCCCTTTCATCTTATAAATTTCTATTCCTCGTTTAGATTCAGCTCAGTATGAGTCCTCTCAGACAGCCCCCATCCCAACTGGTCAGATGTCCTCCTGTGTTTAGTACCTTATGCATAGCGGATCCCTCACTGTATCTCATGATGTCTTTTTGTTTTTTTGGGTTTTTTTTAAGATTTTATTTATTTTAGAGAGAGAGAGAGAGAGAGCATGAGTGGTGGGGGGGAGTAGAGGGAGAGGAAGAAGCAAACTCATCATTGAGCAAGGAGCCAGACACAGGGCTTGATCCCAGGACCTGGAGATCATGACCTGAACCAAAGGCAGACACTTAAACAACCCAGGCGCCCCCATCATGTTTTTTTAAACCTTACTGTTATGTGATGATACATTTGTGTATCTTCCCCACTATGCATTCATTGAGGGAAGGGACTGTATTTTATCTGTGTCGTCCCAGAGCCCAGCATAGCTCCTGGTACATATTAGGAGATCAAAATCTGTTTGTAAAGCAAATATTCTGAGTCTGTAAGCCAGCACTTCCTCCACAGAAATTCAGTTATATATAAATGAACCATCTAGTTAAAATGACAATTAAGTTCCATAACTATGGAACAAGTGTCCCACTTTAGCTATATTGTGGGTGAAATAGGCCTTTGTATTCAGAGAACCTAACCACTGTTCAGATTGCTGTTTCTAAGCAAAAATGCCTTCCCCAGTTCAAAATTACTTATCTACGGACTAGATGCAGGCTATCCATAACTCAGGAGCCGTCTACAGTATTAAATGCTGTGATTCATTTCATTTTTACCTTAAAATGTTCTGGAGGCATCTGTAATAGGTTAATCTGAATAACCTCTGTGAATCAAACCTTGATGTTCACAGTAAACAATGCCTGCCAACCCAGCCCTGCACTACAGTTAACAACGCACTTCTTTGTTTTTGCCTTTTAGGAGTGGTTACAGGCCTGGGCAGCGGAGATAAGGTTTTCTTTTCTCTAACAAGAGCCAATAAAAAGCAGCCATTACGGAAAGCTTACTGCAAGACAAACAACAGGTATCTAGAAGACTACTTAGCAATCTGACTGCAAGGTCACTAAGAGTATAATCAAGATAAATCCTACATTAATGGCAATGTCTGGGACTAATGCTACAAAGACACTCAGATTCTACCCTCCTCATTAACGAGTACAAGCTGTCCTCAGAGTAGCCATGCTGGTAGGAAGTAGTTTTCTATTTACATTTGTGACATTCATGTTTAAATCAAATAATTCTGTCGTATCATGAGAAATTAAGAATGTCAGTGGCCGAGCTGCGAGCTCCTTTTCTCGGCCATGGTGGTGTGTGTGGCTGACTGTTCCTGGCCATGTCTTCTCACCAGACTTTGAGGATCAAGCGATTCCTGGCCAAGGAGCAAGAGCAGAGTCATTCCATTCCCTAGTGCACCTGGATGAAAACCGGTGATGAAATCTGGTGCAGCTCCAAGAGGAGACGTGAGAGAAGAGCCAAGCTGGGTCTCTTAGGGGTGGCGCAAGAGACAGCGCGCTTCCGCTACACGCAGGTCACGTGCTCGTATCCTATCCGTAAACATCACGCCTACCTGAACAACAGACATGGCTTATGGAGGGGGATGATTGTTCTCTGTTGGTTCAGCAATAAATACGGGAGACCTTTGGTTTGGTGGGGGGGAAGGTCAGAGGTAGAAATTAGGAAACTGAGCCCTCTCTTTTGACTCATGCAGACACGAAGGTGAAAGACCGACAACCTGACCCAAGTTCACTGTCCCCCTGACAGTGCAGACCCAGGCAGGATTAGAACTCCAGTCTCTCACAAATACACCACAGGCCAGGGTTATGAGAACAAAAGCACACCTGGAAAATGCACACTTGATTGATTTATGGCTCTCACCTTTAGAAGGCTTCTACTCAGATGAGTGCTTAGTTGAGAATACCGTCACCCCCAAAAAATCATCATATGCAATCTCCCAATGAAATAAGTCATCAGTCTGTACATGTCAGATCCCCTCTCAACGAAGACACCATCATTCTCAATGAGGGATCCTGAATCATCCCAAAGTGCTAGTCACATAGGATGCTTGTGGTAGTGATCACCCTGGTATATACATTTGTCCAAACCGATCAATTTCTAACTAAAATGGATACATGCTATTGTTTGTGAATTCTACCTCAATAATACTAATTTAATAAGAGAGTATGCCTGAAATGATTCTTCAGTTTTAAACACAAGCCTCAAAGTGCTGGGGCTCCTTTCTGTAGCCCTTGATTCTTAACTAGTCCCTGCCATTCCTGCCACTGTGCAACATATCTTGACTATCGCCTCTCAGTGACTTTGGAGTTAGTTTGGCAAACCACCCTCTAGATACACATGTGTTTGTCAGTACAGGCTACTAAAACCTCGGGCTAAAGTCAGGGATCATCACAGGAGCCCTGTCCCTGAGCCGAACCTTAAGAGGTCTCATCCCCCCCGCCAAAAAAGAGGTCTCATCCCCTTCGAAGTGGGCCCTCTTGGAAGTGTGATTCTTAGTGTGTATCGCCTGTCTATAGAAGAGATGGTGCAGCATTACGCTCCAGCTCACAATGACAGATGTGTAGGACTCTGCAGAAAGCCCCCATGACTGGGGTACGGGTGTGCATGACGGAAAAACCCGTCATGCAAAAAAGAAAAATCACAGCCCAGAGGTGCTTGGGTGGCTCAGTCGGTTAAGCATCCAGCTTTTGATTTCAGCTTAGGTCATGATCTCAGGGTTGTGAGATCGAGCCCCACATCGGCTCCATGCTAGGCGTGGAACCTGCTTAAAATTCTCTCTCTCTCCCTCTGTCCCCCATCCCACTCACACACTCTCTCTTTCTAAAAAAAAAAAAGAAAAGAAAAAAAGAAAATCAGAGCCCATATCTAGAAAACACCTCAATAATACTTGCTCATATTTTAAGATCTCCAGAGCACCTTAAGAAACATTATCTTGCCTCGTCTTCACAAGGTCTTATGTACAGGCGGAACAGGAGTCACTGCGCAGGGGAGACATCACTACCATCAAAGGCCTTCGGTCTTTAGACATGAACTGCTGAGCCACAGACTCTCCAGGACCCAGCCCCAAGGAACTAGAAAGGACCAGTGGTCACCAGTAGGAACCCCAGTGTGATTCACCAGCACAAGATCTGCAATCATCCAAAGTCACCTAAAATTCCAAGTCAGAAAATAACCAAGCTGTATTTTCCTTTTTCGTTGTTAGCTCTGCATTCTAAAGGAAATTAGGACGATTAAGTTCATATTAAAATAAATGCTACTTTCTGCCATAATTCTTTGCCAAAGAATTCTTCTGCCAAATTCAATTCAAGCAACTTAAAACACAAACAATATACCAACACTAGGAATATAGAAATTAGTAAGATATGATGTTAGCATGTTAGCTTAATAAATCAAATAAAAAATAATAAATGAAAGTCATTAAATCAGGATGATTATTAGAATGAAAAGTAAGTTATTTGAGGCACTTACTCATTTTGATTTCACTTAGCAACTTTTTTTAACTCATATTTTTAAATATGAAGACTCGACAAAAAATATTAGCACTGTTTAAATATAAACAGGGTGAAACACAGTCTACTTTTTTTTTTTTTAAAGAGTAACACCAAGAAGCATGTTCACATGTTCCTAATAAGGCCCTACACTGTAGAGCAGAAGGGGCTAGTTTCAGGTGAAAGGAATTCTGGGGAAGAAGGCAATTAAAAGAAAGGGCATCTTTGGATTACTGATGGGATCCAGAAGCTTCTACAGAATGGAAATTAGGAGGAATTCAGGAACTCTTGAGCTAAGACTGGGAGACCAAGAACTATACAAATTATCTTATCATTATTCCCATTTTATAAATGAGTAAGCTGGGATTTACAGATCAAGATTAGCTATCCTAGAAATAATTTTTTTTTTAAGTCTAAGATCTCAAAGCTTCCATTTCATAAGAACAAAGCAAGGCTAAACTCTAAAACATTACTAAAATTCTTCAAAATGCCAGCATGATGGCTGCAGTCAGATTTTAAGGGGTTCACTGTGGTATAACACATTCACCTTGTCAGGCCCTGTTTAGCAGAGACAAAATTAAAGACTTGATGTATCTTCTTGTCAGACAAGGTATGAAGAGAAGCTGTGCTGCACACAGAGATTTCTAGAAAATTCTCCAACCACTGAGCACTTATTTTAATCAAACCTTCACAAAGATTAACAGTACAGTACTTCTTCTTCAACTGAGTGGAAACAAAGGCCATCTTCGACTTTTGTATATTGGTCTTTCATACAGCAATGTTCCTAAAGTGCCTTCATATGCTCTTAAAGGACTATAATATTTCATGCCTCCACATGGTGTCCTTTCACTGCCTCTCAGCCACCTGTTACAACTCAGCAGCACTACCAATTTTTGGTAGTGGGAAACTTAAATTTTTCTTTGCATTTTTGCCTTCTTTTGACACAAATGTGTGAAAACTAGAAATACAGTAGTAGTGATAAGCACAGGCCTCAGATAGTATAACAAAGATGGGATCTCTAGGTACGTTCAAAGTGAAAAATTCTGAATCTCAATTGAAGACATCCTCCAGATTTAAATAGATTAAACCTGTGGTTCAATAATGGGGAAGGAATGGAGCGGACAGGAGAGGAGGGGAAATGTAAGGAATATATACTGAATTCTGGAAATAAATCACTGAAGAATATTTGTAAAAGGGAAGGGATAACTGTACATTATAATATTTTTTAGCTCTTTAGAACCAGAACTATCCCCAAACTTGCCACTCAAGCAACTTTTCAACATGGAAAAAATGATACATGAAAGAAGGGACTTCTTGTATTTTCTTATGTTTCCACTAAATAAACAGAACAGTAACAGAATCCAAATATCATATAAAAGCCTCTTAAGAGAATAGCATGGAAGACATTGGGAGAAGGAAGGGAAAAATGAAGGGGGGGGAAATCAGAGGGGGGGATGAACCATGAAAGACTGTGGACTCTGGGAAACAAACTGAAGGGGTGGAGGGGTGGACGAGCCTGGTGATGGGTATTAAGGAGGGCACATATTTCATGGAGCTCTGGGTATTATACGCAAACAAGCAATCATGGAACACTACATCAAAAACTAATGATGTACTGTATGGTGACTGACATAACATAATAAATAAATAAATAGAATAGAATAGATAAAATAAAATAAAATAAAATAAAATAAAATAAAATAAAATAAAATAAAATAAAATAAAATAAAATAAAATAAAAAAGCGTCTTTAGAGGTCCTGGTAGGCAGCATTGGACATGGTTTCCAATATCCCCACCCCTGGCAAACAGGCCCTTCTGTAATCACTCCCGAGTGTGGGCTGCACAAATGACTTCTAGTAAACAGGAGACAGCAATGGCAATGGGATGTCCCTTCCATGATTCACTAACAGAACTCTGTGACTTCCGACACTCTCGCCTTTTTGTTTGCTCACCCTAGTGAAGAAAACTACCATGTGCAGAAGCCTACGTGGCCAAGAAGCCTCCACCTATCAGCTCATGAGGAAATGAATCCTGCCAACAACCACATGGACAAGATGCTTCCTAGTCAAGACTTGAGATGATGGCAATCTTTTAAGGAGACCCTGAAACAAAGGATCCAAATAAGCCACAGCGAGATTCCTGACTCACAGAAGCGTGAGATGATGGATGTTTCAACATCTTTAAAGCCACTAAGTTTGGGGGCAATTTGTCATACATCAGTAGGTAACTAATATAGACTTAAAACATACACAGCCAATAGGTCATAAACAACCTCGAATGCTATTGAAAATCAAATAAGTATTCTGCCTGAATGAGCTCGTGTCTCAAGGAAAAAAAAACAAACCCAAACCATATAGCTCTCTATCAGTTAGTAGGACAAAGTATCCAGAGTTATATATATTACACATTTTTCTGTAGCTAGAATATCTATTACACCATTTTCTTTAATCAACTGAACTATATCTGACTCTCTATTGGCAAGTTTATCATTATTATTATTAACCTCTAATAAAATAAGTAAGTCATTAGGTCTGTGACAGAGTGACTTTTTGACAATCCTAAGATGTTTAGTAGACGTTAACTAATAACAAAACTCGAAAGATTACTGGATACAAAATTATTTTCTCCCTCAACTAGATCTCACAAAATTTCCATACCATGTTTGCAGGTAATATAGTTATTTGTGCCCATAGACTTCAAAAGGGCACAAATTCACCCACTACTGTCAATGATAATTACCATTCAAACCCGAAGAGAGTTTTAGGATGGGACCCCCACAAATATTTTTTAAAAGACAGAGCAGGTCAGGGCCCTGGAGCATTTATTCAGATTTTTCATTTGATAAAGACCTAGCATTTATCATGTGTTAGGTACTGAGATATGAAAGCGACAGAAATAGTTTTACTTATAGTTTATGCCACTGATCCAGTAGCAATACGGAGTAACTAAGGAGCCATAAATCTTAACCATACTATCACTTAGTCAGTATTTCTCTAACTTTGCTAAAGAATAATATGCAACTGCCAGAAGCTTTGCTGAAATTCAATTCAAGCAACTTAAAACACAAAAAATACACCAACACTAGGAATACAGAAATTAGTAAGATATGATCCTTGCTCCCCAGAAGCTCATAATTTTGAAAAAGGGATAAACTATATCTTGGCACCCTTCCAGCCTACCAGAATAGTCACCTCATAAAAGTGAGTCATCCTATATTTCATCTTCTTGCTCTTAGCTATATCCTGCTGTAAAATTAAAATACATCTTTCTTCCCTTGGTGTTTACAAGTTTCAAATATTTATAGACTCATGTCTCTACTGTGCTGTCTCTCAGCCAAGATGAATATCTTTAGCTCTTCTTCTCCTTTCCTTTTAAAGCAATTCCTTAATATAAGTAATCTTTTTAGTGACTTTATTTAAATTCTCTATTTCTCTTTTAAATTCTGGGATCCAAATGACATAACTAAATACTACTCCAGATATGTAATCAATCACAATGAAAAACCTCAATCTTCTTTGATGATATAATGCTTCTGTTTGTAGAATCCAAAGCACTGATTTTTTTATTTACTTTTTAAATTTTGGGGGGTTATACTATTACATTGCAAATTTACATTTACTCTAATGCCTTTAATTGTATGGGTCTTGCAGGTTTCTCACGTCAAATGAAAATTTAGAGATGGTATATACTCTGAAACAATTGTGACCAACAAATAGTAAAGCCAATTTCTTACAGCAAGAGGAACTGAAGCAAAAAAAAAAAAAAACACTCCTGACTAAAATCGCATCTCTATTAAAATAGGCTCACACACAAAAAAATAATTTTTCACATGTCCCTATCATGTTTTTAATACCACATTCATATTTGATACACTTTATATTTCTGTACTGACTACAGAACACATCTAAAGTAAACACACAATTTAAAACTTTTACTCCTGAAAATACTTTGGCAGAATAAATATATGGTCCTGCTATCAGGATTCACGATCACTGATAAGGACCGAGCAGCTGTCCCAGGTAGATTCCTACTGATTCAAGGTTTCAAATATTATTAGTTACTTACTTAAAAAGTTGAGGCATTCAGTGAATGTGAGTAAATTATGAATGTGCTATACAAGGTCAGAACCACATTCAGAATATATTTTTTTCAACACCATGTTCATGCTGTGGTTGAGGTAATAATAATTAATAGGGGTTTCTTTAATGGGAAAAAAATTTTCATCCTGGGAAAAAATGTTCATTCTGTTGCTCCCAACTTTTTTTTTTTTTAAGTTAACTGTATACCACATTCAAGGCTTGAACTCACAACCCTGAGATCAACGGCTGCATGCACTCCCACTGAGCCAGCCAGGCACCCTGTTGCTTACAAACTTTTAGTACCTAAGAACAAACTCCCGGGACACCTGGGTGGCTCAGTCAGTTAAGCATCTGCCTTTGGCTCAGGTCATGATCCCAGGGTCCTGGAATTGAGCCCTTCTCAATTGGGGCTCCCTTCTCAGCAGGGAGCCTGCCTCTCCCCGTGCTTGTGCTCTCTAATTAATTAATTAGTTAATATATATATATATAATTTTTTTTTTTTAAAGGACAAACTCCCTAGCCTGATATCTTGGGCTTCCTTGATCAGGCTCTAACTGATATCTTTCTGGTCTTAACCACATACTACCACAATTTAGCTTATCCATATTGGAATCAGACAGAACTCCATACTCTTTCTGGGATAATTCAAGAGCTTCCTCGCCTCAGAAGTTTTTATACCCAACATTCCCTTAGCTTACCCTCCTCCCTCAAATCTCTACTTAGGGTGTCAGTATAGCCGAGTGGTCTAAGATGCCAGACTCAAGCTTCGCTTCCTCAAGTCTCTATTTCAATTCTACTTATCCTTCAATGTCTAGCTCATGCAGTAGCTCTGTGAAGCTTTCTCTTCTCCCCCTGCCCCTCATAACCTCTTCTAACCTTGAGGAGAATTTAGTCTGTGCCTGTCACATAGCCACGATCACATTCTTTCTCATCTAGTTTATAGCACAATTGTTTGTGCCCATGGCAGATTTCTTCTCTCAGACTGAAGTCCTGAGGAGAAGGTCTTCCACACAGTCATATCTGTACTGTCCCCCTCCCTCATGCTTTAAACATACAAGATAATAATAAGTGTTTATTATAGACAGTGTGTTGAAATATATAAATACATTACTTGGGCCAAAAGCATACCATAATAATCAGTATTCTTACTCATATTCACTCATTGAGGAAATATTTACTCAGTACCTGTTGTGTACTCAGGTACTACTAACATGCCAAAATGAATCATAGACCCTGCTCTCTCAAGAAGCACATGGTCTAGAAGATGTTCTAAGGCACCTATATATGTTGCTAGAATACTAACAGATAAGTATCATAAGAGAAGTAAAGAAGCACAACAGCAACCAGCAAGAAGGAGAGATTATTTCCAAGTAGGAATGGATATGAGGATAAGTTTTAACAATTGTGCAAGTCCTCAAAGACAGGTAGTATTTGAATATAAAGAGGGGGTAATAAGTAAAGGCCATTGAAGCAGGAAATCGCAGGATGACACAAGGAACAATCAATAGTTTAATGGTACCGTGTAAATGAAAGATTATAGGGATAAAGAAGAATTCTCAAGGCAGTTGGAGCTATATCTGTTATGACCTTGAAAGCCCAATATGGAACTAGATCTTTAGTCTGTAAGCAATGAGGAACTACTTCAAAGTTCTTGAACAGGAGCTGTGTAATTATTCAGAAGGTCCAAAGTGGATGGAAGGGAAAGAGACTGCAAGGAGACAAGTTGAGAGGCTAGTACCACCCTTCAATAAAGAGATAATAAAGGCCTGAACTGGGAATGAGGCACTAGGGATGGAAATGGACAAATGGAAGAGATATTTTAGAGGTGAAACCGACAAGACTAAGCAAGCTCTAGATATATAATGCAAAGGTCTGCAAGGGGTAAAAAGAACTTTGGAGGTTGAGAGGAGGGTGATCCCATTACTAAAATAGACATGAAATTAGCAGCAAACCAACTAGGAGAAAACCAAGTCCTAGTCATACTGAGTTTTCGTACAGGTGGATACTCATGTAACATGATCAGAAATAAAATCTGTTAATCTATGCTATTCAGAATGAAATATAGGATTTTGTGAAAAAAGAGAAGAGTTTAAATTAATCTTCAATTAAGGGATTCTGATCAATGATTCAAACATGATCATGAACTCAAAAATAACTCACATCAGTTCTATTAAGTACATCGCAAATTAATATCTAAAACCATTTATGAAGAAGGTTTTGAACTGGAACAACCTCATGTACCCACATACAAATGTGCTGATTCTGTGGTTAATAGTAAAGTGACTAGGTAGAAATCTTTCTTTGAGAACAGTTTAAAATTATGAGGTGAAATGCATCTATTGAATTGGGAAGTCCATCTTTGTGGTCATTTGGCTTCAACTTAACGTCAATGTCACAGCGAGAGATGGTCGAGTCAGACAGCAAGGGGTACTAACTAGATGTCCTTGTTTATTCATTCCTCTCTATAACAAATACTTCTCTTCAATTAGTAAAACTGAGTCGACCTAGATTTATCTCTACCATATCCCTGGAATTGCCAAAAGCCTAAGAGATAATGATCATGAAACCACTTTTTCTTCGAGGAGTGCTGGGGAATAAAACTTCCAATTACAAACTCATGGGTATCACAACTATTCAATAACCATGTTTTCTCTTGAACAAACCGAAAAGATCTCATCAACATAAACTAACATGGCGATAATGCAAAGATAACCAGAATGTGACGTTAATAAATGTCTGTTACACGTGTACTGAAAAAAAAAGTAAAACCGAACATTTGATTTGTTGATAATACTGATAACATCTATTGATAATACTGAAAACATTCTATTTACTGGATGTAATGTCATTATTTCAACTTAGCTCTTAAGGAAAAAAAACAATGAGAACTCAATCTTTAATTATTAATGTTTTTACTAAAAAGAAGCAATAATATGAAAAACAAAATGGATCGAAAGGTACTTATTTCACATATGATTAGTCTATTAAGATTATACCAATCATTCGTTGAAAACCACACTGACATTTTATAGCTATGCATAAATACAATGGAAGAACATACATCAAATGTTCATAGAGGTAATCTTTTAATTGTAGGCTTATGGGTGATTTTATTTCCTTCCCTTTTGCTTATATGTGTTTTCGAAATTTTCTACAATAATATTTATAATAATTGTACTAAGAGGAAAAGATTTTTTAAGAGGAGGTAAAAAATCGTATTGATCAATTTAAAAGAATCATACTTACCAGATCTCTGTGAAGCACCCAATTTGCATGGAGGTAATGGATACCATCAAGAATCTGGTAAAGTAACGATTTAACCATAGATCTTGGCAACTGCATGGGCTTTTTATTTGCTTTTGATGCACGGTGAAACTTAATAATATGCTAAAAATTAAAAAAAAACACAAAATAATATATAGTATTTGCTAATATTTATATCAATAAAACACAACTCTCTACATTTAAAAATTACTTATTAAACGCCAATAACGACACAAAGAAAAATAAGTTGAATAATAAGGTCAACCAATAGAACCTATATTGGCAGTGAATGTGACAATGTTATTGAGGGTAAAATGACTAGATTTATTGAAACCATCAAGATTTTCATTAAATAAGACTGAAAGGTAAAAAGCATTGAGGCTTAAAAGCCTGCATAAAAATAGCACTAGTTATATTCTCTATTGACAGAATGAAAAACTAAAAAAAAGAAGAAAAGACACTGTAAATCTTTACTGTTCTTTTTTTTTTTTTTTAAAGAAATTCTATGCCACACATGGGGCTGGAACTCACAACCCTGAGATCAAGAGTTGCATGCTCTACCAACTGAGCCAGCCAGGTGCCCCTATATCTTTACAATACTATAAGAAGTTAGCACTTAGAGTATTTGTGTAATGTCACTGTAATGTCACTGTCATTTGTGTAATGTCACTGACTATATGTACATTTGAATAATTGGAAAGTTCTACGTCCTTTTGGGACAGAATGAAATTAGGTTATCTTCCTAGTTACTAGTTAATATTAAATAGGAAATCACCAGGAAGGAGGAAGGAGAGAAAAATGGGGAATTCAATCCCACTGAAATAAATACAACTGCATCAACATATTCAAGTTTTTAGGTCCACATGTTATTTTGTAGGTCATGAAAACATTATAATGACAGTGAAGAAATGCTACCTGTCCCCCAAACCTACACCTCCATCTCCACCTCACCCCATGCAAAACATGACATAATGGGTATTAAAGGCCATTTAAAGCCTATTAAACAACACCGGTAACATTGCTCCAGTCACTTTAAAATGGCCAAATGGTATGGAGAAATTTTAAGCTATTTACATAGCTTTCTTGCTTTTTCTATAAACTGTTCAATATTGTATACTTTATTTAAAGAAATAATAGAAAATTAGGGTTCATTCTGTAGCAGCAGTGTCCAAAACATATATATATATAGTAGGAGCTACACATGTATAACTTTCAACTTTTTATAGCCACATCAAAAGAAAAAAAGGAACAGGTAAAATTAATGTAATATATTTTAATTAACCCAGCATATTAAAAAATATTATCATTTCAACACATAATCAATATAAAACATATTAATAAGATATTCTACATATTTTTCCTACTAAGTCTTCAAAAGTCAGTGCCTGGTTTATATTTAGAGTGCATCTCAATTTTGACCAGCTACACTTCCGGTGCTCAACAGGCACACATGGCTAGGCGCCGCCATGTTACAAACGACATAGGTCTACGGGACCTGACTAGTCCAACGCACTACATGTTCTTTCCTCATCACTGATTTTCAAAGTGAAGTGCACACGTTATCAAATAGACCTTGGAAGATATATAAAGGATACAGAGAAATGGGGAAAACATAATTCTTATGATTATCTATGAGAAAAGTTCACTGGACATTCTTGTCAATATGCTATAACAGCATAAATTCTAAAAGTTCCTTCAAGACCTATAAGTCTGTTAAAGTTACCCCGAAGCAGATGTGCCATATTTATAGATGACACACCACACTATGTAAAGTCAAAACTTAACTATCAAAAATTTGGACTTACTGCCAAGTTTGCATTTTTTTTTTTACTTTTAGCAACTCCTTGGGTAAAATGTTTAAATATCCAGATTTCTAACATAAAAAAAATTTGGAATTAGAATTTTTGGCTAATATTTGTAAAACTATATATATATGTGTATATATATATATATATATGTATATACACTTTTATATAATTGGCAAAATGCTTCAAGAAATTGACCTTAACTTAGAGAGGGAAGTTATTCACAAGTACCTAACTGGTGAAATTTGAACTACTGTATGTACCACAAAACAAAGCAATTTTCACTACACATTATCAGTAAACTGTCACTGATGACTCGCATAAAATTACAGTCTCACACACATTAACACTTTTGAAGTGACATTTCTGAATGTTACACATACCATCTTCTCAGTATATGAGTGTTTTATTGCTCAAGTTCTTTTAAATCTGCATTTGCATTTAATACTTATTTGAAAGTCTGGTCAACAAAGCAAGTTTTCCTTTATGTGCATTAGCAATACACAGTGCGTACATACCTCTGTCTCTTGGTACCTAAATGAAGAGTCCTAAAAATAAAGCGAGTTCAGACTTACCCACAAATCATGTTCCGCATAATCAAAGAGCAGCCACACCTTCCTGTCACTGTGAGAAAGGAACACCTTCTGCAAGGCGATCACGTTAGGGTGCTTCAATTCTCGCAAAAGCTGAATGCAAGAGGAAGAGAGGGGGGTCACTCTCCTGTTCACAAGCAGGGGGAAATGATGCATTTTCTAGGGAAATCCTTGAAAATTTAGACCAGATAAGCAAAATAAAAGAAAAAAAAATACCCCTCCTCCGAAATAAGCTCTGCCCCAACTTGGTGCATACCCTTCCAAATTCTTTTTCCACGTGTATGTGTATGTTTTCAAAACGGGATGATTTTAAACCGTAAAGTGTAAAATGGTAAACAAAAGTAAATATCGTATTATAAAGTAATTAAATATAATTTGGAATGTGTTTTTGTTTTTTTTTTTTTACTATTGGGGGGCAGGAATCACGTATTAATTCTGGTTTTCTCTACCCTAGCACAGTAGGTGCTCAGTAAATATGTGACAAAAGAAGGAAAGAGATTTAACAATCCCTACACTTATCCATGCCTAGAACATGTGGTTGAGGTTTTTTAGGAAAGCAGTGGGTATAAGGTAATGACTCTCATACCCATGATTTAAAAAAAAAAAAAAAATGGTGTGGAGAAGCAGTCCCATAAATATAGAGAATAGGCTCTCACAGAGCAGAAGCTGGACACCCTGATAATAAGAAGAAAATCATAAGAAGATAGACCAGATCCACAAGTAAAACCTTAGCCCTGGGCATGTACCAGGCAGCTGCTCGATAAATTATTTAGCAACAACTTTTGCTGTTCGAGGGCAAAGCCTTATAAACACGCCTGCCTTGGGCGTTCCTTACCCGGGGTTCAGATTTAACACTAACATGCTCAATTTGCTATTTTGAATGTCTTTCAAACGTAAAACTCTGTGGGAGATACAAAAAGGAAGAGGGAACAAAATTTCTACTGAATACTTTTTGTGTGTAGGATGATCAGTTATACATGTTTTTCTCTCGTTTAATTCTAATAACAACCCTCTGATGCAACCTGAGGTCCAGTGTTGTAAAAATAACTTGACCAAAACCAAACACCTGGAAAGAAAAGTAGTTTGGATTTGAAGAGATTTGCCTAATTCCAAAGTCCGTGCTTTGTCCACTATGGCTAAAGTCCTTGTCTTCAGTTCCTACAGTGTAACGGGCAAGGCAGATATACAAATTGAACAATAAAGCAAGAGAAAAATTAGTTGCCTACCCATTCTAATAACTTTATTATTTTTTTCCTAATAACTTTAAATGAGTAAAGTATACCTTCAGTGCCTGCACTAGAATCCTGTAAAAAAAAAAAAAATTCGGTATGAATTCCATCTATGGAAATTTTATAAATTACTTCCCAGTTGCTGAATTCTTTACTGCTTTCAGTGTTGTTCCCCATTCTTCAATTCTCACATTTTGGCTCTGTACTTGAGCTCTTTCTCTTGACCTGCCCTGTGACCACCGAGCTGGAAGGTGGTGCTCTACCAGCTATAATTTGGGCACGGTTCCCGGATATGACTCCCCGGGTTCTCCCTCAAGCCGCCTGCCGTGCAACACAGCTAAGAAGCAAGAGAGGGGATGGGCTGGGCTGCCCTGAGACAGCCTTCTACTTTGCACAGTCTGCCTCAGGTTTCTATGCACATTTCCCACTGGATCTAGGTGGGAAAGGACAGCTGGAAGGAAATGTCCAGGGAGGATATAATCATCCTACTCCCTTGGTGGGGAGGGAGGGCGGGGGGCCATTAGGTGGGTGCCGGCTGCTGTCTCCATTCCCACTGCCTAAGAAAGGTGAAACAATCCTGCTTCTCACTTCAGATGCAAATGTTGGACACAATAAGCTCCTAATCAGTGACTGAATCAGAGAAAGTGGGGAATGCAGAGCTATATCCAGTTTTCCTGTTTTTTAATGATTTAGGCTCCCAGACTCAGTACATTAATATGTTTAATGACCCTATTTGCCAAGGTCAACCTTCAAGCACTTGGACCCTGGTGAGAGGCCCTCCTGCAGGTACAATGTCTTGTTACCCTCTCTTTCTGACTCTTGGTATTAATGAACTTAGAGAGTTTGGCTTTATGAAGTCTCTACCCAAAATACGCTCTCTTTGTTGCCTGCAGTGGAAGGGAGGTGAAATTCACTTCTGCATCTACAGGAGGCTCTGGCTCATCTAGGGGAGGGGATGTCACATGTAGCACTATTTCGTCCATATCTCTAAAAAATTATGTTTTCTGTGACTACAAATTGGTGATCCCGCTACAAAGAAACCACTTTAGCTCCCACGTTTAAACATTATTTTGAATAGGTAATACATTTACGTGGTCCAAAAATCAAAAGTACATAAAGTACACTGAGATGTCTCATTACCACGCCTGCCCCTGGTGACCTTAGTCCTCCTTACCTCCCAGAACTAACAACTTTTATTAGTTAATCCTTCCAGTGTTTCTTTATGCCAATAAAAGCAAATATGAATATATATTTTTATCTGTCCTTGTTTACTCAAAAGATAGCACTTAACTTTTTTCAATACAATCTATCCTAGAAATCCTCTCCAATATTAGTATATAATATTAGTAGGTAGAAATCTTTCTTTTTCTTTATTACAGCAGCAATGTATTTCTAGGTCTTTTCCTTTCTAGTTCTTTTTTTTTTATTGTGGTAAAATATACATAAAGCAAATTTACCATTTTGACCATTTTTAAGTGTACAGTTATCCTTTGATACTCGTTTTGCGGAAATATCTCACTTGTACTAACAGGAAGCTGTTACAGTCTGTTCATTCAAGTAAGGCAAGGGATAAGACCAAGGCCAAATAACGGGGAGCCTTGTAAGCCATGCGGAAGTGTCCCCAGCAAGGCTCTCTAATACACTGCAAGTTTGCTGGGCACAGGGGGTTAGTGGAGAAGCCAGCAGATAGGAAAGGTCCCAGGTTTTGACTATTGCCTGTGAGTGTCTCACGGTCAAGTCACCGAACGAGGAAGTCTGAGGGTGATGGTGTTTAAGATGACTCTCAGATTTGGCTTCACGGAATCACCTGTGCCTTATGTGTACTTATATTAGTATATTTTTATACTGCTTTAACTGTTTCTAACTGCCCCCCATTAAACCCTGAGAACAATTTTTAATATGTCCCCGTATCCCCAGGGATGAACGCAGAGCCCGGCACATAGAAGCAGCCCTGTTTTTAGTGATCTCATCTAGTTGGAGGGCTTTAAATGTCACCGATGTGCATGAACTCCCAAATGTTTATCTCTAGCCTGCACATTTTCCCTGAACTCCAGCGATGTGTATCCAACCGCATCAACATCTCCACTTGAATGTCTAAAGGGCCCAAACTGAGGTGATGATCTCCACCTCCCCTGCCCTCTACCACAACTGCTCTCCCCCAGGCTCAGTTCATAGCAACCTTATCATTCCAGTGGCTCAGGTAAACAACTTCATCTACTTTAACTCTGTTCACAATAGCACCTTCTCAGCGAGTCTTTCCTGGTTCTTCTATTTGAAATTATAACCTCCCTCTGCACTTGTATTTTTCTGCAAAGCACGATCACTGTCAAACATATTACAGCTCTATATTCCTTATCTATAGTTCTAAAGAGCTCAGAAAACAAAGCTTTCTAGGAACTCATGTAGGGGGAAAAAAATTTAACTTCAAAGGAAAAAAATGCACTGTCAAGGGCACATCTGTTCAGGTTAGTTAGATTCTGATTCGAGGGAAGCTGTTTTACAGCTCTGTGTATTAGAGGTAACTGATAACAGTGCAGATGATTCTCGTCTATACACATGCAAACTGTCCTGCCCAGGATTGGTTCACTGACTTCCCTCTCCCGTTATGGAAAAGGTGAGTTCTACTTCAATTTGCCCATCATTTTAATATTCCTGATCTATAAATAGGTCTAAAGATTCTCCTTTCAATGGGCTATACCATCTACTGGGTTCCTCCATTAACAAGTTAAATACAATCTTCAAAATGTGGTCATTTTATATCTGTATCACATCCATAATTCTACCTTTTTCGAAAACTATCCTTTGATACTCGTTTTGCAGAACTATCTCACATGTACTAATGTGAAGCTGTTACAGTCTTTATTCATCCAAGTGTGAATGATCATACTTCTATACTAAAGAATATTAACCGGTTTGATTATTGCTTCCCCGGGTGCTAGGAAACATAATATATACATACCATCTTTCTAAAATCTTTTTAAATTTTTTGAATCTAAAAACACATCTGGTTCCTGAGGCTTCATTTGAGGAACTGGGGACCTAGGTATTATTATTTATGTATTTTATCTTGTTTATTGTCTGTCTCTCTCCATTAACCTATAAGCTCCGTGAAGGCAAAATTTTTGCTGGTTTTATACCCACCTCCCATGCTTAAAATGGTGCCTGGCACATAGTAAGCACTCAATAAATATTTGTCACAGAAACTAAATCCGCTGAACTTACCCAATTCTTACAGAATAAACCAGTAAATAGCTTGGAATATTAAAAAACTCTGGTATCCTTCCAAAGGTGTTTTGAATGCTTTTGTTTTTAATGAACTGAATAGACTACGTCTAATATAGTTTTTCTAAGGATACTGACATTCTGCTAGCTACATCTATTTTAAGCTTAAAAAGGAATAGTTCTCTCAACTAGTGCCCACACTACCAGAAGCAGAAGAGAGCTGCTTTGATGTGAAGAGCAGAAACATAGCTCTTAATAGCTCAGGGTGAAGTATTTCACCTGCACAGAACCTGAGAAGGAAAAGGGCACTGCGAGGGTGTTTCCTGAAAGTGCTACAAATGAAATAAGCACCACAAAATTCGGAAGAAAATGCACAGAGGAAAAGGGGACCTGAGGGGGGACACACCTGAGGAACAAAACAGAGATGAATCCCATCACTGGTTACTTTCAAGGCTAGTTGGCTAACAAAATGCTAGATCCTAAACAAATGCCACGCCAGAGTGTATTCTCTATCCTGATTTACTGAAGCCGACAAATGAAAAAAAGGAAATTTCTCTACTACTATTTACCGAAGAAACAAATGTCCAATAATAAGCCAGTAAGTGAGTTATGGTATACTCACATACTGTAGCCTCTTATGCATCCGCCAAGAGTTTTTAAATACATGAGAAAAGACTTATACTGTAATATTGTGATGTAATATAAAAAGGCTGCAAAATATTAAATGTCTATAAAATAGGAACTACATCAAAACATTAATATAGTTATCTTAGGGTGGTGGGATTAGGTGGGGTTTTTAGTTCTATTTTTCTATTTTACAAGTTCTCTATAATGAACTCCTATAACTTAAAAACTTACTCTTATCATTTAAAAACTCACATAAATGTATACCCCCCCCCAAGAGACAGTCCTTTCTCTCCAGAAAGATATGTCCTGCTAAGATAAGATACTAGGAAACTATCACAGTTTCTTATGTGATTGATTTGAAAGGGACCCAAAGAAAGAAGGGGACAGTTGTACTTTCCTTCATTCTTGGCAAGACCAGATTTTACCAATGGACTTGAATTTCTTGCCACACAAATATTTGTTCAATGTGACATCATGCAACTACAGAGATGCTTTAATCATATCTAAATAACAGTTAAGTATAATGTGATTTTCCTGTGAAAATCCCACACTAAATGACCACATCTCCTGTGCAGATACTCAGAGTACTAACATAATCTTAAAGGAGCCTAATGAAGAATGTGCAGTGAACGTCCCAAGATTTTATCTGATCTTCCCTCAAGGGCATATTAGTGACTATAAAGAGTATCCACTTTTCACTATCCCAAACATATAATAATTCAGATTTACAATTCTAATCTTTTTTCTCTAAGGCACTATTTAGGATCATGACTCACTTTGGGGAGGCTTGGGCTAAACTACCAATTACAGAACTCATCCTTATTTTTATACACACATCCTTCTTCCCTTCTTATCCCTTCTTTCTGTTTTCCAAGTCTTTGATGCCCCCATGGGTTCCAGATTCCTCATTTAGGGTATCTGAATGGAAAGGGTCATCTTATACTTCAATAACTCACTTATCTCAAAGTAGTTTCCATTTTTTTAAGAGAGGGAGAGAGAGAGAAAGAGGGAGAGAGAGGTGGGGGAGGGGCAACGGGAGAGGGAGAGAGAGAGAATTTTAAGCAGGCTTCATGCCCAGCACTGTCTCACAACCCTGAGATCAGGACCTGAGCCGAAATCAAGAATTGGACACTTAACCAACTGAGCCACCAGATGCCCTCAATTTTCTATTTTTATTTGATCTATTGAAAGTAACTGTATGATTCATTTGATTATCAATCTTTCCCATGGTGAAAATGGCTTTACTTTTAAAGGAAACACTGAGTCTATCATTTTGTTAAGTGTATGACCGCCCTCCCACACATACAAAAGGAAGACAAATGTAGCAGTTTATCTTATGTCAAAGAGGGGATTCACCTAATTGTAAAATGCCGCAGTATTCCTAAACTGAAATCTAAGAGTTAGCATTTTGAAATCGGCCACGTCCACATCTGTGACAGAAGCCCTTTCGGAAGCTGGTCTCTGCAAGCCAATGGAGGCATTATAACCTTCCAGCAGGTGGCACTCATACTCTGAAAAGGGGTCTATAAAACAGTAGCCCAGCTCTGGTTCCAGGTAGCCCTAAATTATTTGGTCTTATTTTACTTTAGGGATGCTGCTTAGGTATAAGTCATAAGCTTCGGGAAGGTCAGTGCTCCTACTGCCACAAAGCAGAGGTGATGGTGAAGCAGCAGGCATCATGCAAAAAGTACAGGTTTTAGGATTCCGAGATCTGAATTTGAGTCCTGACTTATTAAATGTATGATATAAAGCAAGGTGATTTCAAAACCCCTCGGGACGCCTGGGTGGCTCAGTTGGTTAAGCAGCTGCCTTTGGCTCAGGTCATGGTCCCGGCATCCTGGGATCGAGTCCCACATCGGGCTCCTTGCTCGGCGGGGAGCCTGCTCCTCTCTCTCTGCCTCTGCCTGCCTCTCTGCCTGCTTGTGTTCTCTCTCTGTTAAAATTAAATAAATAAAATCTTTAAAAAAAAAAAAAAACCCTCTGGGCTTCATGGAATAATGAATATCTACTGCCAAACACAAACACAGGATCTGTAAGAATTAAATGAATATAAAAGTACACTGACTATGTAAAACAATGCACAGGACATATTAAGTACTTGATAAATTATAGTTACTACTCTTATTAATTAACTCTTATTAACAAGAATGTGATGTGGACTAAATGACATAATATATACAGAATGCCTGGCATACCATAAGTTCTTGATGAATAACAGCTGTTATTGCCCGTATAACTAAGTGGAAGAGACCAGCCAGTCTGGACAGTCAGAGAACCTGTTAAAAGGAGATGTGGCGCTAGGACGCCTGAGTGGCTCGGTCCGTTAAGCATCTGCCTTCAGCTCAGGTCATGATCCTGGGGTCCTGGGATAAAGCCTGGCATCAGGCTCAGTGGGGAGCCTGCTTCTGAGCAGGGAGCCTGAAGCAGGGCTCGATCCCAAGTGGACCCTGGGATCATGACCTGAGTCAAAGGCAGATGCTTAACTCATGGAGCCACCCAAGTGCCCCTAAACTATGAGTGTTTTATGAGCACTCTGAATATACAAAGCTTAAATATGAAAAACAAAACCAATGCAAATCAAAATAAAGAGTTTACAAAGTAAAACCTAAGGAAATGGAATTCTCAAGGGCTTTCTGATTCAATGAGTCGTAATCAGAAAATTGTTTCTTGTTTCAATGTTCCTGGTTGAGAATCTTCCCTACCTTCACAATTATCGAAACTAAATTTGTCTTTGACTCTGGACATTGTTTAAGAGCCTTGGAGTTCCAATAAATAAACTAACAAATGTTTATTTTCTTCTCATCTATCCTTTTGTTTTGTTTTTGTCCTAGAAATAAAAGGAGGAAGGGGGAAAAAATCTAATTTAAAACTCCTTATTTAGATCCTTGCTTTAAAAAAAAACAAACAACAACAAAAAAAGGACTGTCTTATTCTCCATAATTCTGTCTCTGGTTCTCTTTTCCTTCTCTATTTTGTAGTCCCTCTCGACATCTTACTCATGTGTCTGAGGTTAGCTACTACTTTTATGGAGAATCCCAAATCTCAATCTCTAGCTCTAATCTTGCCCCTAAACTCTGACGTCAATTTCCAACTATGCATATATACATCCACATGAAATCCCACTGCACCTGAAAATCCACAGATCGAAGACTGAACATCACTTGCCCACCTCTACCTCTTAGTGTGTCCACTATTCCTGCAATTACACTAATATTTCCTAATCACTAAGGTAGGCTCAAAACTTAATAATCAGTGTTCAATCACTGAACAATTGCTACATACTCTGCCTTTTTTACTCTCATCTTTACATACGTGTTCCTGTCTCTGCCTAGAAAGATCTTCCCTATCCTCTTTGTCTGATTAATGCCTACTTGGCTTTTTAGCAAGGAGGAGTTTATCACTGCTTCGAAGCAGTCTTCCTGGAAACTCCTAGTCAGAACTGGGTATCTCTCTTCTGTTTCCATCCATCCTGTATTTCTTGTTAATACAGCACTAATTAAATAAAATTATGATGTAGTTTGATTCTCTATCTCCCTTAACAGATTTAAGGTCTTGGAGCGCAGGGACTATGTCCTCCATCCCTACATTTCCATTGTCTTGAATGAGCCAGACACACGGTATGTTGGCTGAATTAATGCTGGCTGAACTAATGAGTGATGATGTATCTCCTATCCTATTTTTTTATAAGATTTTTTTATTTATTTGAGAGAAAGAGAAAGAGCACATATGCAGGGAGGGGAAGAGCAGATGGAGAAGCAGACTTCCCACCAAGCAGGAAGCCTGATGCGGGCCTCGATCCCAGGACCCTAGGATCAGGACGTGAGCCAAAGGCAGATGCTTAGCCGACTGAGCCACCCAGGCGTCCGTCTCCTATCTCTTCTAATACATTCTATGCACTGACATGAGGATATCTTCCAAAAATAAAATGTCTGATAATGTTAACTCTCCCATTCCAAAATCTTAAATGACTTCCAAGTTAAAAGTCCTAAACACAACATTCAAAACCATCCACCCCCAAAAGGGGGATGGGGTGCCGGGGGGAGCTGAGACTCAAGATAAAACTGCATTGTAAATAAGGCAGATGGATAAGATCCAAATTAAGGACCTGCGAACTTTTCCCTGATAAAAGGAGTATCATAATTGCCATATGTTGTGGCCTTCACCATAAGGATATTCCCTATTCTCTCTCTCACTTTCTCTCATCACAAATGGGCTCCCAAAGTCTCAGAATTCAGCCCATTACCCAATATCTCCCACAAAGCCTTGCCCTAGGACATGCAGATAAGGCAGAAGCATGATAGAAAATACCCAGCAGCTAGCAATGATAAAGAAAAACAAACAAATGAACAAACAAAAAAGAAGTCAAAATTCCTTACTAAACATGAGCGCCTAGCCCACTGCAGGGGGAGTTTAAGTTCAGGTTCAGTTTACCGCGTAATAGAGACCAAAGAGGAGAAAGAATAAAGAAATAATTTTTAAATTATAATTATGATGAGGCTACTAAGAAAAATACAGAATATGCATGCACAGCAAAGCTCACCTGCCTTGGGGAAGTCAGAGAAGGTGCTCCTAAGGCAGTATGCTTGTTCGAAAGAGAACTGCGAAGCCCAGAGCCTCCACCAGCCAGCAAGGGCACTGGCGGTTACTTTCACCATGTCGTGAAAGACACCAACTCTAAGTACTCCTTCACCATTCATCTTTTAGGAGCACATATCAAATGAAATTCCGACTTTATTCTAAATTTGCCATGGCAGACTTATATCCCTGTGTAATAGAGACGTGTCTTTTCTTTCCAGATGAATATTTATAAAACCACCTAGCCCGAGACCTGACACAAAGTAGACACTCAGCCTACTTTCATTCAACAAAGTTCTGTTGAATGAAAAAAAACGAAAGCAATAGTACGTGAATTGGTTTTCAAACACATTGGTTAAATGACATTTATTCCACATTGAAAAAGTAATAGTTTCAAAACCAAGAAACAAAAATTTCTAACAAGGAATTTACTAAGTCTGAAAAATGAAGTTGGCATTTGATGAGTTAAGCAAATAAAGTAGTGCTTTTATCCTAAATGGCCATAATAAACTTTATTTTTATTTCAGTGCACTGTTTGGGTTCATATCTAACCCATACCTTTAGAGCTTGTACTTCTAAAATATATGGTTTCTATTTTCTTTACTAAAAGCAGGCAACCAAGTAGTCCTGAAAGTCTTCCCCTACCCACTCCCTCCCTGCCCGCCATCTAGATGGTTCCAGCAGAGGATCTTCAGGGAGGGGAAGGGGGTTTTGCTTTCTAAAGGAAGTTGTTTCATCCGTGTTGGATATTCTGCTTTTCAGAATGACTGGCATTATCAGCGGTCAGACACCCCTCCCATACAACTATAAGAAATTGCACTAACATTTACAATTTATAGCTAAAGGTTTTGATTAATTATTAATAGCTAAAATACCAATACCAGTAACTCAATGTATTTCACATCACTATGCTTCCAGAGAAGATAAACACAGTGAAGCCAAGGCTCAAATACATTAATCATTTATAGCTCCTGAAGACCTCATGGGAATTTAAACAGTAGTAATAAGTAATGCTACTAAATGATCTGGTCAAAATACAATCCAGGAAATGTCTACTGTATTGTTTCCATTAAACAGAAAATTCACTTCCTTCCTACTCTGCTAAAAAACCTTTGAAGGCATTATAAGCCAACACAGAGGGGGGTGAGTTTCCACAATGAAATAAATGATTTCTTTTATATTAAACATCTACTAGAATTAATACATCCTAAATATTTCCACTGAGTTTTAACGTTACTTTTTTTTTAAGATTTATTTATTTATTTATTTGACAGAGAGAGATCACAAGTAGGCAGAGAGTCAGGCAGAGAGAGAGGGGGAAGCAGGCTCCCTGCCAAGCAGAGAGCCCGATGCGAGGCTCAGATCCCAGAACGCTGAGATCATGACCTGAGCCAAAGGCAGAGACTTAAACTCACTGAGCCACCCAGGCACTCCTTAACTTTACTTTTTTAAGAGAGCTACTTTGTGATATATGTGACTTTTAGGAAAATATGTTAAAATAATTAGGAGAAAAAAAACCCTGGTAATTACTACATTATAAAAATGAAAGATAATTCGGGGCGCCTGGGTGGCTCAGTTGGTTGAGCAACTGCCTTTGGCTCAGGTCATGATCCTTGAGTTCCGGGATCGAGTCCCACATGGGGCTCCCAGCTCCACAGGGAGTCTGCTTCTTCCTCTAACCTTCTCTCCTCTCATGCTCTCTCTCACTTTCTCTGTCTCTCAAATAAATAAATAAAATCTTCAAAAAAAAAATTAAAGATAATTCAAAATACTGTAACTTTCAATAATATTGAAAGTGTTTAGCAAAGATGTAAAAAAGGACATTAACTTTAAAGTAAGCTTTCTGTGAATAATCTTGGAGCTTTGAAATGTCTTCATTCAAGGCTGCTTGAAAAATACATTATAAAATGTCAAATCTGACTAGACCCTCCTCTTTGAAATGTAATTCTTCTACATAAGTTCTGATCACACTTAAAACAAACATCTGCTATAGAGAAAAGCTCCTTTTAAATAAAATTTACAGGGAAAAGGTTAATAAAACTATCTTGTTCAGAAAATATATCCTAAACAAAGTCAAAAGGCTAACAACAAATGTGGAAAACATCACCAAATTTCAAGACATTAACATTAAAGGGCTAATTTGCTTGATTTATAGGGCTTACAAAAATCATTAAAGAAAAAAAACACTTCAATAAAAACAATGGGACGAGAATATGAATAGAGATTCCACAAAAGGAAATACAAACTAAAATAGTAAAAAAATTGTGTGAAAATATGACTATCTCATAATATAAGAATGCAAACTGAAGCAATGGAGATACTTTTCATCTATGAGATTGGGAAAAATTTTAAAGCTTAAGAGTTACTAAATGGTATCAGTAGGAAACAGGCTGAATAAAATAAAGGCCCATCCCTCCAGTGGAATATTATATAGCCATTAAAAAGAATGCAATAAGAATTGGATAGATCTATATTGTTGGTATGGAAAGAGTACCAGGATAAAATGTTAAGTGACATAGAACAGAATATATAACATCTTTTGGTACTTTTAAAAGATACAGGGGCTCTTAGGTGGCTCAGTCGTAGGTTGAGCATTGGACTCTTGGTTAACCTCAGGTCATGATCTTGGGGTTGTGGGATCAGCTCCTTGTCAGGCTCCATACTCAAGGCAAAGGCTGCTTGTCCTTCTCCTTCCCTCTCTGCCCCTCCCCACTCGCACACACATTCTGTTTCTCTAAAATAAATGAACAAAGGGAGGCTGGGTGGCTCAGTCGGTTAAGCAGCTGCCTTCGGCTCACATTGGTAAGGCCAAAAGAAGTCATTTATAGTAGCTACTTTTGTACAGAAGCACCAGGCTGAGACAGAGGTTTAAAATTTTTCATTTTAAATCTTTCAATATTTTTTGAATTCCTATTATATTTCTTTAATATTTCTGAAATGTCAACAGTAGTGACCTGAAGGGACAAATTATGCATAATTTGAATTTGCTACCTTATACTGCTCTGCATTTTTTAAGTTAATTTTTGTAAAAACCTACTCTAAGATACGGTTTTTCAAACTGCAGCTTATAACCCATTAATGAATTATGAAGTCAGTTCAGTGAGTTGCAACCAGCAGTTTCCATCCACCAGGGGAAATCACCTCTATTGGGACTGGAGCAGAAAATAATTGAAAACACCATGTATCTCATAGGTTATGAGCAAGAGAGAGCCAGAACATGAGTGGATCACAGGCAAAAAGAGCTTGAAAACCATTGCTCTCAGATATTATATGTTAATACTATTCTGAGTCAGGAAAAATCTTAATGACCTTATCATTTCCGATCCAAAGCCAAGAACAATCTTATATTAAGCTGAGTTTTTATATGTCAATTCTTAGTATTCAATTTTATATGTCAATTCTGAGTTTTTATATGTCAATTCTTAGTCAATTCAATTCTTTCAACTTTTCAAGGTAAAAAAATACTATAAGTTGAAATGATAATGAAGAAAAAATAAAATTTCTGAAAAATCTAAAGAGATGTATTAATAAGACATCTATACAATATATATGAAGACTCAAATGAATTTTTTAAAAATAAGTGTATTTTTAATAAATGAATCTATATACATTTATTGAGAATAGCCCCACATTTTAAGTTATAAACATTAATAATCTCTGGAATTGATATGATCAAAATTAAAGAAGTTTGGTTAAGATCGCTTATCTATTAAGAAATCACCAAAATAACAGACTTTTTAAAAAAAATGCTAGGCTATCTGAGAATTTCAGAATATTGACCGAAGACCACATAGCTCAAACACATATACAAAAGATATTCACGAAGTCACGTATTTTAGGTTGGTTTTGGTGTCAAAGGATGTGTTTATTCTGGTTACAAACACAATCTATTGCCCAATCATCTGTTTGATGAGGGTAGATAAATAACTAAAAAATGATTAGCCAGGATCAGGAACATAGTTCAGTCACCATAAATTAAGTAAAACTGGAAAAACTACAGGAGAATGAAATTAAAAGATTTTTTTTTCACTAACATGGCAACTAAACCCTATACATTATGCAGTCAGTGCATCCATGTAGAATTTGTTTTTTTTTAATTTCACAAACTTTCGTTTCATCTATCTTTACTCCTTCCATCTTTTTCACCCTTTCAGTCATCCCCCATCCTCCACTAACCCTTGCTGGCTTTTTGCTTCCTTTGTTCCTTTCCATTCGTGAAGGGCTTTACTATTAATGATCTCTCACTCTTCCGAATCCCTATGGCAATTATATATACCACTCATTTCTAATTTAACATATTATTACTTATATTATCTACCTTTTTTATACATATCCTAATACTTTTACATATCGTTATATATGTTAACTCTTTGGTAAACTATATGGTCATTTCATATGATGAATATAGTAAATATCAATAAATCCTTTTTGTTATAGTTTTAAGTCCTCATATAACCTAGAAGTCAAGAGTTGTTCAGGGCATGAACATGACTAAATAGATTCTAATAATCCACATATATCCCAGGAGGATGGGAACATAGGCCAAAACTAATTTTGGAAGCAGCTGAGTCTAATAAGTCTTCAAAAAAAGAGATAGGTAGAATACTCCTCAACCATCAAAAAAAGTGAAATCTTGCCATTTGCAACGACATGGATGGAACTAGCAGGTATTATGCTAAGCGAAATAAGTCAATCAGAGAAAAACAATTATTGTATGATCTCACTCATATGTCAAATTTAAGAAACAAAACAGAGGATCATAGGGGAAGAGAGGAAAAAATAAAACAAGACGAAATCAGAGGAGACAAACCATAAGAGACTCTTAATCCTAGGAAGCAAACTGAGGGAGTGGGGGGATGGGATTACGGGGTGATAGACATTAAGGAGAGTACAAGATGTAATGAGCACTGGGTATTAGGTAAGACTGATGGGTCACTGACCTCTACCTCTGAAACTAATAATACATTATATGTTAATTAATGGAATTTAGATTTTTTAAAAGGGGAGGAAAGACGGGGCGCCTGGGTGGCTCAGTGGGTTAAAGTCTCTGCCTTCAGCTCAGGTCATGGTCTCAGGGTACTGGGATCGAGCCGCGCATCGGGCTCTCTGCTCAGCAGGGAGCCTGCTTCCCCCTCTCTCTCTCTGCCTGCTTCTCTGCCTACTTGTGATCTCTCTCTCTCTGTGTCAAGTGAATAAATAAAATCTTTAAAAAAGGGGGGGGGGAGGAAAGACAAGGAGGGAGAATATTGCTGGACATGAAAAATGGCAATAAGGATAGAAAGGAGGTCAGTAAAGAGAGGACTGGGCAGAATTAATATGATATGCTAAGGGCAAATGATCCAGGATGACACAAACCACTGAATAGATAACGGTGGGATTTCTTTTATTTCTTTTTAAAGATTTTTGTATATTTATTTGACAGAGAGAGATAGCACACAAGCAGGGGGAGCCGAAGAGGGAGAAGCAGACTCTCTGCTGATCAGGGAGCCTGATGTGGGGTCCATCCCAGGACCTGAGCTGAAGGCAGACGCTTAACTGCCTGAGCCACCCAGGCGCGCCCCAATAGTGGTACAATTTAGAGACAAGGAAAAGCATTACAGCTTTGAGATGGTGAGAAATGTTGATTTTACTACCAAACATGATTGAGTTCGAGATATTCATGGGGCACCTTGACCACAGTCTTGGCTATGTGGATCTGGAACTCAGCAGAGAGTATACAATTGGAGACAATAAACTAAGGGGTCATCAGCACAAGGATAAGACCGCCCCAGAAGTGTTTTGCATGCAAAGGTGAGAAGGGCAATTAGTAGAGAGCACTTTTGGGAAACAAAAACATTTTAAAGATTTTATTTATTTGACAAAGAGAGAAAGAGCATGAGCAGTGGGAGGGGCAGAGGGAGAGGGAGAAGCAGGCTCCCTGCTCAGATGGGACTCGATCCCAGCACTCTGGGATCACAACCTGAGTTGAAGGCAGATGTTTAACCAACTGAGCTACCCAGGTTCCCCAAAATAAAAACATTTTACGATCTGAAAAAGAAACATTTAAAAGAAAGAGGATCACGCAAAGACTCAGAATGTATACTTAGAGGAAAAACCACCTTCTCCCAGGAGAGAGGATATTGGTATAAAAACCAGAGGGTTTCCCTTCTCTTAGAAGGGAGAATAGATAATGATTTCAAGTGTTGAGAGAAGTGTCTATCTATTAGATTTGTCAACCTCTACTAGAGATATTTAGGAAGCTTCGAAAGAAGAGTTTTCTCCACTGACACTTTAATTTCCAAAGGAAGGAGCGCCTGGGTGGCTCAGTGGGTTGAAGCCTCTGCCTTCGGCTCAGGTCATGATCCCGGGGTCCTGGGATCGAGCCCCACATCGGGTTCTCTGCTCAGTGGGGAGCCTGCTTCCCCCTCCTCTCTCTCTCTGCCTGCCTCTCTGCCTACTTGTGATCTCTCTCTCTCTGTGTCAAGTGAATAAATAAAATCTTTAAAAAAAAAATGTTTTAAAAATAAATAAATAAATTCCAAAGGAAAAGTGTCACAGCTGTCTCGTTCATTTTTATTTACTGCATGGAGAACAAGGTCGGTCATTTGGTGGACACTCAATAAAATTTTTTTTAACTAAACTAAAAGTGGAAACAAAGTCAGATTGCAACAAAAGCTAGGCTGCTCTTAACAGTGGTGAGGAGAAACCATCAGGCTATGAATGGGAGCACTAAGGGCTCAGAGAGGTGTTTTTATATTGCTTTGCTTTGTGTGGTAGGAGAATCTTCAGGATTTTTTAAATATGGAAAGAGAAGAATCCATAGGACAGGAAGAATAAGTAAACATCTGCTCAGACTTTATATATGACCCTTCCCAGAATTATTTGCTAACTTTAGCCCAAATGAATATCTAATTGGTTGATGATCTGAAACACTTTGTTTTAATGAGTAGGAAAAAAACAACATAGGATTATGATGCAGAACAGAATAGCCTCCTTATAAGCAAGTGAGTGTGGTGAAATCAGCTACTGAACCACTACACATATCTTCCCCAGCTTCCTCCCTTCCTTTACTTCTAACTCACAAATTCTTTAAAGATGTGCCTATATAGGGGCAAAAAGACCTTGTGGGAGTCAGAGGTTGGTACAGGTGCGGTGGTAAGAAGGGAGAACTAACGGAATACGGAAGGAAGGAGGAGGAGCTGAAGAACCTTCAGGAAGGCTATTCTTAAATCAGGAAATGTCAACATCATTTCAGTTGTCAATTTAGTGATATGGTAAGATCCACATTGTTTAGAAAAGAAGGAGGAAGAGGAAAAGAAAAGGGGAAGAAAAGAAAGGAGAAAAGAAAAGAAAAAAGAGAAGAAAAGAAAAAAGAAAAGTGGGGCGTCTGGGTGGCTCAGTGGGTTAAGGCCTCTGCCTTCAGCTCAGATCATGATCTCAGGGTCCTGGGATTGAGCCCCGCATCGGGCTCTCTGCTCCGCAGGGAGCCTGCTTCCCCCTCTCTCTGCCTGCCTCTCTGCCTACTTGTGATCTCTCTCTCTCTCTCTCTCTCTGTCAAATAAATAAATAAAATCTTAAAAAAAAAAAAAAAAGAAAGAAAAAAGAAAAGGAAAACCATGATCTCACATAAATGTCCATGGTTCAGAACACCTCAGATCTAAATCTATGGCATCTATCTAAACAGGGTCCTGGGATGGAGTCCCGCATTGGGCTCCCTGCTCAGCCGAGAAAGCCTGCTTCCCCCGCTCTCTCTGCCTGCCTCTCTGCCTATTTGTGATCTCTCTCTCTCTGTCAAATAAATAAATAAAATCTTAAATAAATAAATAAATAAATAATCTGATCAAACAAAAAAATGACCAGCAGTTTCTCTTATCCTAAATCTATTCCTGAAAACATGGGAACTAGAGGTCCTTGACCTGATTCTCCAGCTCTCTCACTGGCTGGCCTCTGGCTTGTATTCTACCTCAAGTCACACCAACCCACTTTCAGGCCACCCAGTGCCCGATGCGGCCTCAAACCACAGCTGCTTCGCTGCCAGAAAGGCCTTGACCCCAACCTGCAAATACTCAGACACCCCCCTTCAAGATCCAGCTCCACATCCTGGCCTTTTCTTGATAGCCCCTTTTCACCTTTCTCTGCCCACCACCCACCCTCACTCAAAATAGAACTGACCCCTTCTCCACTGGTGCCATTCTGTACCCCCTTACTTTTATCATTCCCACCTTTAACATCTGACTGTTCTGTTTGTGTAGCCACCCACCTGATCAGTTGGCCACCCTTCTCAGTCATCTCGTTCCCCAGAGTCTAGAACAGACCCTGACACATGTAAATGCTAAGCAAAGCGAAATATAAAAGATTCCTGCCCACAATTTTGGAACTACAAAATTCAAGGCTCCCCACCAAAGCAATACCCTACCTAGATGTCTACAGATTTGCCAACCAACTACACCACCAGTAGAGTGACTGAACCCCAGAAATAAGCGGTCACAAACAAAACCATTTCCGAATAGAGACAAATGTACTGTTTTTGCCCAGATTATGCAGGATACGTGTTAAAACATAACTTGTCTTAGTCTTCCCGGATGTAAATGTGATTAAAACCGTAATTCTACATTTAGGACTGTGTTTCAATTACACTACTACATTTCCAACAGCCTGAATTTTACCGATTTTCTATAACCACAAAAATAGTTGTGCATCTCTAAAGAGAGTGATGAAGTCTATATTATAAATCTGTACCATAAATCTTTCATACATTTAACCATCAGTCATTTTTGCTTAACTGGTATTATCATATGTTAATTACTTAGGCACACAGAAAGTTGTGTGGGGTTTTTTTTGATGATTTTTATTTATTTGACAGAGAGAGAAGGAGCACAAGTGGGGACAGGCAGAGGGAGAAGCAGGCTCCCCGCCGAGCAAGGAGCCCGATGCAGGGCTTGATCCCAGGACCCTGGGATCATGACCTCAGCCAAAGGCAGCCAAAGCTTAACTGACTGAGCCACCCAGGAACCCCAAAAGTTTTAAACATTTTAAAATTTTAGAAGCAATATATGCCCAAATGCGATACCAGAATCCAAAAACAGAGAAAAGCACAAAGAAGAAAATATAGGTCACCTGCAATCCTACCAGACAACCTGCAAGTACTTTTTATGTCTCCCTAAACTTTCTCCCACATACATATACATATGAGAACAATAATATTCACCATGACCACAAAAAAAGTGCTGCTTTATATGATCTTATCACAGGATGACACAGGCATCCTGCCAAGCAATTCTGCCATGTTACTTCATTTAATCTTTAGAACGACCCAGTGAGTTGGTGCTATTTTTAATCCCTCTTTTACAGTGGAAAAACTGAAGAGGCTGAGAGGTTAAGTAACTCGCACAAGGTCACAGAGCTAGTAAATGGCAGAATGAGGATTAAGAGAAATCTTTGGATGCCTAAATCTCAGATCCCATCTATCTATGCCTGTGTTTATGTACGCACACATCATCTATTTACACAAAAATACGGGAACACGCTAACCACATGGTTTTGGAACCAACCACCTTTCACTTAACATATTGGAAAAAATGTTTCTGTCCATAGATGTCTTATCTCCATCAACAGTCTCGTGCTGTATACTACCCCGCCGCCTGTGGATGACACAGACTGCTTGAACCGGCACATCTATGTTACTCTGATATTAAAGATGCTTTTTAATATTCAAAACAACGCTGTGATGAATAGCTTTTGTCTGATCAACTCCTTTTTTTTAAATATTTATTTATTTACTTATTTATTTTTAAGATTGTATTTATTTGATAGAGTGAGAGAGAGAGAGAGAGCGCGTGCGCACAAGTAGTCAGAGCAGTAGGCAGAGGGAGAAGCAGGCTCGCCACTGAGCAGGGAGCCTGATGCGGGGCTCGATCCCAGGACCCTGGGATCATGACCTGAGCCGAAGGCGGCCGCTGAACCGATTGAGCCACCCGGGCGCCCCTGATCAACTCCATAAGAGACAAATAACTGAAAGAGGAAACCCTTTTTAAGCCTTCTGGTAGTTATTCCGTTCTTAGCTACATGTCAAGGGCTCCAAAGCCCTGTGACTAGTGCCCACACACTGGACAGCCCAGACATTTCCCTGACTGCAGAGACTTCTATTGGACTGGCCTACCCTGTACTAGATCATGTAGATCACTGAATTGATCACTGCTGAATTCCTGAATGGAGCACAGCCTTCCCGTTCAGCCTGAAGCTGGTAGGGGTAGGAAACTCCTCTATATTCACTTACCACTGAGGACCCCCACCCCCGCCCCACGGTAATGTCTGCTCTGACCCCACTGCGGCAAACAGGACATACACTGGACGGTCAGTGACCTCCTGCGGCTCCACCCAGGGCAGATGCAGATTTTACCTACTAAAATCACTGGTCCCAGTTCTGTCTCCAGCCCTAGCTCCCAGCCTGGATGTGTTACTAGGTTTACATGGCGAGGCAGGCTTTCTGATCAACCTCCTTAGCCAATTTCTCCTGAACGGACTGGCTGGCAACGGGCGGGCTGACGTATATTCTCACTCTGCTCTTAGCTTTCCTGTTTCCCGCGACAGCTCTTCAGCAGGAGGACGGTGGGAATGAGGCTCTCCATCTGTTTTCCTAACGTGATATAATTTTTTTTTTTGCATTCTACCATTTGGGTTGTTTCAAAAGGAAATTGGTTAGAGGGTGAAAATAAAAAATAATCACTACCATGGACTCAGAAGTTAAAGCTTTTAAAGTTTATAGATATTAGAACGGTTTTAAATATTAACTTGATATCTCAACTATCTCTCTTTACCTTTCCATTTAGAGTCCTCTTAAGAAATAAGGACCTAGAGATGTAATGAGCACGGGGTATTAAATAAGACTGATGAATCACTGAACTCTACCTCTGAAACTAATAATATACTTTATGTTAATTAATTGAATTTACATTTAAAAATGTTTTTAAAACACAAAATAAAAAAATAAATACGTACCTAGGAAAGGTGTCAGAATACATTAAGCAAGAAATAGTAGATTGTCACAAATTTACTACATAAATAGCAACTAGACTTTACATGGAATCTTTATTCATGGCAATGTAATTTCTTTGAGGTAGAAAGAAAGGAGGTATTTTTCCGTTTTCTTACATAAAAAAATAAATATCAGCCCATATGTAATTACAGAATGAAAAAGCAAAGACTAAAAATCAAGAATTGAAATTCTCAGTTCTCACTCACAATCATGCTAGAAAGCCTTTTTTAAAGATCTTATTTTTATTTATTTATTTGAGAGAGAGGGAGCATGAGTGGGGGGCACAGTAGGGGGAGAAGCACACTCCCCACTGAGCAGGGAGCCAGACCTGGGGCTCAGTCCCAGGACCCTGGGATCATGACCTGAGCCAAAGGCAGATGCTTAACCTACTGACCCACCCAGGCAACCCCACAGAAAGTCTTTTTTTTTTTTTTTAAGATTTTATTCATTTATTTGACAGAGAGAGAGATCACAAGCAGGCAGAGAGGCAGGCAGAGCAAGAGGGGGAGGAAGCAGGCTCCCTGCCGAGCACACAGCACGATGCAGGCTCCATCCCAGGACCCTGAGATCATGACCTGAGCTGAAGACAGAGGCTTTAACCCACTGAGCCACCCAGGCACCCCCAGAAATCCTTTTTAAAGAAGCTATATTATTCTTTTGAATTTTTACATACCATCAAAATATATACTGAAGAGTAGAATCTGACCAAAAACAATATTAAAGATAAACTTCTTTATCAAATCATCTGTTTGCTACTGATATATATCTGTATATCATTACATGTTACCATTTTTCCAAACAGACAAATAGGATTTTGACTTTAGGAATTCATCATCTTATACACACACACACACACACACACACACACACACTAATTAAACATAGTAATTAAACAGAGCATTGATTCTAATTTCATTTTCAAACTCCCTCTAATTTAGACAACAAAAATGTACAGAATTGAAAATATTATGCCATAATGGCCAGTAGGTCACAGCTAACAATGCAAAGTACAAGACACCATTTGAGAGGAAAGGCTGCCTGTGACTAGAAAAAGCAAATACAAGAGAAAAACATTAATTTCTAAGCAAACAAAATTAAAATTGGTCTTAAAGCCAACTCAAACAAAAGCAGAAAGCTTTCCCTTCATGCTTTGTCGAGGTGCCAAGACGGTCTTGTGACACAAGATCTGTTCTGGTTCATCGGGAACTCATCTGGGAGTCATTTCTACTTCATCTGGGAGAAGCTCTGAAGGCGCCATGTTCTAGCACTAGGCATGGCTGACTTGGAGGGGATCGGGGGCCAACCCCACAGAAACAGCTCTGAACAGAAACCTGGGTCACCAGTCAGAAGACAGAGCAGGAAATCTAAATAGAAACATAATACACCCCTAAAACACACAAGAGGAATCCAATCCACAATGCCGTAAGCTTTATTTCCCCATTAGATTTAAGCACTGGGCCCAAAATAACAACCAAAAAGGCGCAAGCCACAACAATCTAATCTTACCCCATCTATAACAGGAGAGCCTCACAGATTATTGATGACTGAGCGGTATTATAAAGTTCTCAAGAACAAGAAAGACAATGACATGAGAGGCATATTATAGAGAAAAGAAACTCAATTACATGAAACGGCTAAAACTTTTTAAAGCTAAAATCCTACACTAATTACACCTAAAAGAGAAAAAAATGATACCTACTCCATATTTCACAGGAATATACTGTGATACATAATTTTAGTGTCTATGTAGTTCTATGTTCATAATGGATAAACAGAGTGCCAGATGTTTCTGTAGAGGAGAATTAACAAAGTAATGAATTGTGCTTACTTATTAATTATATCTACTACATCCAAGGCTAATTACTTTTTTAAGAAAGGGCCTGTCTTAACAAAAATCCTTGGTAAATGAAAACATGACTTGGCTTTCAACAGCTGTTTGAATTAGACAAGTCTGAAATTTTATAACAGGATCAACAAATATATGTACTACAGCTTTAACAGAGCTGTTTACTTATCATTTAAAACTGGGAATGTCCTAAGTGCTTTAGTCACCCTTCAAAAAAATACTTCAATACGCTTAAGTAAGAAAGAGCGAGAAAATCACTGAAAGACAACAATCGGACACTTGTAAGTAAAGGGGCAAAAAATGAGGTCTATCTTGATAGAGAATTTATAGGACAACTCTACATATATGATGTATATTATACAGAACATATGAAGGACAGGTAGTTTTTGGTACTAGCCGGTCAAAGTAGCTACTTTTTGGAATTAAAATTAAAACTTAAATAATAGAACACTATATGTTAACTAAATTTAAATAAATAGTAGGAATAATAGGAATTTAAATAAATATACTTTTTTTTAAACTGCAGTTTCACAAATTGACAACGCTCTAAGACAATGTCTTCCTAACTGATGTTATTATCTAAGATATTAATAGCTGTGCTCTTCCTGCCCTTGCCACCAAAAGTTCTAGGCTCAAATAAGTTTGGAAATGATGAGTCAAACACATTTCTTGACTACGTTTCAGAGCCCTTAAAGGCTTAGGTGTGCTATGGACCTCCAAGAGAGGATAAGCTGCATTTTCTAAATATATTTGATCATGGGACCCTCTAGTAACATTTCCAGGGACTCCAGTATTCTGTGTCCCTGGACACATTACTAGAGCCTCTAGTAACATTTCCAGGGACTCCAGTATTCTGTGGAACATATTTTGGGAAAGAAGTAATTACTCTCAAGACAGCCTACATGCTCTACATTGAATAGAAATGCAAATTTACTAGATAAGCTACGCAATAAACATTAAATAACGTTTGATTTCTGGAAACAGGAAGCCTGTATGGAACCACCATGCTCACACCTACGGACAGTTTCCCTTCTTAAGAGATTTCACAAAGACAGGGCCTTTGTTTCATTAGCTCTCATTCACCCTTCCCCCTATTCTTGACTTTGGGGTCCTTGCTGTCCAGGTTTCCTTGGTAAGGCCGAAGAAGTGAGGATGCTGAAACATAAAAGGATCTAGGTAACTGAACAGGACCGTGGTGAAGCAAGATCAACAAGGCGTTTATCCAAAGTGGCTGGAAACAATGTCAGTGAAGGAGTAGGTTAGTTAACGATAGAGACCTTATTAATGTTAATTGAGCAGTACAGAGGTTCATGTAAGAAAGGCATCCGTGAGGCTCACAACAGTAAGAAGTCAAGCAGATCTAGAAGAAGATGCCAAGGAAAATGTAAAAAGGTTGAGAGACACTGCTCATGACAAAAAGAGGGCCGGTCGATTAAAAAGCAACGTACTAGTCACAGTACCCAGCATGAGACTGCCTCTTAGTGCTTTATTCTACCCAGCAAAACCCCTCTGAACGAGGCCCAAGACACACCTCCTTTGTACTGAAACCTGCTCTAAAGAATATTTCTTTGACTTCATACATATTTTCACTAAATATGTTTTGTAATTTTTCTAAGCACAAAGTAACAATATAGGGAAAAAGTTTTGATTTTAAAATTCTTTAATATTTCACTGAGAATTATAATCACACTGAATATTTTTTACTGAGCTAAAATTCCTATAATATAAACTTTATCATTTTAAAGTTTATTTAAATGTACTGGAAGTTCAGTGACTTCCAGGACATTCATAAAGTTGTGCAACCAGCACCACTGTCTAATTCCAGAAATTTTTCATCATCCCAAAAAGAAACGCCACACCCACTGGGAAGCTACTTCCCATTCCTTGTGCATCCCAGCCCCTGAAAACCATTAATCTGCTTTCTGTCTCCATAGATTCACCTATTCTAATAATTTCTTATAAATTAAATCATAAAATATGTGGCTTCGAATATCTGGCTTCTTCCACTTAATATTATTAAGGTTCATCCATATTGTAGCAAGTATCAGTACTTAACTCCTTTTTATGGCTGAATAATATTATATTGTATGTGGGTGCCTGCGTGGCTCAGTGGGTTAAAGCCTCTGCCCTCGGCTCAAGTCATGGTCTCAGGGTCCTGGGATCGAGCCCCGCATCAGGCTCTGCTCAGCGGGGAGCCTGCTTTCCCCTCTCCCTTTGCCTGCCTCTCTGCCTACTTGTGATCTCTCTCTGTCAAATGGGTAAAATCTTTAAAAAAAAAATTCTATTGTATGGATATACCATATTTTGTTTATCAATTCATCAGCTGATAGACATCCAGATTGTTTCTCTTTTTTGGCTATTATGAATAGTGCTGCTATAAACATTTGTGTACCTGTTTTCAGTTCTCTTGGGTATTTACCTAGGAGCAGAGTTGCTGGGTGAGATAGCAGTTCTATGTCTAACTTATTAAAGAATCACAAAAATATTTTTCACAGCATCTATACTATTTTACATGTCCACCAGTAATGTATGAGGGTTCTAATTCTCCACATCATCAACAGTTGATATCTTCCTTTATTATTATTATTATTGCCATAATTATTATTGCCAGTGGATAAGAAATGGTATCTCATTGTGGGTTTTAAGTTTCTTAATAACTAATGATGTTGAAAATCTATTCATGTGCTTATTGGGTATTGAAATACCTTCCTGAGAGAAATGTCTATTTAAGTCCTTTGTCCATTTTTAAATTAAATTGTCTTTTTTGGCAAATATTCATTTTTAAATCTCTTAAGCAACTATCTTTTTTTTAATTCTTCATGTCTATAGATTGGTTTTATCAATATTTGGTAGGATATTTTCCCCTAACACTTAATATTTTCCTCTAATATTAATATTTTCTTCACCATCCTCCATGTTTACATCTTACAATTATCTTCTGGGGCACGGAGGGCCAGTTCACAGTATCTAACATATCTAAGAGTAGCTTACTAAGTTAAAAAGAGATCATGCTACTAGATTAACAGGTCAAGATTAACTTGGTCATTTAAATTCAGCCAATATTTTTGGAACACTCCTATATACAAGGCACTGTGTGGGCTTTGTTAAAGTACTTAATTAAGTATCAGTCTCATGAGCATTGAAAATCTTCACAATGGTGCTACTATTCATTTCATGTGTTCAGTTCCTTGGCAAAAACTTTATTGAAATGATCTAATCAAATCTCTGAACTCTGAAATGTCATGTAGTTTGCTTTTCATAGGACTTTTGTAAGATTAAGTAATAGACTAAAAACAATGGAACATCTTTCTAAGAATAATCTTACAGTATTTTTGGATTGTAAATATTATTATTTTAGTATCCTAAAATAGTTGGCACTACTCAATGACATTCTTCATGAACAAAAGCATATTACATTTATTTGAAAAGCATACATTTTCTCTATGGAAGGAAGTGTAACAATACCAATTGTGTTTTAAATCCATGGGGACCATTAAAAAGAGTTACATAAATAATATTGTGGCTTTTCTGAGCTTTGGGGTAGGCAGATTATGAAAAAAAGTTAAGGTTATTAATTTACAGATGTAAAACATTTCCCTCATTTCAAATTTAACACTCAACTTTTAAGAAGTTTTTTTAAAGAAAGCTCAACTATAAGGAAATCATAGATATACCAAGATATGTATCATTTTTATCAGAGTATTTAACATGATTTTATACCATAGAATTAATAAGTACTCTGTATTAAAAAAAATCAAAAAAAAATCAAGCCATAAAATTCATACTTCATCTATTTATAAAAAGTACCCATCACTGGACCACCTATCAGTTCAAACATTTTATCAAACCTTGGGGCACCTGACTGGCTTAATCAAAAGAACACGTGACTCTTGAACTTGGGGTCATGAGCTTGAACCCCAATTTGGGTATAGAGATTACTTAAATTAAAAACAAAGTTCCAGTCCAAATATTTCATCAAACTTTTATTTAAAAAGCATGACTTTAATTTAAAGAAAAAAGCCTGGATAGTTCAGTCGGTTGAGCGTCTGCCTTTGGCTCAGGTCATGATCCCAAGGTCCTGGGATCAAGCCCTCAGCAGTGGGCCTGCTTCTCCCTCTCCTCCCTGCTTGTGCTGTCCCTTGCTATCCTCTCTCCTTCTAGTAGATAAATAAAACCTTCTTTTTTTAAAAGTATGACAAAGAAGAATATCTAATGAATGACAAGGGAACAATGTATACTGTATAATCCCACATAATCCTGGTACTAAGGATCTAGGAACCACACTCTGAAAACCTCTACCTTAGATCATGGCAAAGAGTCTTTCTATAGAAAGAGTCATTTAAAGAAGTATTAGAAAAAATCTTCCAAGATACTTAGTCATTCCTACGGTGGTTGCAGGCTTTGACAGACTCAAGTTAAATAGGAAACAGGAGCTCAAGGGTATCAGTTCACAATCGGTGTGTATATAACAAAATGGCACTTTCAATCTCGGACAAATAAAGCTATCAATCAGTCAATAAGAACTTGGAGCTCTGGACATATTAAACACTTCAGCTAACATTTAGAAGAGCACTCTAGAAATCTCCTGATGTAGAGAAATAAATCTCCTGTTTTCAAGACTCTCTCATTTTTTTGTTTCCTATTGTTAAATACATGTTAAATGGTGAATCCAAAAGACAAAAAAGGAGATTCCCAGGTGCCAGGAACAAAGAGAAAATTCTAATCAGAGCCAAAAGAACAAGCTGATGTATAAAGCCCACGGAGATTTGAAACCTGGATACAGGCCCTGGAAGCTGAGGTTCTAAATCCCCACTGGAAAATGGAAGATGATGTCTTAAGTGACTAAGACTGGGGTAACTGGGATAAGCCCCTCTGCAGAACCCTGAGGCCAGGAGGCGCCACAGCGAGAAGTCAGTGAAAAGAGGATCAGAAACTCTATCTTCTGGCTAGGGAAGCAGTGAAGAAGTTTGCTGTGTATCCTGGGCCTTGCGTTACACAGTAACCAGAACACGTCAAAGGCAAAGGGAAAACCTTAAAATCAGAGAGAAAACGGATTACCCAGAAAGGTGAGACCATTATGCTGACAGCAGACATGACATCAGCAGGAATCAAGGCCAGAGAACCACGGAGAAATCTTCAAAGTGCTGAAAAAACCAATACTTAATTCTATATCTTCCTAAATGATACTTCAAAAGAGAGGGCAAGACAGACATTTTCAGCCAAAGACTAAAAAAAACTGCCCTTGCTGAAAGAACCACTAAAAATATATCCCAATAAGGAGTGTATGCAAAAAAGAATCATCATCATCATCATCATCATCATAATAATAAAATCTAAATAAGTCCTGATTGTAACGAAACCTAAAATATACAAAGTTGGGGGTGGGGAGAAGGGAGGTTAAGTAAAATCAAGGTAGAACTAAAATAATAGAAGTAACAGGAGGGAGAGAGCTGAGTTAAAGAGGTTTCAAGTCCTACAACTTAGAGGAAACAGGGTAAATTTGAGAATTTAAGTCAAATATGTATGTAAAATATAAGTGTAATTGCTAAATTAGCAAAAAAGAAATATGTGATTTTCAAACCAGATGTTTAGAAAAAAAGGAAATAAAGGAAACTCAACCAATACTTTAGAAGCCAGAAAAGAAGGGGAGGAAAAAAATCAAAGCATGAGACATAGAAAACAGGAAAATTAGAAATAAATAGAAATACATAAATAAACACATTAAGGAAAACAGAGTAAACTCTCCAAAGGTAAAAGGTTACTGAGATTAGAAAGGAAAGGATATTAAGTTTAAAAGAAAACTAAAATTAATTCCACAAAAATCAATTCAATTTCAATTAGAAGAATGCTAGCTTTTCTCTTGAATAAAGAGCTAAAATAGTAAGCAGAATCGTTTTTAACATGCCAGTGGTTTTAACAATCTAGTAGATTGCTACAAGTGTTCTGAAAACTCAGATTCACAAAGTTATGCAACAGCAAATGGAATCAGAATTCCCCAGTGGTTTGAGACTTATTCTTTGGAGAATCAATGAACTTCTTTGCAACAGAAAACAACCTTATATTTCACTCCCATCTCTCAAGAGAAGGTCCAGACAAGGCAGTGATTCAAGGCCCTGACTGGGATAAAGTGTGACTTTCAAGACGTCGGACAAGACTTCTTTCATGATCTTTGGCAGAGTCTGCGATGCTCATGTAAAAGCAATGATTCATGGGGACCTATGGAGCTTCCTCCTTCATGAAAACAGCAAAACCAGATGTATTACCAGGTATGCCATCAGTTTTGATGGCAAGCCACTTTTCACTGTTTTCTCTCTCAATGGTCTTTCCGTGTCCAAAATGGGTTCACAAAACGAGAATCTTGATGGCCTCAGCAGGCTCATAAAAAACAAAAAAGAGCAACTAGCTTCACTAAGGAAACGCCGGAATTTCATTCGGTTACATGCTCAAAGAAAATGGCTAACTGCCAAGTCCTTTAAAATCTTGACTTGCGAGAAAACAAGGAAAAAAGTCAACCGTTCTGGAAGAATAATGTCATCTGAAAGAGGCCTTCATGGTTTGGTCCCTGGTCACAAACCATCAGGGGTTCAGAGAACTTCAGAGACTGGGACCTCTCCAAACATTTTTGGAGAGGTCACTACTTTTGCTTACCAGATTTTGTGAGATAAGGCTTTTTGGTGCTGGGGTAAGTCTAAATTTCATTAAGGTTCAAGTCTTTTCAAAATAAGCCACCTTCTTGTGAAAAGAAGTCACACTATGCAGTGTGTTTTCTGGCAGGGCAGACATAGAGGCGTTTTCAGCTGTGTAGCTTCATTAGCAAGAATCTTGCCGGAGAAAAACCACGACTTTGTATCTCTGCACATTCAGTCTTTTTTTTTTTTTCTTAAGATTTTATTTACTTATTTGACAGAGAGAGAGAGATCACAAGTAGGCAGAGAGAGAGGGAGAAGCAGGCTCCCTGCTGAGCAGAGAGCCCAATGCGGGGCTCAATCCCAGGACCCTGAAATCATGACCCGAGACAAAGGCAGAGGTTTTTGTTTTGTTTTGTTTTGTTTAAGGTTTTATTTATTTATTTGACAGAGAGAGAGAGAGAGAGATCACAAGCAGGCAGACAGGCAGGTAGAGAAGGGGGAAGCAAGCTCCCTGCTGAGCAGAGAACCCAGATGTGGGGCTCGATCCCAGGACCCTGAAATCATGACCCAAGACAAAGGCAGAGGTTTTTGTTTTGTTTTGTTTAAGATTTTATTTATTTATTTGACAGAGAGAGAGAGATCACAAGCAGGCAGACAGGCAGGCAGAGAAGGGGGAAGCAGGCTCCCTGCTGAGCAGAGAACCCAGATGTGGGGCTCGATCCCAGGACCCTGGGATCATGAGCTGAGCCGAACGCAGACGCTTAACCAACTGAGCCACCCAGAAGCCCCCAGTTTTCAATGATTCTTATCAATGGGAAACTGTCTGACATTGTCTCCACATGCAGCAACGATGAAAACTGAACATAATCTAAAGATACACTAATGATCCACGACATTATACTTGTTTAAGATAAAGAAAAAAATACCTAAGCGATTTTGACTTTAAGGGGGACTAAAAATGTTTTTAAAAAGCCAACTGTCGAAGAGAAAAATATACTTTTTAACCCCCCCCCCTTTTTTTTTTACATTTTCAACCTTCAGTTCACAGACTCCTAAAGTCCTAAACTCCTTTAACATAGACAGGTAAAGAATTCTTGGTCTTATATCTCTAAAGTCATTATAAATATGCATCTGAAATGAAAAAATATTAGCAAATGTTGGACTTGACTATTGGGGCAGGATATATTTTCCAAAGACAGCATAACAGTATCTCTGGTGCCAAATGCTTTTCTAGAATTTGCCGCCCTCCCAGCAAGAGGTGAAGTCTCTCTGGGTGTGCATATGCACACACTTATAACCAACAAAATGCAGCAAATGTGACGTGCATAACTTGTTAGGTTTTATTAAAAACAAAACAATGCAACATTCTCCTCCTTTACATTAACACTTAAGTTTGATCTGACTATGCTGAGACCACCGTGTTGCACACAGCAAGGCCACATACATGTATAGGTACTCTAGTCAATGGTCCTAGACTCTGCAAGCCTTCCTAGCCCCAATGCCAGACATGGCGGTGACAAACCTTCAAATTATGAAATAATTATCCATATTACTCTAGCCACTAACAGTTGATCCCAACCTTCAGGTTTTCCCAACTACAACACCCATCATCATAAGAGCTGAGAAAACTATCTCCACTGTGCTTTTTTGGAGTCCCCAACTCACAGACTCCACATGCATAATGAAAAATGTTTTATGCTACTAAGTTTTGTAACAGGTTTTAGGCAACAATCCTAACTGGATCTCAGGGGGAAAAAAGTTAATCTCATTTCTAAACTCACATATTTTTTAAACTAAACAAAGTGAGTCGTCCTATCTACAAAAGATTGGGGGAAATCTGATAAAATTATACATGGGCTTTCTCTTGTGTCTACCATCAAAAATTTTAAATAAGTAAATCAAATTCTGGGTACCTCGATGGTTCAGTCAGTTAAGTGTCTGCCTTTGGCTCAGTTCATGATCTCAGGGTCCTGGGATGGAGCCACACATAGGGTTCCCTGCTCATCAGGGGAGCCTGCTTCTCCCTGCCTGCTGCTCCCCCTACTTGTGCTCTCTGTCAAATAAATTTCTTTAATTTAAAAAAAAATTATAAATAAATACATAAATCAAAATTTGTACTAACCGCTCCTGATTTTCACAAGTGACATTAAAGGTCTTTTATACTTCAACTCTTAATTAAGTCCTACAGAAATTATATGAACAGGCTCATAGGCTAGATAAATTGCTTATCTAACCTGTAATTTCTTTTCCTTTGGGAAAAGAAAAGAATATTCTCTTCCCAGTATTTAGAAAGAATGATTAACAAAGTCCAACAATACCTAATGTGTCTTCTATATGTAGTCTACAACTGATAGTGATCATTTATTGCACAAGCTAAGAGCCTGGAAAACATACATTCTAAACAAACTAGTTTTAAAAGAGAATAATCCAAACCAGCCATTATAAATGCAACAAGGTAGATGAAATCTTTCTAAAGGACAAACACTGACTCAAGGCAATAGAAACTGGTTCTGAAACAACCTGTCTAGAATGATTATTCAGAAAATTCCTTTTATCTCTTCTATAATCTGGAACCAAAAATAAAGAAAGAAAAAAAAATACATATCAACAAAAGTACATAAACTGGTGAGGAGTGAATAAGCATGACTTACCATGGCCCTGCTGATCCTCAAGGACACCAAGGTCCCCCTCCAAATCTTAATGTATAGTTCTTATTCTAGCTAGAAACCCTGTGGAGCAGGGAACTGATATGATCACATCTATAGCTTAAGAAGACCAATCCAGTGGCTATGTTTAGGCCAGGAAAGGCAAGGAGAGAGAGACTACTTTTAAAGTTTAGGCACAAAGAGGGCTTAGACAAAGGCAATGAAAACAAAAATAGAAAAGCTAAAGATGAAAAATTTTTGAAAGAAAAATTAATAAGGAGAACATAGGCAGTAACCTCTACGACATTAGCCACAGCAACTTCTTTCAGGACATGTCTCTAAAGGCAAAGGAAACCCAAGCGAAAATGAACTTTTGGGACTTCATCAAGATAAAAAGCTTCTGCACAGCAAAGGAAACA
>CM052802.1:44822493-44846151 GCA_028533885.1 Nasua narica | reverse complement strand
ACACACACACCTACACCTTGAGGGGGCGCCTGACTGACTTAGTTGGTAGAGTCTGCAACTCTTGATCTTGGTTGTGAGTTTGAGTCCCATGTTAGGTGTAGAGATTACTTAAAAATAAAATATTAATATATAAATACATATAAAATATATAACATATAAGTATAAAGATATATATTTAACTCCTGAGTACTCTTCAAAAAGTAGAGATGTTCCTAAAGAAAGTAAAGACAGACTGAAAGGAAAATTAGTCAGGGAAGTAGGGCAGAGGCGTAGGCTGAGGAGGGAAGAGAAATAGAGAAAACCTGACTTCCTGTCATACTCGCTATCTTCCTGACTGCTGGTTTTCATTTGCCACTTCCTCATTCACCTCTGCACAGCTTTATCCGGACTCTGTGTGACCGCCAGCACCCCAGCACCAGTGGTTCCATGGTGACAGGTGGGATCAGCTGTAACGTATTGTCCCTTGCAGTTTTTCCGCATAGCACAGAGCGGGCAGGGTGGAATGGCAGTTAACAGACTTGCACCATTTCTTCATCTCTCTTGCCACTATGGTACTGGTAACAGGCCACTCTGCAAACTGTAGTGGAATGCCTGGAACTTTCCCCTGTCATCAAAGAATAAGCTTTTGCTTTTTTAAATGTGTGAAATGCAACTGATAAAAAGTACATTTGCTGTGGATCCCTTGAGAAGAACTTTAAAATGTCTATGAGGAAGACATTTTAAATGGCTCTAATTCTTACTAACATATTTCTTTTTATCAACCTTAAAACTATTTTGTTCAATGGGGCGCCTGGGTGGCTCAGTGAGTTAAAGCCTCTGTCTTAGGTTCGGGTCACGGTCTCAGGATCCTGGGATGGAACCCCACAGGGGCTCTCTGCTCAGCAGGGAGCCTGCTTCAGAATATGATTCTCCCTCTGCCCCTCCCGCCCCCTCCACTCATGCTTGCTCGCTCTCTCAAATAAATAAATATTTTAAAAGAAAAAAAAAAGAATATCCAAATATATCAGAAACTCATACAACTCAATAGTAAAAAAAAAAAATCCAATTAAAAAATAGGCAGAGGAACTGAATAGACACAACAAACGGCCAACAAGTACATAAAAGGAACCCGAACATTACTAATAATCAAAGAAATGCAAATCAAAACCACAATAAGCTATCACTTCACACCTATATAATGACTATCATTAAAAAGACAAGAGATAACAAATGCTAGTGAGGATGTAGAGAAAAGGGAACCCATGGATTCCTCATCATAGAGAAGTCTCTGTTTCAAAAACAACATCTACAACTGGGCTTTCATTTCCTAATAATTAATACTTTAAATATCATCTTTTTTCCCAATTAACTCTTAGAAAGTGAATTAGTACTCAACGATGGTACTCTACCATCTACCAACGATGGTCCTCAACGATGGTACTCTAAAATAACAAAACTGCACACCATATTCATATTGGTTGAGATAATATGCTTAAGAATTTTAGGGAATTAAAAATCACTTACCAAATGCTTCTTCTGGCAAGTCATTACAAATACCACTTCATAATTAATAGAAAACTGCCAAACTGGAGCTTTTTAAACAATATATTTATATTCTTAGGATCATGGACTGCTAGTAGAATCTTTTTTTGTTCTGTTTATTCATTTATTAATTCAACAAACATTTATGGACCACCCGCTACGTGCCAGGCATATAGGAACTGGGGATAAAAAGTCTCTGCCCCTTAAAGTGTGCACAGTCTAAGGAGAAGCTCTCATTCTGAAAGCAAAGAATTTATGACTAGAAGAGACCTTATAGTTCCCCTATTTCACAAATAAAGAAACCAGCTTTCAAGGCTAAGTAGCCACTCAGGCCAACGGATACTCAGGTCTATAGATTTCCTGCCCCTGTGTTCTTTGCACCACATATTTTCTTTGATTGAGTGGTGATGGATTCCTTCCATGTGGGTGAGGCAGAAACAGGGAACTGTGGGCAATATGCATACAGTTACCAAGTTAGAAACACCTAATGGATACAGACAATATAAATATTTAACAATTTAGAGACAGAAATCCCTAATAGATGTGATATCATGATAAAGCCCCAAGAAGAAACTAAAAAACTAAAATAAGAAACTGAAGTGAAATAAGGTAATGTAATGGTAAACCTTCCAAGCCATAATTATGGCTTTTCCTCTGTTCACTGACATGTTAAGTGGGGATATTAAAAGTACTTATTTCATACAACTGTTGTGAAAAGTACATTAATTCTTGAAAGCATTTAGTAAGTCTAGTAAATACTCAGTAAATATCACTTGATATTTATCAAATGATAAATATCATTTATCATGTCTATTCTTATAGACAATCACTTCTTACATGCACAAGTATGTCATATAAAGACAAAAAAATGATCTTTAAGGATTTATCTCATTATTATAATGATAGCCCTATTTTTCTAGCACTCAGTAAAATCTAGTATTAAAACATGGATTTCAGAAAAAATATTTAATATGTATAATATCTAATATCATCCCTTTCTCAGTCCTAAAATTACAAGAATAAAATTATTATTTTATTAACAATGAATTGTATTAATGAGTTCTATTGATTAATTACATTGATTAATTATTACTTATATTAATTCATAATTTAAATTAAGTAAATCATCATGTAGTTCAGTATTCCTAAGATTATAAATCCTAAGTATCATTAAGAGAATGTTTAAAGGTGACTTTCAAGTAATTAAAAAGTTTATGCAGCTTTTCTCATCTTATATAAAATATTAATCGATATCTTTGAAATAGCTATGCATGGAATACATCAATGAAACTATTTCATATTACTATCACTCATCATCCAAAATCAACAACAAAACAAATAACATATTGATATCCACTTACTGCAATCTCTCTACAAGCCGACATGGATATTCCTGTGCCTTCAATTTGCTTCAATGCATATTCCTTTTCATCTTTTCTGCATATAAACAAAAAAAATTATTTTTTCTAAACATTATTTTCAGATTCAAAATCATAACTACAAAAACAATAAAAATACACTAATCTCTCAGTGATATATAAACACTCTCACTATGCATGCATTGCTCACTGCTTCTGATATTACAACTACAGAAATATGAAATACCAAAAAAAATTCATGTTACAATGAAAACAGTAGACAGAGCCAAAACACAAAATTCAAAATTGAAACAGGATACTAAACACAGCACTACTTTCAAAAAGTAAACAAGTATAAATATAAACTCAGGCATATTGCAAGATAATTCTACTCCTGTCTTAATTATCTGTAATCTATGAAAGCATTCTGTTATAAACATTAACTACAAAAATAAATGACAGATGTAAACTTCTATATTTGTTTAAAGTAATTTCATAGTATAAGAACCACTTAATAGGAGGGATGCGCTATAGAAGAATATTGACCCATTGGGACATCCTACTTCTGATCTAGAATAGGGAACGTTCGAAAGCCTCAAAACCTCAACCAAAAGTCTTGGAAAGTCTTTAAAATGCTAGCCACCAATATCTCATTCTCAAGAACTCTAGGAAAAATAATTGTTACAGTGAATTTTCCAAATAATGTAGGCAGGGTTAGGAATTCTGGGAAATTCCAGTAATTACCAGGGTGCTCAACCAAGGGAAGACATCAGTTCAATAACGGTGATCCAGTCCATAAAAATGTAGTATCACATGAGGGGCATCCAGGGTGGCTCAGTCAGTTAAGCGTCTGCCTTTGGCTCAGGTCATGATCCCAGAGTCCTGGGACCAAGCCCCGCATCCAGCTCCCTGCTCCGTGGAGAGTCTGCTTCCCCCTCTCCTTCTGCCTGCTGCTCCCCTACTTGTGTTCTCTCAACTTAATTAATTAAATATTTTTTAAAAAATAGTATCACATGAGTAGAGCAACACAGTATCCTCAGGGTACCGACACCAGAACCGGACACAGCAAAATGTCAGAAATGCGGTTGATATTGTGGGTTGTTCTGATAAGAGGAGTATCATCCACACCCTCTGAGTTTTGTCTTTTGACTTTATTGGAGCCTCAGCAACTTTCATCATGTCATGATGGTTTTCTCAAATGACAGCACCTAAATGGTGCCATATCTGTCCTACTTACCTATTCCTTATCTTCACCATTGTGTGTTTCCTAGCAGATAAAACAATTTCTTAAGTAGGCTCCACACCTAGCATGGAGTCCAACATGGGGCTTGAACTCACAACCCTGAGATCCTGAGATCGAGACCTGAGCTAAAATCAAGCTAAAATCACCTAACTGAATGAGCCACCCAGGTGCTCCGGAAACAAAGCAGTTTAAGAGGTTATTTGTTATATGCTTTTTAAAACATTTTATGTGCCTTTTGAAGATTTTCACAATCATCTACGGTTTGAGCAAATAAGTTAATTATAGCTACTTTCTCCCACAATCAGTTTGAAAATTATATCCACTAAGCAGCATTTTGACGAACAGAAAACACACCAGTTACATCAACAGGATATAGACTGTTATGCAATTATTAAAATGATAATCACAACCATCATCAGAAAATGGAAAATGTTTACTATGTATTAGTGAGAAAACACACACATTATACCAGATAGAAATATACATACATCTAGACATATGCTGAAGATGATTAAAAAAATGAAAATCAGTTGTGTTAAGACGCAGGAACTTATGTTAATTAACTTTAGTGCTAGTATTATATTATATTGTCTTTTAAATTAGAATTAGAGGGAAAAAGAGAAAAGCCAAAATAATTGACACCACAAAAGTAGTCACCTACTAAAATAATCTAAGGATTTATTAATCTCAAGATACTAAGGTATCTTCAAAGTAATATCTTAGACATGTTTTAAAAAGCACAGTCAAAACGAGGGAAAGCTTAAGTGATCACTTTTTCTTTTTTCTCTATCCTGTTTCCTCCAAACACAAAACTAGACTTTTTCGGCCCACCCAGAAGCCACTAAGAAGTATAAACAGCAGGTAACAATGTAATTAAAGCCAAATGTTCCCCACTCCAGGCCTTAAATGTACTTAAATGTACTTGTAAACATGTGTGTTGGAGCACTTATGCCTGAGATGTTTAACACAATGTTTATGATGCAAATTTCACACTTAGTAATTTATTTAACTACCAAGTACTATTGCTAAATATTTAAGAAATTTGTTAAATTCTTAAAACAAAATTATATAAGCTTTCTGGCAAAATTTTCAATGAAATCATAATTTTTGTAAAACAGAAATATTTCAATCCCCAGTTCCCCTAAATGAAGTGCTCCAGAAGCTCATGTAATTGCATGGTTTTATTTTTAATACTGTAAAGAATATTACACAATCTGGATAGGTTATTGTTGCTATGGAAACTATAAGTTTTTTTTTTTTTTTTGCAGTAAGTCAAAAAGTGCAAAATTAACACATCACATTAATGACTTCTGAATTTCACATCCAGGCTGTCAAAGGAATTTGAAAGCTTGAGCAGAATAAACTGAAGCATAGGACTTTACTCTGAATTATATGGATGGGATCTAGGAACAAACCCAGTAATTATTTCACTTAATAAGTTTAAATATAACTTCCATCTGCTAAATTAGCAAAATACCCAAAGATCTGCAAACTGAAGATTTATCTGCAGCTTTGACATTGAGAACGAAAGAAATGGATATCTCATGGCCATTTCTCCTGTATATTAACTGGCAGATGATGAATGATAATGTGGCACCTCGGAGGTTCACCGTATGAAGAAGTGGCAGATCCCAGAGGGCACAGGGGACTCACTTTCACCACAGTACTATGTCAGTGCCAGTCTTTGGTCAGATGCCGACACCTTAGTTATGGAAACTGCAGATGTGTCCTTTCCCACAATGCCCACAGATATTTCAATGATTAGCACCTGGGGCAGAGAGGTTTTGTTGCTCTCAACCTATGGAAGTGCTGCCCCTCTTGGGTGCTTTCTCCAAGTGGTAGTGACAATTCATATCCCACAGCTTAGGTGTCTCAGGCACACATAATATAAGTATCGTAAAGGAATAATTTGTTCTTTTATGTGAAGAGGCTGAAAAGCAGGTAAACCTGCCCCACCTACATTGCTACAATAGCCTGGCTTTGGAGGCTACTTGTTCTTTCTTAAAATAATTTATTTCTAAATTACTTTCACTTCTAAATAAAAACCTGTATCCCTGAAACAAATAATACATTATATGTTAATTTAAAAATTAAATTAAAAATTAAATAAATACTTTATTATTTACTGTAATAAAGACAAACCAATTCCAAAGCCTTCAGAGAAACTGCTTTCTAAATTTTAGTCCATATTAGACACCATGGTTAGAATAGCTGCATATTGATAATAATTAAAGGTTACTAAATAAATCCAGGAGAATCAAAAATATATCACTTTGTAGCATAAACATGGATATATTTAATACGTACTTTTTTAAATTTAAAGACATTTCTTCTATATGGCTGTAATGCATATCAAAACCACCTGGGCTTCCCTCTCAGCAGTGACAAAGAAAAACAATTATTCAACAAGAACATTATGTAATAACAAAATAGAAAAATAAATTTGGAAGAGACTGCAATTCTACTAAATTTTCCATCTGAAACATTATGTTCTGGAAAACTCATGATGCAAGCAATTCTAGAGATAGTAGAAAACATAAGAAGCACATATTTGTACAAATTGTAGAAACTGCTGCCTTAAAATGAAAGCTTAATCCCAGGCAGAAAATCAGGCTCAGTGGCAGAATTTAAATGTAATTCAGGAAAGAATGTCTCAAGCTTAAAGAAGCAAGTTCAGGAACACCTCTTGAATGAAATATTAGGAACTGGTTTAATGAAAACAATAGTCTCATGCGTTTCAATAATGTCCAAACTTGGTGACCAGTCTCCAGCCACCTTTAGCAAGGTAAAGCACCATTCGGCAGCCTGTATGTACAAGTGTAGGCCAAAACCCCATCTGTTGTCATCATCATTAGGCCCAAGGCTTTTTTGACTCCTATCAATACTACTACCAAGTGTCTAGATCAGCCCTGGGCCATCTTTGGTCCAAAGGATCCATGACAGACAAAAAAAAATTAGAAGCACCTTTCAATATAAGAAAAGGAAATTCAAGCTCAAGCAAGGCTAAGATAAAAGTTGTAATCTTCATGGGGTGCCTAGGTGGCTCAGTCCAATGAGTGTTTGATTCTGCCTTTTGGCTCAGGTTATGATCTGAGGGTCCTGGGATCAAGCCCTGCATGGGGCTTTCTGTGCTGAGGAGTCTGCTTGAGTATTCTTTCTCTCTCCCTCTCCTTCTGCCCCTCCCTCTGCTCATTCTCTCAAATAAATCTCTAAAAAAATTTTAGTCTTCAAACTAACAGGGTTAAAATCCTTTTCTTATTGTTTATAAGGAAAACAGAAGAAGCTTATTATTTTATTTTACATCAACCAACAAAAAACTACTGAGTTAATATTGTATGTCCCAACACTGTGCCAAACTCCGAAGATGAACAAAATCGGAGACTGACAACCCTAGATATCATGAAGTTCACAACCCACCTGGAAAGGGATTCTGGGTGAGTGGGGAACACAAACAAATAACTCTGATATGACTTCCCTACACCCAGGATGTATGCATAACAGACACAGAGAGGATGAGACTAACATTTCTCTCGAGCTTCAGGGAAGGTAACCCCATGAGTGATGCCTTTAAGGGAGGAGTTCCCCAAGCAGAGAAGGAATGAAAGGGTCAGAGAATTGCAGGCAGAAGTATAGCATGAGAAAAATAACAGAGGCATAGTACGGAAACTGCTACTATTCAGTATGGCTGGAAGGTGGGGCATGATACAACGAGCAAGAGACAGGGTTAGAAAAGTAAGGGGAAGGGACTATGTGAGTTCTGTGAAAAAGCTTGTGTTTCGTATGTCAACAGTGTGGAACGAAAGGTTTTTAGAAGACAAAAGGTAGTTAGCAGATCTTTGCTCAGAAAGATAACTCTGGTAACTAGAAACTGGTGGCAGAGCAAACATCTGGTAGTTTGCGTCAAATGTGGAGATAAGAGAAGATGAAGAGCTAGATTAGAACAGTGGCAGCAGAGAACAGATATGGATTCAAAAGACATTTCTGAGTCAGAACTGACAGAATTTAGTAACCGATTTGATTCTGAAGGTGAAAGAAAGGAAGACTCTGAAGACAGATGGAGTCTCCACTTTGTCTAATTGTGTAAATGAGAACACCACTAGCCAGAGAGATGATGGCATGAATAAACGGAGACCAGGAAATAATATGATTTTACTCCACAGGCAACGGAAGTTATGTATGAAGATTAATCTCATTAGGAAGAATTGAGATTAAGGTGTGAAAAACAATGAGGAGGTGACAGCAATGTTACGTGAGCAGGTAAGGACCTGGGTTCATAGAATGTTAGCTCCAAAACGGGTGTAAGACGACCCTGTTAAACCCTCTTCATTTTAAAGATGAAGAAGCTAGGCAAACAGCCGGAAGCAGAGCTGAGACGAAATCTTCTAGTTCCAAGTCCAACATTCTCCGTAACAGAGTGGTAACAGTAAGACTGGAGAAAAGAAAGAACCCTCGTGACAGTCATTCTAAAAAAGGAATTTTTAAAAAGGACCAAGTTAACAAATAGTGAAGATCAGGGAGGCTGAATCAAGAAGTCTGAGGTTCTGAGCTTGCTGATGGGGAGGATGATACCACGAAGAACAAGACTCGGGCAGATCTCAGAAGAGCCTTCAGTTCACAAATGATTCTTGTTGACAGAAAAATTCCAACCAAAAATGAAAATACCTGAGAAGTTCAAAAGGGAGATGCCCTAAAGGTGTTTACTGAGAAACTAACTTAGTAGTCTCAGACTGAAAGGAGTTGAGCCTACAAATATGTTACCAGAGTAGAGGAAGTAGCCCAAAGATGACCGTGTTGGTGAGTAGAAAAGAACTCGAGGCGAGAAGGGGAAAAGGGAGACAGACAGAGAAGGAAGGAAAGACAAAAGGCAGAACAATTTCTGAACACTTCTCTCTTACATTCTTTAAGAAGACAAACTATTCCATCAATGTGTCAAATTTCCTTTTCTAAACCTTAAGAGAATTGAAACAATGAAATTGGAACAGATATAGTATCCAAGATGGTACATTACCAGTTTTTATAGTTAAGTTTTATCAATAAGACATCCTTCAAACAATATGACAACCCAAGTCTTACCAACAATTTTTTCTTCAAGAATGAGGACATAAATCAATATCCTATCCCATTCTTTCAGTATGTGATGATTGGGCTTAACAGATTAAGAGGTTTTTGTATGACACAGGGGAAAACATAGCTGTATAGAATAAAAAAATTGGAAAACCAAAAAAGATCACTTAGGTTTACATTGGTATTATTCTGAGTTATTCAATATCATGAACTCAGTATTCAGCCAGCCTAACAGTAACGATCCTTTATTGGGGAACTCTTTCCTTTATTATATGGTACCACAATATTTTTAAATTTTTTATCATGAAATTTTCCAAAACCGAACAAAAAAATAAATGACAGTGACATTCTATGTATCTGTCACACAGCTTCAACAATCAACACATGGCCAGTCCATTTCACTCATAAACAGTTCAACATCATAATATTTTTAATTATCAGGAATTTTTTATTTAAATGATAATAGACTTTTAAAATAATTCTGAAATATTAAAAACCTGTAATACAAGTTCCTCTATTTTGTATTCCTCTTATTAATGAAAAATGTCAAATATGTCAAATAGTACTAGCACCCTCTTAACGTCTTCTTCTATCAAACATTTCATCTACTCATTCTCTAAACATCACCAAAATACAGTAATGGTCTCCTTATTAAAGTTCAGGATTCCCTTGCAACATGGAAATTTGCCAAGTTTCTCTTTTTGCCTTCATTCTTTTGAAAGACTGCCTTTATTCAGGTTTTCTTAAAAACTGACCAGCGTATCTCTTTCTCTAGAAAACCATCTTTCCTTTTATACTATGTCCATTCAGAATTCCAATTCAGATAAACATTTACTAATTCAAAGGCTCTAAAATGGTAAAATTTCCGAAACTCCTATTATGGCAAATTTCCATGGCTCAGAGTTATTTTAATTAAAACAAATATATCTACGGTAATACTTTAAGACATAAGGCATCAAAGTGTTAAGTTTAAAACAAATAATTCAGGATTCTATTACACAGAAAGCAATCATTAGCAAATATGTCATATAAACCAAATTGTAAATATAAAATATTACCTTTCAGGTGCCTTGGTGGTTCAGTCAGTTAAGTGGCTGCCTTCGGCTCAAGTCATGACCCCAGGATCCTGGGATCGAGCCCCCCATCGGGCTCCCTACTCTGTGGAGAGTCTGATTCTCCCTCTTCCTCTGTCCCTCCCCCTACGTGTGCTCTCTATCTCTCTGTCAAATAAAATCCTTAAAAAATAATAATAATAAAATAATATATTACCTTCCTAGGAGAATTCTTGAATCTCAAATCAGATTTATTTGCTACAGAAGGTCATATAGCAAGTAATGCCATTCTTTCCTTTTGGTAATATTTTACTAAGCATGTGCTGTGTGCCAGGCCCTGTGTTGGGCTCTAGGAACAGTAGGAAGAACAAGATGATCCTTTCCATTGTGACCCTTTACACTGAGAGGCACAGTCGCAAGGGACACAATCTGATAAGCAGTACAGCAGATGTATATGCAAAGAACATCAGATAAAGAATGGAAAGGCTTTGGTTCTGATAGAAGGCTATCAGGTATGTAAGTTCAAAGGGAGTATCTGAGTGGACCTTGAGACGTGAGTACAATTTCATTAAGCAAAAAAGAAGGGTCAGGGTCTTATGGACACTAAAAATATGGACCAAATGTGAAGATTAAAATCTATGCTATATTCAAGAGATTAGCAGAAGACATATATAGCAGGAACACGAGAGATGAAATAACACAAAAAGAGCAAAGTAGAATTAGCATAGTCCTATATGGTATGCTAAGAAGTTGGCGTATTTCCTGTATAATGAATGGGAAACCAAATCAGAAGTTTTTAAGCAAGAGAAACATATGATCAAACAGGTACTCCCAACAACCAGACGGTGTGCAGGATGGATCAGAGGATTTAAAACCAGAGCTTGGGCAAACAGTGCAAAAGTTCTGGAAAGGGTTGATAAGGACCCAAATCAGAGTAAATATAGTTAAGAATGGGAAGAATGTATGCAAGAGGCATTCCAGAGATAAAGTCATCTACTGTAGCCAAATATATAGAGGCTGAAGGCATTAAAGAAATAGTTGATGCATGAATGTGTATGCACATCTGTGTATGTATATGAGAGAGACTCAACAGCCAGAGAAGCAGCTAAAGACAACTGAGGTTTCTCACCAGAGTGTTGTCTCAGTGAAAGTAAAGCCACTTCTGCTATACCTTCTACACTCTCCCCACCCCAATGAAGAATACTGACAATAAGCCAGTTCACAAGCAGAGAATAAATTCATTTTGGACATGGTGATTTTGAAGGGGCTACTAGATAGCCAAAATAAGATGAACAAAAGGAAGTAATAGAAATGTAATTTGGAAAAGAAAACATGTCTACACTGGCAACGTTAAAACCATAGATGTAAATGTGATCACAAGAGAAAGTGCTCAGAAGAAAAAAGGGCTGAAGATGGCAGTCACTGTTCTTTCTTATCATGGCACCCACCTACCAGGGTAAACTAACAGTGCTCACAGCAGAGGTCAAGGGACTCAAAGGCTTCCAGGACCCCAAAATCCACTGATGGCCAAAGAACTTAAAGGATAAGGGGTGCCTGCGTGGCGCAGTCAGGTAAGTGTCCAACTCTTGGTCTCAGCTCAGGTCATGACCTCATAATCAGGGGGTCCAGCTCCATGTGGGGCTCCGTGCTCTGGGCAGAGTCTACTTGAGATTCTCTCTCCCTCTACCCCTCCCACTCATGTGCTCTCTCATTCTCTCTTTCGCAAATAAATAAATCTTTAAAAAAAAAAAAGATCTTAGAGGATTAAAAATAGGACCCATAACCCATTCACAACACCCATGCCACTGGAGTTCGTAAGCCCCCCTCTAATTAATGCTGCCCTCCAGCAGGCTACAGGAAGAAAAACTTTCCAAAGATCTCAACAGGCAAATCCAGATGTGAGATGTGAGACACTCTACAAGAAAATTGGCCTGGCTCCTAAAAAGAAAAAAAAAAAAAAAAAGATTCACAAAAAAGGTAGATGGGAGTAGTCTAGTCAAGACAGGTAACAACCAATAGTGTGCATGAAAATTTCGACTAGACTGTAGTTCAAATAAAAACAACTAAAAAGTCAGGGGACATGGGTGGCTCAGTTCTTGATCTCAGGGTTGTTGAGTTCAAGCCCTGCATTGGGATCCATACTGGGCGTGGAGCCTACTTAAAACAACAACAACAACAACAAAAAAAAACAGCTAAAAAGGTTTATTTGTGGCACACCAGTGAAATATTTAATTTATAGACGAGACGACTTTATCGTTGTTAATTTTATATTTTAATTTTGATTTTATTTTTTAAAAAGATTTTATTTATTTATTTGACAGAGAGCGAGAGAGATCACAAGTAGGCAGAGAGACAGGCAGAGGGAGAGGGGGAAGCAGGCTCCCTGTAGAGCAGGGAGCCCCACGCGGGGCTCAATCCCAGGACCCTGGGATCATGACCTGAGCCAAAGGCAGCCACTCTAACCAACTGAGCCACCCAGGCGCCCCTATTTTATTAATTTTCTTAAGTACAGGATAATTTATGATGGTTATGCAGAATATCCTCATTCTCAAGAGATACAAGTTCAAGTATTTGGGGGTCTTATGTCATAACACTGGCAATTTATTCAAATGGTTCAACAGCAACAAAAGACACACATACATATATATATGTATATATGTATATATATATATATGTATACAGAGTGAGAGTGAGTGAGAGAGAGATAAAGCAATACATAAAAATGGTAACAAAACTGAAATCCAGGTGGAGGGTATGTAGATATTCATTATTCTACAGTTTAAACTTTTTTGGTTTTTTGCAGGTTTTTTTTTTTGCTTTTTTTTTATCATTTATTTATTTGTCAGAGGGAGAGAGCAAGGGAGCACAGGCAGGGGAAGCAGCAGACAGAGGGAGAAGCAGGCTCCCCGCTGAGCAAGAAGCCCAATGCAGGACTCGATCCCAGGATCCTGGGTTCATGATCTGAGCCAAAAGCAGACGCATAACCAACTTAGCCACCCAGGAGTCCCTAAACTTTTTTGCTTGTACAAAACTTTTCTCAATAAAACAAAACTGAGGAGGAAAATAAAATAATAAAATAGGCAGCAATTAGAAAGTTAAAAGAAAAAGATGGAAGCTATATACCGAAGCCAAAAGACAAGTATTAAAACATAGCTGGGCGAGGGTGGTAAAACAAGAAAGGAAGGTCAACAGCAAGAAGACTAGACTAGCCTCTCAAAGTCTGCCTCCAAAGGGCTGAAACTACTTCCAGGTTTATACAAAGAAAACGAGGGGCAAAGGTGGGTGGACACACGCAGGTAGGCAGTGAAGGTCAAATGGATCACTGTCCTGGAGTCAATACCGAGGGGGGGGTCTTACAGGCTCAGGGCAATCCTTATTGCTTCGGGGGTAATTTCAGTTCCCAGCAGGGAATGCTCTGCCCTCAAGGTCTTCTGCCTGAGCCAAGAGACAAATGGGAAAGAAAAACCCAACTAAAAAGTTTGAGTCAAAAGGGAGGCAGCCGAAATCCTCTATCAAGATTAAAAATCAACACTTAAAATTTAAGTATATGTCAGTTTTTCACCATACTACTTAAGTTTCTGCCAAACCTAGACCACTGAGGAATCTTCTTTTGATAAAATTTAGGTTTTGCATGTTTTCCTGGTTATAATCCGCAATCTTTGAAATACACTTGAAAAAGTGAAATCCTTTAAAGGACTTTACTTGAAACTTTAATCAGCATGGCACATAAATCATAGGTAAAAAGTCAGCTATTAACTATTAAGAATTAATTTTCTTTTTAAAAGTTGCCATGGAGGGGGCACCTGGGTGGTTCAGTCGGCTTAGTGTCTGACTCTTGGTTTTAGCTCTCATGATCTCAGGTTCTTACAATTGAGCTTTGCACTCAGTGGGGAGTCGGCTTGGGATTTTCTCTCTCTCTCTCTCCCTCGGCCCCTCCTCCCACTCATGTACTCTCTCTCTAATAAAATAAATATTGGGAAAAAAATAAATAAAATCTTTTTTAAAATTAAATAAGTAAGTAAGTAAGTAAAAGTTTCCATGGAGGTTTACCCAAATTAGTTTGTATAAAAATTCAGGTAAACCTAACATTGTCAAATGATCCACTTCATGAAAATGTCAACCTAAGACCAAATTTTCGTCACTAAAAAGCTAAAGGTCAAGAAGTTAGGAATATAAAGCTGCTGCTCATGGAAGAAAAAAGATAAATACCAATTGATTGTAAGAACCAATCAACTCATAATTTGTGGGGAAACAACGTATTTCTTCTGTTATCATTAAATCGTCTTAAAAACATAAAAAGTAATACCATCCAATAGCACAACACATTTATAACCAGAGTTATAATAATAGCTGCATTTATATGGTCCTCAGTATGAGGCAGGCACCACTTGAAAAGTCTCACTATACTCTTTCAATCCTCACAATATGCTCTGAAGCAGATACTATTGCCATTCCATCATACAGATGAGGACAGTGAAAGCAGAGAGGTTAAGTAACTCACTCTAGACCACACAGCTGGGTAAGGGGCAGACTCAGGATTCCCCTAAACCTAGGAAGTCTGTCTTCAGAGTCTGTGCTTTTAATCACTACAGCTTCTAATTCCCCTTCTGGAAAAAGGGAACAGCATGTCCCGTTGGCAAAAGAGTACTATGTATTTGAAGCTCAGTAAGGCTGATTTAGAATAGGGAAAGCGAAAGAGAGCTGAAGGAGGGGAGGCAGGGCCAGATCAAGCAGAACAAGCAAGCCACATTAAAGAAACTGGGCTTTCTTTTTCTTTTTTTTTTTTTTTAAGATTTATTTATTTGAGAGAGAGAGAGAGAGAGCGCCTGGCGGGGTGGGGAGGGTGGCAGGAGGAGAGGGAGAGAGAAACTCAAGCACATTCCCCACTGAGCACAGAGCGCGGCACCGGGCTCAATCTTAGGACTCTGAGATCATGACCTGAGCTGAAACCAAGAGTTGGACGCTTAAGCGACTGAGCCACCAGGTGCCCCAAAGAAACTGGACTTTATCCCAAGAAAAAAAAGGATGTTAAGCAATCTGTGTGCTTGTGATTTGATGTTTTTGGTAAGATGGAGTTGAGAGGACTGTGGTGGTGTCTAAATGGAGATGCCCAAAAGGCATTTGTGTGAACCAATAGCTCAGAAGGGAGACTGTGGACTAGAGATGGAGATGTGAGAGCGCTTAGGAAAGGAAATCTTGAGAATAGAAGAGAGGACAGAACCCTGAAGAACATCATTCCAAGGAAAAGGATCCTACAGTAATAACACTGTAAACAACATGATGTAGAGCTTAACATTGCTGGGTAGTTTCTAATTGTTTCCTTTACTCTGGTCTTCCCAAACTAAACACTAAGTTCACTGAAAACAATCATACCTCCTGAAGGCCTTTACAACTCCACAGCCTTAGCATATTAATGGCTATCTGTGGGGTACTGAACCAAATGAGATATGAGGAAGGGATAAATAAAATATACTTGATTTTAGGAAAATCCTTTTTTTAAAGATTCCTTTGATCTTCCATTTCTCCCCTGGCTTTTGTTCTCTCCGCATTTGCCACACTAGTTGCTCTAACATAAGGTTGGGGACCGATGACATGGGAGTTATACAGTGATCTGTGATCTACCCTCTCATACTCAAAACCTAATAAGCAAATCCAGTTGAAATGATTTTAAGAAAAAAATGGAGGATAGGAGTTCTCATTTAAAATAAAAGACAAGGAGGCGCCTGGGTGGCTCAGTTGGTTAAGCAACTGCCTTCGGCTCAGGTCATGATCCAGAGTCCTGGAATCGAGTCCCGCATCGGGCTCCCAGCTCCATGGGGAGTCTGCTTCTCCCTCTGACCTTCTCCCCTCTCATGCTTCTCTCACTGTCTCTATCTCAAATAAATAAATAAATAAAATCTTTAAAAAAATAAAATAAAATAAAATAAAAGACAAGGGGCGCCTGGGTGGCTCAGTTGGTTGGGCGACTGCCTTTGGCTCAGGTCATGATCCTGGAGACCCTGGATCGAGTCCCACATTGGGCTCCCAGGTCCAAGGGGAGTCCGCTTCTCACTGTGACCTTCTCCCTTCTCATGCTCTCTCACTCTCTCTCTTTCTCAAATAAATAAATAAAAATCTTTTTTAAATAAATAAATAGATAGATAGATAAGATGAAATAAAAGACAGGGGTGGTTGGTGGCTCAGATGGTCAAGCATCTTGATTTTAGGTCAGGTCATCGGATCAAACCCCTATCAAGCTCTGCATTCAGCATGCTCTAAATCAATCAATCAATCAAATCTTTAAAAATAAAAAACAAATCTGTTCTATTGCACTTTACTACTGCAGCAGGAATTTTTCTTATATTTTTATATTATATTGTCAAATCACAAAATACTACCTATTTTTGACCCTCTGTCTTTTCCACAGTGATGAATATCCTTATCTCTCTTTTCCCTTATTATTCCCATCCATTAGACAAGCTTTCCAGAAATTTTGTAACATGCTAGTCTAAGGTCAAAGCTCTCTTCTCTGCATTCACCAACCACAACTCTGTTATATACATGACATTCATTACATGCCACTTTGTGTGGTACTTTTCCATAATGTAAGACTTAGAGAACCTGGGATATGGAATTGTACATCTGTTAGACTAAGTCACAGTTAATAAGTTAGTTATATCCTCAGGTTATCAGTTTTTTCATTTGTAAATTGAGAATAATAGTAACGACACTGCACAACTGTTTTGAAGATAATAGAGATGACATATTAAAGTGCCTAGCACTGTGTCCAGCTCTAGGCTCAATAATTGTCAGTTCTTGCATCAGTATTGTAAACTTTTCTTAAAATAATACGAACAAAGTGCATGAATAGACATTTCAATTAAAATGCTTGGTAAGGGGGTGCACCTGGGTGGCTCAGTTGGTTAAGGGTCCGATTCTTGATTTCAGTTCAGGTCATGATCTCAATGTTGTGAGATCCTGGGTGTGGAGCCTGCTCAAGAGTCTCTCTGGGGGCACCTGGGTGGTGCAGTTGGTTAAGTGTCTGAATCACGGTTTCTGCTCGGGTTGTGATCTCAGGGTCATGATCTCAGGGTCATGAAATCGAGCCCCAGGTCAGGCTTGAGCGCTCAGAGCAGAATCTGCCTGAGACTCTCTGGCCCTTCCCCCATCCCTCTCTAAAATAAATAAATCTTAAAAAAAAAACGGGATTATCTTTTTCCATCTCCCTCTGCCCCTCACTCCCAAAAAAAGAATGCTTAGGAAGTGACACAGGAATATGAGTTTTTGGCAAGCATCAGCAAAAATGGAACACAACATTTGAAATTAACATTTCCTATATGGATAATAAGTTTTCTGAGAGGAGGTGTCATTATCATGTGTACCTTTGTAGCCATCACAATACTTAGCAACTAACAATTAAATATTTTATGGATTAACTGATTAGAGGACTGATGTTATTGGTTATCTCCCTTTTCTATCTCCTTTCTGATGGAGGTTTACAGTAGAGCCGAAGGTAGTTGTTTAACCATCTGAGTGCCCCTAATCCTATCTTTCTTATAGAAATTTCATTGAGGGGAAAGAATCCTCCTATGACCTAATATGAATAGTAAATTACATCTCTTGTACTATTGATTAGGATAATCTATCCAGATTGCCACACTTCATGAAGAGAAACTAGATGGTTTTCCTGCTAAGATCAGGAACAAGGCACTCCTATTCAATATCACATTGGAAGTCCTAGCTAAGACAGTAAGATAAGGAAATGAAAAGTACAGATTGAGAAGGAAGACATAAAAGTCTTTGTTCACAGATGATAGGATTGCTTTTGGAGAAAATCCTAAAGAATCAACAAAAAACTTCTGAGACAAATAAATGATTATAGCAAGGTTATGGGATACAAGGTTAATAAACAAAAGTCAGTCACTTTCTTATATACCAGCAATAAAAGTTGGAATTGAAATTAAAAACACAATAACATTTACATTAGCATCCCCCAACAATGAAATACTTGGGTATAAATCTATCAAAACATGTACAAGATCTATAGGAAAGGAAAACTGAGGAGAGAAATCAAAAAAGATCTAAATAAAGGAAGAGACAGATATTCCATGTAGATGCCAAGACCCAATATTGACAAGATGTCTGTTTTTCCCAATGTTATCTATGGATTCAACAAAATCCCAATCAAAATCTCACCCAGTTATTTTTGTGGGTATTGACAAAATATCTCTCAAGTTGACATGGAAAAGCAAAGGACTCAGAATATCCAACATAATATTGAAGAAGAAGGGAGCAGAAGACTGACATTACCCAACTTCAAGATTTATTATAAAGCTATAGTAATCAAGACAGGGTAGCACTGGCAAAAGAATAAGCAAATGGATTAATAGGATGGAATAGATAGCCCAAAAATAGACCCACATAAATATAGTCAAATAATATTTGACAAAGCAACAAAGGATAACATTAGAGGAAAAAATAGTCTTTCAACAAATGGTGCTTGAACTAATGGACATCCACATGCAAAAAAATTAATCTAGACACAGACCTTGCACCCTTCACAAAAATTAATTCAAAATGGAACATAGATCTAAATGTAAAATACAAACCAATAAAACTCCTATAAGATAATGGAAGAGAAAGTCTAGATGACCTTGAGCTTGGAGATGACTTTTGACTAAAATTTAAAACTTCTGCTCTGCAAAAGACACTTAAGAGACTAAAAAGACAAGCCACAGATTGGGAGAAAATATTTGCAAAATATGTGTCTATTAAAGAACTGGTATCCAAAATATACAATTTAATATTGCTAAAAATAAGGATGCCTGGGTGGCTCAGTTGCTAAGCAGCTGCCTTGGGCTTGGGTCAAGATCCTGGGGTCCTGGGATCGAGGCCTGCATCAGGCTCCCTGCTCAGCGGAAAGCCTGCTTCTCCCTCTACCACTCCCCCTACTTCCATTCCCTCTCTCACTGTCTCTCTCTGTCAAATAAATAAATAAAATCTTTAAAAAAAGAAAAACTCAACAATGCAGGGCGCCTGGGTGGCTCAGTTGGTTAAGTGTCTGACTCTTAATGTCAGGGTCTTGATCTCAGGGTCATAAGTTCAAGCCCTGTATTGGACATGGAGCCTACTTTAAAAAAAAAAAAAACAACTAAACAATAAGAGAAGAAATAGCCCTATTTTAAAATGGGCAAAAGATCTACACAGACATCTCACTGAAGAAGATATGCAGACAACAAATAAGCTATGAAAGATAGTCAACATCACATGTGATTAGATGGTTGCAAATTAAAACACAAAATGAGATACCACTATACACCTATTAGAATGGCTAAAATACAGAAAATCAAATGCTGAAAAGGATATGATGCAATAGTAAAGCTCATTATTGTTGGTGGAAATGCAAAATGATATAGCCAGTTTGGAAAAATTTGGCAGTTTCTTACAAAACCAAACATTCTCAGGCATCTCGGTGGCTCAGTTGTTTGGGCAACTGCCTTCAGCTCAGGTCATAATCCCGGAGTCCCAGGATCGAGTCCCGCATTGGGCTCCCAGCTCTATGGGGAGTCTGCTTCTCCCTCTGACCAGCTCCCCTCTCATGATCTCTCTCTCTCTCTTAAATAAATAATAAAATAAAAATCTTAAAAAAAAAAACTTTATCTTATCATATGATCCAACAATTACACTCCTTGGTATTTACCCACACAAATTAAAAACTATATCCACACAAAAATCGGCACATGAATGTTTATAGCAGCTTTATTCATAACTGCCAAAACTTGGAAGCAATCAAGATAACCTTCAGTAGGTGAATGGCTAAATAGACTATGGTATATCCAGACAATGAAATGTTATTCAGCACTAAAAAGAAAGGAGCTATCAAGCCATAGCAAGGCATGGAGGAAGTTAAATGCTTATTACTAAATGAAAGAAGCTAACTCAGGCTACATGCTGTGTGATTACAACTATACCATTCCAGAAAAGGTAAAATTATAGAGACAGGAAAAGATCCAGTGGTTGTCAGGGGCTCAAAGTAAAGAAGCCAGGGATGAATGGGTAGCGCACAGGATATGTTCAAGGCAACAAAATTATTCTGTGTGATATCATATTGGTGAATACATGTGATTGTACATTTGTCAAACCCACAGAATATCTACAACAAAAAGAGTGAACTTTCAGGTAAGTGTGGATTTTCATTCAAAATGATGTAACAATACTGGCTCATCAATTACAACAAATGTACCAAACTAAAGCAAGATATTAATTATAGGAAGAGGAGGCAGTAAGGGGTACATGAGAACTCCCTATACTTTCCACTCAATTTTTCTGTAAACCTAAAACTGCCCTAGAAAATAAAGGCAATTATTTCTGAAAAAATACTTTAAGAGCCATCCATGTCATCACATCTTTCTCATAGAAGCTGGGGGGGTGAGGACCTGGGGAGGAGAGTCTTTCTCTGCCTTGATAGAAGTAGAACTTTATATCTTTTATACTAGTGATTAGAATAACCTACTTAGATTCTCGATTGGTAACAAAATATACCACATTCAGAATAGTTAAGCAAATATAAGGCTGTAGAGCCAACTAGCTTGAAAATGAAGCATGAACAGGCCTTTAAGAAGTTACTTCCACTATTACTGGTAAATAGAAAATATCCTCCGACTGGCCACTGAAAAGAGTAAAGGAAAGGAGAAAGGGCCTAAGAGGTCAAATTGCAACTAACCACAATAAACAGTCTGAAACTCATCTATTTTGTCATTAACTCTCTCCCAGTTAATAAAAGAAGCTTCTCTGAATACGAAGAAAGTGAAACAAATAGTTAAACTCAGTTGATTTTAAGATGGAGTCTGTGTTAGGCACAGAATAGAAATTTAATAAATATGTACCACCTTAAAATATGTGTGTGTGTGTGTGTGTATACATATGTATATACATACATATACTACCTTCACTTTGCGTAAGGTATACAATCCGCGTATAAGGTAAAACGTGCAGCCACTACAAATAAAATTTCCAGAAGACATAAAGAAACCATTCCTCTGATTCCCATTCAGATTCTCTCTAAAAACTAGCCACATTATGAACTTTATATCTAAGAACACATTTTTTAGCGGCTATAGATCTTTAAACAAAACAAACAACAACAACAAAAAAGACCTCTATACAAGTATCATCTGAAGAAAGTTCATAAATGGTTTTATGAGTTCACAGAAAGTAGTAGCTATGATACCTGCCACAGAAAAGGCAAAAATGTTTCTATTTAAAAAAAAAAAAAATCAAAGAAGCATTACCCAGGAAGGTATGTCACATTATTTTCTTAAAAAGTAACTCATTAAAAAAAAAAAAAAAAAAAGTAACTCATTAAGAAGGTCTCTATAAAAACATATTTTACAAATATGTGGGATGTGTTTGTTTCTCTAGTGAAACAAGAACTAACTTGAGAGAAGAGCATATTAACACATTCTGAAAAGAGAGGTAATTAACATATTGGAAAATAACATTTTTGGCACATGGGACCTACAGCAAGAATGTCTATCCTCTAGTCATGAGTCATGGACTAGGCTGCCTCTATTGTGAAGCAATCTTTCAGTAAAAGGAGCAGCAGGGAAGAATACAACAGATGAATAATGACTTGGACAACTTCCCAGGAAGAAATCATCAGGAAGCTAGGTCTGAGACAGCTAGACAGGAGATACTATACATTATGCTAATGCTCACTTTTCTTAATCACCCCTACTGTTTAGTTAACAGCAGAGGGTGAAATTTAGTCTTTAGTTCTGTCTAAAGTTTTCTATTTGGTATGGATTTTAATAATACTGAATAAAATGATACAACTTGGTCTTAAATTTTATGAATTACTTAATGCATCATTATGAATTATTTGTGATGACATTCGTGAAGAGTTCTCACCTGTCACATACCCATGCCAGCACACACACACAATGACACCAGAAGGCAACACTCTGCTTTACCTTCTGCTGAAAAGTCTGCTACCTCCAACGCTTGAGGTCCAAACACGAAGCCCTCATGGTATCTATGAACACAGCAGAGGCAAAAGGCAGAGAAGTTTATGTAGATTTAAAGTTACACTGCCCAAAACATAAAATGCCAAATGCCTATCACAAGCCTACATATCTGCCAAGGAAAATGGGTTTTAGATTTGACAGTGAGCACATCAACAATATACTGATAATATTCAGAGTTCATTATGTATTAGGTAGCTAATTATGTGGAAAAAAGCAAAAGTGGAGCCTTAATTAATGTATACTCTCACCAAAAGAAGTGATTTGTACTCTTTGAAATACTAAAAGAGCAACAAAGTATGAATTCATAAACGGTCAAAGCAACAACTTAATTTTTAAAATTATGTGAGAGATGCGGCACCTGGCTGACGGTAGAGTCGGTAGAGCAAGCGACTCTTGATCTCAGGGTGGTGAGTTCAAGCCTCACGTTGGGCACTGAACTTACTTAAAAATAGATAAATAAATAAAAATTAAAAATAAAATTATGTGAAGAGCCAATACATACATAAGAATATAAAAGAAATTAAGTAGAGAAATATTCTTCACAAAATGGAGTGGGACAGACCCTACAGCTCAAGGAAAAATTCCTTCATAGGACATGAGACTTTTGGGGGATATATGAGAAAAACAATTGGAAACAGACCTGGAAGAGGACAAAGTAGAGAAAAAGGGAAAAGCAGAACCAAAAAGATATTCTAATGCCAAGTCTGACAGTAATTTTGAAATGAGCAAGGTACTACATACACTAGGCAGTAAGGGGGGTATCTAACTTGTTCCAATATTCTAAACTAAATATAAGCATGAAAGATGAAAAGCTCTTCAGAAAACATCCAGGTAAAAAACTAAGTATGTAATCAGGTAAAATACTTAGAACTCAGATTTCATCTCATTTTTTTCCAATGATAGGTATAAAAGACTGTAAAATGCAGCTCGGGTATGAGAACGGGAATCAGATAAATGTTACTAGCTATTAAATTTAGAAGAGGGGTGCATGTTATCTTTATGTAATATTTAGAAATCCTTGGGGCACCTGGGTGGCTCAGTTGGTTAAGCGACTGCCTTCAGCTCAGGTCATGATCCCAGGGTCCTGGGATCGAGCCCCACACAGGGCTCCCTGCTTGGTAGAGAGCCTGCTTCTCCCTCTCCCTCTGCTGCTCTGCCTGCTTGTGCTCTCTCACTATCTCTGTCAGATAAATAAATAAAATCTTTAAAAAATATATTTAGAATCCTTAAAAATGTCATCAAATAATTAGGAAAGAAGAAACAAAGCACTGTCTTAAAACATGGTATGTCAAGAAAGAAACATAGTATTACAAAACATTGGCCCTAAAGTCAGGTGGCTTGAGTTCAAGCTTCCAATAAATCATTCAGTTGCTTTGCAACATCAGGCAGCTCACTTAATTTCTTTTTTTTTTTTT